>JARFIY010000336.1:2472336-3708505 GCA_036346155.1 Sinelater perroti
TATATATAAAGGGTGTCCCAGAATTAACGCAAGATTTAAATTTGCCTCTATTTATCCAGTAAAGTGTTGACAACCCTAAAACAAAACAAATCGACAGCTGACAGTTTAGTAAAAATGGAGCGTTACACGATAGAACAACGTGTCTTCATTATTGAACAATATTTCAAAAATAATGAAAGCTTGACGGCCTCTGTTCGAAAATATCCTACAAAATATGGTCGGAATAGTGTTTTAATTTCGTCAACTGTGAAGAGATTTATTGAAAAATTCCGAGAGACAGGGTCCGTTGGAGACACCAAACACACTGGTCGTCCAAAAACAAGTCGTTTAAATGTCAACATCGAAGCAGTGCGTGAGAGTGTCGGTGACAATCGAGGAACCTCAATTCGGCGTCGTGGACAAGAATTGCAAATTTCAAGAAGCTCTCTACAGCGTATGCTCACTAAAGATCGGTGTCTCCATGCTTACAAAATTCAATTAACACAACAACTGAAGCCTAATGACCATGCACAGCGAAGAGAGTTTGTTGAATGGATTATTGAGCATCAACAAATGGATGCTGATTTTTCGAGCAAAATCATCCTAAGAGACGAAGCACATTTTCACCTTGATGGGTTTGTTAATCGCCAAAATTGCCGCTTTTGGGGTTCTGAGAACCCACATGTGATTGTCGAAAAACAAATGCATCCACAACGTGTCACTGTTTGGTGTGGATTTTGGGCTGGAGCCATAATTGGACCATACTTTTTTAAAAATGAGGCTGGTCAAGCAGTGACTGTTACTGGTGCTCGATATCGCGACATGATAACACAGTTCTTTTAGCCGAAACTGGATGATATTGATGTGGCCAATATGTGGTTTCAACAAGACGGTGCCACATGCCATACAGCCCGTAAAACACTTCAATTACTGCATGAGACATTTCCAGGTCGTGTACTCTCTCGTTTCGGTGATCAGAATTGGCCCCCTAGATCGTGTGTCTATGTCAACCACAACCACGCGTGCATTAAAGGAGGAGATTCAACGTTGCATCAACGAAATTCAGCCACATTTATGCAAAATGGTAATGGAAAATTTCGACAAACGAGTGTGTATGCAAAGCCGTGGAGGCCATTTGCCCGATGTGTTATTCCATAAATAACCCTATCCTATGTACTTTATGATTTAATAAAAAAATTACAATCAAAAGACTAAAAACTGTGTTTTCTATTTAATTCAAATCTTGCGTTAATTTTGGGACACCTTTTATATTATTTGAGGTGTTTCTCTTTTTGATTTCCTTTACTATTGTTTTAGATTTTGTTTATAATTTTGTTCTGCTTCTAAAATTTTTCCTTGCGATTTTCTTGAAAACGTTTACAGTATCTCTGCCTTGATTTCTTTTATTTATTTTTTTGGCTTTTGCTGCCCTTGCTCCAATGTATATTTTTTATCCTTTTGCTTTTTCCTTTTCTTTAATTGCTTTAATATCCTCTATTGCATTTCGTAACATCGTTTTTTAAGTTTACTCCTTTGTATCTGCATGTTCTTTTTTCTTCTCCGGTATCAGTTTCTATCAGCAGTTTTCGATATCTCTTCTAATCTTTAGCATTACCCATTTTCTTTAAATTACCCCTGCTACTCTTTTATTTCGGTCTTGTATTTTGATAAAAAAATTATGCAGCCTATTATGTTTTTGCATCTCCCACCTTTTCATATGCATATTTGTGCGTGACTTGCGTGGAAATATTGAGTTTTCTTTCACCAACTGATTTGCTACGCAAAACTGTATATATTTTTCCGTTATTGTTTATAGTTACCTCTCCACCATATATTATCCAGTCTTCTATTATTATCACATATTCTGCTTTCTTCTTGCATATGCTTGTTATTTTTTGGAGTTTTGCGTAGTTATTTTTTCAGAGTTATCTGTTGTTGGTGCGTTTATCAGTATCACATACCTTATACTGAAGCCCTTCTTATTATTTTTTGTTTTACTGCTGCATATCTTATAACAATCTTTTCTATTCCTTTGCTTGTTATTATCTCTTCCTCTTTTGTTCTTTTTGTTACTTTTATTTCTGAGTATCTTAATGTATATTTTTATATAATAGTTTTTCGTCTGTACTTCTTGTTTTTGTTTTGTTTATCTATAGTGTTTTTATTGGGTTGGTGAATAAGTTCATTCGGTTTTATTTAACAGTTTTATTTAAACAAAAAAAAAACAATAATTTTAATGTAATAATGTATTCTCCCTTACGGTTTACGACCTGTTCCCACTTCGCGACCAATTTGTTGATACCGTTCCGCCAAAAATCGCCCGGTCTGGTGTCGAAGAAGTTGTTGAGCCAGTTTTTGAGGTCCTCTTCGTTGTTGAAGGTAACGCACCTCATATGGTTCGACAGGGAGCGGAAAAGATGGTAATCTGTTGGCGTAAGGTCCGGAGAGTACGGTAGATGTTGAAGAACCTCCCATTCGAGCTCTTGAAGGGCGGCTTTGACGACTTGTGCAATGTGGGGCCTGGCGTTGTCGTGGAGCAGGATGACTTGGGCCTTTTCAGTCGAATAGCTTCATTAACGCGGTGTAGCTGGGCAATATAAAGTTCCTTGTTGACTGTGGCGTTCTTTTTGAGAATTTTCCAGTGCACAATGCCCTCCCAGTCCCACCATACGCAGATCATAGTCTTTTTTGGGTGGAGATCCTGCTTTACTCTCGGCTTCGGAGTTTCTCCTAAAGCCACCCACTCCTTTATTTGCTTCATATTGACATATAGGCACCATTTCTCATCTCCCGTGACGATTCGATACAAGAAACGTTGTTTGTGTCCACGTGTTGCTCGATGGCGGGCCAGATGTTGTGAAGAAATTTGAAGGCGATTTTCTTTGTTGTTTTCTGTAAGGTCGTGAGGCACCCAAGCTCCCAATTTTTCGGCAAATCCCATTGAATGAAGATGGTTGAGTATGGTCTGATGATCGCAGTTCATTTTTTCCGCCAATTCGCGACTTGCTTGGCGACCGTCCTGTTTCAAAAGTGCCTTGAGACGCTCTTCATCGAATTCCGAAGGTCTTCCACTACGGGGCGTGTCATCCAGGTCAAAGTCGCCATTTTTGAACTTCGCGAACCATTTTTGTGCTGCACACTCGCCTATAGCATCTTTTCCGTACACACAGCATATGTCCCGAGCGGCTTCGGCAGCTTTTTGTCCTCGAAGTAAAGCAGGTGAAGAAAATGCTGATTTTTGCCTCCTGGAAATTCCATTTCTGTGCCTGAAAAGTGATGAAAAATTAAATTATCCAAAAAAACAAATAACGCAGTTTTGTAGAGCAGAAAAAGGTCTTTCTAATAAATACTAACACTTTGCCAAACAGCAAACAAATCGTTGTAAAACAAAAGAATAAATAAAACCGAGCGAACTTATTCGCCAACCTATGTATCATATATTTTACCATTTCTTTTACAATTCCATATTTCTTGCCATTTGCTATTTAGTATCTGTATATTCCATGCCGCTATTTTCAATTTCATTTTATTTAAATTGCTTTCGTCGTCATAGTAAATCCTTCAGTTTTTTAAATTTAGTTTTTTACGATGGAACTCTCTGATTTTTTGCTTTTTCTATTCCTTGCAGTCTATCATTTTAATCGCATTTTATCCATTTTATGTATATCTTTTGGTGCAACATCTTCGCCTTGTGCTTTTCTTCTTTCTTTCTACTATCGTTGTCATTTTCAATGTACTATATACATTATTAATCTGTAGTTATTCTTGTTAGTCATGATTTTTTCTATTTTTCATATTTGTGTGTCTGTTTGTCTTTTCTTATGTTTATTTCAATTCCAGTTTATCATTGATTAATTGTTTTAATCCTCCAAATGATTGGCGCTTCTTATATTTAGTACCTCTTCTAACATATTATTTCTGCGTTTATCGCCCTCATGTTTTTCTAGTTTGGTTTCCAGTATGTATATTCTTGTTTTAAGTTTTTTCCTCTTTTGATTGCTCTCTTGCATCATTTTGCGTTACATACAACGTATGTGGGGAAACATCCCTTATTCCCAGAGCCGGCCGCAGGTTTTGATAACATATCGAGCATAAGAAATAAAGTTAGTTTACACGTAGATAAATACGACCCCACCTTACGTTTTGAGTCGAAATGGGCGGTATATAATATATTGACCTCAGTTTCGGTTGTATTTTAAGTATCTCATTAACGTATCGAGTACAAGGATAAACTTTGTGTTAAAACGTTGGAATCGAAGTCTATTAGCATATTATCAAGAGCTGCCTGACCTCAACTCAGCGCAACCCCCGCAACCTAATTTCTTATATTTTTTAAGGCATCGAGCAGTTGTACGTAATTAAAGTTTATGCTATGTACTAACGAAATAAGTCCTGCTACACCCTCTCTGAAACCAACTTCCTGGCTGGCCGATCTTTATATTCTAGTTGGTGTAACAGCTTTTATTTTATAATTACGTAATAAGTTAGATCTTAATCCACACCGGTCAATAATTTTTTCTTATCAATTAAGCTTAATAAATATTTTTTTATTCAGTTGCATATTTACAATCTACTCAAAGTAGGAGAGTAATAAGTAAAATTTATAATGGTTTACATGACATGTGGGGAGGTATAACCAGGGCTATTCTCCCGGATAATATTAGATTTCTGTTGATTGTGCCAGGTAGGAAGGTCCTGTGTCCAACTCCGATGAGGTCTGCGTGTGACTGGTGCATGGTTCGATAGCTGCTCTACAAGGTCGTCTCCATGTCCTGCTAGCTTATCGGTGTATGCGCTTGCAAATCTCTGTATTTATTTCTGATTTTTAGGTCGCTTCTGATTTACATTGGCACGTTTGTTAACATTCAAAGGGCCTTGGACTGGAACCTCTGCAATATTTTGGTGCGAGCGGCTTTGGTACCTTTGGTTGAATTCTATGTGTCCAAATGGCTTTCAGCATTACTTTGCATAGGAGCAGCTTATTAGAGGCGAGTTGTGAAAGAGGTGCAAGTGGTCAGTACAATTTTTTAATTTTTATGTCGAACTGTTTTCTTTTCACTTTGATGTGGGCCTCCAGGTGAACTCTTCATCAGGGTGCTTTCCAAAGTATTTTATTTCTGTTTTCATCGGCAGCGAGGTATCGAGGTGATTTGCGTTGATTTTCAGTGTTGATCGTTACTCTCCATTTGTTGGTCCAGTCTGGTAATAGGTTAATTAGGTATTCTGCTGCAATTTGTAGTATTTCGCTAGCTACTAAAATGGCTATAGCACTCACAAATGTAGCGATCATAATGTTGTTAGTGGTTGGGAAGTCCACTACGGTTTTCTACAAAATTCCGGACGTAATTTTGTTCCTGATTTGGAAAAATCTCTCTTTGAGGTACGATTTTAGCAATGCATAGATCCAACTTGGAAAGTAGGGTTTTATTTTGTACAACAATCCTTTATGCCAGACCTTATTTAACGCCTGCTTTTTGTTGAAACGCAGCTGCACAGACTTTTCTGGCTTCAAGACACTCCATGATTTGATTCATGATTCCGTGGCCGTGATGCATCATCGAACGGTACTTACGAAATCTAAATTGGTAAGGTACTATTAGCTGGTCAAGGTGTACTCTCTCCTTGATTTTTGTGAGGAGCAATCTTTTGAAAAACTTGGACATGAGGGGCGTGAGGTTTATTGGTTTGTAGGATATGGGTTGTTTGGGAGGTTTTCCAGATTTAGCAAATTCCCAATGAACCAGAAGTGAGTCTATTGTAGATGGACGTGACAAGCACTAGCGCCTTGAGTGGAAAGTGTTGCAGGATCATAACCTAGAGCTTTTCAGGCATTGCCGTGTTGAATTTGCTGACGGACTTCAGCTGGAGAGAACGGTGTGAATGTTAGATGTACCTGACCCGGAGCGCCCAGGAATATTTCGAGTTCGGCGTCATCGTCCTTGAGAAGGTGGAAGTGGGAATACATTGGCAAAATATTCGTTCTCTCCTTATCTGTTCTAGCCCAGCTGTTATTAAATTTTCGATTTGGTGGGATTGTCACTAACGGCCTATTGAATTTCTTTGATGCTTTCTATGTGGCGTGATCAGAAGGAGAGAGCTGTGAAATATAATGTTTGAAATATTTGTTGTGTGCTTCTAGTAACGCAGCATGTAGTTGATGAACGAGTCTGTTATAGGAAACTTTATATTGCCTGGATCTTGTTCTCTGCCATTTTTTCCGAACTCTACGTTTCCCTAAAATGAGTTCTCGTATGTACTGAGAGATGTTAGTTACTTTAGGAATGTCCCTCGTAGGAGTAGAAATGACTTGGCACGCATCTGCCTAGAGCATGGTGGTGAAGTATTGTGCGGCAGCATCGAGATTTCGGCTGTCTTTAATTTTAATAGCTAGGCTGAGGTTTTCGTCCACGTAGGTTCTGAAATATCTCATCTCCATTGCTCTAATTTTACTCTCGTTTCTTCTGTTGGTCGTCCAGGATTCGCTGCCATAGATTAACGAAGGTCTTACTACTTTTTTGTATACTTCCGATTTTATTTGTTCCGGAATTTCTTTTTTCTTGAGGAACGTGTTTTTTAGTGTGTTAAATATTTTCCCCGCCTTACCTAATCTTTCCATTATTTCATTATCTATTTCTCCCTTGTTATCTATTATTGTATCTAAATATTTGAAATTTGTTACTTGTTCTAGTGTATGTCCTTCTATATTGATATTGTGTTGAGGGTCTGTCTTGGCAATAATCATAGTTTTAGTTTTTTCTATATTTATTTCCATATTTATTTTTCTGAGCTCGCGATGATAGATATTGATATTTTCCTGAAGTTCTTCCGCTGATTCTGCTAGTAGCACCATATCATCAGCAAATAGTAATTCCTGTATTGTTATTCTTTTTAATCTCCAACTTCCCACTTCCATATTATAGCATTCCTTTTTACAGATCTTCCTACATCGTCCATAAGAGTAATGAGAATAGGAGTGGACTAAGCACGCATCCCTGTTTCAGTCCTATTTTTGTTTCGAATTGTTCTGACTCGTTGTTGTGTGTCCTTACTTTATTTCTATTGTCTTTGTATAGTATTTTGATGACATCTATCATGTTTTTACTTACTCCTCTCCTTTCTAGACTTTCCCAAACATCCTTTCTCTTTATCCTGTCGAAAGCTTTTTTTAGGTCAATAAAGCAAATATGAATTTCCTTCTTTTTCCTTATCATTTTCCCCCCTAATTGTCTGATTGTGAAAATTAAGTCCTGTGTGCTTCTACCTCTACGGAATCCATGTTGTGACTCCTCCAGCGAGTTTTCAATTTCTTCTCTCAGTCGCTTCTCTAAAATTCTACTTAATACTTTGCTGGGTATCCTCGTTATTGTAATACCCCTATAATTTGAGCATTCTTTTATATCTCCTTTTTTGTGTAGGGGTAGTATTATCTCTACCCTATATCTCAACATCTCAGCTGTGATTTCATCTTCCCCTGGTGCTTTCCCTAGTTTGAGTTTCCTGACTGCTTCCATGATTTCTTCTTTTGAAATTCTTTGTATCTTCTGTGTATCCCCGTGTTCTGTCTTTATTTCCTCTATCTCTTATTCTACATTATTTCCTGCTTCTGTTAATTCTTCGAAGTATTCCTTCCATCTTTGCATTATTTCCTTATCTTCAATTATCACTTTCCCATTTTTGTCTTTTATATTTCTTAGTTTGGGTGTTTTTTTTTTTTGTTTTAAATGCTTTAATGTATTATAGGATAGTTTTTGGTCCTCTAAATAGTTTTCATTCATCCTGGTTCCGAACTCTTCCTATGCCTTTTTCTTCGTTTTTTTATACTTTTCTTTGCTTCGGTTCTTGCTTTCTTGTACATGTTATAGTCTTCTTCCGATCCAGTTATTATATACTTTTCCATTTTTCCTTCTTTTCTTTGACTTTTTGTTGTATCTCGGTTGATCACCATCTACTTCCCTTCCTGTATGTATTCACAATTTTCTTTACTCCACAGCTAGTTCTTGCTGCTTCTAGAATATTTTCTTTAAAATGTCTCCATTTCCTTTCTATATCTTTACTTTCAATTTTATTTTGGGCAATTTTCTTATCTAGAATTTCTTGGAATTTTTTTTGTATTTCTCTCTTTTAGTCTATAGCTTTTGATTTTTTGTTTTACTATTATCTTCCTTTTTATCTCTTGTTTATCTTTCACGTTTATCCAGAGTTCCATTTTTAGTAAATAATGGTCACTTCCTATTTCAGCGTTTCTTTTCACCCTCACATCCTCCACTCTCTTCCAATTTTCTGTATTTATAATAAAGTAGTCAATAATTGACTTTTCGTTTCTGGAGCGGGCTTCGCTGGTGTATTTGTGTGTATCCTTGTGCATGAATTTCGTGTTTGTAGTCACCAAATCATTTCCTTCACATAGGTCTATTAGCCTTAAACCGTTGTCATTTTTAGTGTTTTCGCCCTGCTGTCCCATGTGTCTTTCTATGCCTTCATTGCTATTGCCTACACTGCCATTCATATCTCCCATTACAATTACATTTCTTTCTCCTCTATCAATTTCCATTTGTAGTAATTCATAAAACTGTTCTTTCACTTCCTTCCTCTCATTATCATTAGGCGCATATGCTACTATTATCGTCCACATTTTCTCATTGTCTATTTTAATGTCTAGTGCCAGTAGTCTTTCATTAATATATCTTTCTTCCTTAATATTATTTACTTTATCGGATTTTACTATTAACCCTACCCCTTTTGCTCCCCATTCTTCTTGCTCTACTCCTGACCAATATAGCCAGTATCCTTCGTTCAGTTCCATTTCTCTTTTCCCTTTCTTTTTGGTTTCCGTTATGCCTAAATAGTCGATATTTTGCATTTTCATCTCATCAATTATTTCATCTTCTTTTCCTATGATACTTTTCACATTCCAGGTGCCAATTTTTACCGAGTCTCTTTTTTGTTTTATTTTCTTTGGTTCTTCTTTGTTGTATTGTTTGTTTCTTTTCCTATTTTTATGTTTTTGATGTATTACCATTTGTGCATTCCCTTGTTCGTTGCCTTTTTTGTCATCACTTCCCCCTATCCTATCTTTGTCTACCAGTTTTTTCTCTCGGTACGGGTTACTTTCCTCAATTGATCATCCAGAGTACTTCCCTCCGGGGACCTTTCCATTACTGTCCTCTTTAGGGTATTTGATTCTGAACTATCTTTCTTTGTCCGTTTTTCTTCCCTTTTTATATCATCGACCTTGTATATTTGATCGTTCACAATTAGCGTATTGAATTTTAACTGTACCTTAAATCCTTTTTTCCGCGCTTCTTTCAGGTGTGGTATTAATGTCTTTCTTTTTCTTGTATTTCCTTGGTGTAGTCTTGGTCGATCCATATATCGGATCCTTTAAGTTTTTTCGCATTCTGAAGGATTGCTAGTTTCGTATTATCTTTAATTAATTTAAATTGTATTGGTCTTTTCTTGTCCTTACTGTAACCCCCAATTCTTCTGACTTGGTCGATTTCGGCATTTATGTCTAAGTTCATACCTACTTTTTGAATAATTGTTAGTAGTTTGGCACTTAACTCGCTTTCATTTTCATTTTCTTTATCTGCTACTCCTTTTATTACAATATTCGTTTCTCTTACTTCTCTTTCTAAATTGGTTATTTTTCCTTCTTGCGCTAATATTTGTGCTTTTAATTTTACATTTTCTTCCTTTATTTGTTTCATTTCTGTTACTAGTGTATCTAATTTTGCATTCATTTGGTTCATGTTCTCCTCTATTATTTGAAACATTTTCTCAATTTTGTCGAACTCGCTCATCGCTAGTTTTGTTTGATCACTTTGATTGAATTTTACCTTAATTTATTTCTCTGTTCAAACATTTATACCTGGCTTTTAGACTTTTAAATTTTTAATTCTTATGCATTCCTGAATATACTTCCTTTTAAAATTGATTTGTTATTTGGGATGGTTATTTAGACGTCGTGTAGCGTGAAGTGTTATCACCAAAGTCGACCTTTCGGAGGTGATATCACTTATCTCACGACGTTGTGTATTTATTTGTATATTTAATATTCAATATTTGCAAATTAGTACTTAATTATCTCATTTAACGTCTATTTTCCTTCTTAGATAATATTTATATAATCTTATGCTATTAATTCTCTTTATGGTTAACAACTTACGTGTAAATTCAACTCGTAAAGGCTCAAGTTTTGAGTTTGTTTACGGAGCGATTGACACGCGTGCACTCGAAGCACTCAGGCGTACTGTAATCCAGTGCAATTCTTATATAGGGTAAACAATTGCTATACCGTTGGTAACTGCATAGTCCAAAAGATCTGGAAGTTTGTGTGAATCGCCAGACCAGCAGGTAGTCGATAGATAGTTGTAATTGTTTTTGTGTATTGCTCTTAGAAGGTTGCGTCTTTTTGGATTAATTAGTCTTAAACCGCAGGCTGTGCTTTTTGTATTCGGGTCGCCTGCTGCTAGGAATCTGCTGCCTAGGGACCTGAAGAAATCTTTGTATTCAACTAGTTACACTTTTGTATTGTGATTGGCTTACTGCAATTTTTTTAATTCTTAGATTAAACCTTCAGAATATTCTTCCCTGTTTTGTGTATTTTATTTCTTGAAATTCTGGAACATAAAAAATGACGGAAATCTTATTTAGGTATTACATAAACAAAGTTTAACCCTCAAAGAATTTTAGAATTTCTTGAAGTTCAAATACCCTAAATATTTCAATCACGTTTTATTTATTATTGCCATATCGTATGTATTTAAAAAAAAACTTTGGAAAATTGGAACGGAATTAGAACCATTAAAATCCCCTCAAAGAAATATATAGTCGACATTACCCTTTCTTGCACCTTTATCATTCAAAATAAGTCTGACTACTAGAAGGTATCGAAAAATGGGCGTAACAACGTTAAAGTTTTACATTTCCATTTTAATTCTATCCTATAGTGAAGCTCAATATGTCAGCCTGGTCCATATTTATCTATGTTAATACTAATTCACACATCCGCCTGTGCATTTGCTTCTTGTGCTCGATACATAAAGAAATTGTGCGGCGGGCTTTCCATATTTAGGAAATATAAATCTGCTTTCCCAAAGAACATTGTGTAGGATTGTGAAGATGTTTTAAAACTTCAAGAAACAAATTTCTTGTTGTCTATCCAATGGTTATGTCCAAATCCACTATTTACGACTGTTATTGTCTTCTTTTAATTGGAGTTTTGTTAGATTTGCTTTTTATCTTTTTTTTTGCAACAACCTTAGCCAGATTGGAAGTAGTAGTTTTTAATCGTTTAAAGTTGTTATAACATAAAAACTCAGTACCAATGAAAATCACGGCCTATAATTTTTATTTAATGACTTATGTATTTAATGACTTTTATGTTAGAATTTTTTAAACGAATTATTTTAGTAGTAAAAACCTTTTTAGGTTTATCTTTTTTATTGTCTATAAAATAGGATTCCTGTCTAATATTTGTGGTGGTACTTTTTTCCTAGAGACTGTTGCTTCTTTATACCATACACCTTTGCTGTCTTTTTGACAATTAACATTTTATGTTTTTTCTTTTTCTATAACCTTAAGTGCGCTCAGAATTGAACATAGGTCTTCTTTAGTTCTCTTCATTTTGTTCGATTTTGAGCGGTTCTTGTCTAGGTTAACCCCGCTATTTTCTTTATATCATCATAGCAATGTGTTATCAGTTTTCTTCCTGATTGCCTTCCAGTCCAGGGTTCCAATTTCATCACTTTGTTGTTCCGTCTCTCGTCTTCCATCCGGGCAATTTGTCCTGCATCGTCCTATTTAAGAGATGACTACTATGTCTATTACTTTGGTTTTATTTCTTTTATATTCGTTTCTTTTTCTGTCTTGCAATGGTAGACCCAACATCCTCCTTTCTATAGTTCTGTGAAATGTTCTAAGCTTGATTATATAATTGTTCTCAGGTTTAAGAATATCTTCTTAGTTTTGTAAAGCTGCCAATCCGAGCCTTATTCGTCTTTTAATTTCAATATCCTTGTTTTCTTTGTTTAGTGCCACTCTTTGTTTTAGGGTTGTATAGTCTCTTGCGTTTTCTAATTTTTGGTTATCTATTTCTATTTTTGGCTCTCCCAGGCACATAGTTCTAGTTTTATTTTTGTTTATGTTTACCTTTATTTACCTTTATTGGCTCGTCTGCTAATTCTGTTATAATTTTCTTCAAATCGTGACCATTTTCTGCAAACAAGATTATGTCCTCGGCGAATCTTAGGTGTGTATTCCTTGGTTCTCCCAATTTAACTTAAACACTCCTTCCAAAACAAGGATAAACAGTTATGGTGATATTATATCGCCTTGTCTTATTCTTTTACGCATCTCAAGAAACTCAGTCGTGTCATTGGTTTTTACTTCAGTTTTATCATTCTCGTATATGGTTTTGATTATGTTTGCATATCTATGGTCCACACGGGCTCCCGCTAGTTCGTGTAGTACGGCCTAGTGTTCGAGCGAGTCAAGTGCATTCTTATAATCAATAAAGGACATATTTAAGGGCATTTTATATTTTGATATCTTCTCTAATAACATTTTTACACTCTGAAAGTGATCACAAGTATTCAACTCTTTACGCCTTCTGTTCTACAGGTAGTCTTCAAGCTTTTTATTTACCCTGTTTGCATTACCCTTGTAAACAATTTATAAGTCTGTTGTAATAGGCTAATCTGTCTATAATTCTGGAGAAGGGTTGGGTCTCCTGATAATTCTTTCCATTTTTTGGTATGCTTTTTTGTTCGATGTATCTGTTAAAATGTACTTTCGAATATGTCTGCTGCTGCTTTGATCATCTCAGTTATTATCTCGTTATTTCCCGGAAGTTTATTGTTTTTCATTTTACTTAAGGCGTGTAATATTTCTTCTTCAGTTATTTCCGGAATATTTTGCGATCCAACGTTTATTACGTTTCGTTTTTCTTGTTTCTTTTCTGCCTTTCCGGTATTCTGTTATATTCTTTTTGTTTGTTTTCGCTATATAGCCATTATCCTCTTTCTAGCAATTATTTTGTTTCTTGAGATAGTTTGCTCTCCTCTCTATGGATGTGCTTTGCTGTTTTGGTTACTGTTTCTTTGATGGTTCAGAAAATTCATTGACATTGGAGGAGTTCTGCACCTCTTTCAGTTTTTCGTTCAATTCCTTGCAATATTTATCTTCATTTTCTTCAAGAGTAGGTTTATTAATTTTGTTTGCGTTTCTTTTTCTTGTACACGTCCTTGGTTCTATTTTAGCTTTTACCAAGCTTTCGGATGAATAATCATCATCAATTCCGTTCAATCCCGAGGAATTATGGCTAGCAAAACGCCCTTGAATCCATTTAATGAGGTGGATTACTCCTCCTCTACATATGTTTCTGCAAACCTATATCAGTCCTGGCTTCTTTTGTTATTTTCTTCCATTCTTTTCTTCGCATTTTATTTTCCAGTCTTTGATTTTCAATATTTTTATATCTTTCTCCACCTGGTCCCACTATTGTTCTCATTATCTTTGTTTCCAGTATTTATAAGTCTTCTTTTTCTTTTTTATTTATGGTTGTTGTTTCCAGAGATAACTGGTCTAATCAAGGTCCTGTATATTTGGATTTTTGTTCTTTTACTGATCATTTTGGACTTAAGTAGTTTTCTATTTAAGATTCTTTTTTATCCTTTCTTTTCCCGTCTGTCCTATCACTGCTCCTAAATAGTTGAAGTGTAATACCTCTTCAAACTTGTAGTTTTTTATTTTTATAGGATTTTTAATTTTTTGCTCCTTTCTTGTAACTCTTATATATTTTGTCTTGCCTTGTTTATTTGTAACCCAAACTTTTGTACCTCTGTGTCTAGTCTCTTTACTTCACTTATTAAGTCTTTTTTTGTGTTTCCGATAATTGTGATATCGTCGGCGTAGGCTATTATTTGCGTCTCATTTTCTATTATATTCTTCCTATTTAGATTTGCTTTTCTTAAGATAGATTCAAGTACTGGTTTAACAGTGTTGGGGAGATTGGGTCTCCTTGCTTCACTCCTTTGTTAATGCTAAATTTGTCTGACGCTAATCCTTGGAATCTTACTTTGCCTTTGTTATTTATTAATGTCATTTTCAGAATTTCCCTGGGATTTCCAATGATCTTAATTCTTGTAGCGCTTTAGTTCTGTTTATCGACTCGAATGCACTTTTGAAATCTATAAAAATCATATGTAGCTTCTCATTATATTCTTTGCTCTATAGTATAAATTGCGGTTAAAGTTTATTTCCCAATTTGATAGTCCCCTTGTATTTTTCAGCGTAGACTTTCAGTTTGTTATTTCTGATGTTTGCTAGGATTTTATACGTAGTGTTAAGAATTGTTATTAGTTTATAGTTTCTCCCTTTTTGTGGATTGGTGTTATTATCCTGATCCCATTCAAGCGGCATTTTGTTCTGTGTCCATATTTCTTCAATAAGTTTACATACTTGCGTTTGAATTGTTTCCCCTCCGTATTTCAGAAGCTGTGCTGCTATGTTGTCCTTCCCTGTCGCTTTACCGTTGCGGGTTCTTTTTATTTCTTCTCGAATTTCTTCTTCAGTGGAGCAATTTATTGTACCTCCTACTTCAGGATTTTCTCTTGTGATTCTTTTATTATTTTTATTGCCTGGACCCGTGGCTTCTGTCCCTAACATTCCCTTAAAATAATATTCCCATATTTTTATCATTTCCATGTTCTCGTACTTTGTAACCCCGTTAGTATCTTTTAATCCTCTTGTTTTTATGAAGCGTTTGGTTGGTGGTTTTACCATTTTGTAAAATTGCTTAAGTTGTTATTACTTCTGTCTTCTTCAATTTCTGTCAATTTCTCATTTAACCAATCGTTTTTTTTTATATATTGCATTTGCTCTATTCCAATGTAATTCATGTAATCTCCTATTATGTTCTTGCTTTGTGTTTATCCAATTTAGTCTTGCAAAATTTTTTTGGTTTCTGATTTCGTTACACTCTTGATCGAACCATCCTTTTCTTGCTTTAGTTGTGCTTTTCTTCCCTAGTACTTGTTATATCAAGTTCAGTAAGCTATTTCTCTTCATATTGTTTTCTTGTTGTGCTATTACATAGGGCGTCTATATTTAGATTGTCAATGTTTCTCCTTGTTTGGCGTCTTTTAGATTTTTAATTTTTATCATTACCAAGTAATGATCCATAACTGCGCTTACGCCTCTATACGATCTTGTGTCTGTTGTGTTTTTGCAAATTCCTCTTGTAGCTGGCGGATGATCTATGTGGTTTTCTCATTGTACACTAGAGTGTCGCCAAATTACTTTATGTTTCTTTGGGTGAGAATGGTTGATAGGACTGGCATCTGTAGTATTCCCGCTAGTTGACAAAGCCTGTGTTCGTTCTCATTGCTCTTGTTATGTATAGTCCCATTTTCGTTGCTAATTACGTCTCGTATATATAATTCTTTTTCTAGCTGTGTGTTTGCGTCGCCTAGTATTAATATTTTGTCTTTGGTTGGTATTTGATCACAAACTTTTATAAGTGCATCGTAGAATTTATTTTTTTCTTGTGATTCTGAGGTGTGGCGATTCTTCCACTTAGTGGATTGAATTTTATTATATTTTATCTTATATTGTTCCTTACAAAGAATCGCGTTCCGTTGCTGTCTTGTTTATCTTTCCCGTTATAGAAGAGTGTGTATTTATCTTTCGATATTTCTCCAGTTTTCCCCATCTTACTTCTTGAACTGCTGTAATGTCTATATTGTATTTTATTGTTTCTCCCCCAATTTCTTCCATTTTGCAATATTTTAGCATTGTTTTAATATTCTAAGTTGCTATGTTTGTCACCTTTGCTTTATTTTTCTTTTCTGCTTGTTTTGTTTTCCCCTTGTCTTCCTCTCCTTTAGTCACTTGTTCTTTTTTATTGCTTGTCGTCGTCATTGTTTCCGCCCCGATTTCATTTCCTGCTAGTTTTTTGAACTGTATTGTGGTCCTGTTGTCTTCGTAACGTTCCTTAGGTTGCGTTTAAGTCCTCCTCGGATTGTGGGTTTTCTTTTCCGTTCTCCTTTCTTTATTTCCCATGGGGTAGTAACTCTGCGCCCAGATCTTTTTCTTTGGAACTGCTTCTTTGGGCGAACTTCCTCTCTTCTTCTTTTCCTCCTTGTTCTCGTTTGCAATCTTTGTAATTGTTGTTTCTTTCGCTCCTCTCAAGTTCTTCCACGTTTCATTCTTCCCCATTTATTGTCAGCTTGTCTCCTCTTATTATTGCTCTATTTCTTTTCTTTCGCGGCTTCCAGCAAGTAGGGTAACAGTTTTTTTCTGGCTTCCCTAGATTTTTCGTCTAGGTCCTCTTCTACCTCATTCCTTGTTCTCTTTAATCCAGCTAGGTTTTTAATATCTCTACTTTTTTTAGTTTTGTTGCGAGGCCTACTTTTATTGGTCTATTTTCATTGTCTTTCAAGATTCGTAATCTGTTTATGTTGTTTATTTCGTATCCTTCCACAGTTCTTCCTGTTTTTCTACTACTTCTTCGAGAAATTTCTTTTTCAGTATTTTCGTGCCCTCTTTGTCCTCTTCTGGAATGCCGAAAATTATTATTTCTTTTGCTTGCTTCCCTTTCTAACATTTTTATTCTTATCTCTTGTTGCTTTGCCACTTCCTCTAGGATTTTTATTTTTCCCACTTGTTTGTTTAATCCATTTTCCTTTTCATTAATATCAGTTGTTTTATAATATCATATTGTAATTGTACTTCGGATTGAATTATTTCTTCACGCTAACCTACTCTTCCTTTTCCTCATTGTACTTGTTCTATAGTCACTTTCCAGACGGCTTTGCAATAAATAATGTAAATTTTATTATTTAATGGCACGGATTTATTTTTTATGGCTTTCTACTCGCGTAATTTCGAATTTTGCGGGTTTTAGGTCTCGTAGCTTTTCACTCGTGTGGATGCGTTTTTTAAATTTCGCGGGTTTTAAATATCCTTACGCTGGAGTTCCTGCTTACGCATTCGCGCGATAAGCTACCCGCGCGAGCAATTTTGCCTTTATGTTATCGTGTACTTTGTTTTTCTTGTAATCGTTTACTGATTTTATAGGTCTATCGCTTGAAATTTTTTCTTTAGGACAATGTAAATTAACGATACTTTACTTTCTTTGAGTTATTCACTTTAGTTTAATTACTTTGTAATACTTTATTTAGATCACACACGCCGGCAGTGTCACACAAACAATAACAATCATGGTCTCTCTCTCCAATCTGAAAGGATGTAATCTACTTTATTTCAGTTCTTTCAGGTCCACTTCCTTTGGTGCTGTTTTACAAAGTAGGTGTTTATTGCATACATTATTAGGCTTTTCAAAAAATTGGATAGTTTATGCCTTTTTTGGGTTTTCTCTCCTGATTCATAATCCCTAATGTATGGCTTTCTTCTGATAACTTTCTTCTTATGATTGTGTTAAAGTCACCAATTACTAGAGCATTTGTCTCTTGATAGGGCTTTCTCAGTACCTTCTTACATGATGTCCACTTCTTCGTCATCATGTGTCGATGTCGGGGCATATATTTGGATAATCTTTATACTGTATTTTTCTGATAGTTGTAGTATTTTTAGTTTTGAGTGTATTAAGAATCCTATTCCTCCTTGGTTTTTACTTTCATGTCTCTTGTAGAGGGTATTTCCTGATGTTAACATCTGCAAGTTTTCTCCATGTCTTCTTACTTTGCTTAGCAAACTTTATTTTATTTAATTAATTTTCTAAGTCGTAGAGTTATGTCTCAGATCTATTGTAGGTTGCTAAGATAATATGATGTTGTTTTTTACGTTTAGTATGAGAATTTCTGTTTCGCCCAGAATTTTAAAGGCAGAGTTTTCTTTTGAAAGTGTGGGATTTGGGACTTCTGTGCCTATCCACCTGGGTTTTTTCCATTTCTATTTAAATTGGTCATATTCTTCTCAAAGGTTTTAGGATTACCACGCTATCTCCTACTGCGGGTTAGAGAGTGTATTTGCAGCCGCTCTTAACATGGAAAACAGACGCTGTTTGTAGTCGCTCACTCTGGGTCAGACGCTGCTGGTGTGATTTCTATAGGAGCCATTAAGTTCAGTATTTGAAGGTTGCCCCCTATAGCCTCTCATTTAGTTTGGCCTGTATGCTGACACTGTTTGCCGAGATGTGGCCGCTTAAATAATAAGCTTCTTGGAGCCATCAATGAGATTGATATTTCGTCTGGAGACCAATATTTCATATTTTATTTATGATGTATCAATTTTGCTGTACTATTTTCTATTTATTTGCACAAGCTTGAATAAGAGAGAAGGTAAATGCCAATAATTTGATCTTTCTCAAGTATTATACCATGTATAAGTGAAATGGAGGCTTGTTACCTTTAGAGATGTTCCAGTTCTTAGGAGCTTCGGTTAAAATTAACATTTGTACGTTTATCTATATTTCTGTTAGTTAAACTAGCGTTTTTATTTTAATTGTATAAAATTGTTTCAAAAGTTTTTTCGCGACTTGTTCATTGCTGCTTTATCGGGTAGCATTTGTACAAACTTGCAATCTTATATCATAGACCTATCGTAAAATACGTTGGCATTGAAAAGTTCTTCTTCTTCTTTCTCTTTATCCCCATTTATACCTCACGGTGTTGGGTCTTTTATCCATCTCTTGAAGGTGTTCCTTTTTCTTGCCATTCTCCGTATTTCAGTGATGTTTTTACCTCTTTTCCTTGCCATTTCCTCTATTGATTCTTCCCACTGGATCCTTGGTCTTCCGCTTTTTCTTCTTCCTTCGGGTCTCATATTTAACATTTTCTTGGGTATCCTTTCCTCCCCCATACGAACCAGGTGTCCATACCAGCTTAGTTATTTTTCCTCTATTTCTTCTACTAGAGGTTTTACTTCTAGTTCGTCCCTTACGCTTCTGTTACGTACCCTATCTCTTCTGGTTTTGCCTATTATCTTCCGGAGGTACCTCATTTCTGCAGCTGTTATTCTGGATTTATGCTTGTCCAGCATCGTCCACGTTTCTGATCCATAATTGAGTGTCGGTGTATAGATGGTTTTGTATAAGTGTAGTTTTGTTTTAGTGCTTAATTCCTTCTTTCCTACTAGAGTGTTGTTTATTTGGTAGTAGACTCTACTTGCTTTGGCTATTCTGTTTCGTATTTCTTGGTCGATCTTCCCGTCTTTATTTATCATTGTTCCTAAATATTCGTATGTTTCTACTATCTCTAGTTGTTGTCCATCTATTCTTACGTCTATGTTTTCTTCTCTTTCTTCTTTTGTGATGTGTAGAATCTTACTCTTGTTCTTGTTTATTTCCATTCCTTTTTCTTGCAGGCAGGCATTCCATATTTGGATGTTTCTTTGTAAGACATTTACCTTGTCGGATATTAGAACAATATCGTCTGCGTAAATCAGGTCTTGCGTGTAAACTGGAATTAGGTTGTGGTACCCTAATCTTATCGGTCTAGTTTGATTCTTGGTTCTTTTTATTATTGTATCCATGTAGGCTACTAAAAGAAGTGGACTTAAGCTGTCGCCTTGTTTAACTCCCTTTTTTATCCTAAACTCTTCTGATGTCTTTCCGTTTAGTCTAACTGTTCCCGTCACATTATTTTATATGCTTCGAATTACTCTTTGTAATTTTGAATTTGTTCCTAGTTCCTCTAATGCGTTCCATATATGTTTTCTTGGTACTTGATCAAACGCTGCTTTTAGGTCCAGGAAAGCTAAGTATATGTTCTTGTTTCTGTCTAGTGATTTCTCTATTATAGATCTAAGAGTGTATATGTGATCTTGCGTTTGTCTGTTTGGTCGGAAAGCTGTTTGCTCTTCTTCGAGTTTATTTTCAATCTGAGCTCTTAGACGCTTTTCTAAAATTTTTGAGTATACTTTGAGCGCGACAGGTGCTAAGCAGATCGCCCTGTAGTTATCGCAGTTAGTTGTATCTCCTTTCTTATGAATTGGTATGATTACATTTCTTTCCCATTCTTGGGGTATTGATTCTGTTGTCCATGCTTGTTTGAATATTTTCTGTAGCCATCTTTCTACTACGAATCCCCACTTTTTTAATAATTCCGGTGGTATGTTATCTTCACCTGCTGCCTTTCCATTTCGGGTTTCTCTCAGGGCTCTTCTTACTTCTTCTACACTTATTTCTTCCTCTGCATTTTCCCCGCTGTCTTCTCGGTTTGTTTGGTTTTCTAACGGTCTTTCTATATCTTCCTCATCTTCTCTCATTTTAAATTTTGCTGCATAGTGGTCCTTCCATGTTTTCAGGATGTTTTCACTGGTCGTTTGCAAATCTCCGTTTTGGTTCCTTATGTTTCGTACTTGTTTTGCACTGTTTCCTTTTAGCTTCTTGACTACATTCCAAAATTGTTTTTGGTTTTCCATATAATTCTCGTTTAACTTATTTCCGAATTGTTCCCAGGAGTCCTGTTTTGCTCTTTTTACGGCTTCCTTTGCCTCTTATCTTTTCCTTCGGTATGTTTCTTGATCGTCGGCACTATTTGTTCTTTTGACCCTGCACCAGGCTTCTTTTTTCTGTTTGATCTTATTCTTAACCGTTTCGTTCCACCATTTGGTTCTTCTTTGGTTCTGGCCTGTTTTCATTCTTATTTTGCCGCATATCTCGTTTGCTGTCAGGATTATTGTTTCTTTGAACTTTTTCCATCTGTCGTTGAGATTCCAATGTTCTTCTGTCTCTGCTTCTTGCTCTTCTAATCTATTTAATTTCCTGTTAAGCTCTCTTTCATATTCCTCCCTTTTTTCTTGGTTTTCCAGTTCTTCTAGTTTTAATCTTTCGTATACTATTGGTGTTTCTTTGGGGGGTGTTTTCAGAATGGTGTCGGTTATCAGTAGTCGGTGGTCGGTGCTGAGTTCTGCTCCTCTTATTACTTTTACGTCTTGGATTGCATATCTCATAGTTCTAGAGTATGTTATATAGTCTATTATGCTTTTTTGTCCTCTTTCTTCTGCTTCGTACGTAATCTTGTGGATTATTTTATGTTTGAACCACGTATTTCCTATTAGTAATTGATTGCTTATGCAGAAATCCAGCATTCTATCTCCATTGTTGTTTAGAGTTTCTTCTCCTCCATGTTCTCCCATAGTTCCGTATCCTTGATCTTTGTCTTTTCCTATGCGGGCATTCCAATCACCGATTATCATTACGTGTCTGTTTTTGTTTTGCATTTTCTCTAATACTCTTTGAAGATCTTCGTAGAATTAATCCTTGTCTCTTACATCCGCGTCTTCCGTTGGTGCATATATTTGTATTATACCGACCTTTTCTTCTAGCTCAAGGCTAACTGTTATGATCCTTGAGTTTATCGGCTCCCAGTCAATTAATTTGGTTTGTAGTGCTTCACTTGTTATGATCCCCACTCCTTCTTTCGCTCTTTCTCACGGGGGGCTTTCCTATATATCTCAGTGTGTATCCCTTGTCCAGTGTCTTGAGTCCTTGACCCTTCTTCTTCACTTCACTTATTCCCAGTATCTGTAACTTGAATAAGTGAGAAGGTAAATGCCAATAATTTGATCTTTCTCAAGTATTATACCATGTATAAGTGAAATGGAGGTTTGTTACCTTTAGAGATGTTCCAGTTCTTAGGAGCTTCGCTTAAAATTAACATTTGTACGTTTATCTATATTTCTGTTAGTTAAACTAGCGTTTTTGGATTTAATTGTATAAAATTGTTTCAAAAGTTTTTTCGCGACTTGTTCATTGCTGCTTTATCGGGTAGCATTTGTACAAACTTGCAATCTTATATCATAGACCTATCGTAAAATACGTTGGCATTGAAAAGTTATGCGTGCTATTTTGTACGTATCGAAGAATGCAAAATCAAAAGAAACATTTGCGATATGTAATGTTGCATTGCTTTAATAAAGACAATAGTGCTAACAATGCTGCAGTTGAGTTTGCACCATTTGTAGGAATGGTGTTAAAAGTGTTCAAACAGTTTGTAACGTAGTTTAGGAGGTTCGATGCTACTAATGTTAATATGGAAGATGACGATTTTAGTAGTCGCCCATCCAATACAGATGCGGACTTAATTGATGCCACGTTTGACGAAAATTTGCGATATAGTGTTTGAAAATTAGTGAATGCTTAAAACATTTCCCTAACAACTGTACACAATGATTTTATAAAGCTCGTCTACGTTAATAACTCTAAAGTAGACCTTCTAAGTTCAGCGATTAGAAGCGCTTAACGGTAGCAGGACCAGATCTTTACCAGAAGAATTTATTATGAATTACCTTTATAAGTAGAAAGCATTGATTAAATGCAAAACAAAATTTTTTAGGAGTATAGGTAAGAGAATAAGAGAAATTTTGAGTTTCTTTAACAAAACTTCTAAACAATAAAAATGGTTTTCCAAAAATTTTAGTAACTTTTAGCTCGATGATACTAGGATGGATGTTTAGAAATTTTATCTTTAATGCATGCTCTGTCGTTAAAAAAAATTAATTCATATATAGATGTGAGTTTTATCTATAGCTTGATCGCCACTTATGTATGTAGATGTGTATTACATTACCGTTGGGAGCGGTAGCATTTTCTAAAAGTAAGATCTAGGATTTCTTTGGAACACAATCTCGACTTATTCGTTTGATTTTTTTTGCAGATTGGAAACAGGAAGCATCATGGAGCCCAACCCCGACCCGCCCAAATTCAACTACCGCTTCTGGAACGCGATAGCCTGCGAGAACGTCGAGTCCATAGAAGAGCTGAAGGCCGGCATCCAGGAGTGCGTGCTCAAGGAGCAGGTGCCCATCGAAAACTTCAAGGGGCTCGACATCGAGCGCAGCGAGATCAGCGGCCTGACGTCCGACTTCTTTGCTGGCTTCGAGCACCTACAGAAGGTCAAGATCATCTTCACCACCCTCCCGAATCTGCCGGCCGGCCTCTTTAAGAAGCTGAAAGACATCGTCGAGCTCAACATAGGCTTCAACACGATCGGAAACGTGGAGGAGGGGGCGCTGGCCGAACTCCTCAAACTGCAAAACCTGTTCTTCTACGGCAACAAAGTGGGGGCGCTGCCGGATGGGCTCCTCAGCGATCTGACCAGTCTAGTCGAACTCAAGCTTCACAACAATGACATCGAGGCCATAAGCCGCTCCTGGTTCGAAAATACCGTTAATTTAACTTTGCTGTGGCTATCTGATAATAAAATTAGGAAAGTGAGCAGCAACACATTCGAGAAGCTGTCAAATTTGAAATATTTAAGGTTGGAAAACAACCAGATAGAAGAAATCGAAGCAGGGTCCTTCCACGGGCTGAATCAACTAGATGAATTGTTTGTATGTAAAAATTTGTTAAAGAACATTCCTGCAGACTCACTCAAAGGTTTAACTTGTCTTAGAACAATAGACTTAAGTGCAAATAACATTGAGGTTGTAGAAGAAGACTTGTTTGCTGATCTGAAACAGTTAATTTCAGTTAACCTATCAAGGAACAAAATATTGCAACTCCCCGGAAAGTTGTTTTGCAATACTCCTAATCTGCAGTCGTTATATTTGCAAAACAACGTTATAGAAGTGGTAGACGTTGGCATTTTTAGAACTTTAACCAACTTGAAATCTTTAAATCTGTCTCGAAATCGTATAGTGAACTTACCAAGCGAGGGATTCATGTCCAACCCTAATTTGTCGTCTCTTAATTTGAGCTACAACAAGTTAAGCGTACTGCAAAGCGATTGTTTCGTCGGTTTAGTCAGGTTATCGAAGCTTAACTTGGACAACAACGAGATTGTGAAACTAGAAGCAGGGTGCTTCGAGGACTCCCTGCTGGTCTCCGAGATATATTTGCAGAACAATCGCCTAAGCGCTTTAGACAAAAACATTTTTCAGGGCTGCACCTCTCTGCACACGCTAAATTTGAGCAACAATCAAATCGAAAACATCCCTCTGAATTTGCTATTCACGCAGTTCCGTCTCAAGTGTCTGTATCTGAATGGAAATAAAGTGCGGGCTTTGAACGATGGAATTCTTGACCACACAAATAACCTAACCGAGCTGTCCTTGCACGATAATGAAATAGAAACGGTTATGCCGGGGATTTTTAGGAACTTAGGAGCTATCACTTCGCTGTACTTCGGAAATAACTGCCTGAGCAAGATACAGACGGCGACATTTAAAGGATTGTCGTCGCTTGACTACTTGAGCTTAGAGAAGAACAAACTGGAATCGTTCGATGATGGTGCTTTTGATGGTTTGCAGAATTTGAAAACTCTGAATATAGGCAGCAACGATTTTTCTGATTTGCCTTTAAATATGTTCTCTAATTTAGATGGTTTAAGGTACCTCCATATTGAGTACACGAAGATGAGCATTCTTCGCGTTGGACTTTTTTCCGGGCTGAACAACTTAAACCGACTGCACCTCTCCAATAACTTAATATCAGTCATAGAGCCTGGCGCTTTTAAGAACTTAACGAAGCTAAACCATCTTACACTGTACAACAATAAGATCGAAGAACTGGACAGAGACGCTTTTCTTGGCCTGCAAAACTTAACTTATTTAGAGCTGAGCGCAAATAAAATAAAATCTTTGAGTGCGGAAGTGTTAGAGCGCTTGCCAAGTCTTGAAAACTTGAATATTGCTGAATGCGAATTCGAAAGCTTCACCAGCGACCTTTTTTCAAAAAACCCTAACTTGAATTGGCTGATTCTGCAGGGAAATCGCATTGCGACGCTCCCTCCCGACATCTTTCGGCCGTTAGATCGACTGAGCTACTTGGACCTTCGCAACAACTGCCTGGAAGGTTTCTCTAAAGACACAATTCAGCACGTGCCTAACTTAAACTACCTCTACTTAGATGGCAATAATATCAAAGAAATACAGCCGGGAGCGTTTCAGGGAATGAAAAAACTGTCGGAGCTTCACCTGGAAAACAACCAGCTGAGCAGTTTGGATGCGAGTTGCTTTGCTGGTCTTTGTGATATGTACAGTGTCTATTTGAAGAACAATAAGATTGAGAATATAAGCGTGGAAACGTTCGCAAATCTTCCGTCCCTGAAAACTATTTATTTGGATGGGAATTCGCTGCCTGAAAATATTCTCTCGAGGATTAAAGAAAAGTACCCGGAGCCTGTTCCCATCAAGGTCACTTGTTGCTTTGGTACCGGCGAAGAGAATTGTTGAATGTTTGCATGTCTCGTGCTTGTTTTTAGAATGTTGTTGTATTTGAGAGTATATTTTGTATGTAATTTTATTCGTATTTTGCTGCTGATATTAATGAAATTAAAAAGTTGTTGAGATTCTTTCTGTTTGTGTCTACCTAAAATATAAGGCGACTGAAAAATTATAATTTAGCTATTTGATTTGAAGACAAAACTATAGGAAAAACTCTAAGCGTTCTTAGTGACAATTTTGAAAAAGAAACAAAATAGGAGAAACGGTTAGCTTTCCAGGATAGTTAAATCTTACTACCACTAAACATGAAATTATCAGTGCTGTAACATTACCAGAGAGAAGTTAGTATGACGAGAAGGAACATAAGAGTCTAATAAGTTAAACAGTATTTAGAAAATAATGGAAGATTGAAAAATACCCGCAGAAGCAAGCTAATTGGGAATCTGGAAAGAAAATTGAGTTTTAAAAAAATATTGATATGTCTGTGATTAAAATGCTGATTTCGGTCAAAAACAAACAAACTAAATGAATGCAGAGATGGTATGAGAATAAAGGTGGTCAAAGTATGTAGTGGGGAAATTAGAGTAATGGAAATTATACAGGGTGTTAGTAAATGTTAAATCAGGCTGAAACAGTTAAATTGGAAATTAAGAATCCACCAAAGGGCAAACGGTAGAATGGACGTCTTTGTTAGATTTTGTAGAAGGTACAATGTATTTGGTCTATTGATATAGAACTTCAAATTTAAATTTGTGTATTGGCATTCAGAGAAATTTGTAAAAAATAAGGTTTGATTGATTGATTGTTATTGAGGTTAATGGTAGGTTACGATCCTACCTTAGCACTTCGACTCTGCGGCCTTTTGTGCGCCCTTTTTCCTAAATTAAGGAAAATCTGCGCCTTTAACTAATTTTTGGATGTTTTTTATGAGGTTCTCGTGATTGGGTAAATTGCCACGGAGATTTACTCTAGAGTTCCTGCCTTCTGCAGTATAGTGCTGGGCAGTCAAAGATTATGTGTGAGGATGTTTCTTCCTCTTCTTCATATAATCTGCAGAGTGTGTCACCTCTGTTCACTTCTATTCTATGGAGATGCTTTTTCAGGTGGCAGTGTCCGGTTATAAGTCTTACTACCAGTCTTATCTGAGTATGTCCTAAACTGAGTACGTCATGACTTAGCCTACTGGAAGATTTCCCAATTAGTTCCTTCCCTAGTCTTTGCCCTTGTGTGGCATCCTAGCGAGATGAGTGTTGTCCTTGCTTCCACTCTTTTATCGCCAATCGTATGTTACATTTGGGTGTGTCTAGAACAGGTTCCGGTCCTGTAAAAGGAGTGTTAGCACCACTTTTTGCGAGTGAGTCTGCCCTTTCGTTCCCTTCCACTCCAGAGTGGCCTGGTACCCAGATGAGGTTGACTTTGTTATTCTCAGATAGGATGACCAGATGGGCTAGGTAGTCTTTTACAAGTTTGGAGTTGATATGAGGTGACTCCAGCGCTTTAAGGGCAGCTTGGCTGTCAGTTAGGATACTAATGCGTTGTTTAGTGTATTCGCGTCTAGTATTCTTTATTATGCATTGCATCATGGCAAATATTTCAGCTTGAAACACTGTGGCGTACATGCCTAAGAGTAAGCTAAGTTTTACCTTTGGCTTTATACCATGTATACCCGCCCCTGTTCCTTGGGTCTGTATACCAGTCCACTCCTGAGTTGTGATGGATTGCCTTTTGCCCAATCATGATCGTAACTCACATTGAAAGGTTTTTCAAATGAATAAACCGGCAGGGTGTGGTCACTACCTATGCTTAGTATTGTATTACCTTTGACCACTTCCTGTATCCGTTTGTGCCCATACCTTTCATTCTGCCTATGCCAGGATTTCATTCTATGTGCTGCAGTCCAAGCTTCTCCCTTTAGATAAATATCCAAGGGGATGAGATTTAGGAGTGCTTCCATACACAAGCATGCTAGTCTTTGTATTCTAGTTAGCTTAATGACTGCCGTTTTTTGTTCAAGTTTTGGCCACCATACGAGTGTGCCAAACAATAACATGGGTCTTACAATTGTGGTGAACAGCCACATTACCATTTTTGGTTTTAGTCTCCATGTTTTTCCAAACCCACGCCTGGCCGCAACAAATGCTAGTTTGGCTTTGCTGATTACTTTTTTCAAGTGAGCATTCCAGTTTAGTTTTGCATCTAGGGTGATGCCTAGATATTTGACTTACTGAACCCCCTGTATACTTTCACCAAAAATTGTAAGGTTGTAAAATTATCTTACTTCTCTTTTTCTTGTGAAATGTATTAATGAAGTCTTTCTAGGGTTTACCTTGAGGTCTTCACTTTCACAAAATTTTTGTGTCACATCTAATGCTCTCTGCATTAGCTCTGCAGTGATATTTGTATTCTTGTCCCTGATCAGTATGACAATATCATCCGCATAATCTTGGGTATAGAATCCTTTATCATTGAGTAATACTAGTAACTCGTTTACCACTAGATTTCACATAAGGAGGGAAAAACACCCCCTTGCGGACAGCTGCTTGTGGTATGAATCTTGAGAGATTTACGCCCAAGTTTGCTTGCACCTGACGGCTCTTCAACGTGTAGTTTATCCAACTGCTTAAGACGTGGTCAGTTCCATGTCTTAGGGTTGCATTGGTTATTGAGTTAGAGGAGGTATTATCAAAGGCTCCTTCTATGTCCAAGAATGCTGCTAAAGCTGTTGCTTTGTTATTGAGCTAACTAGGTTGTGTAACGCAGAGTTCCATGATTTACCCTGTTGGTAAGCATGTTGGTTTTGATGTAGGGGATTGTTGTTTAGTACCCCGGCTCGTAGATATCTGTCTACTAGTTTTTCCATAGTCTTCAAGAAAAAAAAACATTAGGCTGATCGGTCTAAAGGCCTTAGGTTGGTTGTACGTTTGCCGCCCTGGTTTGTGAATGAAGATTATCTTGGTAAGTTTTCATGCCAGTAGCAAGTAGTTACCTGCTAAGCTTAGCCGAAAGATTTTGATTAAAAGCGGAGTTAAGATTTCTGTCCCCTGCTGCAAGAGTTTTGGGAATATTTTGTCTAGCCCGAGAGATTTATAAGGTTATAAGGTTTTGATAGCCCACACTACCTTATTGTAGGTTAATACTTTTCTGGAAATTTTTCAATCATCCCTTGTAGGTCTCCTTGAAAAGTTGTCAGGCACCAATTCAGTAGGTTCGGTCTAAGCTACTATTATTGAGCCCGGAAAATGCGTTTTAAGACGCATTCCCAGTGTTTCCCTTTCACTATTAGTATAGTCACCTGTTGGTTTCATCATATTCTCAACAGGTGTAATGGAATCTTTTGACAATACTTTACGAAGGTGAACTGCTTGGGTTATGTTTTCAATATCCCTGCAAAACTTTCTTCATGAGTCCGTTGTAGCTTTGTCTTAAAGTTTTGTTGTATTCGGTTAGAGCCTGGGCATGTTGGTCCCACTCTCCCGTACGTTTTGCTCTATTGAAAAGCTTCTTTGCTGTTTTCCTCAGATTAGGCAGGTGTTCGCTCCATCATACTACTTTTCTGTTGCGCTGTCTCTCAGTTATGGAGTAGCTATTTTCGTAAGAGGTCAGAATGGCATCATTTACTTGGTCAGCTATTAGCTTTATGTCAGCTGGAGTTTGCAGATGGGTTTTAATAAGGGATAGCCTATGTGTAAGCTCCTCCTTGTACTTTGCCCAATCAGTTTTCTTGGCATTACGATAGGTGACTAGTTCGTAATCTGCCAGAAAGTATTTAATGTGCCTGTGATCGAACATTGATGGTTCATTAGATACATGCCATTGCTTAATCTTTCCCTGTAAATTTGTCGTAGACAGGGTTATATCCTATGACTTCTTTGCGGCGTCAAGTTACAAAAGTGGGCTTGTTACCTAAATGACTTGTAAGTTATTACTTACCAGGAATTCCAGTAGGAGGGTCCCTTGTGGGTTTGTGCCGGTACTGCCCCATGCAATGTTGTGAGCATTCACATCACAGCTCGCTAGGAAGTGGAGGTTGTTTGCCTCGCAGAGCTTGGTGGTGGGTTAATATCGTAAGGGAGATAAACTGAATATATTATTATCTCCGTTATATTACCATCCCTTACTTGTTTTAGTTTCATGGTTGATATGTCCCTAAAACATAAATTGTACAAAGGCATGCATTTTATATGATCTTTTATAAGAATATCAAGGGATATGTTGAATATTAACTCACTGATAGTAGTTTGACTGTTTCTCTTTCCAACCCTAGGAATGGCTTTATGTACAGGTTTCGAAGGGTTGGCATAGATTTTTCGTCGATATAAATTATCAACGTCCTTCTGTTCGGTTCTGTTGCATTGTGGATCACCCTCCAGTCATCAGTGTACAGTCCCCTGTTTTGGGTCTTGAGCAGGTTTAAGATCTCCTTCTGCGGTTTGGTGCTGACGGGTTTGGGTGCCCATAAAAGCACTTTCACTGCATTGAGGATATCCTTAGGCGGCCCTACCTTAAGGTTTGCTCCCTCCCATAATTTGAGGTAAAGAGTCGTGGTTAAGGGCCACGACTTTATTTCCTCATTTTTACAGGAGAGGATAACTGCCCCTTTCTCATAGTAGCAGCTAAGGAACCGTGGACCTGTATTTCCTAACTCGATCTGATCGGCTTGATCCTCCGAATGTTCCGAATAGTCATGAGGAACTGCTGCCATTTTTATACCTTTAAGAGCATCTTTAAAGGTTAGTTTCTTCTCCTCACTGGTGCAGCGTTTTTTGATTGAGGTTTTGAGAGCTAGGTGTGTTTTACGGAGGGTGTTGTGCTAGCAGCTTCGGTGTTCTTCTTCTTCTGATGTTTTTTGGGTTTTATAGGTTCCCCTCTTGCTAACGCCCTGGCGATAGCAGCCTTTCGTTTTTGAGCACCTGAAATGTGCTTGGTTATTACAGCAGTGGAGGTTTCTGTAGCCTCCTTACTGAAATGGGCAACTACATCCTCCTTAGTCATGATTTTTTTTGGCCACATCCGGGTTAGACAAGTTTAGCAGGGTTTCTTCATCCTTGCTGTTTGAGAGTGTTACTGGAGGAAGGCATTGATACTACAAGGTTGCGCCCGGTGCCCCGAGTTGAAACCAGAAGAGACTGATCTTCCATCCAGTCACGCATCCCTTTGGTCCGGTTTCCCGCCGTGGGATTTAGGTTATTTTATTGAGGTTGTCTCCTCTTGGTCCAGGTAGTTAAGCCAAGACCTTCCCACTTCTTCTTGTCCGCGAGACATGACCACAATCAACACTTACCTAAAAGAAGTGATAGCCGGGGCCGTTGACCCCGGTACAAGCTCTTAGCTACGACACGGCAGCTGGGACGGAGGAAAAAAATAAGGTTTAGTCGATGAACTTTAATATTTTGCAATATATATAGCAGTTTAGAAGTCTTGCTGTGGGTTTAGAGGGCGCTACAAACGAAATTGTTAGACGATGTTATTATTAGGAGGTATGCATTGTTATTGCGAGGTGAAAGAAGGTGACTAACACTTGGACGATTAAATGGGTTCGAAATTTGCAGTTCTTAAAGTGACATAGGTTATGCTAAATTTTTGTCTCAAATATGTAAACAACTCGGGTATTAGAAATAGAAGAATAGAGTAAAAAAATCTGTTAATAAGGATAATTCTAGGACAAGAGATCTCAAAACTAAGGGAAGATGAATTTTGCATGTTACTCTAATAATGAAAAAGCTTTAAAACATAGGAATTTTATATTTTTTTGTCCCAAAGCTTATCAACTGAAAAAGTAAAAAGAGGATCACAAGCTACATCCAGAACAATTTTTATAAAAACTCTATGGTGAGTGATGGGCGTAGCAATACCTAAATCAACGAGAGGAAAATGGACTAAATTTATTAAGAGAGAGAAGATGATATTTTAAAGTCAAAAGGTCTTAAAACCAACTAAATAAATTATTTTAACGCAATAAGTTTCAAAACTAGCGGAAGAAGAGCTTTGTAAATTGTTCTAATGACGGAAAATGCTTCGAAGCAAACAATTTCTAAATTTTCTGGTTCCAAAATCTTTCTGCAGAAGTAGTAAGCAGGTTTTCACAAAAGCCACATGGTTTGTAACTGGCATAATAGCACCTTATTTAATAACAGGAGAATAGGCCAAATGCATTACGAAATAGTGATTTAAATTAAAAGATGATAACTGGGAAACAGAAGGTTTTAAAACTAGCTAAGGAAAAGCTCTATATGTTGATCTAATAACAAAACAAGTTTTGAAGCATAAGATTTTCACATTTTCTTTTCGCAAATCTTCTCCGCAGAAGAAATAGAAAAAGCGGTTTTCACAAAATGATTATGGTTTACAATGGGCACAGTGGTACCCAATTCAATGATAGAAGAATGTGGCAAATGCGTGAAAAGAGAGTAACTGAAATTAGGTAATAAGTTTAAGGCAAGAAGTTTCAAAAGTAGCTAAAGAAGAGCTTTGTAAATTGCTCTAATAACGAAAAAAGATTTTTAAATTTTCTGACCCCAAAAGCTTTCTCCAAAAGAAATAGAAAAAAGCATCGAGAAATATGCAGAACAGCCTTTTATGGAGGATGTATGGTTTGCAATGGACATAAAAGCACTTAATTCAATAACAGAAGAATGGGTTAAATGAATCAAGGAAGAATGAAATTCGAAAGTTATATTCTTAGGGCAATAGGTCTTAAAGCTACGTAACTAAAGAAAAACTTTGTAAGCTGCTCTACTAATAAAATAACCTCGAAAACTTTTTCGTAGAAGAATTAAATGAGAGCACTACAAGTGACATACAGAACAGCTTTCTTAAAAGCTCTATGGTTTATAATGGGCACAATGGTACCCAATTTAATGATAGAAGAACGTGAAAAATGCATGCAGGGAGAATAACTGAAATTAGGTAATATGTTTAAGGCAAGAAGTCTCAAAAGTAGCTAAAGAAAAGTTTGGTAAATTAGTCTAATAACAAAAAAGATTTTTATATTTTGTGACCACAAAGGTTTCCACAGAAGGGGTCAGATGCATTAAGGGAGAGTAACTAAAAATAGAAAGCACTATTTTTAAAATAATAAGTCTCAAAGCTACATAGCTAAAGAAGACTTTTATAAGCTGTTCTATTAACGAAAAAACTTTGAAGCCAAAGCTTTCTACATATTTTGGCCCCAAAGATCTTTGACAAAGGCTGTATAATTTGTAATGGGCACGACAGCACCCAATTTATTGACAGGAAAACAGGCCAAATGCGTTAAGGGAGACTAACTAAAAGTACGTGATAATTATAAGATCAGAAATTTCAAAACTAGCGAAAGAAGAGCTTTGTAATCTGTTCTTCTGTATATTCTGGCCCAAGCGCTTTTCTGCAGAAGAAGCAGATAAGAGTACCACGTGAAATATACAGAACAGCTTTTTACAAAGGTAATCATTTTAACAACACTAACCCCATCATCTTCCAGAAGTTTAAATCTTGGACCTAGACCTACCCCGACATCAAGGCGACGTTCCTCAGCTCGATCGAAAGTCCAGAAAGGAAAACAGCAAAGTGAATGTCCACTCAGGTAAAGAAAGTTTGAGCTGCTAAAAATACTCCGCTTCCCTACCCTTCTGATGACGTTGACCAATTGAATTTGCCCACGGATCGAATATGGGAGGAAAAGCGTACAAAACCAGAAACATTTTCGACATTTTCTAGTACTTTTTTATTATTGTTCGATGAATTATTAATCCATAAGCTTACTGAACCAAATAAATATTGCAAACAAAAAGGGGGAAATCGGATTATTATTATAATGGGTTTTTACACCTCGCTCAGCAGTTGTTTATACTGGTTGATCGATCTCAACATGAAAGTCAGTATGACTGTAGATTTGATGTCTCTGAAAATATTTCTGAGAATCCTTAAGAATTTTACAATTATGTTATCCCTAACCCTGAAGACGCAGACTTCGATAAAATAAATAAAATAAGACCAGTAGTGACTTCATTAAATGCAAAATTTCAAAAATTTTATCACTCTTCAAAATGGTTGTCCATCGACGAGAGTATGGTAAAATTTAGGGGTCCCTAAAATATATGGCTCTCAAAACTATAAAGAGGGGCTTTAAGGTTTGGGGCATTTGCGATTGTGAAACGGGCTACGCACTTGGATTAGGTGTGTACACGGGCACAAAAGGAACTGGAAGTGTAGGGGAAAAGGTGGTGATGGATTTATCTGAACTATATCACAATCATGGATTTGGAATTTATTTTGATAACTTCTTTCCCAGTGTAAACCTGGCAGAAAAGTTGCAAGAACAAAATGCGTTTTCATGTGGCACAATTCGGCCCAATAGCCGTGGAATCTCTGATTTCAAGTTGATAAAAATATGAGCAAAAGCGATATAGATTATGCTAAAAGCGGTGACATATCAGTGGTAAAATGGAAGGATAAGAGTTTGAAGGCAGTTTTCGTAATTTCGTCAATGCACAATGCGGAAACTACTGTCATAGTAAAGCGAGCTCAATTGGTTGATTGTCTAGACTCCATGGCCTCATGTAATGGGCATATGGCCGGAGTAGATTTTCTTGGCCAATTACATTCAATGTATTCCATCTCATGGAAAAGCCGGCGATAAAGGTTAAAACAATTCTATTATTATATGGATGCGGCCTTATATCTTATACAAATCCACATTTTTGTATACATATCCGATCAAAAAACCAATGACGCACTTGTCATTCAAGTTGTTACTCGACAGGGAGTTGGGTCATTGTGTGTGAGGTTAAAAGCCGGATTCTCACCAACATCATTTTGGTGATATAAAAAACCAGGGGGAGAAAGAGCTTCAGGAATTGACATAACTATCAAACTGATAAATGTTGGAAATTACCTACCAGTAAAAGGAACCAGTAGACGTTGCGCAAGGCGTCTAAACCAAAAAAGAACAATCACGATGTGCGCAAAATGCAATGCCGCTCTTTGCCTTCAATGTTTTGCTCCCTTCCATATAAATCTTAACGTCGTGGTATGCTTTTCCTTATAAATAATTGTATATATAATTTTATATTATACTATAGTTAAGCTAGTTTATATAGTTATTTAGTCGAGTTAGTTTTGTTACTCCTATAATTACTCTAAACTTAGTTAAAGTTTTAAGTTATATAATTGCTTCTATAAATATTTTATAAAGTTTACATTTTACGTAGAATATTATAATTTAATATTAAAACACTTTTTGTGTTATGAAGTTGGTATTATCTCTGATATTCCTGCCATTTATGAAGAAAAAGGACTGTCGATGGTCACTGATCAAAATACACACCGCTAACAAAATTCTCCCTACGCGTTCACTGGTAGCTCTATTTACTACACCAAAAATTACCATAAATTTTTTTTGGATTATATTTCATCCATGTATCGGGTGACGTAAGGATATGGATTGTGAAAAAAAGTAAAAAAACGTCCAGGGGTTTGGCTCGATAGAGGCTAAAGAAAGCTCTGTAAGTTCCTGCAATAATAAAAACGCTTTGAAGCTAAGATTTTTATATTTTCTGGGCCAAAATCTTTTTCGTAGAAGTAAAAAGCGCACACAGGTGACATATAGAACAGTTTTCACAAAGGCTGATAATTATAGTAATAACAATAGAAAAATGGCAGACCAGAGGAAGAAAACCGCAGGTAGACCAAGACGATAATCTTTAACTGGATGAATTAGATGGATAATTAGCTCAAATAGCTAGATCGTCATATGTATATAACTCAACACCAAATCATAATATCCTGGGTAATATTCAATGTGCTGTTACTGCACTTTATATTCGGGTGTATCAAAAGGAAAACGAGGACTGACTTGTAAATTTCTCTCCGTTAGGGGAAAATCTTAATTGGTAAAAGTTTTACAATTAGCACAGCATACAGAAATACTTCTATTGAAGATACTATTAAAAAAGATACAAAGATACACTTGAGAGCAAAACAATCAAATCGCGTAGCTGCACGCATTTTTGTCTTCTGTTTTAGTCTAGAATATGAAAATAAAATCATTAACGCGCAAGGAGTGTCTTTATTACTGAGCTTTAAAAAACTGTTGCTATTCATTAATTGGATGACGCATTCAAAAAAATATGCACCACGAACGGGGTTTTACTAATCTTGCTAATTGAAGTACGCTAGCAATCCGGTAATTCATTTCAGTTACTTATCCGAAGTTGACAAGTAAGCAAGTGACGTAAATGTTCGAGTGATTCGCAAGATAATGGATACCACAGCCGTCGAAGGAGCCCAGGCAATTGCATTGTTGAGAGAGGGCCTCAGTTCGAGGGACGTGACAAATTGACTAAATTTAGTCAATCAACTGTGTCGAGAGTGTAGCGTCGGTACCGGGAAACCGGTGGCTACGTCCGCCGGAAAGGAGGCGGCCGTAGGCGCGTGACAACGGAAAGAGACAATCGATTTTTCGTCTCAAAATCCCAGGGAAATCGACATATAACTAGCGTTGACCTCAAACAAAAGCTGAGTGCCTGACCCCAAAGGCACTACGGGTCCCAAGCTAACTGCAATCTCAAAGCAAAGGCTACTGGAAGTCCAGAATGTATCTACATAGGAACGACAGAGACGTCTATAGAAGGCCAGGGGAGCGATTTGCTCATTGCTGTATTTAAGAAACTGTGGCATATGGAGGTGGCTCTTGAATTTTCTGGGTGGGCATTTCCATGCACAAAAAACTGAGTTGTTTTCGTGCCTAGTAAAGAACGGAGGAGGTTTAACGGCGGACGCTACATCAGAGACATTCTGGAGGAACACGTTGTTCCGTTTGCAGAATGCGTGATGCCACACCGCGCGAGCGACCACCACCTCCTTGGGTGACGTCAGCATATGAGCATGACTGGGATGAGCTTAAGCAAAGGGTCCGAGCCATAAATATTGCACCAAGAAGCGTGATGGAATTGAGATCGACGTTGATTGAAAAGTGGGAAGCAATTCCTCAAGACAGCATAGGAAAAGTCACCCTATCCACGCCTAATTGCTTGGAAAATGCGATTAAGAGTAGAGCTGGCAGCACCATGTATTGAAAAAATCATTAAATTAATTTCAACTAAGGATTTTATTTTTTTTTTTTCATAATCACCTTTTTCCTTTCAAGTCTTTTGTGTTGCACATATTCTTAGGCCCATAACTTTGTCAAAACAGGTCCGATTCCAATCAAAATGGTATAATTTGAATCCACAGTTTTTAAGCATTCAAACAGTACCTACACTGAACTTTACTTGGAATGCTATCGGAGTGGATACACATTCTCTCGAAACTAGAGCATGTTGCGAGTCGATTGTTTTGCTCTCCAGTGTATGTGAAATTATAAGCTTCTAGGAAATTTTCTACTCTCAATCAAAATTTTCAACGAACTTGAAAAGTTCGTTACTGAATTCTATGTCTGTCTGTCGGTCCGTCAGAAAATTTGAGATTTTTTAAAATTTGAAAATGGATTCTTATAGGAAATTTTACGCTGATTTCAAAATCGAAATCAAAAAGTTTCTATCTCGAATAATTTTCGAGATATTCGATTTCGAATTTTTAAGTTCGTTCTGGAATTGCTTACAGAGCAATCTCTTCGCCGGTCCCAAGTTTTGTTATCCTGTACAAATTAACAAATATATAGTTTAAAGAGTATAGTGGTCATACTTTAGGTATTATATAGACAATTCATTTTCTACACATTGCAATGCTGAGCGATTGAAATAGGTGATGCACCTAAATACATAAGCTACACATATTTGTGCGACACCTGGCGGGATATCTTCCAACAGGTTCATTATTGAGCATAATAAAAGAGCCATTGATGTAGCATTAGTCGTTCTAAATAGTAGCATAAGAATTTTCATTTTGTGATTCATGTAAGTAATGAAAAATATTAACACAATTTTTGGTAGAAGCATATTAATGTATAAAATATATAAAAAATACTTTTAAATATTCTTTCAGGTAGTCTAGCTAATTTTCAACGAACTTAAAAAGTTCGTTACTGAATTCTATATGCCTGTCGGTCTGTCTGTCTGTCTGTCGCTGTCACAAAATTATGGATTTTTTAAAATTTTAAAATGGATTCTTGTATGAAATTTTACGCTGATTTCAATAATGAAATCGAAAAAATTCTATGTCCAATAGTTTTCGAGATATTCGACTTCGAATTTCGGGAAAATTTTCGACATTACGATTTTAAATGTGATTCTTATAGGAAATTTTACGCTGAATTCGAAAACGAAGACGAAAAAATTCTATGTCGAATAATTTTCCAGATATTCGATTTCGAATTTTCCCGAAATTCGAAATCGAAATCGAAAGGTTTTTTTAAGTTCGTTCTGGGATTGCTTACAGAGCAATCTCTTCGCCGGTCCCATGTTTTCTTCTGGAATCAATAAATTTTTGTACTTACGTATACTGCATATGTAGTAAAATAAAAAGCACTTTTTTAAATTTATATTTTATTCCGCCTAATAAACAAGTAAAAGATAACAAATAATGGTGCACTTTACACAACTTAGGTAATATGTTGACGGTATTTTTGCTACAATATTTTACGCGTTCTTTAAAAACATAGTTGCATTTTTTCTGACTTGTGTCGAGTTCTGTTATATTTTTATAGTTTCTAGTTGGCACGCTATTAACATGTTTTCCAAAATTTTTGTTTAGGTAAACAATTGGAATTTTAATAAAAAGTTAGTCTACAGTTTGCCTACTAGATGTCAGAAGTTTCTTCTTACAAACTCTTCAATTGGTTAGTTTCCGATTAGTTCTCGTTTTATTTTCGCCGTGTAAAGACGTGAATTGAACGCGGAGATAATAAGAGTGCAACAAGTGCGGCCGCAAGGCCGGGCCCATTTTATCGGTCTCCGATAACCTCGGTTTCGCCGTACGGATTAATAAACTTTAAAGTTACGATTTGTTGTGAAACTTACATTTTATTTATAATCTATCTCAACATAACAAGTTCACAATGCAAAACAGCGCTGGATCCCAGCAGGTAAATGCAAATAGCTACTTCCTTCAACCAATCCCAAATTATTCTGCACTCATCAATGTGCCTCCAAACAATAACACACAGATGTTTCTACAATCGCAACCCCAAGTACAACGGTATAATCAATCACATCTGCAACCAAATCCACAATCCGTATTTAGTACTCAGTGGCAGCAACCACAACAAGCTTACCCGATGTATCTTACTAATTACCAACAGACAAGTACACAAATCCAACCTACAGCTTTGCCTTACTCTGCTCAGATGGACTGGAATAGAGCGGAATCAATACAAGACGAAGCTCCACTGATATCAAACACTCAAAAATACGATAACGACAACATTTCAATAACAAGTGAAGAAACAACGACCCCTTTAAAGCCAAATGATTTTCAAGAAATAACTCGAAATCGAAAAGAAAGAGAACTAATACTCAACCAGCAGTGCCAATTGACAAAAATCCAGTTGCCACTAGCAATAGATTTCAAATACTAACAAGTAAGGAAAACCCCCCGACATCAACAGAAACCAATGCCAAACTCCCGAAACCTCCTCCAATCCACATACATTATGCAACAAACATAATTCCTTTACTACGACTTATTGAAACACATATAAAGAAGGATGAGTACCAATATCAAGTAACAGGAGGAGGCACTGTAAAGCTCCTGATTGAGACAGTCGAAAAAGATTCTTGACGAAAATAACGTAGTCAGACACACATTCATCTTACCCGAGGATAAACCATTCAGAGTAGTGATAAGAAACCTGCATCACACCACAGATAAAATTGACATAAAGGAAGCGCTAGAGGCATTAGGCCATCAAGTAATGAATATCACAGGAGTCCAGCATCGCACTAAGAAGACCCCACTAAATTTATTCTTTATCGATCTCAAACAACATGATAAAAATAAAGAAATTTACGAAAATACCTCTCTATTAAACGCTATCATTAAAGTTGAACCTCCCAATAAAAAAAAAAGAACTGGCACAATGTAAAAGATGTCAATGTTATGGACACACTCAAAATTACTGCACTAGACCATTCCGATGTGTAAAATGTGCCGGATACCACGACTACAGAACATGCTCCAAGAAGAAAGGTGATGGAAGCAAAGCAAAATGCGCACTTTGCCTAGGAGAACATCCTGGGAACTATCGGGGATGCCCAGTCTACAGAGAAATTAGAAATAGACGTTTTCCTCCACTCGGAATCGCGGATTTACACCAGTACAGACTCAAACTCCAGCCACTAAACCAGTAGTAGCTTCTCAAATAAATAACAACCCAGGTCTCAATAATAAGGCAACAAGAACGTATGATCCGCACTCATACGCCAACAAAGCTCAAGTCAACCACCACGATCTACAAAATATTCCGCAATACTCAAACACTATAGTATCTTTTATGCAACAGACAATAGACTCCCAAAGAACCATGATAAACCAGCTCGTGGAAGAAATACGAGATTTAAAAAATCTAGTGACTCAATTAGTGAACTCTAAGAATCCCTAATGGCACAAACACTCAAAATAGCCCAGTGGAACGCCAACGGTCTGGTCAACCACCGCTACGAAACTGAAGCTTTCCTACTACAGCATAACATTGACATACTATTGATCTCCGAAACGCATTTTACAGAACACTCCTACTTTAAAATTAGAGGTTACAACACCTTTAACACCAACTACCCCAACAATACAGCTAGAGGGGGCTCAGCAATATTAATAAAACAACATATAAGACATCACGAGACACCAAAATACTGTTCCGAATATATCCAGGCAACCACAGTATCAATAGAGGACTGGATAGGTCCCGTAAACATTTCTGCTGCTTACTGCCCTTCCGGGCATAGACCTGATAAGGAAAGCCTTGAAAGGTATATACGACCACTAGGTAACCGATTCATGGAGGTGACTTCAACGCGAAGCACCCCTCCTGGGGGTCGCGTATTGCCAACCCAAGAGGAAGAATTCTACTAGCTATCATGCAAAACGAGCAACTAAGCCATCTCTCCATATATCAACCCACTTACTGGCCGACTGATCTAACGAAGATCCCCGACCTGCTCGACTTTTATGTGGTCAAGGGCATACCCCAAGGTTACCTAGAAATCTCGTCGTGCCTAGACCTATCCTCACACCATAGCCCGATAATAGCGCAAATAAGTACAACACTATTAAGTAAAACTAGAACCCCATCCTTAACAAATAAGAAAACAGACTGGCACTATTTCAGAGAAGTACTACAGGAAAATTTAACAACTAATATCCCACTGAAAACAGAAGAAGATATAGAAGAAGCGGTAGAAACACTTACCCAAACAATCCATCTGGCCGCCTCAAGAGCCACTCCACAACTACTACCTCAAGTCACACACCAAAATTGCTCGATCGATATCAAAAAAAAGATTGCTGAAAAAAGGCGACTACGACGGATCTGGCAACATAGCAGATTCCCAGAGGACAAACGTAGACTTAATACAGCAGCTCGAAACCTTAAAGAACTTATTAAGCAAGCAAAAAACGAATTCCTCAATGAGTACTTAGAAGGACTAACCGCAACAGAAAACACCGACTACTCCCTTTGGAAGGCCACAGACAGACTTAATAGACCTAGAAATCATATTCCCCCAATTCGTAACCCGGACGGAACATGGACCAGCACTGACAAAAATAAAGCAGACACTTTTGCAGCCCACCTTCAAGAAGTGTTTCAACCTCTACTTTCTAACGACCCCCACACAGATGCAGAAGTGGACAACTTACTACAGGCCCCAAATCAACTTACGTTTCCCATCAAACCTTTCACTAGGCCTGCAGTTCAAACAATGATTGATAGAAAGACTAATTGCAAAAAGTCTCCTGGACACGACTTAATCACTGGTCACATAATGAAGGAACTGCCTCCTAAAGCTATCTGTATACTCACGCTTATCTTCAACAGTATTCTGCGTACAGGATACTTTCCGTTACAATGGAAAATTGCTCAAATAATACTTATCCCCAAACCTGGAAAGCCCATCAACGAGCCCAATTCATACAGACCTATTAGTCTGTTACCGCTATTCTCAAAGCTTTTTGAAAAATTATTTCTGAACAAGCTCCCCCCATCCTGGACGACGAAAACCTAATACCTGATCACCAGTTTGGTTTTAGGAGTCACCACTCCACAATACAACAGGTACACAGGGTAATTAAACACATTAACCAAGCATTCGAAAACAAGAACTATTGTGCGGCCGTCTTTCTTGACATCAGCCAGGCCTTCGATAAGGTCTGGCATGAAGGCTACTCTTTAAGCTAAAGCTGATGTTACCCTACACTTACTACCAAATCATAAAATCATACCTCGAAGATAGAAATTTCCAAGTGAAATTCGGAGAAGCAGTATCAATTCTCCATCCCATCACATCAGGCGTTCCGCAAGGTAGTGTCCTAGGTCCGGTCTTATACGTTCTATACACTGCAGACCTCCCTACGAATGCTAACAATTTGATCGCAACCTACGCTGATGATACAGCGCTTCTCTCTCTACACCGACCCTATTACAGCCGCTAGTAATCTACAGCAAAACTTAGATGCAGTAACCGACTGGTTCCAAAAATGGCGATTCAAAATCAACTCTCAAAAGTCACTACAAATCACGTTCACTAAACGTAGAGGAATCGTCCCTGATGTGATAATGGACGGCCGAGTTCTATCCCGTACCGACAGTGTGAAATATCTTGGGATGCATTTAGACAAAGGCCTGACCTGGAAAACTCATATATGGACTAAGAGAAAACACCTGAATCTTAAACTCAAGAGTTACTACTGGCTCTTAGGTTGCAACTCCAAACTCTCTCTGAGTAATAAATTATTAATCTACAAAAGTATACTGAAACCAATTTGGAGCTACGGTATCCAGTTGTGGGGTACCGCCTCACATTCCAATATCGAAATTCTGGAACGCTTTCAGTCGAAGACCTTACGCACCATCACTAACGCCCCTACTACATACCCAACACGGAAATACGGAAAGACCTAAAAATGAAGTTAGTGAAAGAAGAAATTACCAAGTTTAGTGAAAAATACCTCTTGCGACTAGAATCTCATCCTAACCCACTAGTGACAGAACTAATTGATGAAAGTGAACAAGTGCGCAGACTCAAACGTTTCAAGCCGTCAGATCTTCCTAATCGTTTTTAGACAGATATAATATCCCTACTACTTACTTATTATTAGTTATTAATTGTTGAAAGTAATTTCATTTGAGGAACGTCAAAGGCGTTACCTCCCTTGTAATTTACACTGCTATGTATTTCCATTATAGTAATATGATTTGCTTATTGCTAATGTAGCAGATTGCAAATAAAAACCAACTGTTAAAAAAAAAGTTTCCGATTACAATGGGTTAATGTAATCTTCATTTTTGTTTTTGTGCTAAGAGGTAGGATGAAAAAAAAAAATTATATCGCTGTGTTGGAATCAATAATGGGAGGGTTTTTAGGAAAACTTTTTTTGACTGTGAAGACATTTGTTTTATTAGCTTAAACTGTTATTTTATTGTAGTATTTAAGTTTCCGTTTGCACTTGCTAATTTAGCTAAGTTTTGAGCTACATAGAGCTGTGGTAAAACAGATTTTTTATCTCAAAAGTACAGGGCTTTCATTATGTTTCGCAAAAGAGTTTTTTATTACCATGGTCAAGCTTTTCAGCCAATTTTATGTTGAACGTTAGTTATAGCTAGGTCAGTGTTTAGAGTTTTGTTTACAATCTAGGTCAACACTGAATATGGCGTCAGCTAAGACCAGTTATTCAACCGAATAAAGGGCCTTCATCGTGGCCGCCTTTGAGAGAGGGCCGAAGTGCTAGTGGTGCGCAAACTGCTTTCAAGCACACTACCTTGTCCGTCCCTACAATAGCAAGGTAGAAAATACCATGATAAAATGTGCTCTATAACTGAATTGTCTATTTTACCATGTTATAATAGTCTAATTGGCTAATTTGAGAAGACAGGAAGTGTTCTAGATAATAATTTGTTAAGAACGCGCAAATGAGTCACTATTACCACTCCCGAGACCGTAGAACAAATTTGGGAGCTTTATGATTAAGAGCCCACAACTCCGGAGTGTGGGCTTTATGCACACCATCCTCACTAAGAAATTCAATGTATAAGATTCAAAGGCAAACGCCTCTGACCGAGGCCAATACTGGCAAAATATTCACTTTTGCAAAAGTGATTATGAAGATGGTTCGGACCAATAACGCACGCCCATTTCACAGATGAGGTCTATTTTGAACTACCGAAAACCCACATTTGACAGAAGTTCGTCGATTGCACCTAGAAGAAGTTAATGTATGGCGTGCAATTTTTCACTATGGAATTGTCGACTCACTGCTTCTCACAAAATATGTTAATGAAGGACTTTATTGCACAGAAGTTCTCGAGAAATCCATTCCAATTGTGAGAGACAAATGACAAGTCGACCACTGCTGGTTTCAGCAAGACGGGCCCACCGCCCATCAGACTCAGGGCATCTTTGGACATCCTCACAGAAGTCTTTGGGATAATTCTAGATGCCTCCTGTAAGATAGAAGGTAGCATTGACGAGACCCCAAATTTCCTCGACTTTAACTTATGTGATTTCTTCTTATGGGGTTATCTTAAGAATATTGAAACAAACCCCAGTCTCAACGAACTCAAGAATCGCATCACAGACATGCGGACATTAGAAAAGGGAAAAGTTTGAAATTACCATCTCTAGTAAAGGCAGTCATTTTGAAAACATAATGCACTAAACTCCATTTATTTATCATAAAAATAAAAATAAAATTTTATCTTGCGTAGTTTTTTGCAATGAACTTTTTATCGTTTGCATGACATAATGAAGGCCCTCTAATTATCGGAACGTTTGTGAGAAATGCTCCCTTCCACATAAACATTATCGGCAAAAATAGATACAACACGTGTTTAGAATGGACGACGGTCATTTACCTAAACAAGCTTTACAATACAACCAATTTACTAGAAAAGAGAGTTGTAGGATGTCTTAGAAGGAAGTTTTATCGACTGCGGTAATTAAAAATAAATTGATTTTCAACTACAAAAATAATTATTTTTATATTTAAATTAATATAGAAGTTATAACAATATTAATCCCAATTATGAAGTTCTATAGCTATAAGCCGACAGAAAGAAATTTATTTTTAAAAGATTACATTTAGCTCGTTATCAAATGGTGTTTCTAGTAGCTAAGATTACATATAGGATAATATATTTTATGAGGTAAAAATTAGAATTTCTGAGAATATGTTCAAATTATGGTCTTCTTCTTGTCGTGCCTTCTCTTAATAGAGGTTGGCGATTACATTGGCAAATGTTTCTCTTTCTGCAGCTGCTCTAAATATTTGTTGAACATTCATGCCTGTCCACTGCCTTATATTCTTAAGCCAACAAGTTTTCCTTCTACCCCTTCCGCGTTTGCCTTCAACCTTACCCTGTATGATAAGTTGGGGTAGGTTATATTTTTTATTTCTTAGTAGGTGTCCCAAGTAGGCGGTTTTTCTTCTTTTTATGGTAGTTATAATTTCTCTATTACAGTTCATTCTTTGTAATACCTCTTGGTTTGTAATTCTGGCTGTCCATGGGATTTTAAGTATTCGTCTCATCAACCACATTTCAAAGGCTTGCAGTTTGTCTATCTCGTGTTTATTTAGTGTCCAGACTTCCGTTCCATATAACAATATTGACCATATATAACTCTTTACCATTCTCCATCTGATTTGTAAATTTAGATTTTTATTTGTCAGGAGCGTTTTCATTTTTATAAATCCTTGCCTAGCTATTTCTATTCTACTCCTTATTTCTATATTTGAGTTTAGATCTGAGTTTAACCAGCAACCTAAATATTTGAATTTTCCAACTTCTTCTAAAGCGTTGCCATCAATTGTAAAATTTATACCCCTAGGATTTTTACTCACTTGCATGATTTTTGTTTTCTTAGTATTGATTGTTAGGCCCATTTGTAAACTTGCTTCGTGTACTTTGTTAATTAGCTGTTGTAATGCTCTAGGGTTGTCTGCTATTAGTACGCTGTCACCCGCGTATCTTATGTTATTTATCGTTTCCCCGTTTATTTTTATTCCTAAATTGCAGTTGTGTAAGGCGTTCTGAAAAACTACTTCCGAATAGAGATTAAATAACATTGGGGACAGTATGCAGCCTTGACGTATCCCGCGTTTACTTTCTACGTTGTTTGTTTCAGTGTCTTACCATTACTTTAGCACGTTGGTTCCAATAAAGATTTTTGATTAGTTTTATGTCTCTTTCGTCTAAGCCAATGTTTTCCAAACATTCTATGAGTTTGACGTGTCTTACTTTATCAAATGCTTTCTCATAATCGAGAAAGCAAAGATACACATCTTTTTTCTGATCTCTACATTTCTGCATCATTACTTGTATGCAGAAGAGAGCTTCACGCGTTCCCATTCCATTTCTGAAGCCGAATTGGTTGTCACTCACTACTTCTTCACATTTTCTATATATTCGGTTTTGCATTATCTTCAAGAGTATTTTAAGGGCATGGCTCATGAGACTTATTAATCTGTAATCATTGCAAGATTTCGCATTTGCATTCTTAGGCAAAGTAATAAATGTTGATTCCAACCAGTCATTTGGAATGTTACCCGTTTCATATATTTTATTATACAAATCAACTAGTATCTTTAGGTTGTCTTCGTTTATTAGTTTAATTAGTTCCATATATATGTTATCCGGTCCTGGGGTTTTCCTATTTTTATTTGGTGTATTGCATTCTCTACTTCTCGCTTTAGAATTGTGGGTCCTTTTTGTTCTTCTCCTCTGTTTTGTATAATTGTTTCTGGTCTCTCGTCGTCAAACAATTTTTCTATATATCGTTCCCAGATTCTTATTTTCTCAGTTTCGTCCATTATTATTTTGTTGCTGTCATCTCTTATCATCATTTGTGTTTTCTTTCTGTTGGTGCCGACAACTTCTTTTATTTTCTTATATAGACCAAACATGTCGTGTTGTTCGTTCAAGCTTTCTATTTCTGTACATCTGTCGCACATCCATTTTACTTTTGCTTCTTTAATTTTAATTTGTATAATTCTATTTATTTGTTTGTATTCTGTTTCATTGCTATTTTTGACAATTCTCCGTCTATCCATTAGGTCTAATATTTCTTTCGTCATCCACTTCTGTTTAAAGTTCTCTTCTCCTTTGAATTTCAGACTTTCATTTCCAACTGTGTGTATCGTTTTCAATTTTTGCCATAAATCTTCAATATCTTCTTGTGTGCTCCCTGTTATTTGTGAGCCATCACTTATCAAACTTGCTATTTCTTTATATATATTATTTCTTACTTGTATTTTTGTTTCTGCATTTCGGAGTTTATCCACGTTTAGTTTTTTGTTTGTTTTCTTCTTCTTGATAATTATTTTCAGTCTAACTCGCATTTTGATGATTATGGGGTTGTGATCTGATCCAATGTCTGTGCCCGGGTATGTCTTAGCACTTAGTATATTGCTTCGATATCTTTTATTTATAAGCACATAGTCGATTTGATTTCTAACTATGTTGTCCTTCCTGTTTTGAGGAGAAGTCCAGGTATATAGTCTGCGAATTGGCATTTTGAACCATGAGTTGCTTATTACGTAATTTTCCTCTTGGCAGAATTGGATTAGCCGATCTCCTCGTTCGTTTCTTTCTCCTATGCTGTATTTACCTACAATGTCATTGACTTCCCACTTCCAATTTTGCGTTCAGATCACCCATTATGATGTTTATATCTTGTTTTTTGTCAAACGTGTCATGTCTCTAATTTGCGAGTAAAATTCTTCAACTTCAGCATTAGATCTTTTCGTTGTTGGAGCGTATACTTGAATGATATTTAACATATGTTGACAGGATTGCCTTTCAACTGTAAGAGCATGACTCTGTCAGAGTATGGTATAAAATTTTGGACATGTTGCTTTAGTTTACTGTCTATTACAATTGCTACTCCATTTGTATGTTTGTCTTGGTTTCCTGAGTAATATATGATTTTGTCATCAGATCTTAGAATTCCGGAATCAGGCCATCGTACTTCACTGATTCCTAAAATTTGTAAATTTATTCTTTTCATCTCCTGGATGAGATTTGCTAATTTTCCAGGTGAATATAGGCTACGGACGTTCCATGTGCCTATTTTAATGGTTGAATTAATATTTTTCCACTGGGATTGTTAGCACCCCTGGTTACTTAAAACCTGCCGAGGACTGGGGGCCGTAATTAAGTTTCGTGCTGCCATGTAATTTTCTTGGAACAATAATACAGTGGTTTTCCGTTGCCTTCTGTAAATTCAAATTATGGTATTTATACAAAAACACCTAGAATGTGTTAGAATTTGTGTTTAAATAAAGAAACTTCTTTAATACATTTTGTCAACCGTGAGACGAGTTTCTTTATTCCTGTATCATTGAGATCTCCCACCAGCTTTTTGAGCCAGTTCTGAACTTTTATTTTTACCTCGTCGTCGTCGGAAAATTGTTTTCCACCCAAGTGCTCTTTTAATTTAGTGAAGAGATTATAGTTGCTAGATGCGAAATTGGGGCGGTGAGGTGGATGGTTTAAAACATCCCGATAACTCTTACGTTGCACGAGCGGTGTGCGCACAAGGATTGTCTTGAAGGAGACAGACTCCCTTCGTCAGCACCCCACGATGTTTGTTTTGTACGGCCTTGCAAAGTTTCTTGAGGGTCCCACAGCATCTTGCAGCATTTATTATTTCACCTCTCTGAAAAAATTTGACAAGCAGGGCCCTTTTCCTGGCGCCCTGATTTCTTGAGCTTTGAAATGTTCAAGAGACTCTCGCACAGCTCTGACTCTGTTGATTTTGTGTTCTTCAGTAAGTATCTTTGGTACCCATCTCGCACATAACTCGCGATGTCCCAGTCGATCACTCATGACTTCACGAACAACAGTTCGTGAAATTTCGCGACAAAGTTCGTGCAGGACGCCAATGGTCGAACGACGATCGGAACAAAAATGCGCTTCAATTTTTCGCACCAGTTTATCAGTCACCACGGACGGCCGTCCACTTCTCTTTGTCATAAATTTCTGTCCTTCCGGAATTGAAATTCCGTACCCATAATGTTGTCTTGATATAACGTCCTTCCATAAATTGAAACGATTTTCCGATGAATCCGGCGACGCTCATGCCCTTTGCATTCAGGTATCGTATTAGAGCGCGAACTTCACACTTGGCGGGAGACAGAACGAGGTTTCTCACCTTAAGTCTTCACTGACCGTTCGTTCGCATAAACCGGCTCCTCACTATACAGCTGTAGTATCAACTTTAATTTTCCTGAGCTACGGGCCTTGCAACCTTACTTTCCGGATAATTCTCGTATTATCTTGGATATTAATTTGTAGGGGGCGAAATTTTTGCTGTAGTATTTTTGATATATGCTAGGTTTTCAATATTTCTCAGCGTATATTTGATAAAATTTGCTTAAAGTCGGGGTTCACATGATCTTGTGTCAATCTAAAGAAGTGTGGCTAGAAAGGAATTAGAGTTATTATAAACTCGACATTTAACGCTTAAATTTGGGAAATTACGCCAGGGCACAAGTATAACAATAAATTTTGTTACTAACACACAACATTGATTTTATATATATTTAAATATCCGACGGCACGGTATCATATCGTTAGGTTATGCAATCAAGAGCTACGCGAGGAAATTTGAAGAAAAAAATTTGTTGTTTAAAAACGTTAAGTACGCGATAAAACTACAGACTGCTTCATAGGGATTTACATTTTCACCTGCATACAATAAGGGTTTTGAAAAATTGCAAAAAGCAGTAGTAGTTCACAAATTGTTTATCAGATGTAGTTGCGAAAAGGTCTATGGATACTGTATGTTACGTGTTTCTTGGCCAAGTCATATTCAAATACGGAAACATCCCTTGACTACTTGTGATCCCCAGACTTGAGCTTTTACAGTTTTTTTGTATAAGGCTACCTACAGAATAATATACAAGGTGGTTTAAATATGACCGAGATTGATTTGTGTTAAACAACCCGCAACCTCCATCCTCTCTTCTGCTCCGATTAGAACCTGTCGATTAGAACCTGGGAGTTGTTAGAATGACGAGTAAGCAAAGGTACAGCTAGAACAACTTGTATCAATTTTGTTGCAAGCATCCTGCTTACTGAAATTTACCACAAATACAAAGAAGAAAATTTTCTCACAAACCTATGTTTGAATTGTACGTGCTTCTAGAAGAATCACTATCATGATCATTGGCTTACAATTTATTAATGAATTAATATCAGTAGCATTACAGAAAATGCTTATAACTAAGACTGGTGCTCCCTTACGGCACTACACCAGCACTACCAACCGTATTAACAATTTTCCGCAGACCTGTATTTAACAATGCTCCGAATTTGTTATAACTATTGTGGCCAATTTACCTGCCCGGCATTCGCCTTAGTGCAGACCGAAAACCACAAAAACCGGGTCAGGGCAGGCGACTCGAAACCGCTGATGGCTCCGGTCCTCCTAGCTTTACAATACTACGAAAACAGACTAAACAACTACCTTAACCTACGCCGCGCTTAGTGTCTGTTATTCATCGTCCCAGACTTCGCATCTCGCACCAGCTTATTTTCCCAACCCCGCGCGCCCATCACAAGTTCGCGTCAACACGTAATCTCGCGCACCGTTCCGCAAAAACCGCAAGAGCCGTCCACCATTCACGCACGTTTGAAAGTCCCTCGAGCTCCTCCCGCGTTCGTGGCCATCTCCAGCCGCTGGTAATCAGTGTTCTCTCCGCCCTGGCCCTGGTCTCCTGCGTTGCAGGTCAGCAGGACGTGCATGGCGTCGTCGACCTCCCACACGCGCATCTGTTTTGGTTCTCCGCCAGCTTCGGATTCGAATTAGGTAGGACCGGAAGTTGCCATGCCCAGTGATAAGCTGGACGGTGTGCCGGTTAAAGCACTCCGCAGCCTGTCGCGCCGTGTCGACCGTGGGGATGAATATCCGCGCATGTCGCCCGTCTCCGCTGCTTGCCATCTCTGCTCCCATCTTGCTCTCGTCCTGCTCGTAGTCGTTTCTTTACGAACCCCATTGGTACCGTCTCGAATATAAGCGGTCCATCTCCTGCCGCTGCCTCTTTGAACTGGTTTGCACGCTCGTTGCCTGGGTCCCGACGTGCCCTTGGTCCAATGGAATCGGACATCGATCTCGGCCGACAGCGTCTTTGCAAGGCTCCAAACCTCAACTTGCAAATCCGTCGGCGCTCCATCTTGAGAGCAAGTAGCGCTGACTTTGTCAGATATCACCGCGCATCTAGGGATTACTGCTCTGTGCCTATGGATATACGTCAGGCACTTCGGATGGCTACTAACTCGCACTGGAAGATGGTGCTCCAGTCTGCGAGTTTTGCTCGACCGTATATTTCTTCCGCCCCTCGCATGACCACGAACGCGGCCCTGCTCTCCCGTCGTCCGCCCGCGATCCTCCCGTACAGCCAGTTGTCGCTCCTCCGGCTCCGCCACGCTGAATGGGATGCCGTCTCGCTCGGCCGGGTGCCCGTCTCCTTCATGGACTGCCTCCGCTCAATGACGCCCTGCCGCAACCCCAATCTCTCAGTTGCTGCCGGCCCGGTCGTCAGCCTCCTGCGATCTGCCGCCTCCTGCAAAAAAATGCAAAGGCGGTAACTGGCTCAATACTAAGACAGTCTCGGTGGCTACAGTGCGATAAGCACTTGCCGCCTTGACTGCGAGTATTCTTTGGACGCTCAGCAAGTTCCTACACTCTTTAACTTTACACCCTTCTGCCCATATCTCAGCAGCGTACAACATAGCCGGCTGTACTGCCCCTTCGAAAATTCGCGCCGCTGATTTACCGCGAAAACCCCACGTTAATCGCGCCGCCGCCCCGATCCGATGGGAAATTTGTTTTCCCTTGTCGCGAACCGCCCGTATATAGCTTTTCCACAATAGCCTATTGTCTATTTCTACTCCAAGGTACCGGATGTGGTCCATGCAGACGCGCCCGCCGTTGAGCAGGAAAGTCGGCCTCTCCTGCCCAGGTCGCATTCCGAAAAATACCGTCTTTGTCTTTTTCGAGTTAAAACGTGATTTAGAGCCGTCTGCCCACGTTTTAAGCTCTCCGAGCGCCTCGTTCCCGCGCGCCTTTAAAGTTTTGAATTTCGCCGCCCGAACTATTAGTAGGATGTTGTCCGCGAAACTGGACTCTAAATATACTTACATACGTACATTAGCTTCCAGTATGCTGGTCCAGAGCACGAACCTTGGGGGCACCCCCGCGTTATCTCCCGTATCGCGATACCGTCGCCCGTTTCTACTTGCGCTACTCGTTCGTTGAAGTAGTGTTTTACTAGCGAGAGGAGATTTCGTGGACACTCCCTTCTAGCTAGTTCCAGGATAATTCCAGGCCACCACTCGTTGTCGAACGCCCCCGCGATATCTAAGGCAGTTAAAGCGCAATAATCCTTCGCGTTCCTAGCGTCCTTGACCTCGGAGACCGCGTACGCGATCGCGTCCGTCGTTGATTTACCCGCACGAAAACCGTGTTGTTGCTCGTGAAAACCACCGTTTTTATTTACCAGGTATTCTACTCGCGTTGTAATTATCCGGTTTAACATCTTATCGACCACCGGGGGCAAGCTTATTGGCTGGAAGCTGCCTGGGTCGGTAGGATCATCTTTCCGCGGTTTAGTTATAAATCGCACCGTCTGAATCTTCCAGCATCTCGGAAGATGCCGAAGTCTAAACTCGCATTGAAGATGCTTTCGAAGATAACCGGAGCAATCTCGGTTCAACAAGCATCCGCGGTAACGTCATCGTACCTTTTCCGCTCATTCGCGATTGATCTATGAATTTCGCCCATGGTTATACGAACGTCGGCTCGACCAGTTTCCAACAAACATCAGCCGTTTCGCGCCTAATTTCCTGCCTGATTCGACGTCGTCTGTCTCCGCATCGATCAGGCTGCGAAGAAGTTTCATCGGAACTCCGCCATTTTATCGAGCTCCACATTGTATACGTACCGTCTGTCTCATGATCATTGGCTGCGAACATCATTCATCGAGCCAAATATTTATCGTGCACATTCGTGACAATAGGCGCAGCACTATCAAGGAACTTGGAGCAATGCTGACTTTGATGGTACGTGATAGAAGACATGCGCATGTAAAACCAGCCTACACTATCGCAAGTGAAGAAGTATCCGATGCACTTTGACGGACAGTGAATACAAATGTGCGCACTTAACTGCCAGTCGCTCCTGCGTCAGTTTGAAGAAATGATGCATTTTACCAGTCTCCAGTAACCCTACCAATGTGGTGGACATACTTTCAGGACAAGTAAGCAACAGCGCATTCTCCCAAACCCTAGAAAGCGCGGAGGAGTCGTTTGACAGGAAAAGTGAAGGCAACATTCTTCTCGGACGGCAAGAGGTTATCCATGTAGACTTTTTGACGAATATCAGAACAGTCAATGCAGCATATTATTTAGACCGCCTGGCAACAAACGCGAAGAAAAAGATCCGATCCAAACGGACGACAGGTGGAAAGCGAGTAGTCTTCCTTCACGACGATTCACCTTCACTTCGAAAATTGAAATGGAACCTTCTACCACACCTGCAGTACAGTCCCGATTGTCCTTAAGTAATTGTTACCTGTTCGGAATGCTCAAATAAGACTTGCAAGGCAGGCGGTTTGCGAACAACGACGCCGTTATTCAGACTGTTTGGGAGTGGATACGCCACCAACCAAAAGTTTTTTTTCGAAAACAACATTAGGATGCTTCAGAACGGAAAAATATATTGACTCGGAGAGGAGTACGCTGAAGACTGATATATGCAAGTAAAGATTTGGCAATTTGTGTTTTTTTTGTAAAAAATCAGTCCCGGTCACATTTGAACCACCTTGTATTTGCAAATCTTACAAGAATTGAAAAAGAAATATGCATAATTCTTTGGCGTGCTGCAAAATCGACGATTGAAATTTAAAGAATTTAAAGAGTTTATTTCGACCACGTAATTTTTACAAATAAAAAATCCTATTATGCACTCTAATATAAAGGATTGGTGATGCATTTGCTTATGTTTAACAATATATAATATCTGTTTTATTATATATTGTTATGGAAGTAATAATTTGAATAAGATTGTTAAGAATGTTTTGGGTTAGAGGTACTGGATAGTTAGGGGATCCTAAATGATATAGATAAGCGTTGAATATATCTTTGGTATGCAGGCACTAAGAGCGTTTTCTTATTTTAATGCCTCGTGAGTATTAGTAATATATGGTCGATTTTTTATAATGTATGTTAAGGTCACCAAGTGATTTGTTCGATATTCCTAGGAAAGTAGAGCTATCGCTGCATAAAAACTAAATTTCTGGAGTATTTAACAGTTGACGACAAATTACTTCAGAAATACACATAGACACAAATAAGGATATACATAGTCATTATTCTACATAATCTTCTGACTTAAAAACACAAATTCCAAGTAATATGTAGTTTTTGGTCCCCTTATAAAATAAAAGTAGTTGTGAGCTTTTTGGCAGTAGATCTGTCTACCAATTGATTTTATTAGTAATGCAAATAAATGATAATTGTGGGACGATAAATCCGCACTGTAGAGGGGTGTTCTAGTGTCCAGAATATATTTTTAATTTCAGTCTAGGTAGTTGTATGCGTTTAGACGTTGTCATAAAGCGTTTCCTGAGCATTGGTGTATGAGGTGCGTTTTAAGCTCTCCAAATTTTTTTTTCAACAGTGAAAGTAAGTAGAAGACGCAGTTAATTTTAAAAAGCGCTAGAAATATTTCTAAATTTGTAATTGATAGCAGCACCATACAATATGCACAGCTCAAATTACTTCCATTGGAGTGAGTGTTGTTTTGTATACTTCAAATGGTGATGTTTAGTGTTAAACAACAATGTGTAATCATCCTTTCTTCCTCTTCTGTGTTGGGACGCCTATCGTAATTCATCGCCAATTGAGTGAGACGAGGTAAAAGCGTTATGGATGTTAAACATGTGCATTTGTAAATGTATAAGTTTAAAGAATGCCGAGAGTTGTGTGACAGTGAATCAAAGCAGTCTCGGTCACGAAACCACGATTGCGCGAGTGTAGCAAGTTATTATAGAAGGCCGCCTATTAGGTGTGGAATCTGTGGAGTCTACATTGCATAATGACTTAAAAAAGGGAAAGTTTTTTCAAGGTAGGTCCCATGAATGCTGACCGACGAACACAAGGCTGTGCGAGTCGCAATGTTTCTGGACATGTAGACACGTAATGGCGCCATGAATTTCCGACCATAAGGGACACTCTCTGTGCCCGCTAATTTTCCAATTGAGTCGCTGTTGTATCGGCGATTTTCAGTGGGCAAAACACACCCCAAATAAAAGTGTTCTCAACAGCCACGGAATCATGGCGATGACGTGAATGGAGATTACGTTGAGAAGTAACAAAAGTCTACTTTCTTGGGTACGTATCTTTTCAGAAAAAATCTCGAGACCTTAGAACTTGAACGCAGCCCTTTAGTTCATTCCGACCTGAGAATCAATCATTAGTGAGTAATTACACAGGCTGGTGCTTAAGTAACCTTTATTTTAAACTGTTTTTCGTAAACAATTATTTAAAATTTCGAGCTGTTTTACGTCTTATATTGTAAGAAACTTGATAATAATAACAACGTGAGATTAACTAATAATAAACTACACTATAGAGTAAATATCTTTATCAGAAGCCGCCATTCATATCTTTCTTCCCCTGTCTTTCTCTCAATCATCAATCAGTTGAATTTTCGCTGTTGACGGTTCTGATTCAAACGCTTTAATTCTGTATACCTGTTGCATCCGGCATCCTTTACGATTTACTGTATGAATTTTGTTCTCATGCTTTCCATAAACTATATTATATATTTGCTACACCTCATTTAATGCTTCTTTTAGTTCCTCTTCACTTTCTGCGAGAAATTTGACGTCATCTGCATAGTGCAGCATTTTAAATTTTTGCTTTGTATTATAACACTTTTATTGGTATTATCTCTCACTTCGCCCAGGATATTTTATATATAATAGGTGTATAAATAAGTTCTCAGCTTTTTTCTGCAAAATTAAAGTTTTATTTAAAAACAAACAAAAAAAGCTTAAGTATCAAAGTATTCTCCGTTGGCATCGATGACCTTTTGCCATCTTTTGGGTAGCTTGCGAATTCCCTGATAGAAGCTCACCGGCTTCGGGACAATAAAGTTATCGATGCATTTTCGGACTTCTTCTGTTTTGAAGTGCGTATCAGCCAAGCGATGCTGTAACGACCGGAATAAATGATAATCGGAAGGAGTCGTGTCTGGGCTATACGCCACATGTGGGAGAAGTTCCCAGTCTAACGCGAAGATGTGTTCTTGCGTCGCCTTCGCAACATGTGTCGCGCATTATCATGGAGCAAGATGACTTTGCGACTTCCTTGTTCAGTAAATGGCCTCTTTTCTTCGATTGCGTCGCTGAAATTGGTGAGTTGCTGTTGGTAGCGATCAGCCGCAACTGTTTCACCTGGCTTCAAGAGTTCACAGCACACCTTTCCAATCCCACCAGATGCAGAGCAAATTCTTTTTGGCGTGGATATTGGGCTTTGGAGTCGATGTCGAAGGTTTCCCAGGGTCTACCCATGATTTTTGCGCTTAGGATTGTTGTACAAGATTCATTTTTCATCGCCCGTAGTAATTTTATGCAGAAAATCCTTTTTTCGGTTCCTTGAAAGCAAATGGAGTGCGGTGTCACGCCGTCGGTTTTTGTTGTCCTCTGACAGTTTATGCGGAACCCATCTGCCTTCCTTTTGTATCTTACCCATTGCATGCAAACGAATGGAAATGGCTGGCTGAGTGACGCCAAGCTGTTCTGCAAGCTCTTTTTCAGTTTGCGCATTGTTTTGATCCAGCAATGTCTGCAGCTCATCCGTGTCAAATGTTTGAGGGCGTCCAGCGCGTGGTTGATCTTCAAAACTAAACTCTCCTCCGCGAAATCTTTGGTACCACTTTTTGCACGTTGCATGACTTACAGCATTCTCGCCATATGCAGCACAAATCATTTCGGTGGTTTGAGCAGCGTTTTTCTCAAGATGAAACGCGAAGTGGATAGAAATTCGAATATGCTCTTTTGTGATTGCCATCGTGAATACAGCTGATTATTGACTTTTCAATATAAAAATAAAATATAAGTTTATCGTTTCCAATTCTCCTTTTACGATTGATTTCAAGGATAAGATTACTTCTCCGGTGTTTAAATTGATCGTCTTTCAGGTTCTCCTTTATTTTATTTTATGTTCGACTGCTTACTATACATATAAGTAGTTTTAATTCGTGTGATATTAAGCTACCAATTCGGTGATTTGCACATTTATTATTGTTATCTTTTTTTGGCATTGCTGTCATGATGTTGTTTATGAAACCTGATGACATTTCTCTCATTTTGTAAATTCTAAAGAAAAGCTGAAGACTTTTTCTTTCTAGGGATTAAGTTCTGGTTGTAGTTCATCTATTCCAGATCTTCCATTTTTAAAATCTTTTAAAGCTTTATCGGGCTTATTTCTTAGTATTGGGTATTATTTTTTATATTACTCTGTTTTCTTCTTTTTCTATAGCTGAGCCGCCTTTGCTTGATTTTTCATGTAGATTCTCTATACATTTTTTTATCTGGCACTAATATTTTTCTGCTTTTTGTTGATTACTTAGTGCAAGGTGTCTTGTCTGAATTTTGTTGAAGAGTACTACCTTCCACGTCTTTATAGGTTTCTTTGAACTTATTTTCAATGAACTATTCTTTAGATTTATGCAACTTCTCGGTTTGTTCTGTTCCTCAATATTCTATATTATTCTGATCTTCTTCATTATGTGCATTTTTACACTTTATACGTTCTTCTATTATTTTTCTATAATTTTCTATTTTGTTTTGTTTTATGCCTGTCATTGTACTTGCAGTTTGTATGAGGCTGTTCCACATAATTTTATTATTTCTTCTTCTGTTTCTTCTAATATAATTTAGTCTTCCACTACTTCTAATTTTTGTCGTACATTGTGGCCTTTTAATTTTTAGCTGGTTATGTTTCTATTACTATCAAATTGTCATCACTGTCTATGTCTGCACCTGGATATTTTTTATTGTTATAACATAATCAATTTGATATTTTCACAGTTTTTTGGCATGGTCTAAATAGATCTTCGTATATGGTATTGAAAGAGGGCATTAGCTTTAGCTAATTTGTGTTGACTCTTGTTTCCCTTTCGTTCCTTCTGTCCAGTCTGTATCTATATATTATTTTCTCTTTAACAATACCAAATTTAATCTCCTTACAGGATTACATTCTCATTTCATTTACGTCTTTTGTATATCTTTTCAATTTCGTTTTCCTCATAGTCAGATATTAGCATATATATAATAATAATGGTAAGGCTCTACGCCCCGCGTGGGAGCACGGCTTGCGAACCGAGAGATTAAGGCTCTCATACGTTCGCTCTCTCTGCCCGGTCGTTGCGCACCATCTCTGGATATTAGCAGATGCACATGAATAATTAATGTGTCTGTTAATTTTGTTAATAATGGTTCCACCATGATAGTCTTTTCATTGTGTAGGATGTGGTCTTTAATTATGGCCACAAGTTTTCTTTTGTAAAGTATTGTAAGTCCTACATTTTCTTTTATTTTAGCTATATGTATAATATTACTCCAGAAGTTACTCTGCTATGGCTATCTGTGTTTACTCACGCCTAGGATTCCTACTCTAAATCTATGTCCAATTTTAAATTTTTAAGTTGTCTAGTTTTAAAAAAGTTTTTTACATTCCATGTGTTGATGTTTGAGGCTTGCTTATTTCTTTTAACGCATGGTCTTTTCTAGTCGCCCCAGCCCGAAGATCTGAAAGGGGAACTACTTTACCCCAGATTCTTTAACTTGGGAACATTCCATCATATTTAGGGCATTTTCTTCTGGTTTTTATGCACTGGGCTTTCTTTACCTCTCGCAGTGGTGTTTATTTTTATTTCTGGTAAAGTAATACCTAATTTTGTATTTATTTTATACTCCATCACAGCCTCGTTTCTTTAAAATGGGGAGCACCGACTTAAAAGTGAGTTAGGAGAGGTTATAACTTCCTCATCTCAACCACCCTTTCTCCATTCACCTCGCGGCGTTTAAAAAGAGATTTCGGTTTATATTTTGTAAATACACTTCAGTTAATAAAATTACGGCAAATTAAAACAATGTCTAAAGAGGAATTTAATGCAACAGGAATGAACCAAATGTACAGATTATTTTGAAAAATAAGTGTGGGGCAATGATAAAGGCAACTTGCATGCATGGAATTTTTCCGAAGCTCTTATAAGGATATAAAGTGTGTCGAGATTTTCTGTAGGTGGGTAAAAATAAAGTTGTATGGGATAATAAAATAATACTACTTTTTTTTGTAGAACCTCGTATATCCGTTTAACAAAACAATGTTTACTGCCCTGTCTTGCATATGTGTTAAAGTGCTTCCGACACTATTAAATTATGGCCGATAAACTCTTTTAATCATTCACGTTCTGCTCTAAATATTTGAACCACCTTTGTTTTACTATTATATCTTGCAGGAAAGGCGTAAACACATTACTAGAACGTGAGTATGTTATACGCCCAACAAATGTATGGCGTTTATTCGTCATGGCAATTTAAATGTGTTTATGTTTGAACAATGTGCTGTTTTAAAAATACAGCAACGGGAATAACGTAGAAGCAGCGGCGTAGTATTAAGTTTGTTTGTTTGGAGTTTTGGCGTGCTAATATAGTTTTTGGTTGTTAAGCGAATATTAATTTTGTTTCTTAAGCGTTTTGTTGTCTTAATGCGTATTAGGCCTCAAAATAGTACTTCTTTTAAGAGAAGAGCAAATATCTCCTTGAGACGGAAAACGGTAATCAGGTCAAACAAATTAGAGAAGAAAAGTAGATATATTTAGAACATGTTTTTGTTGCAGGTCACAAACCTCCAGTTTGTGTAATCCCAGGTTATATATTGTATATAACGCAACATCCGGATGGAGGAGCCTATGCTGATACAGCACTTATCATTAAAAGTAGTATCAAGCACTATAAACTACAAAAATATAAAGAAGACCACCTTCAAGCTACAAGCGTAATGGTAACATACTGATGGGACCATTTGTAATCTCAGCAGATTATTGTCCACCCCGCCACAATAACAAACAAGGTTCACTATGAACACTACTTTAGCATTCTGGACACTAAGTTTTTATCAGCTAGAGACTTTAACGTCAAACACAGGATCCAGCTTAACTCTAAAGGCCGCGAGTTACTGAAGGCAATTAATAGTAATGGCATGCAATAACTATCTAGTGTTGAACAAACATATTGGCCGTCAGACCCATCGAAACTACCAGACCTGCTTGATTTCTGCGTATTCAAAGGAATTAGCCTAAACAACTTGAAGGTAAAATCTTGCCTAGATCTATCAGCTGACCACTCGCCTATTATAATTACACTAGGATCACATGTAGTCATTAACGGAGAAGCTCCAACTCTGAGCAATAAAACCACAAACTGGGACTTATTCCGAGAAATAGCAGATGACACATTATCGCTAGACGTTCCTTTATAATCAGAAAATGATTTAAAATTAGCTAGAGCATTTTACTAAAGTCGTTCAGCAAGTTGCCTGGCAAGCCACTCCCGGCAATACATTGCATATTTAAAAAAATTGAAAGTGTAAAACAAAAATCAAGAAACTATTAAATCAAGCGCTTCTTTAAAACTATGTCGATATCAAAACTATCTGAAACAATTGTCACCAACGGATGCCAGCGAATGTTTTATCTGAAAAGCAACCAAAAATCTGAAGCAACACAATGGAACTTGAGCCCGGAGTGACGAAGATAAAACGCTAGTTTTTGAAAATCACCTAGTCCAAGTATTTAGACCATATCCATCTGTAATCCCGAACGTAGAAGCAATTTTGTGAATCTTCTTTCCAGTTGACCTTTTTAATAAAACAATTTTCTATAAATGAAGTCAAACTGGAAATTATTATTAATCTAAATCCTCGTAAAGCACCAGGCTATGACTTGATCACTGACAAGGTTTAAAATAAATTTAGATTTATAGCGTATCTATTCAACACTATGCTAAGACTGCGTTTCTTCCCACCACAATAGAAAGTTGCTACCATTATCTTAATTTCCAAACCGGGCAAGCCCAAAGAAACGCCTTATCATATCGACCAATCAGCTTGCTCACAGTGATGTCCAAGATCTTTGAAAATTGCTGTTGGAAAGAATAACACCGTTACTCTTAACCAACAAATTAATTCCTGATCATCAATTTGGGTTTAGACAACACTATGCCACCACTGAGCAAATTCACATGGTGATAGATAAAATTCTTGACGATTTTGAAGACAAGAGATATTGTTCAGCCGTGTTTGTTGATGTTTTGCAAGCATTTGATAGTTTGGCGTGCATTGCCTTCAGACGTCTTTGACTCTATCAAATCTTATCTTACCGACAGGCACTTTATGGTCAAATATGGCGAATCCTACACAAATTTATTTTCTATAAGTGCTAGCATCCCCCAAGGAAGCGTGCTAGGTCATCCTACTGTACCTCCTATTTACTGCAGACCTGCCAACAACAAGACACACACTGACATTTGCGGACGATACCGCCGTCCTAGCCTCTCACTCTAACTCACAAATAGCATCGCGTATTTTTCAAATCTACCTGAACACATTACAGCTATGCTTTAGAAAATAGCGCATCAAAATCAAAGAGACGAAATCTATTCATGTAACTTTCACTACAAGAAGACACACCTGTCCTCCTGTCTGGCTTAATAATCAACAAGTCCCTGTAGCAGAAAGCGCCAATTATTTAGGGATTTATTTACATAGATGCCTTACTTTGAAAAATACATATGGACAAAACGTAAACTTTGTTCAGCAAACTGTATTGACCTATTGGGCGCAAATCTCAATTATTCTTGGAAAATAAAGTACTATTGTATAAAGACATATGTTGCGGCCGAAAAGTGGGCTGCATAGTAATTTTAAATTTAAACAAAAGGAACTTCAAACAAAAGCTAAAGCTAAAAACACTAACCTGTGGAAATGGCGCTTTCTCGCAGAAATCGGTTCCTCTGCTGTTGGTCCTGGGGGTTCCAGGAAGAGGACATAAGGGTGTGGGAAAAAAGATAGGACAAGTTACCCTAATCTTCACAGCAGAGCCGAACGGTAGCGTCTTTCCTGGTCTAAAGGTTCCTTCGTCGTTCCTTGCCGAGTCAGGGTAAAGAAAAAAATTGGACCGAGTTTTACTAGCAAAAATTTCAACACCGAAATGCAATCGGAAAACAAAAGGACCTCCGGGAAGAGGTTAATCTGGTTCTACTGCCAATCAAACACGCCGGCGAACTTCCAGTCAAAATGCTCTCGGCTTACGAAAAATTTAAACTATCGCAAACTGAATTAAAAAAAAACCGACATGTACGAGAACAAACCGCGGCCTATATATCAGCGCTACGCGTGGTCGTGTAAATTCGCCGCTGATATTTCAAATTCAAAATATACAGGAGGGAACCAAAATGCGGCCGGCCCTAAAAAATTAAAATAAAGGTAATTGGAGATTGGCGCGAACACCATACTTAAACACGTTTGCTCATATGGAATACAGTTGTGGGGAACGGGCAGTAACTCCAACATAGACATTTTGAAAAAGATTTTAATCCAAAGTATTACGTTCACTAGTCAATACTCCATGGAATATGTCAAACGAGGTCATACGATGTGATCTTAACATTCCTACAATAGATGAAGAAATACCCGTTACCACGACCGGCTTACCGCCCATCCAAATATAATAGGAGAATATCTACTGGTAAGCGAGGAAAATGAACCTAGACTGAAGAGGTTTAAGCCCTCGCAGCTACCATGCCGCTTTGCATGACAAATATGTGTGTGACACATATACCTAACAAATATATGTATGTCAAATCATTATCCAGTTACTCTAGGGAAATTATTATTGGACTATTTCCAGCAAGTATATGTACATGTTAAGAATCTAATTAAATATGTATTAAATTATTTGCTGATTGTATAGTTATGTTCAATAAAAAGAATAAATTTATGTGTCCTATTACGTTGTAACCCAGCCAACCTGGATCCAAGAATGGACCCAGGCTCTGCCTGTCACAAGCCAGGATGAATGGGGAGTGATGGAGGAGTAACACCTCCTAGAAAAAACCAGGGTTCAGCTGGCCCGGCTGATAGCACCCTGTAAGGGCCCCGTTCAGGGATACGGATAAAGGTCGGTCCGAAGGGACCATAAGCGAGACGTTGCACCAATCACCCACTCTATATAACTTGCTAATAAGATTCAGAGAAATTCGACATGCGGGACTAAGAAATACGAGATGGATATGGATGGATTAGACGCGAAGATTTACCTCACAAATTAAAATGGATGGAGGAGGTAAAAAGAATGGCAAGAGAGAGGAAACCCTATAGGGAATGGATAAGGGGCCCAACGCCGTGAGGCATAAATGGGAAATGAGAAAGAAGAAGATTACGCTGTGTTAATTCATGCGAAACCTATCTGACAAGTGCTCTAATTTTTCTAGATTTATAAATATAACGACTTATGGTCTATTTGATACGATGAAATTCTCCGCAAAGTATAAAACAGTCGTTCAACTCGTACCTGTAATTTGTCATCATCAAAGAAAAAACAAGGTTTATCTGACTCGAAGGATAACACTCTCTAAGGGCTCCTGTTTAGGGCACAACAGATAAACACAGAGTAAAAAATTTAGCCAAAGTAGCAAAGGAACTAGATAAATAAGTCATACATCTAATATTGCAGTATTGCAACGTATGGGAAAGGAAAAAGAGATAATAAATATAAAAAGCACGAACTTCTGCAGGTGATTCTACAATGCAAAATTTAAAAGAAGAGAAATCCGGGCCCAGCGAGGTTGCTAGTCCCCAACTGGACACCTCCCCAGGTGGCGGACAGGGAGATGTTTGCTAGATATAGCGGGTACCGGGGAAATAAAATACTGGGGCGGACCAAAACTAGCACTGACTGATTGCAGGTATAAGCGGTTTCCCACGGGATGGTCAACAGCTTCGTATGAATAAACCAACGGGGGTAGAGCACTCTTTTGTCCTGAGTCTAAGAAATTGGCCTCAACGGCGGATGAATCACATACGTGATCAACGGCATAAGTATGCAAAAGGCAAAATAAAAACCACTGCATTAAAGATCCATACGGATATCTTTAGTATCATTATCATGGCAGTGTTCAAAACTAAATATTTCGGACGTAAAAGACCCCAATTAGTGTCTAGGGGAACGGCGATGAACAAAGCTGCAAAAAAAGAAGAATAGAAGGATGCTTGGAATAGCTACTTGGAATGTGAAAAGCAAGTTTAGATCAGAAAAAATTTATAACACCATCCAAGAAATGCAAAGAGTGAAAATAGATGTAATGGGTATTAGCGAAATGAGATGGCTAGAAAATGGCAAATGCGTAATAAACCAGCATACGATATATCACGCAGGTAGAGAAGATAACCAATACCAATAATTGGGAGTTATTGTGTCGGAAGAAATCAGCAAAGACGTGTAAACTTTATTCCCATATCAGGCAGATGCTGCTAATACAAATAAGGGCGTAACCAACTAACATCCATATTGTTCAAATATACACGCCAACTGCCGATAAAGAGGATACACAAATTGAAATATTCTACAATGAGATCACAGAAGTAATAAACCAAATAAAAAAGAACGAACTCACAATTATTATGGGCGACTACAATGCGAAGGTTGAAAAGGGCAGAGATGGTGAATATATAGGGGAGTATGTCTTTGGGGAAGGAAATCCAAGAGGAGAACGATTAGTTCAATTCTGTACAGAAGAGGAATATGTAACAACAAACACGTTTTTCAAACTTTCACTCAGAAGACTATGCATGTGGCACATTATAAGAAACCAAATAGATTATGAAAATGATAATGAAAAATTTCGTAATAGCATGTGAAAACACATCCAGGGGCGGACGTAAGATCTGATCATAATCCAGTAGTGCAAAGACTAAAAATTAAATTGAAAAGAATAAAAGAGCTACATACTATAAAAAACTAAAAAGTCAGGAGATTCTACTAATATTACTAATAGTAAGAAAGGATTTAGAGGACAAATGCAAAACAATCAAATATATCAGATCCCATGGCACAGAAACCATATAACCACTAAAGATACCACGAAAACAATTTTAAAAAATGATAAAGTATATAAAAATAAAGTGAGAGTGATGGAACAAAGAAGAAAATGTAAAAATATCAGTATAAACATGTACAAAGAAATAGACAGGGACATTAACGAAAAATTAGAGAAGCTAAAAATAGAAAAATTAGAAGAAAAACATGATTTTTTCAACATGCATAAGAAGATTAGAGGCCGCTGGATTATATAAGAAAATAATGTTGGGAAATATCGTTGATGACCAAGTTCGCGCTCTTGTTAACATCAATGAAAAGCTAAAAATATGGGAAAATTATATAAAACAATTATTCAGTGATATAAGACCAAGCAAGCAGAGAAAAATCTTACAATGGGACCTGCAATAACAAAAGAAGACGTCACCGCAGCTATATCAAGAACAAGAGATAGAAAAGCAGCTGGGCCGGATTTTTCAAGGATAGAATTATTTAAACAATTAAATAACGATTGGTATCACCAAACCATACGGGGATAATACCTAAGGATTAGTTGAAATCAACCTTCGTGGCCCTTCCAAAAAAAGTTAATTAAAAATTGTAGTAAATACCGCACTAAAGTACTACTAAAAATATTACACAATACAATTTATAAAAAGTGCGAATATCATGTGGTAACAACGCAGTGCGGATTCAAAAAGGCGTTGGAAGAATAGAAGCACTATTTTGTATACAAATACTATTTCAGAGATGTCGGGATGTTAATTGTGACATGTATGTTTGCTTTATAGATTTTCACAAGGCTTTTGACCAAGTACAACACCAGAAAATAGTAGAAATTCTGGAGAAAATAGGCATAGACAAAAAGGGCATAAGAATAATTACTAACCTATACCGGAATCAATCTGCGGAGATCAGAGTGGATGATCAAGTCACAAATTTAATAGAAATACAGCGAGGTGTCAGACAAGGCTGTGTTTTGTCTCCAGTATTATTCAATCTTTACTCGGAGGAGATATTTAAAGAAGCGGTACTGGAGAATAATGACATTGGAAGAGTAGTCAATGGTAGAACCATTAATAATATAAGGTACGCAGACGACAAGGTAATTTTTGCGAACAATTTAACCGATCTGCAAATGATGTTAAATAACATCAATCAAGCTACCAAGAAATATGGACTATCACTAAATTGCCAAAGACGAAATACACGATAATTAGCAAAAACGCTATACCTCTTGGACAACTAAACGCTGACAATCGAAGAATAGAAAGAGTTAGAAAATATACATATCTAGGGAGCACGTTAGATGAACAAAATGAAGAATGTTTTCTGTAGTCATGACAGAAATAAATAGGTAGTTAGATTACTCAGATATTATGTCTTCTCTGTACTTTTGTACGGAGTTGAGTCATGGACTCTAATAGAGGCAGCAAGCAAAAGATTGGAAGCATTTGAAATACAGACAGACCGCCTCATGTTAAAGGTCTCATAGGTCGACCACGTAACTAACAAGAGAGCTCTAGAAAAAAAATAGAAGTAATCGCCACAATAAAAAGGCAAAAATTGGAATATCTAGGTCAAGTAATGAGGAATCCCGAAAGGTATAAAATTCTACAATTGATGATACAAGGAAAATAAGAAAGAAAGATCCAGGCAGGAGACGTATATTACGGTTGAAAAACTTAAGACAATAGTACGCCAAGACAACAGCAAAACTCTTTAGAGCCGCGGTTAACAAAACGAGAATAGCCATCCGGTAACGGATAGAAACCACAACAAGAAGAAGAAATCCGGGGCAAAGACATACATCGTGGATGAAAAACTTTAGACAGTGTACTGGAATAAACAAAGTCAGCATATTTCGAACAGCAAAATTAAATAGGCCAGTATGATTACCAACGCCCTCAGAGGATAATGATACTGCCACAGTTCCACTAAACGACTTCCACTAAAACCAGTTTCACTGAACCCAGTTCTACGTATTACCACTTCCATTAAAATACTATTTCATTAAAAAATAAAGCATAAGGAAACAAATTTGCAACAAAATGCACAAATTGAAAGTCAAAAAGTTGAAAAATTAAGAAAAATTAAAGGAAATAACGCTTGATTGGTAAGTATTGTAGAACTTAATTATAGAAAATGTTGAAAGCAATCTTAAGAAGCTGTTCATACATATAATTCTTAATCAATTTCTTCCCAGCAACACAAGAAATTACCATCAGTAGTTTCTCATTTGCAGTCATATAGCGATGATGCGGAGTATTTTTAAGAGATCCGACTCCAATAGAAATGATGCGACCTCGAATGACATCTTGTTCCTTGCAAAGTCCTATGAAAATGTGGAAAGTCAGATGAGATGCGCTAATGCTATCGAGAAACTAATAATGCCAACCTTCCACCAACAATATTAGTGCGAGAAAGTCCATTGTTGATCGCTAATTATTGATTCTAAATATCAATTGAAAACATCTTCCAAGCCAAGTTCGTTCAAAATAGTGTAAACATTTCTCTAAAGGTTGGGAAACTTCTTCATCTTCTTCACTCATTTAAAAGTCACTGTGGATAATGCCATCTTATCCTTACAAAACTTCATCTACTGGAAGAACACAAGACCACCAAGAGATTTAACCCCACGAGAAAATGTAGGATTTTCTGTGTCACTGTAGTGTTTCTTGAGAATCGGAATCTGCTGAATTTGACGAAAAAGAGTTTGACCCACGTGGAAATAGGCTCCTCTAATTGTGATAGAAGGGAAAACCAACTTAAATGCCTTGTGCTCGGCTTGTTTAAAATCCACACATACGCTTGAAGGGGCTGGCCGTCGGAATCATTTTTTTCACTTGTTCCAATATTTCAGTATAAGTTTCCTCCGATTTGTTACAAAGGACAGCATAAACAAGAGGAATACATACACCTGCAAATACAATTTTTATTAGATATTTAGTAAGTGAGTAAAAGGGGGCGATTCAAAGGGCCCGCAGCCCATTTTGAGGTTGGAGTGAAGTTTTGTAGGTGGGAAAAAGCCAAAAGCTCTGTTTCTTACCTGAGTCAGTCATGGCGTGAATTGTCCATAATTGTTTGAAGATATCGGGAACAATCTTGAATGCTCCATCGGCAAGCCATTGAGGAGATTAGTGGAGTTGGCAGAGATTTTCCTCTGTAGAGAAACCAAGAGTTCTAACCTAGCGTTGATTATCGTAGAGAAAGAAATCCTCTTATTTGCCACCAAGATTAATCATCTTATTGGATTTCGAGACGAATAGTTCACCGTCTTATTGTAGATTGATTGGATTTCCAGCCGCTTTTAATTAATTTTGGTGGCAAAGAGGAGAATTTTCTTCTCTACGACAATCAACGCGAGTATCGAATTCTTGTTTTCTCTACAGAGCAAAATCGTCGCCAACTCCACTCATCTCCTTAATGGCTTGCTGATGGAACATTCAAGATTGTTATTAGTATCTCCAAACAATTATGGACAATTCACGCCTTGACGGACTCAGGTAAGAATCTGCTAAATATCTTTCTTTTTTCCTATTTCTTTTCCAAACACTGATTTTTAATTTTTCCTACCTACAAAACTTCACTCCAATCTCAAAAGGGACTGAGCTCGCTCGCTCGCTCCCCTCACGCTAGTATAAAAGTTTCGCCCCCCAAACTTCCTCTGCGGCGAGCTTCTCGCCCACACCCCCTTTTACTCGATAACTAAATATTTAATAAAAATTGTATTTTTAGGTGTATATATTCCTCTTGTTTATGCTTTCCTTTTAACAAATTGGAGGAAACTTACGCTGAAGTATTGGAACAAGTAAAAAAAAAAAGATTCTGACGGCAGCCCCTTCAAGCGTATGTGTAGATTTTGAACAAGCCGAACACAAGGCATTCAAGTCGGTTTTCGCTTCTATCACGATTAGATTATGATATTTCACATGGATCATGCTCTTTTCGTCAAATTTCGCAGATTCTGATTCTCAAAACTCTACAGTGGCACAGAAATTCTACATTTTCTCGTGAGCTTAAATCTGTTGGTGCTCTTGTCTTTCTTCCAGTAGTAGGAGTGCCATTATCCATGGTGACTTTTGGATGAGTGAAGAAGATGAAGAAGTTTCCCAAGCTTTGGAGAAATGTTTACACTATTTTGAATGAACTTGGTTTGGAAGACGCAAAAGAGCTATGTTTCCAATTGATATTTGGAGTCAATATTTAGCGATCAGAGTAGAGTTTGTGGCTGGTGGAGATAAAATACTCGAATACGGGCTTTGTCATACCGACTTTTTCGTGAAGTGTAGCTAACTGAATCTGAAAGTGAAAATTATTAGCAATTTAATAAGAGCGAGCAGTTAATTATAAATAAGGAGCGATTATAGGGCAGTGTAAATAGGAACAATTAAGAATACAAACGAAGAGAGTTTTTAACCCGAAGGCCAAACGTTCCCTGCCTTGCACGGCCGGCAGACGGGAGATAACGCGACCCGGACGATACGGAAAGTTTATTTACCAAACGTACAAAAATCTAAATTCAGATAAAATATTGACAAAAAGGGGATTATAAATGAGTTCAGGATCCAAAAGAGATAGAGATCTAAACAGTAGCGAAGAAAAAGAAGAGATCTTTAAGAAAAGTAAAATAGTAATTAGATCACCAACACTAAAACCAGAAAAAATAAAAGTAAGTGAAAGAAAAATGGGAGATCTAAATGAAATTAAAGACATGATTAAAATTATGAGAGATGAAATTAAGAAAAATACAGAAGAAAATCAGAAGCTACGAGAGGAAACGGCAAAACGGGAGATAAAATGGGAATCGGAGAAAAAACAACTCCAAAAAATAATCGAACAACTGGAAGAAAAGTTTGAAAAATAGAAAAATAAAACGAAAGTGTAGGTTGATAATCAAGGGTGTAAAATTAGTAGAAAATCGAAAAGAAGAAGAAACAAAACAATTCCTCGCAGAAAAATTGGGAGTAGAAGTAGAAGTAAAGAATGTAGTAACACTGCAAGGAAATAAAGGTACAACTACAAGTCTGGTTGAAATGAAAGACTGGGTTATAAACAGAAGGTCATGAAAAATATATATAAACTGAGAGGATCCACCGTATACATAGACAATGATATGACGCCAAAAGAGAGAGGAATACAGGCCGAAATAAGAAAAATTGCAAAAGAAGAGACAAGCAAAGGTAGAAGAACGAAAATCGGTTATAAGAAAATCATCATAGAAGGAGTGGAATACGTCTGGGATGATGAGGAAAAAGGGGTTATAGAGAAATCAAAAAACTGATAACAAAAAAGAACCAGGCCGAATATATATAACGAAATATGAGATGGACATGGACGACGATAAACAATATAAGATGAACAACAAAATGAAGAGCGTAGGAATAGACAAAAGTAAAGAGAAAGAAAAGGATAAGAGGAAAATAAGCAAAATGCAACAGGAAAAGTTGAGCATAGGAACATGGAATGTGAGGAGCTTTAAAGACAAAGAAGAAGATTTAGTAGAAGAAATGATAGAACATCAAGTAAAAATCCTAGGAGTAACAGAAACCAAGAAGAAAGGAAAAGGTATGAAACGAATCCATAAAGGATACTGGCTATTTTGGTCAGGAGTGAAGGAAACGGAAGGAGCAAGATGTGCGATAGGATTAATAATAAATCCAGACATGCTAAAAGACATTATAAAGGAAGAATATATAAATGAACGGATTTTAAGATTAGAAATGAAGCTAATAGGAGAAGAAATATAGAGTGTGATAATAGCATACGGAGGAAACGAAGATGCCAGAAAAGAAGATAAAGATAAGTTCTTTGAGGAAGTACAAAGAGAAATAGATAATGGAGGAGAAAATGTAATTGTTATGGACGAGTAGGAAAACAGAATACAGGTATAGAAAAGTACTTAGGGAAGGAAGGAGAAACGACCAGAAATAATAACGGGGACAGAATCATAGAAATCAGTACAGAAAACAATTTAGTGATCGCAAGCACAAAATTCAAACATAAGGATATACACAAATTCACAAGAGTAGTAGAAAGCAGGAACAAGAAGTCAATTATTGACTATTTCTTAATAAGTAAACCAAAATGGAAAAGGTACAAGACGTCAAAGTAACAAGACAAGCAGAGATAGGAAGCGACCACTACTTGGTAAAAATGGAGCTAAAGAATAAAAAAGAAGAAAAAGAAGGTAAGAGGAGAATGAAATCAGTGGAAACTATAAAAAAATATAAACTAAAAGAAACAGAGAACCAAAAAAGATATAGGGAAATTATAACCAAAAAATTTAGAGCAAAAGATAATACAAAAGGGGTAGAAGAAAAGTGGGAAAGATTTAAAGATACCATACTAAACGCTGCGAGAGAGAGTTGCGGGACAAAGAAAATAGCTAATAAAAATATGAAGAAAACAGCATGGTGGAACGAAGATATAAAAGCAAAGATCAAAGAGAAAAAGCAGGAATGGAAGAGATACTTAAGTACAAAAAAACAGACGACTACGAAAAATATAAAGAAACAAGAACAGAAACGAAATCGGCGGTGAGAAAAGCAAAAGAAGAATCATGGATAAAATTTGGAGAAAAGATGACAGAAAACTTTCGGGAGAACCGAAAGCTATTTTACGGAACCTTAAAACACCTTAGGGAAAAAAAGGAATATAATATGATGAACATAAAGGGAAAGGGCGGAAAAATAATAACAGAAGAAGATCAAATAATGGAAAGATGGAAAGCAGAAAACAGTACAACAGATGAAAAGAAAGAACTAGACGAAAGCGAGAAAATCGAAGAAATACAAGAGAAAGAGGTTAGGGAGGCCATAAAGAAAATTAAGTTAGGAAAAGCAGCAGGAAGAGACAAAATAACACCGGAAATGATAAAGTTTATGGGAAATGAAGGAATAACTAAATATACAGAATTGCTAAATGAAATAATGAAGACAATGATAATACCAAAGGATTGGAATATAGGAATGATACTCCCCATACATAAGAAGGGTGACAAAAGAGAATGTGGTAATTATAGAGGAATTACGTTAATAAGTGTCCCCGCGAAAATACTGGCCAGAATAATTGAGAAAAGAATAAGAGACAGAATAGAAAATACAATAGAAGAGACTCAATGTGGTTTTAGGAAGGGGAGAAGCACACAAGATTTAATATTCATCATTAGACAAATCAGCGAAAAATTTATTAAAAAAGGAAGGGTAATACATATGTGCTTTATAGATTTAGAAAAGGCTGTTGACAGAATACAAAGAGAACAAAATGGAAAGCACTAGAAAAAAGAGGAATAGAGGAAAGAACGATAGAAATAGTAAAAGCAATGTACAGAAGTAATAAAAACGTAGTAAGGACTAACAATGAAGAGTCACGAGAGTTCGTAACAGAAACAGGAGTAAAGCAAGGATGCGTGCTAGCCCCTTGCTGTTCTCAATAGTGCTAGACGGGGCGATGAAAAATGCAAAGAAAAAGATGAAGAAGATAAAATTGGGATACTGGCAAATGGAACAAACAGAAACAAACGAACTGATGTTCGCTGACAACATGACGATAATTGCCGACACAGAAGAGAATCTACAATACAACCTAGAGGTGCTAGAAACAGAGCTACGGAAAATAAGCACAGCGAAAACTAAAAGTATGGTAGTGGCCAGAGAGAATATAACACACCAAATAAAAATACAAGAAAAACAAATTGAACAGGTAGAAAGTTTTAGATATCTAGGATCAATAATCGAGAACAACGGCAAAATAGATAAAGAAATTTATGATAGAATGGAGAAAACAGGGAGAATCTACAATACTCTGAAAACGAACTTTTTAGGAAAGAAAGAAGTACCAAGAAAAATAAAAACAGAAGTAGTGAAAAAAGTGGTGAGACCGTCAATAATGTATAGTAGTGAATCGTGGTCTTTGACAGAAAAACATAAAATAAAACTAAATGCAATGGAGATGAGGTTCCTAAGAAGGATATAAAATAAAACGAAAAGAGATAAAATCCGAAATAAAACGTACAGACAAGACTTAAAGATAAAACCTATAATGGAAAAAATAGAAGAAGGACAACTAAGGTGGTTTGGTCGTGTGTGTCGTATGCCAAAAAACAGATTAGTGAAAAGAGTGTATGAATCGGGAGTGCCGGGTAAAAATCAAAGAAGAAGGCCGAGGAAAACCTGGGAAGAAGGAATAAGAGAGGCAGCAGCAAACAAGGGAATAAACCGGGAAGGTATAAAGCAAGTAGCCCGGGACAGAAAACTATGGAAAGAAAAATATACAGCAACATAACAAACTCTTCTCCCACCTGCCTTACACCTAACGGTAAAAAGGGCATAAGGATTAAGTAAGTAAGTATTTAGCTATCAACAATGGACTTTCTCGCACTAATAACTCGGTGGAAGGTTGGCATCATCAATTTCGCGATCGTATGGAAGCATCTCATCCGACACATTTTTATGGAAGGACTTCGCAAGGAACAAGATATCATTCGAGGTCGCATCCTTGCTAATGGAGTCGGATCTCTTAAAAATACTCCGCATCATCGCTATGTGACTCCAAATGAGGAACTACTGGTGGTAATTTCTTGTGTTGCTGGGAAGAAATTGATTAAGGATGATATGCATGAACACCTTCTTAACATTGCTTCCAACATTTTCTATCATTAATTTCTAAAATATTTACCTTTTAATCGCTATTTCCCTTAATTTTTCAACTTGTTAACTTTTAATTTGCACATTTCCAAATAAATTTGAAAAAAAATATCCCTTCGTAAGAATTTGTTTCATTATGTTTTATTTTTTATTGGAAATGATATTATAGTGGAAGTGGTTTCAGTTGAAATGACTGTTAGTGGAAGTGGTTTTAGTGGAAATGATTTTTAGTGGAAGTCGTTTAGTGGAATTGTGGTAGTATCATTTTCATCTTATAATTAGGTAAATAGCTACTATCCATGGAATTTGTAATAATAATGAGTTTTAAATAGAATTTTACTATTATGTTAACATTACTTAATTGGTAGATTGCTTCATGTAAAAATGCCCTTAAGAAGAAAATGAGTAAAAAGATTGCTAATAATAATAAATGCCAACTGTTGTGTATTCGATTAAAAAACATAGTGCGACAGTGATGCAGATCCTCTTCACACCACTGTAGGTATTTTTCATGTCTCTCAATCGTTCCATCTCAACGTTGGTGTATGATATTAATAGTTAAATTGGTTATGCATGAAAGATATGATTTAGTCCACTCTATCAGACCAATGGGCTTATGTAGTAGACTTCTTAAACATCAGTTTTCTTTCGGCAGTACCTTACAGGTACGCCTGAAAAGCGCACACAGCCTGAGGCTTCGGAATGTCGCGCTCGCCGGCGCTTGCAGAGCGTGCACGCGCAAAAATACGTGCGTTAAAAATAACGCACTTCGCGTCAAACGCAGAAAGTTTAATTCCGTCGCGGATAAGTGGGTTTTTGACCTTAATATTTGTGGGTCCCCGATCGCTCATTATGTAGATCGATTCCCGTCTGGCCGAGTGACATCAGCTTCTTGGGTCGCTGGGATGGGCGCGGGACCGTTATTATCATCTCAGTGGTCAAATTGCGGCCGGCTTCGGCGCGCTTGACTTGCAATTCGCGGCATCAAGATTCATAAAGGCTGTCGCCATGAAGTTTGCGAGCTTTCAGTTGGAGCTGAACACCGTAAGTTTGTTTTGTCAAGGAAGTTCGTGCTCGTTCACAGTAGACGTGTGAAAGATGAGACATTTGATTGCAATTACTAAATATTCTCCTAATAATGAGGGAAAATCGGTCAACGACATGCACGACTCGCAGTTATCTAAAAAGTACACTAATAAATAAAAAAATGATGAAGTAGCTGTAAGATTAAAGAACGTGTGAACAAGACTAAGACCAGAGTAGAAGTTGAACCTGCTAAAAAAGTAGGAAATACTAGTAGTAACTGTAGTTAATAAAAGACACATAGCAGAAAGTTTGGAGTCAAGAAAAACACAATTAAAAATATAATAAAAGTTTTATAGAAGAATAAACAATAAATTACAACAAAAGAATTAAAACGTGAGCGTCTGCAGAGATAATTCGAAAAAATCTGATGTGACCATCACACGTCTTTCCTTATCCTGGGCTTCAATTTTTTTTTTGAAGTTCCTATTTTACCAACTTTTACTTTAAATTTATGTTTATCTTGTGATAACAAATCATTTTTATTCTCATGAATTTTTTGTATCTTCAACCGTTTAGATTCGCGACCGCTTTGCGACCGATTTTGCGACCTTGCGACCAAACGGCTCAGCCGATTTTTACCAAAAGTTTCGCACTACGTCCCCTACCTCCAAGTAACTTTCAAACCAAATTTCAAGTCGCTAACTCTTACGGTTCTTGAGCTGTCCTGTGTAGACAGACAGACAGACAGACAGACACACACACACACACACACACGAGCCAATGGTTCAAACCAACTTTTTTGGTGTCCAGAGGCTATATTTCGTCCAGAAATGTGAAAAACTGGGTAGGTCAAATTTCCGCCGATTACATTACTTTCCTTATTATAAGATAAGGAAAGTAAAAATGGGAAAGCACCTGGCAATGACAGACTCACAACAGAAATGATCAAAAGCATAAGAGAAAATGGACTAAAAATATTACTCAAAATAATTAATAAAGTCTGTCAAGAAGAGAAAATACCTAGAGAATGGGAAATCGGATTAATTTTTCTAATATACAAAAAGGGAGATGCAATGGAATGCCAAAATTAGAGGTATAACCCTACTGAGTACCCCAATGAAGATACTCGAAAAAATTATAGAAGTGAGACTAAGGAAAGAAGTAGAATCCAAGTTATTACAAGTAAAAAGTGGATTTAGGAAGGGGAAAAGTATACAAGACCATGTATTCACAATTAAAGAGATCATAAACAGAACTTTGGCAAGATCAAAAACAATTTACCTAACATTTATTGATATGAAGAAGGCATTTGATCGTGTGCCGAGAGCTAAAATATGGGAGTGCCTAAGAGAGAAAAATATAAATGAAAAATTAATAAGGATCACGAAATGCATGTGCAAAGAGACAAAAAATAAGATAATAAGCAAGAATGCAGAGCCGAAAATTTTTCACACAAATGAAGGAGTTAGACAAGGTGGATGTCTCAGCCTACTACTTTTCATTATCTTCATGGACCATTTAATACAAATTGCGAAGACAAGATCAAAACCTTAGGCTGTGGGACATAGAAAGATGGAGAATGTGCATTTGCAGACGATGTAGCGTTAATAGAGGGAAATGAGAAGGATCTTAAGGAAAATTTGCAGGTGTGGAAGTATTAAGCCAAAACGGAATAAGCCAAAAACTAAAATAATGGTAGTAACAAATGAAAAAAAAAGTAAAGATCCAAATAGATGAAGAAAAGATAGAACAAGTGAACAACTCCCAATACCTGGGAGTAACTATAGAAGAAACAGGAAAACAAAGCATAGAGGTGAATAGAAGAATAGAGTCAGCCAACAAAGTGTATATGTTAAGCAGATTGAACCTCTATATAGGAGGTCAAAGTTATTTTTTTTATTCAACGTTCACATGTTGGAGAAGTCGCTGTTCGTAACGTCTGGCGATTTTTGGAATGGTTTGATTAACTGTCTGTTTCAAGGTCCCTGTAGAGGTCACAGTTGCGCAAGTACCAAGGTGCACCCACCATGTCTACCAGTGTTTTGTTTTGTAGTCGTTGAATGATTTGGATATTACTTTTACTCGCACAGCCTCAGAGTTGTAGGCCATTATGTCCATACTGGTTTTAAGAGGTGCTTATAAAGAAGCAATTTATTGTAAATGGATAACTTGAAGTTTCTTCCTAGTAACCAGTATATTTTTCTATATTTTAGGTTAAACTATTATTTTTTTTTCACGTGGGTTTTTCAGCGTAGCCTTGCATCTAGGGCCATGTCCAAGTATATCGCCGTATCAGCATGTGGAATCTGGTTGATTCTGATAGGTATGTGCTGTTTTAATTTATTGGTGAAGTCTACAAGTACAGATCTGCTTTCGTTGAGCCTGATACGCCAAGTTCTGGTCCAAGTGTTTATTCTATCCATGGAGGATTACAGCTTTGCAGCAGCCTCTTTATGATTTTTTCCTACTGCAATAATGGCTGTCTCATCTGGAAACGTTGCGACGTTGTTCTGTTCAAGATCAGAAATGTCATTAGTGCATAGCAGATAAAGTACTGGATCTAGTGCAGTACCTTGTGACACTCCTGCTTGGATTTCTCTTAATTTAGAATACGCCTCTTCCTGCTTTATTCTAAAGTATCTTCTTGAAAGGTGTGATTTTAAAAGTTGAGAGTGTTGTCGTGGCAGAATTTTGTCCAGTTTGTAAAATAGGCCTTCTTGCCAGACTTTATCGAAAGTCTGGGCAACATCTAGGAATATAGCAGAGCAGACTTTCTTTTTCTCTAAAAACTTTTCGATAACATCTGTAATTCTGTGTACCTGATCTATTGTAGAATGGCTTTCTCTAAACCCAAACTAATGCGAAGTGATTAGGTTTTTTCTCTATTATCGGTTTTAATCTTTTAAGAAGTAACTTTTCAAACAGATAACTGGCAACAAAGAAATATATAGACTTTTCTGTATTAGAAAGCATTATTACTTCCGTTATTTTCCAAATCGTACGAACGTCAATTTTACTATTGCTTTTTTTGGGAGCTATTTCAGTATTTTTCCTGTGATTTAACCAAATTCGGGTGCTTTTTTGGATTAAAATTTTTGTGATTTCTTTCAAAACTTATTTTGTGGTGGTGAGTGCAATCTCGACATCCTTTTTCTTGGTTCAGTCCAATTTTGGGAGTCTTCTCCTGCATTTGGTTAGAAGATCAGTTTTTGTAGGTAATTCCGGACCCAACTTCCATCTGCCTTTGGTGGGTTTTGAAGGGTAGGTCATTTTAAGCGTTTGGTGGCTTTCCACGAAAAGAAGTCAGTCTTACCGTCGTTGGTTAATTCTCTCAGATAGCTCTCAGATTGATTTATTTTTGATGCGTTGTATTTTTCTTTTTAGTTGTAGAGAGGCAATTTTATCTACTGGTGCCCTTGTTTGGTGCCATTTTCTTCTTAATTTTCTTTTTTTCAGGCACAAGATTTCTAATCTCTTTGGGGTAATTATTACCCTTGACTTTGGGTTTAATCTTAGGTGTATTTTCCCATGCTGCTTGCTGGGTACTTATAACAAACAGTTCTACTTCAGTATCTAAATGTTCTTCAGTTCTTAGCGGAACAGAAAGATTTATAGAGTTCTCAAGTTTTACTTTCAAACTTTGTCAATCAGCCCATTTATTAACTAGCCTATGTAAAAGTTTTTTTTTTGAATTACACTATCACTTAAGGTGAGAAGTATAGGATAGTGTTCTGAGTTCATATCCATTACTTTTTCAACATTAATGTAATTCGGGGAAATATTCCTGACAATAAAAGTCTATTAGGCCAGGAATTTTGTTCAAATCTGTTGGCCAGTATGTTGGTTTACCAGTTGATAGTATTACGCAGTTCAATCAATTACATACTTTCAAAAAAATTTTAATTTTTATTGTTAACCTAGATCCCCACTGTCTCTTTTTGCACTGAGATCACCTCCAACAATGAATCCTTGTTCTTTAAGCAAGTTAAAATAGTACTTTTTCTCGATGTTATGTCTTGGTGGCCTAGTAATCATTACGTCGTACGTTTTAGTTTTAACTATGATAGATGTTATGTTTGTTTGGTATTCTATTTCTTGCTGATGTGTAATGGATTTCTTTACAATCACCTTTTGCGTCGTCATCAGGGTGAATGGTGTGATATACCTTGTATCCTTTAAACTTGATATATGACTCTCTGGTAAAATGTGTTTCGGTAATAAGGCACATATTAATTTTATTCATGTCCAGGACATGTTGGTTGAAAACAACAAAAATAGAACAGGGGCTTAAGTTACCTTGGTTAGCATTCAGTAAATTACAGTCTACAGCAAAACAAAAACATAAATCTTCACCCCAAAAAATTAATAAATTACATATATGAACAAGCAATGACACATCGAAATTTGAATATATTCTCATGAGCATACAGAACTAATAGATGGATTAAGAAAAAGATCAAGGTTTACGATATACAGAGAAAATATACACTGAAAATAAACTTGACCGCACATGCTGCAAGAGGAACAACGGCTGGTGCAGTTATCGAATAGATACTTTGGAGTAAAGATACAAAAAGAGGAAGACCATTTTATCGGTGGCCAAATGACAAAAAAAATACATAATATAGGATACAGCAAGCTCAAATAATAGCAATATAAGAGAAGCATATATTCCTAAGTGAGTTGAAGAAAGCTTATAAAGAAAATGAATAGGAGAAGTTGTAAAAACCCTGCTGTAACATATTTAAGGTGCTGCTATACATTTTCAAGTTTTTAATTGTATTTGATGAACCATTTTCATCGGCCATTTTGCAGAATATGAGCTGTAACCTGTAATTTACTTTCTTAAGGAGAAACTTTGATTCACTACGCCCTCTTCTGTTATTGACGAAATTGATGATATGTATAAACTAAGTTCTAATGTATAGACATTGTAACATAAAGGGGGAAGAGGATTATTATGGTATGGAAAAAAGAAAGTAAATTTTCAAGTTGCATAAAGTGGAAAGACACAATGGGATTCCACTACGCATATTACGTTTATATTTTTTGAAATGTTATCATTAATACACACTCTTTAAAGCGTGAGTTTTAAACCTTTCTTTGATATCAAAATGGTATATTTTTCAAAGAGATGCATACTAGTACGGACAACTGCTGTGGATTACTATAAACATCATAGTTGGCACGCTTTTGGCAGAACTTGCTGACTTAGGGAGTAAATATGTTTTATGAATCATAATTTTAATCAAATATTTTTTTTTGCAGAATTTATATAATTCTAATATAGCAATTCTGCATCTTATTTTTTGATTTGCGTCTAGTTTTTATATCTTTTCTCGTCCTGTGGTTTTATAATTTTTGCGGTCATCTCCGTTTTGCTTTTGTTAGAGAACTTCATCTAAATACCCTTTATTGCCATCGTTGTTATAGCATTCTTAAAAGATTGGCAACTCATTTAATACTTCTATTTCTTCTAGCATACTATTGTTGGTTACCGTTCATTCTTGTTACGGATTCGATTTTGACGGGTTATTTTGGCACTTTATTGTAAGCAGTCAATTTAGTTAACTACTAGACTTTTTGTCATTCTAGTGTCCTTATTCACCCATATTTTGCTGATTTATACAATATTTGACTGCTACTCTTTTTTACTTTCCTTATTTTATCATAAGGAAAGTAATGTAATCGGCGGAAATTTGACCTACCCAGTTTTTCACATTTCTGGACGAAATACAGCCTCAGGACACTAAAAAAGTTGGTTTAAGCCATTGGTTGGTGTGTGTGTGTATGTCTGTCGGTCTGTCAGTAAACAGGATATCTCGAGAACCATAAGAGCTAGAGACTTGAAATTTGGTATGCGAGTTACTCGTAGGTACGGGACACAGTGCGAAGCTTTTGGTAAAAATCCGCCGAGTCGTTTGGTCGCATGGTCGCAAAATCGGTTGCAAAGCGGTCGCGAATCGAAACAGTTGAAGATACAAAAAATTCATGAGAATAAAAATGATTTGTTATCACGAGATAAACACGAATTTAAAATAAAAGTTGGTAAAATAGGAACTCGAAAAAAAATTGAAGCTCAGGATTTTTAATATACCGGCTGTTCATAAAATGTTTCGGGAAATTTATATTACCGGATAGATCAGACCGAGACGAACAAAAAGTTACAATGAAATTTTTTGATCCGAGGTCAAATAAATAAGTTATAGCCGATTAAAAATTAATTAAACAGACCATTCACAGCGCGCTCGGAGAGCTTCCTGGCCGACTGCGACAGAACGGGGGGGAGCACGCAGACGATAATGGGGAAGGCCGTGCGACAGAGCTCGCACCGGTTACCTTCAGTGACGTAGCAAAATTTTAAGTACGAGTCAATTATTGTCTTGTACTGTTTATTTTAATCAGCTTTCGAGTGTTGGACTCGCGCCTCGTCCTTTTTTAAAATAACAAGTTCCGGGACGAGAGCAGCGCAGGGCCGAGACGATGGACCCGGTATAATATGTAATAATAGGATAAGGAAAGTCGTGTGATGTTCACACCAGATTTTTTTGTTATAGGAAATATTTGTTCTACCTTATGGCGCTATATAATTATTGTTTTAGTGGAATTCAATGCTTATTAACTTAGGAATATATTTTTTATTTTTTTTTGCTGCACTTACAGGTACTGCAGTCTCAAGGGCTTATTGTGCTCACTAACATGCACTTATTCTAGGACATTCACATATACCCATGGGTTGAGCGAGACTCGAACTCGCGCGCGCCGGCTAGAGGACAGAGCCAACTGGTTGAACCATCTGAACCACCGCGCGTATTTGTATTTAATTTACAATCTACTTGACATTAGAGTAATGAGTAAATGGTACACTGTTTACAACAAGAGTGGGCGTCCAGCCAATACTGATTGCCCGATTACACTTATAGGTATTAGGGCGGTTTGTAAATATAAACATAATTGAGGTTTCAATGTATGAGGTACCGCGGCAGGTAAGCCAAAAATAGCTGGCGATAAACTTAAGTAGGCAGACGTGCACCTGGTTACGGCTCGCTTCGAACTACTCTGTAGCAGGCAGATGTGCGCGTTACAACGGCTGAATGCTAACCCCTATTTTTTGAAAAGGTAGGATTATATTACTTAGGTCTACAGTTTCATTAATTTGCTTAAAAATCAGTTTTTCAAAAACTTCGGAGAGAAGGTTTTTCGGTTTGCAAGATGTGGGTTGTACTTAGAAATAATAGTTTAATTATTAATTCACTTACTTTCAAATTTAATTGACTCTAATAACGGCAAAGTACGGCTACGTTCTTAAGAAAAACATTGTTATAAGGTGTTCTTAGAAATACTAAAACAGGAAAGGAGTGCAATGACAATTTAAAAGATAGTTTCCCTAAGGTTTACCATCGTTATCATCAGATATATATTTGATATAGATGGAAGTGTTTACAAAGGTTTATGAGCATCGTTTAGGAAGACCAAAGTCATCTACCGCCTAATCAAAAAGGAATCATTCGTGGAAATAGAAATATGTACGGCAAATGGTTTGTATGTAAGAAGCTACAAATTCCATGCTACTTTCCATCATCGACCCAAGTTAGAAATGAAGACGAATCTAACCGAAGAGTTGACTTTTGTAAATCGTGTCTGAGGAGATGCTTAGAACATGCAACATTTCCATTTAAAATTGTCTGGCAAAATGAGGCTCAATAAATGGACTCAATTTCATGTAAAGGTCTTAAAATTCGGATTTGACTACAAAATACCATTTTAATTTAATAGAGGTTATGTTTCCCTAAAAATGATTTAAAAATTCGTCGGTTCACGCGTTAAATTGTTATTTGGCGACGAAGAGACTTATTTTTCATAAAATAGAGCACTTCACCAGTCCTGATGCAACAGCTTCTTAGGATGCGACTTTTCCGAACCAATGAATTGGTAGTGTTGAATTGTTTAAGCGTCCCGCAAGTCCCACTCCAACAGACTTTATTTGTACAAACCAACAATAATCGATTAGCTGAGAAGGAAATCAAAGGGTAATGTGTTGAATTACAAATAAAATGTTTCGCCACACTGTAGAATCCAGTGGTTAGCGCGTGTGTTTGAAAAGAAGTGATCGTTGTAAAAATGCATTTAATTTTATTATATTTTTTAGTTTAAATCATTAAACTATTGTTTTTAACATTGCTTTTACCGGTATTTTTAATTTCTGTATTTTTAAGCAGTATCATCCCGAATTACAATAATACATATAGAACTAAAAGCAACTATAGTGGTAACACAAATATATGGGCAAATAGAAGGAACGGCGGAAGAAGAAGTGTTGAAATTCTGCGCAGAACTACAATATAAAATATATAAAATAAGAGAACAAATTATCAGAAAATTATAATAATTGGAAATTCGAATGCAAAAGTGGGATGAGGTATAAATAGAGGGGAAGTAAGCTTAGGAAGATATGGAGAGGATACATTAAATAGAAATGGCAAGAAAATGCTAGATTTCTGCCAATAAAACAATTTGTTAATTGAAAATACGTTTTGCGAACAGAAAGATAGACAAAAATACGCTTTCGTGGCAGAAGAGAGAAATTCAAAGAGCCTGATCGACTATAGAGTATACACCAAAAACCTCAAACAAAATAGACGAAATAGAACCAGAACTATAGACAAATCATAGAATGGTCACAGCATCAATAAAAGAAAGTATAACAAGGACGGAGGAGAGACACAAATACTACAATCTGAATATAAAAAGATTAAAAGAGAAAAATATTCAAGAGAAGTACAGAAAGGAAACTGATCAGAAATTGAAAAAGTTTGGAGACCTAAAAGGAAAAATGGCCTCTAAAATAAAAGTGAACTACATTCAAAACCACATTAAAAGAGGTAGCAGAAAAAGTTTGCGGAACAAAATATAACAATTCCACACAAAAAAGAACAAAGTGGTGGAACTAGGATGTAAAAACAGATATTAAAAAGAAAAAAAGCATGGAGAAGATACTTAGCGACACATAATGAACAGGACAAGGACGATTACATAAAATTGAATGAAGAAGTCATGAAAATGGTTACAAATGCAAAGAGAAAAAGCTGCGAACGATTCTAAAATGAACTGCAAGAAAACTATACAACAAATAACAGAGGGTTCTGGGGCAAAATAAGAGCGATGAAAAAAGAGAAAAGAAAAGAAATTAGAGGAATTAAAGACAAAGAAAATAAGCTAATATAAACGACATCCTAAGAGTATTGAAAGAATATTACGAGGACAAATTTAACTCCACAATAGATAGAGAAGAACAAAACAAAGATTTACAAGGAGATTTACCAAAAATAGAAAAACAAGGGAAGTAGAAGAAGCAATAAGTAAAGTAAAAAAAAGGAAAATCTGCGGGGGTGGGGCAAGAGATAAAATAGACCCTGAAATGATAAAATATTTAGGGAGAGAAGATGTAGACTGGTTTTGGAAAATATGTAAGACAGCTTGGGAAACAAAGAAAATTACATCGGATTGAGAAAACAACTTGATGATACCAATACATAAAACATGGGGCCGGCGAAGAGATTGCTCTGTAAGCAATCTCAGAACGAACTAAAAAATTTGAAATCGAATATCTCGAAAATTATTCGACATAGAATTTTTTCGACTTCATTTTCGAATTCAGCGTAAAATTTCCTATAAGAATCACATTTAAAATCGTAATGTCGAAAATTTTCCCGATATTCGAAGTCGAATATCTCGAATTCGAAATCAGCGTAAAATTTCCTATGAGAATCTATTTTAAAATTTTAAAAAATCTCAAATTTTGTGACGGACCGACAGACCGACAGACAGACATGCAGAATTCAGTAACGAACTTTTTAAGTTCGTTGAAAAGGAGAACAAGTAAAGTGGGACAATTACAGAGCTATATGTCTAGTACCTAGCAGCTTTAAAATTTATACAAAAATAATAGAAAAAAGAGAAAGACAAACAGTAAAAACTGAGATCGAAGAAGAGCAAGCCGCATTTATATCAGAAAAACAAACAAATGACAATATATTTATAAGGGACCGAAGAAGAACTTACACTGGCATTCATTGACCTCAGAGCAGCTTTCGACTCAATAAAGAGGGAGAAGTAATATGGAAAGGTCTAGAAGACATGAACATTTTGAAATACCTAATGCGTATTACGCAGTACATACAAAAGGATGAAAGAAAAAGTACAGATAGAGGAGAGAAGATCAGAGGTTTTTAAATAGAAGAAAAGACTAAAACAGGGGGACAGTCTCAGCCCTCTGCTGTTCATACTAGTCACGAACAGAGTGTTTAGAAATACTAGAGAAAGAACGAAACAAATACAAACAATAATCGAATATCAAAAACTGGAACCAGTTAAAATCAACACTTTAATGTTTGCAGATGCCGTAGTATTGATAGCAGACTCCAAGAAGAAGATGCAAAGGTTAACAGACATATGGACATAGAAAATAACATAGAAAAGACCAAAATAATAATTATAAATGAGACAGAACCGGACAACACACAAATAACATACACATAGAAAAAGCAACAACATTTAATTACCTGAGAAGCATCGTAACAAACGATGAGAACATAGACATAGAACTAGAAAGTAGGATGAGTAGATAAAATAAACTATACTATGCTCTAAAATCAATATTAGAGAAAAAATAAATGAATAAATGGGATAAAGTTGAAAACAAAGAAACAAGAGATCAGATTAAACAAGAACCGATAATAAATAAAATAAAGAAAAGACAAGTAAACTGGTACGGCCACATGGTTAGGATATATACAAACAAACCAGTGAAGGAGATATGGAGGAGAAGAAGAGGAAGACCTAGAAAGGCTTGGATAACTCAAACAGAAGAAGCGGGAAAATAAAGGGGAAGAATATGGAGAAAATGAAGCAATTAGCACAATCCAGGAAGGAATGGAAAAAGTGGATGAAAGAAACTAAAGAAAACTAACCCAACTCCGACCCCCAAGAGGGTAATATGGAAGGGAAAAAAAGAAAGAAAGAAAGAAGGGAAGTGTTTTTAATTTCTAGAATAACTCTTCTATTTGGTCAATACAATAATAGTGATGTACTTAGAGGACGAAGAACTTGTTTGTCTTATCCCACGAACGATATGTTAATATAAAATTCTTTAATAAGTGCTATTAAATTATTTTTTATATTTAGCTCAGTAAGTGCATCCAAGGTAATAAATACGCCTTGATTATATAATTACAAATTCAATATAGGTTTTTGTTTCTCCTTTCTTTTTGTCTAGTGCCTGTAAAGTATAAACAATTGTAGATGTAACGTTTTCAAGGGCAAATTTACTCTAATATGTCGCTAAGTTCTCTTTGCGCTATGTAAGTATTCAATCCCGCAAAACATCTTGTGTCTCTTGTCTTTTTTATATATTGATAAAGATATTCTTCATGCTTTGGTACGTTTTAGTTTTAAGTGCCTTTGTCCAATCAATTCTTTTGTTCACAACTAAGTTCTGTATGAATAGTGTCAAGGCCTAGTAATCACATTTTTGTATTATTTATATAAACATGTTCCTACTTCCTTTTCTTGATCTAGGTAATGTTGATTTTGCCAAAAATTTTTGATGGTCTTCTGATAATAATTCACTGTTATATGTTTTTTACTACAAGGGTGTTTTGATAACTGGTAATATTGATTTAAAGTACGTAAAATACTAATATAACTTATTAACTGCCACTACATCCAGTAGCGTTTCATCCAATATTAGATGGCCCTATTGTAGTGACTAAAACGATATTTGACTTGGACGTATGTTTCTTATGATGACTCCTTTTGGTTCTTTTCATTTTTGCATTTTTGATCTTACATCTTTGTTTGTTTCCATTATTATATCATGCTATATACAAGAAAACAGCTTTGCTTAATGGTGAGTTCAAGTTTTTGCCCCGCAAGTTTGAATCCTGTACTGACAATATCAGTGATTGAATGCGCCATTCTTTAATAAAACTTTATGAAAAAAATTACCAAAAATATGTTTTGTTTAACGACTAGAAAATTCAGCATGTCGCATTTACGGACATTTAACTGATGTGGCAAAGTTTCAGCTTGTTAAAAAATAAAGTATCTGTAGCATTGGTTATCGTGCTTATGTACAATGCTCCGATAATAGTAAAAAAGATCTATAGACTATGGAAGAGACAAATGTGTTTTGCCATTACATGAGTATCTTCCAATTTCCATCTTGCAGGTTAATATTTTCTACTTTTTGTGATAGTTATTTTTTCAGTATTTTGTAGCTCAATCTAAATATGTTTAAGTGGCAAGATAAGTATTACATTTTTAAATGTTACATAGTAGCCTGTGCTGTATTAGAAGTAAAAAAAACAAACATTAGAATCTGCGACTCAATGACTCAATGCGGCTCAAAAATACCCGCTCGATTGGCGTTCAAGTTCATTCAAATTAAACAAGTAAAACGCGGTCAGACTAAACTTTGCGGGAAAAACAAACGTTTTCTAGTAAATATGTCTGCATAGCAGCGAGTGGGCTGTTTAATTTTCCGGAGAGCCTAGTAGAAAAGCGGTGTAGTGATGACAGCATAATGGGGTAATCGTGAGAGAGTACAGCAGCCTTGTTTTATGGAGTGCTAAAATACGAACGCGCTTTTGCCGGCACTTGAAAACAGCAATTTATAGTAGTAGTAAATTGGTTTTTTGTTTGTTTTTAAACAAATTTCTGTTTAACTTTTATATAACAGTAGTATTACAACTGAAGGAAAGTTGATAGATTGTTAACTGACATGTAAATCAATTACGGCACGAAAAGTGTGAATGTTGCTTCAAATAAAACAAGAAGCAGATTTGTGCGTTTTAAATGTGAATATACCAGAGTTACACGGAAATTAGTACTCGCTGGTGTTACAAGCGCCCGTAGTAGGGGCAAGTGGGGCAAAACCGACCACTTTCGCTTTTCATTTATCGTAAAAATTCATTTGTTGATTTTTCCTAATAGCTGATGCGTACGAGGCTTTATTAAACATTTAAGTTTTTTTTTTTATTTAACATGGACTAAGCGTATACATTGCAACTAGTAAATACTATCTAGCAATTTGTTCTTAATAAATTCTCACTTAAATTCAAGTTTAAAGTCTTAAATCTAGGTAAGTCTTGGCAGTTGGTGGATATACTCCCATTGGCGCACTCCACATATGTTAAAAACACTTCGTTCACATGTTTTAATTGCTCATAATTCACTTAACTTAACTTACACTAGTTCAAAAGGTTTTTGCCTTTTTAGCCTACGTATAAGTCCACTGTTGTCGAGTAATTGTAGCACTTCGACATTCACATGTTCATGTAGTCTTGTTTCGTGTTTTTTCGCAAACCGTTTAATTTTCTCACTGACCATAGGCACTTTTAGGTCCCTGTGGATGTCTTCATTTCTAATGTACCATGGAGCATTGACGATGCTGCGCAGTACTTTGTTTTGAAAGGTTTGAATAATTTTTACATTAGATTTCTTTGTGCATCCCCACAGCTGCACACCGTAAGTCCAAATTGGTTTTAGAATTTGTTTATACAACAATAGTTTGTTACGCAGAGACAGCTCGGAATGTCGTCCAAGCAACCACCTCATTTTTCTGAATCTAACGCAAAGTTCTTCGTGTTTTTTCTTTATATGTGCTTTCCACCTGAGCTTGGCATCTAGTGTCATACCCAGGTATTTAGCTGTGTTAGCGTAAGGAATTGTTTGCTGATTGATCACTACAGGCAAGTAATCAATTCTTTTATTGGTGAAGTTTATATGGGTAGACTTCACCTCGTTTAGTTTAATTCGCCACTTCTTGGTCTACCTGGTGACGTTGTTGACGGCTAATTGTAGTTTATTAGTAGCTACTTCTATTTCGTTGCTTGTGGCCAGTAATGCAGTGTCGTCAGCAAATGTGGCTGTCGTCACTCCATCACTCATGGGGATGTCAGTAGTATAAAGCAAGTATAGAACTGGCCCAAGGACGCTTCCTTGCGGCACACCTGCGGCAATAGCTTTTAGTTCGGAGTATTCTTCGCCATATCTCACTCTGAACTGTCGGCCAGAGATGTATGATATCAGAATGTGGCTCATCTGCCTAGGCAGATTTTTAGTTATTTTGTATTCGAGGCCCTCGTGCCATACTTTGTCAAAAGCTTGGGCCACGTCAAGAAATATCTCTGCGCATATTTATTTTTCCTCTAGGGTTCTTTCAATTACATCAGTGATTCGGTGCACTTGATCAGTGGTCGAATGTTTGTTCCGAAATCCAAACTGGTGAGTTGGAATGATCTGCTTTTCTTCAATAATTGGCTTGAGGCGTTTCAGAAGCAGTTTTTCGAACAGTTTGGATATGTTTGGTAGTAGTGAAATCGGGCGGTAAGATGCTTTCTCATTGGGTGGCTTCCCTGGTTTGGGGATCATAATAACTTCCGCAACTTTCCACTGCAGCGGTACGTACTGTAGTCGTAGCGCAGCATTGAATAGATGCGTAAGCTTCATTATACCCTTTTCTGGTAGTTCCTTCAGCAGTTGTCCACTTATTAAGTCATAGCCGGGGGCTTTTTTGGCACTGAGATTCTTTTGTATCTCATTGTAAATTTCTTTTGGAGTTACTGGCAATATGGCCCTGTCCTCCCTGTTGTTTATCTCTGGTAGGTTCTCATTGTCATCAGCTGGATGTGGTTGGAATGTATTCGCTAAGTGTTCAGCAAATATTTCTGCTTTTTCCTCGTCTTTTCTAGCCCATCCGCCATCATTTTTACGAATGGGTGGATTATGATTATGAGGCCGCTTTAATCTCCTTGTGGCTTTCCAGAGAGAGTATTCGGTATCTTTATCGTCTGTTAGTCCCTTTAGGAATTCAGTGAACGTTTCATTCTTAACAGAACGGATCTCTTCTTTGAGTTGTTGGCTTAGCCGGTTTAGCAGTTGTTTGTCTGCCGGAGCTCTGGTTTGTTGCCATTTCTTCCGTGCTTTTCGTTTCGCGGAGACAAGTTCTCTGATCTCCCTAGGGTAGTTCACGCCAATTGTTTTTCTTTTTGGCTCAGGGGTATTGCTCCATGCGGCTTGCTGCAGGTCGATTACAAACCGCTCTGCTTGTTCATCTAGCTGCTCAATTGATCTTAGTGGAACATTTAGTTTGATACGCTGTTCTACTTCTGCTCTAAATCCATCCCAGTCAGTCCATTTGTTTGTTAGTGATGGTGAAGATGATTTATTGATTATTGTTTCGCTTAGTGTCAGGATAATGGGGGAGTGGTCTGATGACATGTTGTAGTTATCTTCAATACCAATGTAGTTGGAAGATACGCTTTTCAGTATGAAGAAGTCTATCAGATCTGGTATTTTGTTGCTATCTGACGGCCAGTATGTTGGTTTGCCAGTTGAATGACATACGCATTTAGCTTGCTTGATCGCTTCATATAGCTGTTTTCCTTTAGTAGTGACAAGTCTGGATCCCCAGTGGGTATGTTTGGCGTTGAAGTCACCTCCTAATAGGAAGTGATCTCCTAGCTCTTGGAAAAGCCTTATAAAGTCATCTTTTCTAGTGCGTACCTTGGTGGACAGTATATTGCAGCAACTGTATAATCCTTGTACTTTGTGAGGATTTTACCGCTGTTGCTTGTATTTCGCGAGTGTTGTAGTTTACTTCTTCATAATGTTTTACGTTATCTTTTAATAATAGCGCCGATCCACCTTGCTGTATTATCTGGATGGGGGTGTGGTATAGTTTGTACCCTTTTATATTTAGGTAGTTTTCCTTAGTAAAATGGGTTTCAGAAATTAGGCAGATGTCTATTTTTGATCCCAGAGGAATAGTTCTAATTCATGGGCGTGCTGGAGAAGCCCATTATGCATTCCATAGCCGTTTTATTTCTAGTTATGGGCGCGACCCTATTGCTATTTTCTAGTTTCGTCACTCTAGTTAAGATAGACTTTATGGAATCTTCTTGCTTTTCGAGTTTTCCAAGAATTGCTTGCAATGTTTTGTTGATTACATCCATATTAGCTTCTTCGATCTTGCCTTGTTGAGTTTTACCTTTTGCCATTCGTGCGTATCTGGTACCTGCTGAGCTATTTTGCACAGCCGTACTAGCCTTAGGTAAGGTTGGAAAATTTTGCAGCGTTTTCTTTATTGGTGCCGTTTCTTGGGCATTAGTTGTTCTTCGGTTGTTTCGTTTGTTTTCTTGTAGGATTTTTCCTACGTTTTGAAGTTCCTTTGCGACTACGCACCCGCGATAGTTTGCCGGGGAGCTTCTCCACAATTGACGCATTTAGCTTTTGCAGGTTTAGTTAACTTGCAGTCCTTAGTAGCGTGAGGTCCTGCACACTTTACGCACCTTGCCTCTTTGTGGCAGAAGGATTGGGTGTGTCCATACGCCTGGCACTTTTTGCATTGCGGGATAAGGGTTGTTTTCTTACGTAGAGGTTCAATTTTTACCCTCAATCCTGCAATCATACTAATTTTGTGAATATCTTTAATATCTTCTGATTTGTCAAAATCTAACATGTATAGAGGCAGTGGCTTAGTGATGATGCCATTCTCTGTTTTCGTTTTTTTCATAATGTTAGTAACATTTACGATTTTAAATCCTCTTTCTTTGAAGAACCTTTAAGTAGCTAAATACAAAGCTAGGAAGTGTTATCTGACATATTTTTACTATTATGATTCTTTTTATGTTGATATGCAAAAAATCGGTTTTGCCCCATGGGTGGGGTAAAACCGACCCACATGTAAATTAAATTCAAATGTGTTTTTTTTTTGTTAAAGTTGTATTTTAAAACATTTTTTTTAACTTTGTTTATATTTACAATCTGCTCTGATGAGCAATAAGTAAATCAGGTGAATTTACAGAAAGAGTACATGATGGATGCCGTCCCAGTGGAAGGCTCCTCCTTAGAATTACTTATGAACTATTATATACAGGATAATATTTAACACACAAAACAACTAGTGTAGATCTGGAAGATCCAGGGGAGCGAGTATTTTTAGCCTATAAACTGAATTGCTGTTATCCAGCAAATTCACAGCAAGATAGTTTGTGTGATTTTCTAGTCGCAAAATATACTTTGCACTCACGCACTTCACTTCGTCTTTTACTAGTTTCACTCGGAGGTCCCGATGAATGACTTCATTTCTAACGTACCACGGTGCATCTGCTATTACCCTTAGGGTTTTAGATTGGAATCTCTGTAAGATCTCCAAATCGGAGTTGCTTGGAGTTCCCCATAGTTGCAGCCCGTATGTCCAAATTGGTTTTAGTATACATTTATAGAGTAGTACCTTGTTGTATAAAGTTAACTTGGATTTTCTACCTAATAACCAGTATAACTTGGAGAGCTTTAGGCCCAGTTGTTTTCGTTTAGTTAGTATATGTTCTTTCCAAGTTAGTCTGCGATCAAGGTGCGTACCAAGGTATCGGATGTCTTCGGCTTGCTGAAGTGGTGTATTATTAAGGGTAACTTGTGGACATGTTTTCCTCCTGAGTGTAAAGGTGACTTGGGTGGACTTGTTTTCGTTTGCTTTTACACGCCAGAGCTGAAGCCAATTTTGCACTTGGTTAAGAGAGGTTTGCAGGTTTCTTGATGCTATAATAGGATCTTCGTGAGCTGCAAGAATTGCAGTATCATCTGCAAATGTAGCCGTGGTCGTAAGATTGGTGGTACGTATATCTGCCATGTATAGTAGGTAAAGCACAGGTCCTAGTACGCTTCCCTGCGGTACACCGGAGTTAATAGGATGTAGTTTTGTTAGTTTATCCTAAAACTGTACCTGGAAGTACCTATTGCTCAGATAGGATTTGGTCAGTTGAAAATAAGTATGTGGCAGGTTTTTCTTGATCTTATACAAAAGTCCCGCATGCCAGACCTTATCGAACGCTTGAGTTATATCGAGAAAATAGCAATATTTTTTCTTTTCGAAGGCCTGGTGATTTCGTTTACTACCCTGTGAATTTGCTCAATAGTGGCGTGGTCTTTCCTAAAACTGAATTGGTGTACCGGTACTAGATCGTGATCTAGGTTCTAGGATTGGTTCGAGTCTTCTGAGTAACAGTTTTTCAAAGATTTTAGATATTACAGGTAGCAAACTGATCGGACGATGAGATGACAGTTCTTCAGGAGGCTTTCCTGGCTTAGGTATAAGTATTATTTGGGCCACCTTCCATTGGGCTGGGAAATAGCTTAATCTTAGAATAGCATTATAAATGGCTGTTATTTGTCTGTATCCTTTCTCCGGCAATTGTTTCAGGACTTCTCCTGTAATCAGGTCATACCCTGCTGATTTCTTAGGGTTTAGATCGCATGTAATTAACGACCTTACTTCTGTTACCGTAATCTTTTTTATTGGCAGACTTAGTTGATCTGGTGTCTCCAAATATTGTTGTATTTCGGCTTCTTCTTCTGGAGTTAGTGCAGAAGGAAAGGGCTGAAAAACATGTGTTAGATGTGCTGCAAAAGTATCGGCTTTTCTTGATCACTCTAGCCCAACTTCCATCAGGTTTCCGAATTGGAGGGATTGCTTGCTGTGGTTGTTTTAGTTTCTTCGTGGCTTTCCATAAGGAATAATCTGTTGTTTCGGTAGCAGAGAGGGTTGATAGATAATACTGTAGAGCCTGATTTTTTTGATCTTGAAGCATTGCCTTCAAATTTCGTGTAGCATTGTTGAGCCTGTTTTTATCATTCGGTGACCTAGTGTTCTGCCAAATTCTGCGAAGCCTTTTTTTCTCGGCTATTGCTCTTTTTATTACCATAGGTAGAGTATTGCGGGCATCGCTCACTTCCGGTGTTGAATCCCATGCCGCACCCTGTATAGTACGGTTCAGGTGCTCTACTGCATCATCGATCTCATCAGTGGTCTTTAGGGTTGTGCCTAGATCTATTTTTTCGTTTACTATCATTCTAAAGAAGTCCCAGTCGGTATTCTTGTTGGTGAGTCTAATTGGTCTAGGCCTGTGAAGTATTTGGGTACTTAATCTGATTATGATTGATGTCATCATATCTGATGTCATATCAAGACATGATTTGATTGTTAGGTAATTTTGTGCTATGTTTTTGGTAACACAAAAGTCAAGTAGATCCGGGATTTTGGCCCTGTCCGTAGGCCAGTATGGTGGTGAGATAGTTGAGATTATTATTGACGAGCGATTTTAGCAATTCCCTGCCTTTAGTGGTGGTTACTCTAGCACCCCATTCCTGGTGTTTAGCATTGTAGCCACCGCCGGCAATAAAGCGTGGACCAAGTGTGTTAAAGAATTGGGTGTAATGCTCTTTTTTTATGTTATGTCTCAGAGGACTATACAAAGCGGTAATTGTAATTGGTCCTGTCCAATCTTCTACGATCACGCTGGTAGCTTGAATGTGCTCATGAATGTACTTATCTGTTTGGTAATGCTTGATGGAACTTTTTATAAGTACTGCAGATCCTCCGTGTGCAGCTCCGCTAGGGTGTTGTGCGTCATATATAATATAGTTGGGTATTGTAAAGTAACTTCTGTCTGTAAAATGGGTTTCGGATATTAAAACTATATCTAAATCGTGATTAGTAATAAACGCCCGTAACTCTAGGGTGTGGTTTGACAAGCCATTGGCATTCCATTCTGCAATCTTGAGGGTTTGAGCCATTATTGCAGTTTGGAGACGATGACTGTGAGGAGATTTAGCATTGTTTTTAGATTGTCAGCAAGTTCTATCATCATTTTTCCCAGTTTCTCAATGTGAGACGTTTGTGACACGTTTAAGTGGTGAGAGGATTATTGTCCATTTGACACAACTAGAGCGAATGTTCCTTCATTTTTGTTTGGCATTTTTATGGGTACGGTAGTTGGTTGTGGTGCAAACCCTCTAGGACGAGATGATGGAAATTTTCTTTGTTTCAGTTCCTGGTAAACTTGGCATCCTTTGTAGTTCGCAGGATGTGAACCGTTACATAAAACGCACTTTGACTGGGTTTCCTTTGATTTACTACACGTGCTGGTTAGGTGGTTTGCGCCACATTTTACACACCTAGGTTGGTGCGTGCAGAATCTCTTTGTATGACCATATCTTTGGCAAGTGGCGCATTGTGGGATTTCTCTTTTGTGATGAGGTGGTTCTATTGTAATTTTTGTATGTAATAAATATTTAATGTCATATATCTTTTTGTTAGATTCGTTGGGAGCTAGATCGATAAAGAACATTGACAGTGGCTGTTTAGTTGTTCTGTGCTTCACATTGTATATATTCAGAACTTTATGTCCTTGAGTTTCTATCTCAGCTTTTAATTCATTAATATCGATAGAGTAGTGTATGTTCTTGATTACGACGCGAAAGCTGCGCTCTTCTTTCATCTGATATGTATGGAACTGTACTTTTAGTTCTATTAGTCTAGCTACTAATTTCCTGTAAATATCTGTGGTTTCCGCCATTATTTTCACTTGGTTTCTTCCTATAACTTTTAAAGTGTACTTTTTGTCAGTTGTAGTGTTCAGTTCTACGGTCAGTGGGTTGATATTTAGCACGTCCGAAATAAATATTGGTGGTGGTTTTACTGTTTTTGTAACTGCGGGTGTGTCTGCTTCCATTGTATTATCTGATACTGGGAGCGCTTGAAATCGATTTGTTAAGTTAAGCCGCGATGAGTCTTCTGAGACCTTTTGCTTCACTATACGATTTTCGTCATCTTGAATGATACGTTTATTTTTCCTAAGGGTAACAGTGGTCCATTTTGAATTTTGGTGATGTGACGTAGATGGTTGACGATAGCGTTGTTGCCATAGTGTAATAGGTGCCGCGTAGTGTGATGCTACATTTTGACCTACCTGTTGATTGAGTGCAGGTTGCATATAGTGAGGTTGTGTTACTTGGAACTGGGGTTGCACCACGTTGCCCGGAAACTGAGGATCTGTGTTTGATACTGCATCATACATGGAGTATGGTTGATTAGTGCCAGCCATGACGGCTGACACTAAAACTGAATGACTCACTTCTGATCACTAATATACATTGTTTGCAAATCGTAACTATTATTAAGCATAAATATAAATAAATATGCTTAAAATTGCAATAAAATGAAATTATTAAAATTAAATTTATCACGGAAGCGTTATCACTTGACCCGTCGCGCGCGGAGATTAGCACTTCCTTGCGCTACGAATGCCAAATGCAAACTATTTTAAAACAGGAAAAGTAATTTTGAGGTATATTATGCTACTTAAAGCTAGATAAAAACTCGGACGAGAATTTAAATATTTATTTAGTTAATTACTATTTATTTGTTTAGCAGATAATTATTGTAGCTATAACACTCGTCAAAATTAAATAAGCAGTTATTTTCATCTGCAATTAAGGCACCCAGAAAACAAAATTAAACAAAATTTAGTGGCAACTTCAAGGTAATAACACTAACACTATTTAAGAGAACAAAAATGGCAAATAAATTAATCATCGTTTTCTTCACAATTCGTGCAAGCTTCATGTGCCCATCCACGGCATTTTGCACACTGAATGCAACCTTCTACTCTTAGAATTAGGATAAAGTTCACTATAGAAAATACATGATTTATCATCGTTTTCTTCATCACTGGTGTCATCAATAGCATAGTTCTGAGAGATTTTTGTCTTACGATCTTCTGTTAGTTTTAACTTCTTTCTTCCTTTGTCTTCTTTTTTACTTTTTTCATTGTTTTATCAAATACCTTTCTCTTAGCAGCTTCTTTTCCTTCAATAACTTATTTTCACGTTTTTATTCTGTCGCTTTCTGTTTTAATTCTTTTTCTTGTTTTAATTGTTTCTTGATCTTTTCCTCGTTTTCTAACTCTCGCTTGTATGGTGATGAGGTTAGAACAGCTGTTTTTCCTTGCTTGTTCCCGCATTTATTCTTTTTAAAGTGTTAAGTAATTTGTGGTGGAGGCATTAACATTTTAGGAGATATTTTAAAATGGAAACAGTTTCCTGAAGAAATATGATGGCCGCTTGCTCCTGGTGAGGGCTGCTCGCTGCTTGGTCCCGGTCAGGCTGCTCGTCGCTTGGACCCGGTTGGGGCTGCTCGGCTTCTGTGGGTAATTGCCTTGCTGTTGTTTCTGACGGGGCGTACATGCGCTCTGGAATAGCATTTCTATCAAAGGGATAAATTAGAATCTTTTGAAATCCTTTGATGGCAGTTTGCATCACTGCTGCTCTAGTAAAAGCTCTGTTTAAGAATTTACCAATTTGATAAATGGTAACTCCTCGCCCTGAGTGTTTTATTAGCCACTGTCTCATTTCTTGCTCATAAAATGTGCTCAGGGGGCACATGAACGAAATGTCTAATGGCTGAAGGCGGCACAAAAGTATGACATTAGTGTCGCGAGCTAACTGAATAAGCTCTGGACTCTTAGTGTGGGACTCATGTCCATCTAATAGCAATAAAACCTTTTTGGTTGTGGAGGGATTCGAAAATTGTATGAACCGTCTAAACCACTTCACAAAGGAATCTTTATTGATCCATCCTGTCTCGTGGTAGCAAGCAAATATTCCGGGAGGTGCCTCATCTAACAACATTTCGTTTTCTCTTTTTCGTGGAAAGACGAACACAGGCGGCATGAAGTTTCCAGCCGCACTCATACACATCTCAATAGTGACCAGAACACCACGCTCTGAGGAAGACAAGCACCCTACTTGTTTTTTCCCACGAAGTGCTAGAACCTTTGATGGTTTATTAGGAACCGTCAAAATACCGGTTTCATCAACGTTATCAATATCATTTGGTGAAATCTCGTGTTCTTTGTATATTCCGTCAGGTAAATCATAAGACTTTCCGACAGAAACCTTGTTAAACCCCTCAACTGGGGCCAGTGATGTTTTTTCTGGGACTGAAAGCCTTATTTGGGGATGCCTATCCAGGAAGCCGTAGATCCAATCTTTGCCGGCTATTTTTTAACCTTGTTGACCCTGGTCCGTTCTGCCCCGCACGGCGTGGGTCGATTTTGCCCCACAGGACGACTCGAAAGAAATATGGCAATTATAGATAATCATGCTGCTTTCTGAATATATTCAGTGGAATATTGAACCGCACTGTCTAAATCTTTAGGTTCTTTTATTCTTTGTTTTAAGTTAATATTATCTTGAATATAATTTGGGAATTGTTCCGAGTCTCTTAGTCGAGTGGACAGAGTAGGATTTATTGGTTTAAGTATTACTTCTATGCCAAGGGTTGTAATGACAGGACAGTGGTCGGATAAGAGGTCAAAGTTTCCTGCAGCTATGAGAAAGTCTAGCAGATCAGGGATTTTTGCGCATCAGAGGGCTAGTAAATGGGTTTACAGTTGAAAAATGTTTGTAGTTGTTATCATTCATTGTTCAAAACAGGTTGCGACATTTGATGGTGATTCATCTAGATCTCCAGTGCGAATGTTTGGGTTCCCCAACAATAAATTTTTGGCCTAGTGTTTGGATAAAGGTTTTGAATTGATCTGTCGATATTGTATAAAGAGGGGGCAATAGATGGTTGTTGCAGTGTAGTTTCAATTTGAGGCATTAATTTTTACATTAGTAGCTTGTATGTGTGTTGTTTGGTATTTACGAAGCCCATGATGTGAGACGCTGTTGCGAATGAGGATTGCGGAGCCGCCATGCGCAGTATCATCAGGGTGACAGGTGTTGTCTATGGTATAGTTAGAAATCTGAATTTTCGTTTTGTTAGTAAAATGAGCATCCAAAATAAGCATGGTATCGATTTTTTAGGTTTGCAGAAATGACATTAATTCAAATCTATGGTTATCAACACCATTTGCATTCTAGGTTGCAATTCTTGTATATTTAGCTATTGTTAATGTTTGTTAGTAAATTTAACATTATGGAATTCTGCTGCCTCATCTGGGAGAATATGGTTTTGAATTCTGATAAGAAGGAAGTCAATTGCTGAGTAATCATGAGGAATGAGCCATTTCATGTACCGACTCCCGTCGTTTCAGAAATTGCCTGCACATAAGATATTCTAAGTGTTTATGTACTTGTTGTTTATGGTCTCAGGGGTATTAGAGATGAAACGTGTCTCAGGAAGGATGTTAGAGCATTATCTTGTGGCATTAGAATTATGTTAAAATTTGTGGCTTGATTTACTTCTTAAGTACAAGAGATCTTTATAGGTCTTGCAGTCTTTATAGTTGGCTAGTCGCCGTCACAGAATACACATTTTGTCGGAGAATCTCTTAGTACATGTGGAAGTCTTGTGCGGCCCACCGCATTTCACGCAGTTTAATGGTTTAGTGCAATATGTCTTAGTGTGTCCATAGTATTGGCATCTAGTACATTGTATTATTTTATTTTTCTTCCTAGGGGGTTCGACGGTTATTGTAGTAACACAAATAGTTTTCAGTTCAAAGATTGCCCGAAAAAAATTGCACTACATAGAAATCGAACCATCGACCACCGGATTACAAGCACGACACCTAACCGGCTAAGCCATTCGCTGACTTGTGCAAACGTCAGTGGAGCATGAATAGAACATTTGGCACGAGGAGAAATCAAGAATAGAATACGGGTCGACTTTCCTGTGCATTCCTTACGCTCATTTTAAGCTAGCGTAGCTCCGAGGGGTTCGGAACTCGGCAGCTAATTCTTTGAGGGCTATACATGAAAAAATCCCCTCTTTAACGTGGCAATAACCGTTTCTTCCGATCCGGAATAATCTCTGGTCATCTCCGAGCAAGTTAAGTTTATCTATAGATTTTTGTAAGATTGGGGTTTCCTTTTTTTTTGAATACTTGCCAGGCGTGAGTATTTTCCTCCATTGGTGCAGGTGGAGCATATTAATTAAATGCAGGAGTAAGAGCTGGTGTATTTGGGATAGATATCGATGATTGTAAGTTAAAGGGTTAAAGCTAAATAAACTTTGCTGGGGTGGATAAGGAGGTTAATAATAATTGTCTGCTGTTAAGAATTGATATCTGATTAAGAAAGCATCCGAACGCTACATTCGTTGTGGGCTGCATAAAATTCATTTCGCGCGATAATAAAAGTGGTTATCCACTTACCGGTGAAGTCACGTAGCCCAGACGGGTCTAAAGTGCCCTGCCGACCTCACACTATTACTGAACTGTTGCAGCACTTGATCTTTCAACGGAGCAACCACATGCACGTCTTTACTCTCTCAGAATCAAATATGAACTTATTTTTGACACATAAGTTTTGAACGCATCAACCGCCTCTTCCAGCGTCGAAAATCCTTGTCCACGGAGTTTTTTTACTAGTAGGAACAAAAAGTAATTGTTAGAGATACAATTAGAACGGTACGGTAAATCACCTACCAATTCAAAGTTTTGAGTGCTCAAAAAGTCAGTTATTTGCGTTGATATGTGTGAGCTCGCATTGTCATGATAGAGAATTGTCGGGCGTTGTGCATTGGCTTTTTTTATTTCTTTGCTTCTAGCAAACAAATAGTTGTGTATCGTTCAGAATTTAGCGTTGTACGATCCTCTAAAGCCACGGTTGCGACATGCCCACTTCTTCCAAAAAACCGGCGACCACTTTCTTCAAAGTGTTTTGATGGCAAATGACTTTTGTTTGGTTTAGCTCATCTTGAAAGATCTATGAAATCGACTGCTGTTTACTTTTAGACTAAGGTGTATAAATCTAAACTTCGTCACTGTTCGCGTCAATATCCACTTTTATTTTTAATTTTAAATTAGAGCCGGCCGTATTTTGGTTCCCTCCTGCATAAGCGCTTTAGTTTAGCAGCGGCGAATTTGCGCGATCACGCGGAGCGCTGATATATAGGCTACGCTTCGCCTTTGCCTTTGCTCTCGGCTGCCTGGCCCTTGCCTGGCTCTTTTCGTTCGCTTCGTTTTTGAATTTAGTTTGTGATAGATTAGAAAGCGGGCGACCGACTTTAAATTTTCCGTAACCGATAGCGTTTTGACCGAGTGTTCGCCGGCGTCTTTGATTGGCGGCAGAACTATTTATTTCTGCAAGCCCGTTTTGCCGTCCAGATTTTCCGCGGGTCGTTTTGTTTTCCGATTGCATTTCGAGGTTGAAATTTTACCGGACCATTTTCTTTTGCTTCTGACTTGGCAAAGGAAGAAGAAACATTTGCCAGGAAAGACGCTACCGATCGGCTCCGCCATGAATATTGAGGTAACTTATCCTATCTCTTCACCCACACCCTTATTTCCTTTTTCTGGATCCCCCAGGACCAACAGCACAGCGAGCCGATTTAAGCCGAAAAGTACCATTTCCATAGGTTAGTGTTTTAGCTTTAGCTTTTGTTTGAATTTGCTTTGTTTAAATTTAAAATTACTATACAATCCACTTTTTGGCAGCAACACTCACCAACTGCGATGTTGGTAATGGTATTTGAAGCACCTCGATCGTATTTATTTCGACCAATCGACACTAACCTATTTTTGAGCGATCATTAACTTATGCGGGATCTAACACAGATTTTTTCTAATATCTGTTAGTTATACTAATGCATAAGAAGCCTAATTTTCACGATAAGTCACATAACGATCTTGGGTTTTTCACGCACAGCATCGATGTTGGAGGCATCTTATCCGATTTTAGACGGCCTTCCTTAAATTTATCATCCAACAAACTACGGCTACAATTAAATTCATTGAACCCACGATATACAGTGACCCTGTGTGGGGCTTCATCGCAAAAAGTCGAAGTGAGTTAACAGACGCACTGTTGTTGAGATAATCCACGTCGAAAGTCGTAACAAATCGTCGCATAGAATTGTTCATGAGTTAATTTTATTTTTTGGCCAAGACAAAATTTTCTGCAAAACAAATAGCGTCGTATGATAAGATGTTAGGAGCCGTGGTGGTTTAGTGAATAGATCGCTAGACTACGAAACCAAGAGTTGCGGGTTCGAATCCCGCTTTCGCCAATTCAATCGCTGGCATTTTTACGGCCCAGCTCGACTCAGGCTGCAATAAATGAGTACCTGGAGGTCAAACTTTGGGGTAATAATAGGCGGTCGGTACGTAGCGATAGTCACGTTACTACATTTGTGTACCGTAGGCTCTAGATTGTGTAGCAGATCTATTTTGTTACGACCCCAAAGAGCCTTCAAGGCCTGTTACGGGGAACTGTTATTTATGATAAGATGTTCCGAGTACGTATGCTATCAAAAATGTCAAAGTGCGTGACGCAAACAGATCGCACCTAGCACACGCAAGGTTGCCAATTCGCAATAAATATCGTGCAGCCCACATACATATTATTTTTAATTGCTTCTCGTCTTCCTAAAAATTGCTTATGCCACTCGTCTGCCATTAGTCTTCTTAATAGTATTGTCCTCGAATTGTGCTCCAAAGTTTTTTCAAATTTCGTAAGAAACTGGTAATAACCCGTTACGTAACCAATAAGAGTACCTGTTGTTTGACGTCGTGATACTAACTGAAGATACATTAATACGAGGTACCCTAGAGAGAGAATCTCCTTTAGACATCCTTATTTATAATGCTTAGATGCTGCGCCCCCCTCCGCTCATTTTATGGAACGTAAAAGAGGAATTCAACTTATATATTTTGTTTGCCTATATACCTGCGTGTATTTATACGCGTTGTTTTGAAATTTGGGAGCTTTAAGCTTATTGCAGGAGAATAGGGGACATTTGGCCTTAAAAGAGATTTGGACTATCCACTGTTTTGATATTTGAAATTCATAAGTAAAAGTGTCTATTACAATACTAGAAACTTTGGCTCTAAAATCGAATTTTGAAGTAGATAATTTATGCAAAATAAGTTTATGGAAAAACTGCACAACAGTTTTTTATGTCCATATTAAGCCAAGTGTAAAATTTTCCTTAAAAATGGAAAACTTTTTAGTTTATTATTTCTCATTAGAAGGAAAAATGAATTAAATGTTTCAAAAGATTAGTCGGGAGACTAACGGATTCACTTCAAACTTGCCACACACACATCATAGGTCAGTATCTTTCATGGGATTGATTTTCAGCAAACTTTGAAATATTTCATAACTGTATTAACGGTATTTCAATTTCAAATTTTAGACTAACACTATATATGGTTGTAGCATATCATTCATTAGCATTTTGACCATTCATTTCAGTTCAGACAACACAAACGACGTCTTATCTAAACTGAAAAAATTGTATAGTCATAATTCATGATAACGACACAACAATCTACTCTTTAATAAAATGGAGACATTAATCAGCATCTTAATTCCTTTTAAAAGTTCTTATCCTAATTTCATCGCACCGCTGTAGAAAGTTTCCTTTACGGTATTACACCGTTCTCGTTATGTAGGGCGTTTGTTAGGTGTTACCCACCACGCTGGCCAGACGTGGTAGTGCGGTTGGGTTGGATCAAGGAAGAATTTATTTGTATTGGATGGAATGGGGATTAGGGCGTGAATCGCTCTTATGATACTAAATTTTGTTTCATTATTTTGCTTAAAAGTGGCCTGCATCATGAGTACAATTTGACATGTTTGATGGTATACTCAGAACGTTTTGTCATTCAGACGCTGTTTTGTTTTGCTTTCATTAAGTTGAAAAATTCCTTTTGCCCAAAAGAATGGAATTAACTCGTGAACATTTTTGTGAGATGATTTTTTATGACTTTCGGCTTAGATTATCTCAATAACAGTTCGTCGATCAACTAACTCACTTTGACTTTTGGTGATGAAGCTGCGCACATAGTTGCTGTATATCGTTGTTTCAATGAATTTATTCGTAGTGGTAGATCGCTGGCGGATAAATTTAAAAAAGGTTGTCCAAAATCAGATGTGGTGCCAGAAAACATCAATGTCGTGCGCGAATTGATAACGCAAGATTGTCATGTGACATTGTGAAATTCAAGCTTTCTTAGGTAGGACTAGCATACCTATATTCGAGATTGCATGAACATTTTGTAATCGTAAAAAAGCTGTGTGCGCATGATTCTGCACAAGTTAACGATCGCTCAAAAACAGGCTCGCGTCGATTGGTCGAAAGAAATACGATTGCGACACTTTAAATATCGCTTAAGGCATCGCCACAGGTGACGAATTTTAGATTTATACGTATGAACCCGAAGGTAAACAGCAGTCGACTGCATGGATCTTCCAAGATGAGCCAAATCCTACAAAAGTCGTTCGCGCTCAAAGCGCTTCGAAGCAAATGGTCATCTCTTTTTTTGAAAAAACTGGACATGTCGCAACCGTGGTTTTAGAAGATCGTAAAACGGTAAGTTCTGAACGAACATAACCATTGGTTTGCCAGAAGTCTTCGGAGAAATAAGCCCACGCACATATCCACGTAAACTGTTTTTTTGGCGACTCAAAATGTCGAATTGCTGGATTATTCGCCGTACGGTCCTGATTTGGCCCCTAACTATATCTTTTGGTTCCCACACGTGCGGAACAATTCGCGTGGACAACGATTTTCGACGCCGGAAGAGGCGGTTGATGCGTTCAAAACCTGATTCCTGTGGAAGAAATGCTATGAAAATTGTATGTAGCGGCCGCCGGGGAGAATATTTTGAAAAAGTTTCCAACATTGAATTTTTCCTTTTGTTAGTTTTCCTATAACAGATATCGTGCAGTCCAAGTATTTCAGGTTTGTAACTAAGCTTTAATTTTTCTATGGAACTTTTTACTCGAATTCTATTTACACGAAATTTTTAAGAACGTGTCCATCGCGTAAAAAGAAGTTTAGTTGTCGGTTTATCCACGTACAATTCCTCCAGAATCTTGTCAATTATCTTTAATAAGCATCCCGTCGTCCTATTATAAGTTTCTTATTTGATGAAATTTTGTAGGTGCTAGCGCTTTTAGTCATTTCTTTGCTCTTTGATACGGATATACTAGTTAATAAGGGAACTTCTGGTTATATTGATATTAGCAAAAAAATGGGATGAACCAGGTGTTCTACTAGCGTATAGACATCTTCAGCACATCGAATGTAGATAAAGTTATGATTCAGGTGGCACGAAAGCAAACGCCATTCGGAGAAAAACTGGTAGTGAATTTCCATAATAGCGGAAAACTAAACAGGTCTCCGGATGACGCAAGGCAGTAAAATGCACGTGCAGTCGTCGATCCAAAATAGTTTAATAGACGTTGGCAAAAATAGTTGTCCCGACTGCACTTGACCTTTGCAGCCGCTTTCCGCAAGGCTGCGCGGCTCGGCTTTTCGGCAGGACTCAGTCAACTTCCTCGTTTATTGCTCTGCAGGCACAGAATTCCGCTGATTTCTGACGGTCAGTGACACAAAGGCAAAATTCAGCTTAATAATGACATTAGTTATTGGACGTCGGCAGTTCACACGGTGGACTGCCGGCCTCAGCAGGCGCTGGGTTATGTAACGAGCCGGCGATTGTTTACTAATAGCGACATTCCGCGGTTTTTGCCGGTGGCCAGACGCCCAAATTATGCGCGGAAATTTATCGCCGGCAACCCGCCCCGAGTCAGTCTACTTCTCGTCTGGCGTCACGTGGCCCGGGCGCGGAACTGCGGACTCCGGCCGAAGAATTTTCCCACTCGATCGAACATAAATCAAACAGGATATGCTGATGCGCAAAAGTGGTTTTATTTAACTTGCAGCTCTAACGCATCAGCAAGGCCATTTGACACCGGCCACGGTAAGATCCGATTTGACTGCAGGCATGTCATTTACCTTTCCTGCAGCGAGCTATTATTAAAGTCCGCAATTAATTTCGTTTTGAATGCGAAATGGCACCTGGTGGGCTAATGAGCGTGCTCTGGTATCGTTTTTATTGTTTCAAGGTAACACTAAATTTTAATTAGGAATAATTAAAGCGCCGGTATCGCAACATTTCTGTAAACGTTGCCACCTTAAAGGAAGTAAATAAATTTATATTGATATTAGTAGGAATTTTGAGACGTAGACTAATTTTTGAATGCACCTCGTACGAAATTCATTTCTATATTATGAGATGAACCATTTGCTAATGAATTTTTTAATCTTTGTACGAATTGAAACAACAGATTCTTAATGTTAGTTCAGTTTAATAATGATATCTTCTCTTTACTATTCTATGGCTAGTTTTACAGTGTAAAAGTCTGCGGTTTTGTAATATAATAGTAAACTATTTATCACAAAATTTTCAAGAACCTAAAGAAAAAAACCGTTGTGTACCAATTAATGTTTTAATCTGACTTTTTAAATACATTTTTCAGAACTAGTCTAAATACTGTGATATCGTATATTCTTCTCTTATACCTCTAATAAAAAGGAATTTACCAGTATTATTGTGCTTAATTTTTATGGGGGTTATATAACTATGGTCTATTTTTATGTGGTCAAGGTTTTCCATTATTTTCCACAAGGGGTTGCCCGCCAAAAGGTATTTTTGACATCTGCCCTCAAATTTTTGGAACGCGGAATAATTTATTTACAAATGATAGCAGTCGGTATGGTGACCTTACAAAAATAACATATGCAAAACGACCCTGAAGATAGACAACCAAACGTACGTTCGCAGCTCAGCCACGCCACATTTTATATCAGTTGTTTTGATTTACTTTATGTTTAAATACATAAATAATTCGATGCAATCCAACGCTTTTTCATAATCCACGAAGTTTACAAAAAGGTGTATTCGGGGGGCTTTTATATTAGTATTTTTACCGTTAACAGATGTCCAGTGGTACTGTAAGATTTGTTTGTTATTTTACTTGTGATAATTGTTGTAAATAATTTATAGGAAACTATTAATAAGCTATAATAATAAGCAGATTTTTTTATTATTATAATAATATCTTAATGATATTACTAAAGTTACAATCTGATCAAATAGTTGATCAATGAGTAATATTGTGCAAACTTAAATTACTACTTCAAACTTAAGACTAAGGATTTTCACACTAAAATGTCTTAGGTTCTAACAACTTATTTACACTAATATTAACGTGTGTACTAGCACTATACTCTGCTTTTGCACTAACACAAATATTAAACTAGCTCAAAAGGTTGGTCCTCTTGAGTCGTCTTGTCAAATCCGTGTTGTCGCGAAGCTGGATTGCCTCGATATTGACGTGGTGAAGGAGTCTCTTCATGACTCTTGGCGAATTTTCTAATAGCCTGGTTAATGGTATCCATTTCCAGGTCTCTATGGAGGCCATTATTCCTGAAGTACCATGGAGCGTTAACAATGCTCCTCAATACTTTGCTCTGAAACCGCTGTATTATGTCTAAATTGTTCTTTTTGGCAAAACCCTATATCTGGATGCCATATGCCCATATAGGCTAAGAATTTGTACAGAAGTACTTTGTTGTAAATTGACAGGGTAGAATTCCTTCCAAGTGGCCAATATATTTTTCTAAATTTGATATCCAGTTCTTCTTTTTTTCTTTACATGAGCTTTCCAGCGTAGCTTCGCGTCCAATGTCGTACCCAAATATTTTGCAGTATCAGCATATGGCACTTTGATGTTATTTATGCTAACAGGAATATGCTGATTTCTTTTATTCGTGAAATTGACGTGGATAGATTTAGTCTCATTCAACTTGATTCGCCACAGCTTGGTCCAACTGTTAATTAATAGATTTATTGCTGCTTCTTCGTGATCTTTACCTACAGCCGTTATTGCAGTATCGACAGCAAAAGTGGCTATTGTATTATATTGTAATTCAGGAATATTACTGGTGTATATTAAGTAAAGGAGCGGTCCTAACACACAGCCCTGCGGCACTCCTGCTTTTATTTCCTTTAATTCAGAGTAGGCGTCTTCGTATTTAACTTTCAAAGCTCTATCTGAAATATAAGACCTTAATAATTTTGCGAACTGTTTAGGCAACATCTTATTTAATTTATAATTAAGCCCCTCATGCCACCCCTACCATAAGCCTGTGCTACATCAAGAAAGACAATAGAACAGACTCTTCTTTCTTCATAGGACTTTTCGATTATGTTGTTTGTGATCCTGTGGATTTGGTCTATAGTCAAGTGACTCTCCCTGGGATTGTGTTGTTATCTTCTATAATTTCAATCTTCTAAGCAGTATTTTTTCATATAATTTGGAGATTACAGGCAATAAGGAAATTGGCCTATAAGACGAGGCTTCATTTTGTGGCTTTCCGTGTTTAGCGATCATTATCTTTTCCGCTATTTTCTATATCTTAGGTACATATTTTAATTTGAAGGATACATTAATTAAGTTTCAAGATTGCTTTACGAGGAAGCTGCTTTAGAATCTCTCCTGTAATCAACTCAAACTCAGGAGCCTTCTTTGAGTTAATGTTTTCTTTTATTTCCGATGCAATTTCTTTTGGAGTAGTGAATCAAATATCGCCTTCTTCTGTGATAAAATTCTCCCAGTTAAGAATGTTTTCGCCCTCATTCGGTTGGAAAGTCATTTCGAGGTGTTCAGCATATCTGGTAGCCTTTTGTATGTTACTTTTTGCCCATGTATCGTCGGAATTTTTAATTGGTGGGTTCTGTAGAATCGGCCTTTTCAATTGTTTGGTTGCGTTCCAAAACGAATGGTCAGCTTTGCTACGATTTGAGACAGTTCACTTAGGTAGTTACAAATAGAGTTATTTTTGACTTTTTGAATCTCTCGTTTGAGTTGCTTTTTGTCATTGTTTAATCTAATTTTATCTGCTGGCAATCTTGTTTGATGCCATACTCTTCTAAGCTTCCTTTTTTGAAATGAGTGCTTTAATTTCTCTAGGATAATTATTACCTGTAGTCTGTGAGATAATATTGGGTGTATTATCCCATGCGGCTTATTGAATATTATTAACAAATTTCTCTGCTTCACTGTCTAGCTGATCTTCATTTCTTAGCGGACTCAAGTTGGAGTTTGAAGCTCTGCCAATCAGTTTGCTTATTAGTCAATCTAGGGGGCATTTATTTTTGTATAATACTATCACTCAAAGTGAGGGGAATAGGAGGATGATCAGAATTCATATCCCAAGCCTCTTCCACGTTTATATAATTTAGACACATTTTGTACTATGAAGAAATCAATGAAGTCTGGGATTTTATTTATATTTGTGCCAGTTGATAATGTTTTACGTTTTAGTTGGTTGACCGCTTGTATAAGTTGCTTTCCTTTTGTATTGATTAACCTAGAACCCCATTGGACGTGCTTAGCCTTGATAAATCTATATCCGTGATGAGTTAGAAAGTCTAGATATTGCTCTTTTTTTATAGAATGTCTAGGCGGACAATAGACTGCGGTAACAATGATGATATTATATGTTTTGATTTTAACATTTACTGAGGCGGCTTGAAATTCCCGTGTTTTGTATCCTATCTCTTCGTGATAATTAATTGATTCTCTGATTATAACGGCACTACCACCTTTGTCGTAATTTTTCGGATGTATAGTGTGGTATACTTTATAACCCTTGAATTTAATAAATGACTCATTAGTAAAATGGGTCTCGGAGACGAGACATATGCCAATGCCCTCTATATGCTTGCAACTCTTGCTGGTGTTGCAAGTGTCCATTGGCATTCTGTTCCATAATTCTAAGATTACTTGCCATTATAATTTTTGAAAAAAGTCCCTTTAGCTCTATGTTCAAGCTTTGTAAGGCGCTCATCCATTTTTGTTAATTTCTCCATTATTTGTTGAAGAGTGTTTTGAATAGAATCATTTTGATTTTGCTTTTGGGTTTGTTTTTTATTGATATTTTCTGACTTATTATTACTGCGTGACTGTAGGATTTTTCCCCTGTGTTTGGTCACTGGTATTTGTTGGTTATTTCTCTGTGGCTGTTTTTGTAGAATTGGTTTCTTGATGCGTTTGTCCTTTAATTTCTGCATTTCTTTTGCAACCATACATCCTCTGTAGTTGGCTGGATGTCCCTTTCCGCAGTGAACACACTTTGGCTGGGCTTCTTTCGGTTTGTCACAATTGATCGTTAGGTGTTTACCAGTACATCTGACACACCGTGGTTCCATGGCACAGTATGGCCATATGCTTGGCATTTTTTTATTGTGGCACAAGCCTGGATTTTCTCAACGGTAGAATTTCAACTCTAACTCCTAATATATCAGTTATTCCGTAAATTTTATCCACACTTTCGTCATGTCTGAATGAAAGCATGAACATATTGAGGGGTTGTTTTGTTTTATATTTTAACTTAGGGGTGGCTTCAATGAGTTTATAGCCACGTTTTCTCATCTCGTAGGCAATCTGGTCTGGCTTTACAGAAGTTAATTAGTGATTTGAAGTCATTTTCATTTTGTACGTTAATTTTAATAGTTTTATCGTTAATGATTTTAATTTTTGCATTAGAGAAATGACTTACTATATCATGTAATTAAATAAAATGATCTATATTTTCTTCTACTATAGGTGGAGGTGTAAGAATTTTTTTAGTACTAGCTACACCGAATGTGCCCTGTTCTTTTTGTGATGGTGCAATTAAAGAAGTATTCATTCCTTTCTTTCTGCCTTCTTCTCGAATCCACTTGTTTCACGTGTTAACATATCCTCATCCGTATGATATTCAACTGCCTCTTTTTTGTTATTATTAGCCAATTTTGGAATTCCTCATACATTGTTTGCATTTTATTGAATTGAAATTCCAGTTGGTCTGCCCTAGCCTTGACACTAACCTTTTCCGTCTCCGATAACTTTCAGCTGTTAAACAATATCTGTTCGTTTTACGAAAGTTGAAAGAGCGCACTATTTTGTTGCATTGATATCGCTTCGTTTTGCGATTGCGGTCCTGCTCGAGGAAACATTTTTAAGATTTAAATTTAAATTGAATGTCGCGATAACTTTACGACCTTATCTCGGCCGCCAGATACTACTCGCGCACAATGGCATCCGTTTATCACTTATTTCATGACGAGAACTCCCAACACGTGTTTATTGTTCAAAAGTCAAACGAATACTAATAAGCGGAATGATCATTATGAGGTTATTCTATAATTTTGAAATTTCTCCTTTTTTGGCAGGTATCAGAATGTATTTTTACCTTTCGTTATATTTTCTGCCTCTTTTATTATTTCTATCGATTATATTTTTTCAACTTTCAGTGATGTTTCTGTTATTAAACTTCTTGCATTGGTATGAAAAAGTTTTGCATCACTTAAAAATTAAATAAACTTGAAGATATAATTAATAATTTTGTTAAGTGTTAAGAAATGTTGTTAATAGGGTTTTGTTAAAACAGCTACAAATTTTATTTAAATGTAAATAAAATTATAAAACGAGTAATATTAAAATTACACAATGTAATACTGTTAGGCACCACACAATAACATTTAACATGGATAAAAATGTATCTTCCACGCTAGGACTCTAGCTGCTCAGTTAGACCACCACAAGGACCGAAACCAGTGCGCAAGCAGAGTGCTGGTTGAGCAGAGCTGAAGTCGTACTCTGAAGAATTTGCGGTGCGCTCTGAGCTTTCAGTGGGTGGTTCAAAAGGCGCACCGACTAGCGCAGGGCGGTACCGCATTGGCCTGGAGGGGTTGAACTGGAAGGGTGGTACGATTAGGGCACCATTCTGGTGGCCGCTTGGGGAAGTTTGTTATATTCTCCCTTTTCAGAATTAGTAGGCGCCTTAACTAAGGTCCTGAAACTACTGTTGATTCTTTCGGGATCGTCCTCTTCTACTACTAGTAGAGGTACTATCGGAGTAGTGTCAGCAGGTACAAATTTCTTAAGAGCCGAAAAGTGATAAACTCTCAAGGGCTGATCTGGTTCATCTTGGGCAGCAATTTAAAAACTGCCGGATCTCTTGTGGATAATATAACGTAAAGCCGTCTCTTTTAGGCACGAATTTTGCGGTTTCACCTTTGGCGGCTCGATTACGCGGGTGAGTGTTAACCAGAACGAGGTCTTCTGGTTGGTACTCGGGCGTAACTTGACGGGAATGGTCCGCGTACACCTTCTGACGATCTTGTCCTTTCTTTTGATATTCTTTTGCTTCATGGAGGCTGTTGACCATTTGGAGGAGTCTTGGGGTGATCTCTGAAATAAAGTTCTCGTTTTGTATAATGGTGCGAATGTCGTGTTAAATTTCTGTTGGGGTTTGGAGGTTTCTACCAAACATGAGGTGTGCAGGTGTGTTTCGGTGCTTTGGCAGTGGGCTATATTGAGAGAAAATCGAATAGATGGTAATTTCTCTGGCCAACTGCCATGTTCATTGCCTACGATTAGGATAGATAATATGGTTTCAAGATCACGGTTCTTTCGTTCAACCATATTCGCTGAAGGGTGGTATACTGGAGTATATTTCTGGTTAATGTTCAAACAGTAACATACTTGTTGTATTATCCCACTAATGAATTGTGTCCCATTTTCGGAAATTATGCGGCGTGGTACTCCATACCGTAGGAATATTTCGTTAATGAGGGTTAGGCACAAGTCTGGCGGTGGCTTGTGGGATCGGAAACAACTCAACCCATTTTGATCAGCTGTCTTCAATAATAAAAATCTAAGTTTTTTCCTGCGGACCCCTAGGGAGAGGTCCAAATAAATTAATTGAGATTGTTTCAAATCTTTGACACATGATGGGAGTTTGAAGAAGACCGGCAGGTTTTTGGTTGCTGACTTTATATCGTTGGCAAGCTGGACACTTCTTTACATACTCTCGAATGTGTTGTAGCATCCCGGGCCAATAAAATGACCTGCATTTGGAGCGTCGTGGAGTTCTTGTAAGATCTGGTCACGATTGACAGTGTGAACTACTAACTGTGGTTCCTTTGTGTTGTCATCTGGAGAATGGCGGTATAACACGCCTTGTATTACGAGGCACCCTCTGGAAGTCCAGCTAAAAGTTTCTTCTAGATTTGGCAATTCAAATGCGGAAATAATCTTCTGGAGTTCGGGGTCGTTGAGCTGTTCTTTTCGTAGCTGATCTGGGCTTTTTGTTGGTAGATCAACGAATATGAAATCTACATGAAGGGTTGGATCTTCGTCCTAACAAGGTAGACGAGATAAGGTGTTAGCGATGATATTGGCCTTTCCTGGAGCATATTCAATAACTATATTATAGGGCTGTAGTTGTAAAGCTCATCGAGTCAGACGTCCTCTAGGAGATTTTAAGAACATTAACCATCTTCCATTCTTCCAAACATTCCATAAATTTTTGTACGGCCTAGACTAAAATCATGGCTTTCGTTTAGTGGTAGTGTAGTTCTTTTCAGCTGGTATCAGCAATAAACTGGCGTATTCTATTGATCCCTCATAGGTTTCCTCCCCCTAGAGTAATATTGCCCCGAGCGTGTAAGCACTCGCATCTGTTCTCAACTTATAGGAAAGATCTGGCTTTGCCTGACGAAGTACATAGTAAGAGCTTGTTTTAATGCGGTGGAGGCTTCTTCCTGTTCTTTTGTCCATTTCCATGCTACGTCACGTTTTGTTAAGTTACTGAGAGTACGAGCGATCTCGGAAAATTGTGGTATGAATTTCCTGTACTAATTGCAGGTTTGAAGGAATATTAATAGTTGTTTCACGTTCTTCGGTGGGCAAAGGTCTACAATAGCAAATACTTTCTCGGGTCTCGTTCGGATCCATTCTGCAGAGATAAGATAGCCTAAGTATTTGACTTCTTCGCAACTAAAGCGGCACTTCTATCGATGCATACGAACGTTAAACATGCGCATTCTATCAAAGCATTTTCTTAGGTCGAGAATATGAGCAGAAAAATTTGGGGATACGACGATTATGTCGTCCAAATAAACAAGTATCTTCACTGTTTAACCTGTCTATAAGTCTTTGGAAAGTGGCTGGCGCGTTTCTAAATCCAAATGGTAAACGTAGAAAGCGATAGGTCCCAAAGTTAGCGATGAAAGAGGTCTTATCACGATCTGCGTCGCATACCTTAACTTGGTAATACCCACTGCTAAAATCAATTGTGGATATATTTATGTAGATCAAATGAAGGAGGTCTTCCAATCGTGGTAATGGGTAGAGGATCTGGCTTGGTTACGGCGGTACACAATCGCGTGACGACCATGCACTTTCACACTCTTCTATAATATTTGTCTGGAGTAAGTCTTGAATTGAGGTTTTTCGAGGTTAGAGTTAGGAGTGACAGTGATAAAGCGCGCTGTGCATAACAGTTAATTAAAAACGGTAATTACTGCTAATAAATTTAGAGAAGCGAGCGTAAAAGTGAGTAGAACGCGGGATAAACCAACAGTAATCCAAAACAAGCTGAAGGTGCGACACCGGGCGTGCAGTTATCGCGCCGTACGCGACGAAGTAACGCGATTAACGGTGTAAACAAAACAGAGCCGTAGCAAGGAAATTGTGCGGTGGGACTTGATAATAATAAAGTGCGCCGAAAGTACAAAATTTCATGTAAATACAAACGAATTACGCAACTACTAAACAAAGAACACGTGAACGCGGGAAAGTTGGTGGTATTAGACGAATGATAAAACTCGATACGGTAATATAAATAATAACAGACAGATACGTGGTAAAAGAATTTTGTGAGAAACGCGAAATAACCGTTAAGCTCTACCACATATAAATATATAAAGTGCGAAATAAAGAGAAAACAAACATGGCAGAAAATGAACCCCTACACTCACAGATGTAATGAATAAGCTAATACAGATGGATAAAAATATAAACAGCGTGGGTTTGCAACTAAGACATCGAGGAGATGAAACAAAAGAGCTAAAGCTAATAATTAAGCAACATGACATTCAAATACAATGACTGGAAAAGGAAACGAGGAAAAGGAACCTAGTGATATTTGGAATACAAGAGCAAAGTAACGAAAATATTGAAACATTAAGAGGCATGGTATTAGAAATATTCAAAAGTACCAAAGTTCAGCTGGAAAAAACGAAATAGATATGATAAACAGAATAGGAGACCCTAAGAAAGGAGGCCAGACCAGTCAAGGTAGGGACTGACTACAAAAATGAAGAAGATTGAAATAATGAAAAACAAGAAAAACTTGAAAGGAACTGAGATAAGAATTCAAGAAGACCTCGATAAAAAAAACCAGAGATATCAGAAGAAAACTAACACCACATCTAATAGAAGCCAGAAAACAAGGAAACAGAGGTACAATAATAGATGATACACTGATTGTAAACGGCGAAAGATGGAAATGGGAAGATCTGCAAGAAGAAGAAGAACAAGAAGAAGAAGAACACGACGGGAAAAAAAGAAAAAACAAAAAAAAATGAGCGGAAAGAGGTCAAAAAAGGAGGAAGATCTACCGACGAATACACCAATAAAAAAACCGGAAGGAGTCATAGAGAAAACAAACTCAAAAGTTAAAATAATGGAAAAACAGGAAGATGAAAAATACCAGCTCAACAATACCATCAGAGGCATCGAAACCATAAGTAGTAATGAGTTCAAACAAAAACTAAGAGTAATCCCAAGAACTGGTCCAAAAAACTAGTAAGACAGAAAGCTGAAGGATCGACAAAAGATAACGACAATGGCTACGAAAAAGGCAAAATCTTAGTACAGAGGAAAACAAAAAAAGAAAAAGAAGAAAGTGAAAATAAGCACGTGGAACGTCAGAACAATGTTGGAGATCGGAAAAATGAAAGAAATAGCATATGAATTAAAGAGGTATCAAATAGATATTGCAGCCCTACAAGAGATTAGATGGGGAGGAAAAGGAAGAATAGATGAAAAAGATTTCACAATTATATACTCAGAGGCTGAAAAGCAGGGAATGCATGGAGTCGGGTTTATAGTAACAAAAACAATGAGAGAAAATCATAGAAACAAGACTAATTAATGAAAGAATGGCATATATCAGACTAGAAGGAACCTCAACAAAGATGTCGATATTGAATATATACGCACCCACAGAAACACATAATGATGAAGGGAAAAATAAATTCTACGAGAACCTAGAAGAAAGAATAGAGGGATACCAAAGGAGGACCTAATTATAGTGCTGGGAGACTGCAACGCACAGATCGGTAAAAGAAGATAATAAGTCAAGTTGCAGGAAGAAGTACCTTTGAGAAAACGAACGATAATGGCATCAGATTATGTGACTTAGCAGCGAAGATGAACATGATAATAAGCAGCACAAAATTTATACACCCAAAAAGACATAAGGTAACATGGATATCACCAGATAAAAAAACACAAGCACAAATAGACCATGTACTAGTAAATAAAAGACGTCAATCATCAATAACAGAGGGCATGCGCAGACTCTGATCATTTTATGGTAACTGCAACAATCCGACAAAAAAATACAAGAACGAAGGAAAAGAAAATACGAACGAGGAAGTGGAACATAACAAAATTAAAAGATGAAGAAACAAGAAGGCAATATACGGCGGAACTAGGAAAACAAGTTAAAAATACAGAAAAACAAGGATCAATTGAAGAGATCTGGAGACATTAAAAAGTAATAAACAAAACGGCCGGGAAAATAATAGGTAATAAACAAAGTGACAGAAAGAAGCAATGGTTTAACGAAGAATGTAATGATGCACACAACAAAAAGTTAAGGCTAGGCTAAAATGGATAAAAAGTAACAGAGATGAAGATGAGCAAGAATACAAAGATAAGAAAAAGAGTGTAATAGAATAATAAGGAGTAATAAAAGGAAATGTATAGAAGAAGAGTTACAAAAATAAGAAAGAAAGCAGAAAAAATTAACACCAGGAAGTTCTACCAAGAAATCAAAAACAAAATAAAAGATATAAACCTATAATAACGGGAATCAAAAATAAACAAGGCCAAGTAACAGAACAAGAAGACGAGTATAAAAAATCTGGGAAGAATATTTCAAAAATTACTGAGTACAAATGAAAAGCAGGAGGAACCAGCAATGGAAGATGAAGAAATAGAAATGGAGATAGAGGCCTACGATACAAGAAGTAAAAGAAATAGTAAACAAAAGTCACAATACAAAGACTCCCGGTATGGACGGTATAAATATGGAACTGATAAAATACGGAGGAGAGGATATAATAGAATATATATTCATACTTATAAAGAAAATATGGAAAGAAGAAAAGATGCCCGTAGACTTTGAAGTGGGACAAATAGTACTGGAAATCACCAAGAATGCAGAAATTACCGAGGAATAACGCTACTAAACACAACTTATAAAATACTAGCAACAATAATACAGAGACGACTACAAGAAAAAACAAGGTTTAAAATTGGACGGTATCAATGCGGATTTGTAAAAGGAAAATCGACAACCGACGCAATATTCATATTAAAGCAAATAATAGAAAAGTCGCAGGAATATAGAATAAAAATGGAAATGTTATTCGTCGATTTTGAACAAGCCTTCGACTCCATCAATAGAGGCAAGCTATTAGTATAATGAAGGAGCTAGGTATACCGACCAAATTAAAGAGGCTCATAATGATGACGCTTGAAAAACCAGAGTCAGTGTAAAGACCCAAAAAGGACAGACTGGTGAATTTATAATAGACAAAGGGAACAAGGAGATGCGCTTTCAGCCACCTTTTTAATATGTGTATAGAATATATAACGCGGAGAATAAATAAAGGCACAGTAAGGACAGGGGGACACAACTGTTAGCATATGCAGATGACTTAGTACTGATTGCCAAAGGAAGAGATATATTAAGGAATATGACCGAAGAGTTAATAACAGAGGGACAAAAAGTCGGTATAAGAATAAATGAGGACAAAACAAAAATCATGAGAACGGGAAGTAATGCCAGAAGGATCCCTAAAAATAAGAAATCACGAATACAAAGAAGTCGACAAATTTAAATACTTAGGGATTATGGTGTCAAGAGATGGAGAAAAGAAACAGAGATAATGGATAAGATAATATCAGCAAACAGGGCCTTCTATGCTAATAAGAAATTATTGAAAAGTAACTACATTTCAAAAAAAACCAAAATAAGAATCTATAACACTCTAATAAGACCAATAGTAATGTACGGGGCGGAAACAATGTCAATAACGAATAAAGAAGAGGAAAAACTAAGGATAATGGAAAGAAAAATATACAGAACTATACTAGGACCAATTAAAAGTGCAGAAAACGAATATAGAACAAGGATGAACTACGAAATAGCACAGGAGATTGAAGTGGACATAGTTAAAAAAATAAAACAGCAGAGAGTAAAATGGCTGGTGCACGTATTAAGGGCTGACCCCAGGAAACTACGAACATAATCATGAACTGGACACCAGCCGGGAAAAGAAAGGAAGGCCTAAATCAAAATGGATGGACGAAGTAAAACATGATCTACTAAAGATAGGAATGGGAATGGATGAAATAAGGAGAATGGTCGGGGACAGAAAAGGGTGGAACAAAATATGCCAGCAGATAAGATGAAAACCGGACGGGCTGATCCCCGCAAAGGATCTCAGCTTCCTTAGAAGCGGCGAAACCCCTCCAAGGGGTGTTAAGCCATTCATTCATTCAAGTCTTGAATTTCTCCCTCGAGGACCTTCTGTCGGGTCAAACTGAAACGATATGGTGGATTTGAGATTGGTGTTTTATCGCCGGTGTCTATATGATTTTCTATTATCGTCGCGGGTGGTCCGTGTGCTTTAAATAGATCTTGGTATGTGATTAGGAGTTGATTCAATTGTTTTTGTTCATCTGCTGTGATCTTGGTCCTCTCGTCATTAGGTAATCTCAATGCTTGCTAGTAGAGGCTACCCATATCGATGTCAGGTATTTTCCATAAATGTTCGACTGCTTGCGTTGCGTCGAACTACATGTAATCCGTCCTCGACGCATTTTCTGGTTCGGGTAGCTGTTGTAAGTTCTAATAGCGCTTGTCTGATAGTCGTTGTTGAAGACGGGGCCGTAGTTCTCAGTCAATCCCGATTCAAAGTTACACTGCATTGTGACTATGAGTGATGGTATTGGCGGCAAAAGCGGTGGTGGTGCGCCAATATCGGCGCAGAGGTTAGATATATCGGACAGCGTAGGAGTGTGATTCTTGATCTTTACGAACAAACCCAAAGTTTCGTGGCGCTGCCCGAAAAAGTGCTATTTATAATTTTTATAATTGACCATAATTATAATGGACCAATCCAGATTTTTTCATGAAATCGACCTCGAGCAGAGTCTTCGTATCGCGTGCGTCACGAATTGCTAGTTTCTGTCTTGGACCCATCTAGGTTTATCGTTACCGTGGTTGCCTTCCCTATTTGCGGCTTACAAACGCCGTCGGCCCGGATGAGGTTTATAGGCGTATCTTTAAACTGGCAATCTTGGTTTAATAGAACTTGATACAACTTGAAGCTTGCGAGGCTGGTTTTCGCGTCGCTCTCCAAATATACGGTGCCCGAGATACCACCAATGTTGATTTTGACTACCGGTCTTTCGGTGGAGTCCAGTTAGCAAAAACTGACAGGCGTCGAACTAGTTGAGCAAGTGGGGCAGTTTCGTCGTATAACACCGATTTTTCTGCAACCGTTTTATTGTTACCAATAGGACGTGAGTTCGATGAAGTAGTCGCGGCAACGGCCTTCTTGGGCTCTCTGTTTTAGAAGAGGCTTCTTCTCGTTTGTTGGCTTCTATTATCCGGAACGTTCTAAGAGATCATTGTAATTATGGATGACAGCTCGTGACACACGGTTTCGAACTCTTCGTCGTAACAGCCCATGTACAATATCTAACTGCCACTCTTCATCTAGTACCCAAGACATTTGGGAAAAACAATCTCTTTGAATCGTTATATACTGACCCGTAGCCATAGTTTCTGGCTGTGTTTGTGTAAAAATCTCTCAAAAAATTCTGAAGTTTGGCTTTTGTGGGGCAAAAGCGTCGCGAATTAGCTGGATCGCCTGTTCAAATGTGTGGGCACGTGTTCGTACCCCGTTCCGCCATTGATTGGCCTCGCCGGTTAACAGGGGTGGAAGTCCCGCAATGGCATCTTCGTCGCTAATGCGTTCAACATTCTTGAATATGGTGATAGACGTGATAAACTTTTCTACAACAGCTTTGGATCGAAAATGTCGACAGTTCCGCTGTTCAGGATCGGCAATTCGCTGCAGCAGTTGCTGGAATTGTTTAGCTGTCATTTGGATTGTCATTGTAGAGTTCAGTCGAGGGTTTCTCCTTACGGGGACAGCTGAGGTTGCGGGTCGTGGAATCTTAGTTATTTTTGAAGCCACTAAGTTGGGCGCTACTTGTAACACTGTTTACAAACTTAGTTTTTATATACGGCACGTATACAATCAGTAAAAAGTCTATAGGCAATACACATCCATTTAACATGGATAAAAAATGTAGCTTCCGTGCTGCTCAGTTAGGCCACCTCAAGACCGAAACCAGTTTTTTTCGCTTAGTTTGTATGCGTTTTTTTTTAGGTAAATTTGTTGTCAAAACATATACCGAGGTATCTGACGTCTTCTTCGTGTAACAGGTTAGTGACGTTGATGTTATAGGGGCAGATCTGTTCACGTGCGTTAGCCCGAAATTCATCAGTCCCAAAAATCGTTAGCCTGAAATTCACTAGCCCGAAAATCATTAGCCCAAAAATATTTAACAATAAAACGAGAATGGGATTACTGTAACCAAATTTTAATTCGGAAAAATAGAACTACCTCAATTCATATCAATTTATTCAAATTTAAATATCAAATCTATAAGTTAGAGTTTTCAAATATTGGCCGACAGCGCGTTCAGATAGTGAACTTACAATGTTTTGAAGTATTTCTCCTTGAGAATGTCACGATTTCTTCAATTAGTGTTCAAATTTCCTATAAAATGTTATCAAAAATTACTAGAATCCTATTACTCCTTTAATTTATAATTAAACTTTAATCTTCACTCAATGAAAATTAAAATTCAACTAAAAATTTTGTTAGAGTGATACCACTCTCGTTTCATTGTTAAATATTTTCGGGCTAATGAATTCGAGCTAGTAAATTTCGGACTGATGAATTTCGGGCTAATGACATTCGGGCTAACGTCTTTCAGGCTAATAAATTTTCGGCTAATGCGCATATCCCGGCAGATCAACTTTGCAGGGCTTTGTAATGCTTTCAGAGCATTTTTCAGATAAATTGATTCCTGAAATGGATCTCAATGTTAAGATGATACAGCCGCGTCGTCCGCAAACATAACAATTACAACATTGTCAGTAACAGGTAAGTTGGTCCCAATGTACCTTGCGGTACACCTGCTCCGACTGGGTAGATTAATGAGTGGCTGTAGTTTACTTTAACTCGAAACTATCTGTTTTCTATATACGACTTGAAGAGCAAATAGTACTGTTGCAGTAGGGTTTTCTTAATTTTATATCACAGCTTAGGGTGCCAAACTCAATCCAAGAATACTGCTAGACATGGCCGTTTTTCCTCGAAATCTTTTTCTACATTATCCACTATACTATGGAGTTATTCCAATGTTGAGTATTTTTCGCGAAAACCAAATTAACGTTTAGGTCTTCTATAAAAGAGCTTAGAGAGGAGTGGTAACAGCGATGTAGGTCTGTAAGGAGGTGGTGATTGAACTGACTTGCCTGTCTTTTGAATGACAATAACTTCAGCAAATTTCCATTGAATTGGATAATATTGAATTCTCAGGATCGCATTATATATCCGTGTTATAGCTTTTATCACTTTTCTTGGCAGTTGACGGAGTAAATCGGATGTAATTAGGTCGTATCCCGGTGTTTTACTAGTTTTCAATGGGCAGATAGAGTTGAAGTGGTGATTTGAGAAATTCGAGATAGTTTTCTTGTAGAGTTCTGTTTGTTTCGTGCCATTGAAAGATTGTAGCTAAGTGTTCGCTGAATATCACCAAATACCACCGCTTTTTCTTCATCACAGTCGGCCCGAGAGCCATAATTTTTACTAATAGGAAGGATAATGATGCTAGGTTTCTTCCGATTTTTAGTTGGTCGCTATAGGGAGTAGTTATCGTGTTGTGTTGTCTGGGGATAAGTTTCTCACGTAGTCGTTGAACGTTTTCTGTTATTTTAATAAGATTTTTAGTAGTGTGGTAAGGGTATTCAATTTATTTTTGTCTGTTGGGTGTCTTATTTGTTGCCAGATCCGTGTTCATTCTTTTGTTGCTGATCTTCTGTCTAATTTCTGAGGAGTAGTTATTAGTGCTTTTGTTACATTAATACTGTAGTTTTATAGGCGTAGTTGTTCAAGAAGCATCTTGTAGGGTTTTGATAGTTGTTCTATTGCTGTCTCAATTTCATTTGCAGTGTTGAGTACTGCTGGAATCGATAGGTGTTTGTTGTGTAGACTGGGCTTTGCGGGGTGTTGATTATGCAGGTACTTAACGTGCATATTATAGCAGCCAGCAGCATCACTATAGTTGGGCAAGAGATTTTTTGTTAGAAGGAAATTTAATGCATTCTGCATTCAGATCGCTTGACCATTAGGTGGGTTTACTTGTGGCTACTGCATTATAGTGGTTATCTAAGATGGTTTTATATAGTTGCCTTCCCTTTGGGTTAATTAATCTGGAACCCCATAAGGGGCGTTTAGAATTGAAACCACCACCTGCTATAAATCAGTCTCCTAGGGTTCTGAAGAAGTTTTCATATTGATTCTGCTTTATTAAATGTCGGGGAGGGCAGTATATTTGTATATTTGACATTTTGTTTCAAACTTCTCCATTTGCAATTTGTTGCTGATTATAATTGCCGTTCTAGCATGGGCTGTGTTGTCGGGGTAGCTTTATCTTGAACTGATTTTTTCTTGTTTGCCTACTACGCGCGCTTTTAGAAATTTTTAAAAATTATAGAGCTGAGATATTACCAATGTAACAATAACTGTCATATAATTAAAGATAATTGGAGAAAATATTAGGAAAATGTGTATTATAACTGATAACATTATTGTGTGTAGCTGATAGAGAACTTTTTCACACCACCGTACATGTTGCGATAGTTTTTTATATCTTCTTTATTCAGCTTTTCTATGTATTTCTATTGGTTTTTTAAGTTTACTAGTACAATTTGGTCTTTTGCATCCTTGTTTATACGCTGCTACCCAGAAATTGTGAAAGCTAGGCCCAGAAAAGGAAAATCATAATGAAAGGACCACTGGGGTTTCAACAAAGTTCTATTTCACTCGTAAGAGAAAGGAGATCCATTGTAATCAAACCTAAATTGTTTGCATCTATTTTCACTAGCGTGGTTTATAAATACATAATAACCTTTCTAAGGGTTTTGCCATTTTTTGATTGGCTTGAAACGTTTGTAAAAAATTCAAGTACAACTTATGTCAATTATATATCCAAGTTGACTTCTTTTTATCTGTAGTTTTGTTATGTAATTATAGGTTTGCTGAGATGAAGCCGGAAAATATATAAACAATAAACTTCACATTATAATACAAGAAAAATTAAATTTATATACATGAAACACAACACAATTAGATAAATAACTTCCTACTTGTCCATATGTGTCATTACCTTTATGATGGAAGCCCCTAAACTATCCTTGGTGTTTTGACATCTCGACAAGACCCCACGTGTAGTGGTCAAAGAGATTGCAGTAGCGGTTTGAAGGTAGCTACCAGTCAAAAATTCAGTGGTAATATAAATTGTTGTATAGAGATTCCTAGGTCTCCCTGGCCTTGTGGGCCAAAACGCAGTTTTGATGAAACACGTACTTTCGCCCAGTGGTCATCTACTATATCCAGAGCTTGTCAATTGTCTCCAGCATGTTGATATAGCTGTCAGTAATCACCTTCAGGCTTCCTTCAAGAAATTTAGGAGCAATGACATTCCCTTCGTTGCTCAAAAACTCCATCCCCACCACATAAGAGAAAATTTTGTACGCATGACGGTAGGCATTTTAGAGGCACCTTGACAAATTAAACGGTCCTTTTAGCAATTCATTTTTCTGTCCTGGATGAACTACTTACCTTCCGGAAAGAATCTCAGGAAGCCAGTGCAGCAGTGCTTGATGTCATTCAGCAGTGCTTGGATCTTTAATTTCCTGACAAAACAAGAATGCAAACAAGAAACCTCCTAGGATGTAGTTAAATTTTATTTTTTGACTTTAAAAGATATATTTTACTAGAAATATATAAATGGCAAGTCAAATTGTTATATAATAATATAAACGGAATTGACCATTTAAAGGAAGGACGAATTAAAAGTCAAGTCCAGGAGGAAGTCGCAAGTAAACCCCTCATTAAGCAAACAACAGTGAAAAGGCCCAATTAGGCCGCGCTAGCCTAATTGCGCCCAATTAATACGCAATCGCGGCCAATTTGCCGGGCACAAGGCGCCCAGAATTCCATGTAAAATTGAGTGAGCCGTGGCGTAATCCATTAAACATTTATAAGCAGCCAAACCGAGATTTTTAAATATTTATAGGAAAGTCTAGACGCCTCTAATGTTTTTAATACGGCCCGTGTTTACGAATTAATTTTCATATTTGTAACATAGTACACTGTTATTCGGCACGCGGCGACGCGGCCGGGCCGCCGGCGCCGCACGCGGTGCCTATCCGAGGCTGAAATTGTAAGCCTCGTGCGAGGGATGCCGGCGCCACTAACTATTAATGTATTTATCATCCTTATTATGTCTATCAAGCAGGATAAGTAGATAAGATGCGACTTTCGTTTAATGAGCTGGAGGAAAGCTTCAGGCTCGGCCTGAAGCCGCCGTTTCAGGCGAGTTGCCAGTGTAGCGCGGCCGAAAAGCGGTCAAATTCGCGAACGTCTACCCGATTCCTGAAATCGGCCGTGCGAAGGTAAACATTTAATAATGCATAAAGCACTACGGCATGCTAATCTTTCAGGTAGTCTGAATAATTTCATGTAACCTATAGTATATAAGCGGGCCCGTTTGTACTTCCACATTATTTTGCCCAACTGGTAATGTGCCTTGGTGCTGCACCGCTACTAGACGAGAGCAATTGTGACAGCACAGCTGCAACGGTGATATTTGCGTTTGCTCTAAGAACTTTCCGTTTTCAGGTGAGTGTCCACGCCTATTGCGTTTTGTACGGTGCGAGTTTCAACGCAAAGCTCGGTTTGTGCCGAGGCAGCCGCGCCGCACAGACGAACTTGGACATTCTCCTTGTAATATACATACTGACAGGAGATTTCGTTAAGCTTTAGGCAAATCCTTAAAAATAAAATTATTTTCAGGAATTGGCATATTCTCGCATTGTTAGATGATTTTTATAAAAGCAATGTTTAAAATTATTGTCGAAAGCTGAATTATATAACTATTTTGAAGACATTTCAAGAAAGGAGGAAAGTGATCAAAAAATGTTAAAGTCATTATAGGGCCATTTAAATTGAATTGATTTACATTGCTTGTCGTTTACGTTCTGTGAGCGTTGGAAGTTTGAATTTGCACCGGAGGTATCTAAACGCAGTTCAAGTTTATTACGAGAACAAGCTATTGAGTGAGGAGCTTCATTTTCCTTTAAATCGCTTGTAAATTGTCAAAATTGTCGCATGTGGTATAGTGAAAATCGCGTGCTGTTTACTTTACTTTCAACTAAATATTTTGGTCGTGTTACCTCACAGTAATCGATTGGTCATCGCTGTCCTGCGATCTAACTCCATTAGAGTTTTTCTCAGGAACTGATTGAAGCAAGGAAATTATGCCAACAGACTCGCAACGCTTCCTGGTAAAAGAGAAGATGAGACGTAATAGCTGAAATATAGTTACATGTATGAGAAAGAATTGTAAAAACTTCACTAAAAGGATGGTCGCATGTCAACATTATATTTTGACACGTAACTGCCAAGCCTGTATTTTGCACTGATGGCGATAAAATCTGTATTGTTCCAATATTTTGTGATTTATTCAGGAAAAACATTTTGAAGTCCAATTTGGATCAGATATCTATTTTAGTTTAATTTTGAAATTTTAGTTTAAAACTACATGACCGGTGTTTCGCGCAAATAATGGAATTCCGAATTTAGTTTTTTTTAATTGTTAATTAAAGTTGATTATAAACATTTTCTGTTTTTGTTGTAAAGTTTTTTCTATACACGCTGCAGTGTATTTCCAATGATGTTCATTGTAACAACAGTAATGCAGTTTCAAAGTTTATCCACTGTTGTTGGCATTGCTAAGAAAGTCCTTCATTTAGATAGTCATGCATTTCACCATAGATACTAATAAGGTGCAGTCTCATCTTGTTGGACTATGAAGTTGTTGGAATTCTCTGGCTGTTGTGGAAATAGCCATAATACAACATCTTTTGGTATTTTGTACCTATGATAATCTTTTTACCAAAGAGAAAGGATTTGTATATTTTGAATCTGGGGAATGCACAAAAGACATTAAGTTTCGGGAATACCTTCATATCCATAACTTTTTCAGTAACATGAAATGTTGCCTCGTCTCTATATGTCAAATGTTTAACAAATTTGGCGCCCCCGTTGCCTAGACGTTTAAAGCGAAGTTTGTAAGCCCAAACGTTAAACTTGAGCCTTTCCCCTTCTTTAATATTATATCTTTAGTATTTTCTTAAATTTATCTTCTTAAAACCCGATGTTCTATTTGTAACTATTTATTTGTAATAATCTTGTACAACCAATGTATTAGCCATAAGTTATCTATAACTTCTAATAAAAATTGAATAAACAAATTTGGTACATTTAAACTAATAGAAATATATTGGACAAAAACTATAATAAACTAAAATATTTAAACACTTTGAGTTGATTGATTTTGTTTTGAAAAAATAGTATTTTATGCATACTTACAATAACTACTGAATAATTCTGCAAACAAAAAATAGTTTATTTATCTTCGCTTATCTTTACAACAATTGGCGCAATACAATAGAACAATTAATGGTTTTAGAACTGTAGAAAAGAAAGGAGGTAATTTAATTTATCTCCAAGATTTACAAATTGTTTCGAGCGACAGTGTAGATCACAGTTCTTTGGAGAGTTTAAAAATTAGAGGGGGTAAGCAAGTCGCTAGACAATTTATAAATTGAAACAAGAACGCCTTTAAAGGACATTTATTTCTTTTTAACGCAAATAAAATAAAAAAATGGTGGTACGATAATGTTACAACTGAAGAAAAATAAATATGGCTGCTCTTTCTCCTCGAAAAGCACACGCAAAGCTTTAAAAAATAAAAGCAATCAAAAACTTTTACAGTTCTTAAATCTAGGCTCTATATTCAAAACACAATATTATTTTTAAATTAGGGGCAATTTTTTATTTTGCTGGCAGCCATAGACGAGACACTTAACAAATGGAACCAAACACTCAAAAGCTTCGTTCGTCACTACTAGTCATTTTTGCTCTCTTTTGGTCCAAAGTTGACGCGGATTCTGAAAACGAAGTTTAATTTTAATATTTTGGTACTTGAATTCCGATGAGTTTTTTATATTTGTTGGAATCTTAGTGTGATGATAGGGCCTGACTAAGAACAGAGTTGTTACCCATCAATGTATCATATTGTACTCGGCTAAATCTTCTACAAGCTTTTAAATACAGTGTAATGGAACAAACCAACTTTAGAGTCTAAAGAGGATTGGAAAAAAGATTCTTATAATTTGATTTTTGACAGTTCAAGTACATTAAAAGCTTTGCTTTTAACTGGAAAGCTCTTTTTAAGACATTACTCCTCAAAAGCCGAGTTACTTCTGTGTGGCAGAAAAGATTTTAAAATTTTTATAAAAATATAGATTTGTCCATCTGTACACTTTTTAATATTTCCAACCATTTGTATTTCTAGTAATAAAGTGATTTCGATATCTCCGGATCAGAGAACTCGAACACACATTGGTCAATCAGAGAAGATGTACTTTGATAAAGGGCATACGTACATATCATGGAGTATGCGCAAATTCCGACCTTTTTAAGGTAGTGAATAAATAAGATTAAACGTTAAAAGGTTAGTGGCAAGTATAGAATAATAAAATTAAGTAGTGCACACCAAAAGGGAGAATGTGCAGAGAAAATAGATAAATTGTTAGAAAATCAGTGAGAAGAGTGAAGTAAATAGAAATTTAAAAAAGGAAAGCAAGGCTAAACTAGATAAAGTCAAAGAGCAATAAAGATAAGGTAAGATATGAATACAAAAGAAAAGAATGCAAGAAAGCAGCGAAAAAGTAAAAGAAATTGGATAGAAGAGAAACTACAGAAATAATTCATGAGAAGAATATTTCAAGGAATTATACAGAAAGTCAAGTACAAGAAAAGTTAGTAGTGAATGATACTGATAGAATAGAAATTGAAGAATCAACTTATGAAGAAATAACAGAAATAAAAGTGAATAGCCGTAATGCAAAAAAATGCAAAAATAGTAACCATATATAAAAAAGGGAATCAAAAATAGTGCAGAAACTATAGAAGAATTATGCTATTAAGCACAACTTATAACACATTGCCAGCAATAATCCAAAAAAGACTCGCGGAAAATACAAATACACTGATAAGGAAATACCAGTTTGGTTTCAGGAAGAGAAAGTCAACAATATTCGCGATGTATATAATGAAATAAATAGTAGAAAAGGCACAAAAGTATAACATAAACATCGAGCTCCTATTTATTGATTTTCAACGAGCCTTCGATTCGCCCAATAGAGAAAAATTAATGCAGGTTATGAAGGAACTGGGTGAGGCGGCAAAGCGAGAAAGAATTATTTGTGCTACTTTGAGGTCGATCAGGGCTGTTGTCAAAAGACATAAAGGAGAAACAATAGAATTTGTAACAATCTATGTGTATGCAGACGATTTCGTCATAATTACAAAAAGGCGAGATATAATGTTACAAATGAAAACATAGGACTGAAAGTAAATATGAAAAACTAGAGTAATGAGGATCGAAAAAGAAATGGGAATAGTGGTAAAGGTGGGCAAATTAGAATTCGAAGAAGTGAGCCAGTTTAAATTCCTAAGGGCAACAATAACTAACAAAGTAGGGAGGGCAGAAGAGATAAACGCAAAAACACAAACATCTGTTTTAACAGAGCAATTGTAACAAGCAAAGTGCTGACGACCAAAATGAGAATTTATAAGAAACTAATTAGACCAGTAATGATGTGGGTTGGAAACAATTTCAATGACAAATAAAGATGAGGATAAACTAAGAATAGCCGAGAGGAGATACTGACCAACCAAAACTAACGTAAGCGAATAGAAACTGAGGAATAACCAATAAATACTGCAAATCGTGACCAGGAAAGACATTATCAAGGAAATTAAACAGCAAAGAGTTCAATCGGTAGGGCACATATGGCGCGCAAATTCCAGAAGAAATAATAGCGGCGTACAAACCAGCGTCAAGGAGAAGAAAGGAAACACCAAAATCAAAATGGATTACGAAGCTGAAGAACGATTTAGGCAGGGCAGGAATAGCTAACTGAGAGATAATATCAAGAGACAAGATGAGCTGGCACAAAATATGCAAGAAAAGTGGGATAGACGAAGATATAGAGAGATTCAGAAAGAAGCGGCCCTGCCCCCACGACGGGTGTCAAGCCACATGATAATGTATTTGAATATCCCCTGCCATGTTCCTTATTTTTCTTTGGATGATATTATCACCCTAATAACAACGAAATCAATTTCACGATTTGGCAAGAGATGGTGGCAGCCATAGAAACAAGCTACTTGGTAGCATACGTTTCCAGTCATTTGGCCGTGTAGTTGCTATTTTGTTATAAATCAAGTTAGGTACGGCAAGAAGCGAGGAGAGTCACTAAAAATTTTTTACTTTAGAGAAGTGTGAAAACTACCACGTGAGAGGTGATATTGAATTACCTGAAAAACTAATTATTAGAAAATTTACTAGAATAACAAGCACATGAAGAAAGGCGTTGTTATATTTATCAGATATCCCCAAAAATAACTTACTCACATAAAAATTTACAACAGCAAAATATGTTTAAAGAAAGCAACCGAGACTAGAGAAGATAATAAATATACAATAAAATTAACTTTATTATATTTCCCCTTCAACTCCTTTACCTTTTTAAACTTGTTTTTGTCCTTTGTTATATTCTTGAGAATGTCTATTTTAGTTATTCCTCGTTTTATTGCATTCTAAGTTGCCTTTTGCCTCACATTTTTAGTTATGCATCTCTTATGGTAAGAACTACCATTTAAGTTGTTTCTTTTCAGTTGATTCTACTACAGCTTTGACTTTGATTTTATGTGATACGTCTGTTCCTTGATCGGTTACGTCTTGTTCTACCTGCCGATGTGCATTTTAAACTGAAATCATCAAGAATTGTTCTGTTGGGACGAAGATTGTTTATATAAATGTGTTTGAGTTGTCTGCATGTTTTATTCTTCTGCTACCTGTCCGTTTAGTCTAACTTATGCGGTTATATACTTGCGCATGCCTTTTTTAAACCCTTCTAATTCTGTTTATATAAATAATTTGTGTATTTATTAACGCTTGCCAGATGTATCTATTCTCTTACAAATTTTTTTGATTATTGTGCTCATGCTGAATATGTGCTTTTCGGTTTGACTACCAGATCTAAAGGATTCTTAGTCTTTCGCAAGTTTTTAATTCAGGTTTGTACCGTTTTTAATTATTCTTGAATATATTATTGATGCTATTGATGGAAGGATTTTTAACAACAAACTAAAAACTTTTTGGCTTAAGTTAAGCCGCTCATTTGGAAGAATTACGTTTTGTTTTCATTTCTGGAATTATTTCAGGTACTTCATGTGCAAGTATAAATCTTTTTTACCCATTTTGTAACAATAATGCTTTCTTTATTTAACAATTTTGAGGCCACTTTGCTAATCCCTACTACTTCTCCGCTTTTTGTTTTCGTCAATGCATCTTTTACTTTGTCCCTCAATATTCTGTTATTTATTTCTTTTTTCTTGTTGTTTTTCATATTCTTTTCTCTTGTTTGTTAATTCTCCTTTTTCTTTGCATAGCATACCCTCCAGGTGTTTAGTACATGTTTTGTTTCAATATGTAGTTTTATCTTGAGTTTATAATGTTCCTTACATATACTGTTGCTGTCTTTTTTAAATTCATATGCCATGTTTAAGTTATTTCTAGTTTCTATGTGTTTTTTAAATTATTTTTACAAAACTGTTCCCGCTTTTAACGATTCAATAGTTTTGATTGCCTTATTTCTGTTCTGAAAGCATATTTTTTCGTCGTTTTTATTTTTTGTTCTAATTTTTTTATGCGTTTTTTTTTTATTTCTCCACTGTTCCTCATCTGGACTTATATACTACTTTTTTGATGTTGCAAACTTGTTTATTGTAGTTTATTTGAATGTCTGTCATATTTTTTTTAATGTTTGATGGTTCTCATGGGTTTTCGGCCTCCATTCCGTTCTGCAGATTTGCTTCATATTTTTGTTTGAAAAGCTTTATCATTACTGACAGCAGTGATTATATAAGCAGAAGTCTCGCATAGAAGCAATTACTAACGATCCGCAAACAAACCCAAATGACAATGTCTTTCACATAAAAGCATGATTTACGTGGGTGAAAATATAAACTGGAATTATTTTTATTTTATTAAGCGTTATAAAATACATTTAATTTTTTCTACATAATATCCTGACTCAGAAGGACATATTTTGTAACAAATAACCAACTCTTTGAGTCTCTTATCGTGGAGAGGCAGGCGTGTAAATAGCCGCTCTCGTGTTGCGGTGTGTGATACGTAGTACGGCCCGTTTTGGAACGTAAACCGATAAGGCTCATAAGGACCAAAAAAGATGGAGAGGCAGGCGTGTAAATAGCCGCTCTCGTGATGCGGTGCGGGACACGTAGTACGGCCCGCTTCTTGGTCCGTAAACCGATAAGGCTCAAATCGTCCCTTAAACGGCCAGCGCGAAAGCGGATGGGGGCGGCTACCGATATCCACCGAAAGTAAAGCCAAATCGCTCACCTGAATCGGCTTCGGCTTCGGCTTCGTCGGCGATGGTTTCACGGTGGCCACCTTGATGCGCTGTCTTCTTGTATGTTGCGGGATGTTAAATGCGGCCGTACTGGACCTGATGCGGTGTGAATATGAGCGGGTTGTTAAGCACGACCAAATTGGCCGCGCTGCGGAACGTATATATGCGGGGTATTAAGACACGACCGAATTGGCCGAGCTGCGATGCGTGAATTTGCGGGGTGTTGAGACACGACCGAATTGGCCGCGCTGCGATGCGTGAATGCGGGGTGTTAAGACACGACCGATTGGCCGCGCTGCGAGCTGTGAATATTTGCGGGGTGTTAAGACACGACCGAAATGGCCGCGCTGCGGAGCGTGTATACTTGTCGGCTGAGCAAAGCCCATATATGCCGTTCTGTGTGTGCGACGGCAAACCTAGCGGCAGATGTTCAAGCCGCTCCGGCATGTCGCCGCGATATAAAGCGGTTCAAGGGCGAAAAGGCCGCCACACCATATCGTAAAATGAAGACAATGCTATACGAACTACAGTACTGCCCAAAAGTATACGAAATGACATGTTCGGTGCAATAATTTCTCAAGAACCTGACGGATTGAGATGATTCTTAGGCTACCACATAACATACTGAGAAGACGACCCAAGAAAAAAATTACAAACGGAGAACGGAGCACATTATAGAGGGTGAGGAGCTCGGAGTCGATTTCGGTTCTTGTCTTCCTCGGATCCTTGATGCTTATGCGATAGATCAGACGATCGATGCTCTCTGTTGTCTTCCCCGGTCTTCCAGAAGATTTTGACCTGCCAAGAATGCGGCCGAGAATTCGCCCAACTTCAGCAGGCCTGGAAGGGCATCTCGGTATCCACCTTGCGCAACCCCGTGGCCTCTATGCCTTGTAGGTGTCTGGCTGTAATCGATGCAAAGGGGGTGGCGACCAAGTACTAGAATGGGAAAAATATAAGTAGATTATATTTGTTCACATAAATTATATTCAGATTGTTAGAACTTATCAAATTTATCGTGTTATGGAGAATTCAGAGAAATATAGAAAACCGCCCCGTTCTCCGTTTGTAATCTGAGATCTTCTCTTAAATATGTTACGTGTTAGCCTGAGGAGCAATGATGATAGAAAATCACCTCAATCCGTCTAGTTTTTGAGAAGTTATTGTACCAAACATATCATGTTATATATTTTTGGACGGTACTGTATATGGGACTTGGTGTTGTAAAGTAAAATAATATCTAGGTTTCCGTATTGTAGCTCATTTAGACTTCAAAAAAAATTTCATCAACCATAAATCGACGCTTATTCTTAAGAAAGCTCTCGTTTTCTCAAAATTGTCTCAAGAGAATCGGCAACCCTACGGTAAGAATCCTCTGCCTACAATGTTAAGAAATCGCGCACCTCTTCGTGCACTTCCCAGCGTACAAAATAAAAATTACGATTTATAATTCTTTAATTCTTGTAGAACTAAAATTTTTAAAATAACAAAGTTTTCCTTTTTAGCAAATCGTATGGTAATAAGAACAAAACATTCCTTTGCATTTCATTTACTGTACAAGAGACTTTAGATTTTTATTTATCATTTGATTTATGGCTGTCTTTGCAGTCTTAGAATTAAAACGCACAACTTTGCCATTTACGTTTAATTCGTCGCACCGTTGCTGCAATACGCTAAGTTCTAAATTCGCGGAGGCTGCTCTGGTAAGCTTCATCTAATGCGATTCAAGATATCTTGGCCAAGGAACTGCGCGCAAACAGGCTTCATTCTAGTATTTTGCATGCTGCTTCTTGATACTGTGGAGAACAGAAATTGCCCTCTGAAATTCTGAAATCGTTGCTATACAGTATAAACACAAAATATCTTATTACTGAACGCCACATTCGCAAGGCATTTGTAATGATCGCATATCGGTACCTTCTTTTTAAGCCTAGCCCATCTTTATCTCACACATATAAATATCCTATTTTGTCCAAATTTATTGACAATTCCGCTGTTTTGCATTTCTCTTTGATGTTATGGCCTTGGCCTAGAAGAACTCGCAAATTGTAAAGTATAAATTCTTGTTTATTTATGGTTATAGCTATGCCTACGTGTTCCTTACTTAATTTTTAAGTGCATGTTTGGCATAAATTTTAAAAGAGTGGGTGAAAGGCAACAACCTTTCCTAAGACTTTTTATCATTTCAAACTCTTTCGCCAAACATTGTCGTATCTTTATGTATTTTTTATGGTTTTAATTATCGCTTTATTTTTATATGCTTGCTCCATCAATTTCAATGATTTATTTTAGAATGAAAAAGTTGTCCATACATCATCATCACGCTTTGTTGTTCAGCTTTAAGAGGTTTGAATTCTTCCTCTATAAGTACTCTTAGCACACTTCTATATAGGTGACTAAATGTCAGTATTATCTATAGAATTTTTTGTGTATTTCTTAGTGTATATACTTTCTTACTGAAATGACTTTTTCTGACATTCTTCACAATCTTTGCCAAATTTTGGTTGTAGCTTTGGTTTACTCTTCTAACACTCTCAATAAACTTCCAGGGCTTTGAGTACCTTTATCTTTCAACCAGCATTTGTACTTCATTGCATTTTCCATCCTGTGACTAGTTTTTCACTTAATTTCTTCTTTTTGTACATTCCTCTTTGTCTTACTAAATTTACAACTTTGTGTTAAGATGTGTGTCCTTTTTTCTTTTACATTTAGTTCTATTTCTTTAATATGTCATACATTTTTGCTTAGCTTTTTACGCTGCCAATTTTTTTAACTGCTCTATTTTAATATGCTCATATATATTTGTTCCATATTATGACGTTGGTCTTTCTGAAATATTTGATCCAACCTTTGTTTATAAATATATTCAACGCTCTCTTCTTTGAAGTTATCTAAATTATATCTGCACATTTTAATTTTTCTCCTTTTTTCTAGTTGTTGCTTTCTGTTCTGGTTCGTCTTTTTATATGGAAAATGTATATAAATACTCTGATATCCGTTACGTCGGTGATAGAATGGTTCTCTTCTACAATATGATCTGTAGTTCAAATACATCTTTTAGTGAGTTCTGTCCAAGTGTAACTGTTAATGTGTTTATGTTGGAAGCACATAAGTGTGTCGGTTTATTCTCTTTATTACTTGTTTTGTTTCTCCAAATTCCCGAGCTTAGTCCTACGTGAGTACTACAATCGCCCAATAAAATACTTTCTCTATTTTCTCCAATTTTATCTGGAGCTATTTGTAAGTCTTCCCAAAATATTTTTTTATTCATACAGATTTATCATCATTTGGTTCGTATATTCCAAAGATTGTCATTCTTGTCATCCGTGATGTTGATGTGTATCTTAGGTAGGTTTTTTTATATTTATTTTTTATTAATAAAACGTCACTTCAATTCTGTAACTATAACAATATAGATCTGTTCTTCCTGCATTTACACTCAATACGCAAGAAGTGTCAAAGACAAAATACACCAACAACAAATCTCTACAATCAGGTTTATTATGGTTAGTCCTTCACAACTACAAATAAGTAGTTGCAAACCCGTGTAGGCTAACCGATTTGCATTAATAGCCACGTGCAGCAGGACGATATTGCTGAAGCTATCGGGATTCCTCTTGAATGAGAAAAAAATCATTTTCTCTCTAACAGGATGAAGAAACTTATTCAGCATTAACATACGTAGATAGGGATGGTAATTTTGTAGGAAATTATTGACGCTCCGTGATAGAGGGAGAGAATACCAAGCTTATAAAAAATATGTAGTTTATTTGTATAATGCAGTTATTGCGAACAAGGTAATTCATTTCAATAATCTTGTCATAAAAATGATTTGATTGGATCAACGTGACAGGTTAAAGATGATTAGAAATATTTCGGAATAGAGCAAAAGAAATTTTGATATTCATTGATAACTACAGCATCACTGATTTTTTTTTTTAAATAAAACATAGCACCTAGTTATAAACTAATAAGCTATTTTAATATTAACCTAATTTACTAATAAGATTAAAATTTAACTGTCACCCAATGGCTCGAGTCAATTAATTGCTCACTTTATTATAATATTGTCACTTAAAGTCACAGTGATAGATTGTGCATTTTCACGTACACTTGGTTTTATGTCAGTTCAAACGGTTTAGTTCGCTTGAGGCGACGAAGTAGATTAACGTTGTTCAGGAGCTGGATAGCCGCGTTGTTGGGATGTCGATGAAGACGCTCTTCATGGGATGTTGCATATTTTCGAATTACGCTGAACACTGCGTCTACTTGAAGGTCTCGATGCAGGTCAGTATTTCTGATGTACCACGGAGCGTTTACTGCATTTCGTAGCACTTTGTTTTGAAATTTTTGTATAGATTTCACATTCGTTGGTTTGGTACATCCCCATAGCTGGATGCCATAGGTTCATGTCGGTTTTAAGATCTGTTTGTATAGAAGAACCTTATTATATATTGATAACTTAGAGTATCTTCCCATTAACCAGTACATTTTACGGTACTTGATCCCGAGTTCTGCTCTTTTCTTTTTAACGTGCTCTTTCCATCGGAGCTTCGCGTCAAGGGTCATTCCAAGATATTTAGCAGTATTTACATATGGAATGACTTTACCATTAATTGAGACGGGAGCATATTGATTTCTTTTATTTGTGAAATTAATATGATTTGATTTGGCCTCGTTCAATCGGATCTGCCATCTTTTTGCCCAGGTGTTAATGGCGTTTAGGCCTTTTTGTAGTTTTGTAGTAGCGCTGTTTACGTCCAAGTCGACAGCCATAACAGCTGTATCGTCGGCAAAAGTAGCCACTATCACATCATTCGATTTTGGTAGGTCGCTGGTATACAATAGGTAGAGTAAACTACCTTGTGGCACTCCTGCACTAATCGGTTTGAGCTCCGAGTAAGCATCTTCGTATCTCACGCGAAAATATCTATCTGAAAGATATGAGCGGAGTAGTGCACTGATTTCACCCGGTAGGAATCTGTTTATCTTAAGGAAGAGTCCGTCGTGCCAAACACGGTCAAATGCTTGAGCCACGTCGAGAAATACTGTGGCACAAACTGCTTTTTCTTCGAGTGACTTTTCGATTACATTCGTTATACGATGCACTTGATCGATTGTTGAGTGCCTATCGCGAAAACCAAACTGATGTTCTGGAATTAGTTGTCTTTCTTCGATCACTGGTTTGAGTCTTTTCAGTACTAACTTTTCAAAAGTTTGGAGATTACAGGAGAGAGAGATGGGCCTGTACCCTGCACTTCATTCACGTCTTTTCCTGGTTTTGAAAGGACAATTACTTCTGCACATTTCCATGCTTTTGGCACATATTGTAGTCTTAGCGCACAATTTATTAACATAGTAAGTTTCACTATCCCTTTCCGTGGCAGGTTTTCAACACTTCACCGCTGATGAGGTCGAAGCCTGGAGCTTTGGCAGGATTGATGTTGGTCATTATCTCCTTTCTCACTTCTTTGGGTGTTACTAGTTGAATATTTTTATGATTAGCTTGGGATCGCGTAGCTCTAATTATCTGTCCGTTTTCGTAAGGTTTAAACGTCTCCTCGAAGTGTCTTGCAAATAAGTCCGCTTTGTCTTGGTTACTTCTTGCCCAATTGTTGCCATTTCGGATTGGTGGCTTTTGAATGATGGGTCTTTTGATTGTTTTGGTCATCTTCCATAGGCCATAATCCGTCGTTAGATCGTCTGTCAAATTTTCTAGTACGCTTGTAATGGTTTCTTGTTTCCATTCTTGGACTTGCTTTTTGATTTCGACTGTTAGGTTATTTAAAATGGTTTTATCTGCAGGGTTTCTTGTTTTTTGCCATTTCTTCCTTGCCTTTCTCTTGGTGGCAACTAGAGTTCTAACCTCTTTCGGGTAATTGTTACCCTTAAATATTTTCGGGCATGTAGCTGTAGCAGCCCATGCTGCTTGTTGAACGAGTTCAGTAAATTTTTCTACTGCATCTTCTAGCTCGTCTGGTGTCTTTAAAGAGACATTAAGTTGGATGTTCTTATCCAGGTGCAGGCAGAATTTATCCCATTCAGTGTATTTATGTGTAAGAGTGGGCTTTCCTTCCTTTTTGATGATTCTTTCACTCAGAGTTAGCACTACGGGAGAATGATCCGAGCTAAGGACAAATTCTTCCTCAATCTGGATGTAATTGTCTGAGATGTTTTTTGAAATAATAATGTCCAATAGATCTGGTCGCTTATGGATGTCGATCGGCCAATAAGTTGGTTTTCCGGATGTGTGTACTTGACAGTTGTATTCTCTAACAGCCTGTAGTAGTTCTTTTCCCTTAGTAGAGGTTGTGTTAGAGCCCCATTCTATATTCTTGGCGTTGAAATCTCCGCCAAGTATAAACTTTCCATGAAATTCTATGAGCAGACTTAAGTAGTCTTCTCTTTTTAAGTTATACCGCGGAGGTATATAAGTGGCGCCCAAAGTAATCCAACCTTTTGTGGTTTTAATTTTTGCTGAGGTTACTTGGTATTGTGCTGTTTGAATATGAAAATTTTCATATTGTGATATGTGCTGCCTAACTATGACAGCACTTCCACCCCTTGCTGTATTGGATGAGTGTGTTGTATGGTAACAGCAATAACCTCTTATTTTGACATACTCCTCTTTTGTGAAGTGTCTCTGATACGAGGCATATGTCTATATGTTGTGTCTCAAATTAAACATTCTCTAAATAATAATAACCTATTTTATTAGATTAAAAAATGCAAACTCCCATTAGACCAACAGTAAGCCACACCTTTAAAAATAGCAGGGTGGCAATTTTTGAAAAGAATTTGTTAAGAAAAATCCTAGAAGCAATGAAAGAGAGGGATTCAAAGGAGTAAATTTAATAATCTACATAAGACTAGGACTAAGGTAGATAGAGCGCAACTATAAGAAGAATGAAAGAAAAGCTTATATCAAGACTCTTGAAAGATGTAAAGAACGACCGAAAAGGCGTGGAAGGCGGCCACAATAAAAATTTAAAACACCTAGCAAGGAACAGGAATATTTTAGACCGTGAAATATTAGAGCATACTTTTTCTAAATATGTCCCCAGTAGTCACAGATTAAGGTTTCAAAACTCTAAGCGAAATCTAATAGTTCGAGAACAGACAACGTGATGTTCCAAGTTACCGATAGTAAAATTTCATAATTACTTGATATCAATGAGCCAAGGTTCGATACAAGTATAAATAAGAACATACGATGACGAATTACTTTCTAAATCTTAACTGCTACATGCTGACAATTATAAAAAAAATTCTTTGATATTGATGTTACTAGAATTAGACTATGGAAATAAAGATGTCAATTTTTTATAATTTTTAATTGCTTTTTTAATTTAGAAGTTTACCAATGATGGTACTATTAAATCAGCATCCAAAATTATCTGAACCGTCTGTGCAGTAATAAGTAAAGTATAATTTTAAAGAAACTTACTAGATCATATTGCAATTGAGGCAATAAGAAACTAGATTCGAAGGCTTTCACGGCCGGTGTTATGTCTGTAAGACAACTCGAGAACTTATGCAAGAAGAAATTCCAGCTACTGTCCAGCCTCGCTTTCTTACTGCGTTGTCGAGATCAAACGGTAGTGCCGAAGTATTTACAGGTCAAACACCACCTGCGCACTCCTCAAGCCCAACGAATCTATCTGAAAACGGAAGCTGCATTAGTCAGAGAACAAGTGCACGCTACCAAAACTGATGCAAGTCCATGTCAGCTTGGCCAACAGAAACCATTAAGATGACTGGGATACTGGAGACCGCATCACTTTCCATTCTGCAGAGAAACACGGAGCGGCCGCCACCGTTAGACAATCTTCTAAGTTTCAGCGTTTACAGAAGAAAAGCGCTCCCACACAACTGGATTATAAACAAACTGTTATAAACCTTTCCAAACACGAGCTTAGCTAGGAAGCCATCAGTGCTCTTAGCAAAGGTGAAAAGTTTGCCGTAACACCCAAATCCATTCTGGTAGAGGACATTATAGCTAACGTAAAAGTAGCCATACGGAACCTTCCAACAGACGAAGCAGAGCAAGTACGAGTCGGGCATCCTGCGCCGTGCTAAGCCATCTAAGAAGAACTTATTGAGGGCGGAATTAAAGGCTCTACGTAAACTCAAGAATGATGATACCATAATTGTCTTACCAGCAGATAAAGGTAACGCTACTGTTGTACTAGCACAGGAGGACTGCACGAAGAAGATGACCGAACTGCTCGATACAAACACTTACACCGTGCTCATACGTGATCCAACATCGCGGATACTACGTAACACGAGCAAACTGACAAAAAGTTCCTCTCTAGATGACACCACCAAAAAGAGACTAATAACATCAGAGGCCCTGCCCCCAAGAATATACGGGCCCCCCAAAATACACAAAGACAATGTACCGTTGCGACCCATTGTCAGTGCCATCGGGGGTCCTACCTACAAGTTGGCCAAATACTTATCCAGTCTGTTACAACCGTACATTGGACATACCAGCAGTTACATCAAGGACTCCGCACATTTTGTTAACCAGCTTCAAGACATCCAGCTACAGGGAGGAGATCTAATGGTTAGCTTCGATGTAACTTCCTTATTTACCAAAGTACCGATTTAAGATGCCCTGAACCACTTGAAGAAAATTTTTCCCAGCTACTTCAGCAGTGCCTTACGTCCAGTTACTTACAAAAAGGCGGAGTAGCAATGGGTAGCCCAGTTAGCCCTCTAATCGCCAATTACTACATGGAGAAATTTGGAGAGATCGCCATCAATACGGCACCTTTAAAACCCGCGATATGGCTAAAATACGTCGATGACACCTTTGTAATGTGGAGACACTGAAAAGAGACCCTACCACAGTTTCTTATGCACTTGAATTCTATACACCCAAGCATCCAGTTTACCACGGAACTGGAATCGGAAGATAGGATTGCTTTCTTAGACGTACAGGTGTTGAGATCGGAGAATGGACATTTACAACACACCGTGTACAGAAAACCCACGCATACGTACAGATACCTTTATAAGCAGTCGAATCACCACGCAAGTCAAAAAAGAACGGTTGTGAAAACATTGTTAGATCGAGCACGACGTATATGCCAACCACAGTTTTTGGATAAAGAACTCAAACATTTGGAACAAGCCTTACAAGGGAATGGCTATTCGAGGACGGAGATAAATAGAGCAATCAAACCTAACAATTGTGCAAGATAAACACAACCAAAATCGGCTACGGTAGGCAAAGCTTTTTTACCTTACATCAACAGGGCTACGGACCGGATAGGAAAAATTCTCAATAAACACAAGGTGGAAATCATCTATACTATCACCACCAAGATACGGGATTTGCTTGGACCAGCCAAAGACAAAAGAAACCCTTGCTCGTGTAAGCAAGTCTACATTGGGACTACTCGCACGAGTATAAAAGCGAAAACGCACGGGACAGTCACTTAATTTTTAGAAGATTTTCTTCTGAAGATGTCCGCCGCAGTTGTGGACGAAACGTCAAGAGGAAGTGGAAAAATAGCTCAAAATTTGCTAATAGCGTGTTATCCAGATTATTTTCTAAAATAAGGTTTGTGTTAGATAAGACAAGGAACACTTCCAGTGACACAAAAGCAGACAATTATAAAAGCTTAGGTTTCATGAAAATGTCGTCCAATTGGTGTATTGTCGGTCATGAGATGCTTAATAAATTCAGACGTCATAGCTTCTGGTAGGTTCACTTTTATTTTGTGACAGCAGACTGAAAACTTATTATCTCCTAGACACTCTTCAGCAAAGTAACTCGCTTGACAGTGAGAGCTAATTACACCCATAAATCCGGTCATGTTCTGTAACATTTTGCCGTGTAAAAGCAATGTTGTGAGTAGCACCTCCTTATTGTCTGAATGTCTGTACTTGCACGCGATGCCTTGCTTTTATTTAGTATTCCCTTGTCCGAGAAATTCCAACTGATTCTCGTTTAAGGCGCGGTTTCCACGTAAAAACTACAGTAGTAGTCAGAAAAGGTAACAAAATACTTTTTAGACTATTAAAATGTGGCAAGACCAATTCGATTATTTAATAAATATCTGTATGGTGTGGTTTGGGGCATGGTGGCTTTATAGAACCATTATTTTTCCAAAACTGGGTATGAGATGCAGCTATGGTGGCTGGTGAGCGATACCGATTGATGTTAACAAATTTTTGTGGTCAACTTGGTTCCAACAAGACGGTGCCAGATGTTACACGGCTAATGCCAATATTGACGTAGTGCAAGAAAATTTGCCGAAAGAATAATTTCAAGAAATGCAACTGCTAGTTGACGTTTAGATTACCTTTCATAGGATTATTTGAAATGATAACCTTGATACATTAAGATTAAACATCGAGTGCTGCAATCTTGAGGTATTGCATAAAGTTATCGAAAATTGGACTAATCGAATTTGCTCGTGTGCACGAAGTCGAGGTGGACCTTAAAACAAGGTGTTATTCAAAACATAATACAGTAGACTAAATAATATACAAAGTGCAACCAGTACCTGAAATAGTTTTTATTTTATTTTATTTTACAATATCGTTCTTATTGGAAACTCCCTTTATATTTGTATAGAAAATTTAATAAAATTACAAGATTGTATAGATTAAATTGGAAAAAATACAAGGTACGTTTGGAAAGTAATAAGACCTATTTTCTAGATTCAAACATAAATGCCAGAGGGCGGAGTTTTCGGGCCTGACGGCTGGTAAAAAATTTAAGATAAACAACCATCGCAGTTCACTTTTAAACTTTGCAGACTAAGGATCTCTTGCAGATTTAACACATCTTCGAACTTTGCCTTGCAGGTAAAAAGCACCGTATTTTGGATCAGCGATGCATGATAAAATTTTGCATTGAACTCAAAGAATCTGCAACCGAGATTTGTTATAATACAGAAAGTCCACGAGAAGAATGCTTCATGTTTCAATGAACGTCTCAATTTTGGATAATATGGCTAAGGCAGAAGCGGTTTTGGACTCTAGCCAACCTCTGAGTAGATTTATAGCAGATGAGTTAAGGTTTACAAAATCTAATGTAAACGACCCGAACGCTGCATTTTAGGTGGAAGTGTTTAAACGGCCAACGAAATAAGTTGCACATGTCTGCCTGAAGATTGCTAACACCTAAATTAATTTTAATGTTTGATTGGCCAGCCTTTCTTCTTGACTGCTAACTTGTATCTTTTGGGCACGAAATTTTCTAGTTTCTAAAACTCTTCCTTCAAAGTACCATGACGCCAAGCTTGAATTAGATATTTGATTAACTTATTTTTATTAGTCTTTCTTTCTAAAGGTGATGTTTACTATCTTTCGTCTATGGGACTGAGATCTGGATATTAGACTGGTCATTCTTTTCTGTTAATTTTTCTGGTGATTATCCAGAATTAAATTAATTTTATTATATGATAAGGTGGTTTATAGTCTTTGTGTTCAAACAAGCTTTTTCCAATAGGCAATATCTTATTTTAAAATAATTTAAAGTACATTTCTGTATTTATTATCCCTGATCTACTTGGACAAACATGCAGTCTCATGTTGGAAGAGTAATTGTAAGGAGTACAAATTTTCTCTCTATATCTTTTAGCTCTCCGCAAACAAAAGTGCCTTGGCTTCTTAGAAACAAGTGATTTCTTTCGTGTTTTACATCTTAAGACAGCATCAACTCACGCTGAAGTTTTCCTTAGTGGCTCTCTATGCGGTTTGTTAACATCTTTTTTTAGAAAGTAATAAACAGACATTAACGATGTAAAAATATAATTAAAAACATGATCGCACAAGGGTGATGTAGGATTTTTTCACGTCACTGTACATTGATATATAAAATAACTGTCACAACATGTCTTATACAAGTAAATCAAATTGTTTTGAATTTAATATGTGTATGAATAAATATATGCTTAATCTTATGATGATTTTTAATACTGCTTACATACTTATTAATCAAAGTTAGTATAAGAAAAAATTACAAATAATATTTCACATATTATCAGACGAGCTTTAATGATAAAAATTGTACACTAAAAAGATTACTGATAATGAGTAAATTTCTTTCATTGTAATGCCATGGCCTTTCAAGATTGTTACATATACGCTTTCTGCCATTTTAGGAATCATAATCATAATAAATAATAATAGTAGACCCTGCGTCGGGGCAAGGGTTGTGAACCAAGAAGTTAAGGCTCTCATATGTTTTAATTTAAGGCGACTGGATACCGCATTATTACTCAATTATTTTTAGTGACTGAGTAAGCCATCCGCTATGTATCTGAGTCCGGGATTGAACCCGGGTCTGTCTGTATTGTAGTGAAGCGCCGTAACCGCGTGGCCACACTGGTGCTCCTAACAACCAAAGGTGTAACGTAAAAATCTCTTTTTAATAGCACAGTACAATAAAAGCAAAAACCTATTTTTGATAAACTAATTTTGAGTATGAAGAAAATATTTGGTTTTATAAATACCTAGATGTGCTTTACAAGTTAAGGAAGAAACTATGGTTATATTCTAATCATAGTGTTACGGTAATTTACAACGTTACCACTTAGCTTATTGTATTCAAAAAAGACTATACCCAGGGATGGTATTATAGTCTTAGAACGATGTTGAATTATATTAGCGACAGGCTCTTTTGTGGATAGAATTACAATCTTTAACAGACATAAATAAATATATTTTATCTTCTAATTAGTTATTTAATAGAAACTCCCTTTTTGGCGGACTATTAGGTGGGCGAATCAAACATAAATCGGATTTATTTTTTTTGGGGTATCATAAAAATGCAAAACGTAAAAGTTATTTTTCCACACGATCTTCTAATTCGGAAATACACTTTTCCAAATTTTTCGACAGCAACATCGTCTTCAAATCTTTGTATTTCAACTGCTTCCAGACCAATGATTTTGTTTCAATTCAAAAGTTGACAGAAACAATTTCAGGGATCGTTAATCGGCGGCTATTGTCGAAAAAGAGGCAAACAATGCTAATATTCTGCTCAATCACTCTGGTTCTCCTGGGCGTTGGTAACCTTCATCTGTAACTGATTTTTGTCCTCCCGAAATTGGTTATGTTACTTGAGTCCTTTCAAGGGTTTTTTTAAAATTTTTAACTGTTTTGCGCTCTTTGTCATGAGTCTTAATAATCGGCTGCATCACAAACAAGGGTTTTTCTGGTTCTGAAATGGTAATAGTAAAGAAGTGGTAGTGAGATATAACCCACGGGGCGCATCCCCTACAACGCTCAGAAGCCGCGATATTCTAAAAAAGAAATTCAAGTTCATATTGGATTTGCCCTCAGATAACCATAACAAATAACGTTTATGAATACCGTTTTTTTTTCTCTTTTCTGGTTGTAAACTGTACGGCCCTCTATGAGGTATTTTGCAATATGTACAGTAGTAGTAAAATGTGAACATACTTTGTTTTCCTAAATATTTTGCCTTCTGCGTATTGTGTTATTTATTATTATCTGTTTTTTTAATAGTAGCATAAAAGATTCTACAACAGATAGTAATAAATAACACAATACGCAGAACACAAAAACTATGTGCCATATTGAGTATATCCTAAGCAAGTGGTTTGTCTAACTTGTTAATTTAGAAAAAGGTTTTACGATTTTACGATATCTAAAGGCGTTTTGACCAAGAAGCCAAGCCCAGAACAGCCGCGTATCTTTCTAGAAGACCGAGGCCTTTATCTCACGACTATCGCGCGCTCCCTGTTTCTCTTGGTTCCTATAGTTATATTTTAACAACTTAGTTCACTGGTTCAACGACGTCGTTTTGTGTTTTTCACTTCATAGTAGCAGAAATAAGTTTATAGTAATATTATTTGCTGAGAAATGCATTTTGTTGCAGAAAAAATATTGTTTTCGTTGCGTCGGCTGCTGTCTCTTGCATTCCAGCATTAAATGGGACCAATGGTTTGTACCTGAAAGAAGTTAACTTAGTGGCCTGTTTCTTTATTATGTTTGGCAAAGTTTCTCATTGGATCCATCAGACTTTCCAACATAAACGAAAGAGAACTCAAAACTATTACGACCACCCACAAAACGGATATTCCAGTAAATTCTTATATCATACAATTAAAACAATTAATAAAATACCAATTCGTAAGTTTAGAGGCATTAATTATGAAATAAGCCGCTGATTAATGAAGCATTAAGATAATTCTTGGCCTTTCAGCAACTGTGGAATGTCATTTTTAAGAGAATTAGCTCGGAATCTTAATCTGCCTACTCTCCAAAAATAGCTACAAGTCTTTGAATAAGACACCAATTTGTGTGCCCTATTTTACTATTTTATTTGAAAATTATCAAAATTAAATTTCGTAAAGGCGCGGCGCGCCAATAAATAGAAAATAGGGCCGCATCAAGGAAATTCGAAGAAAACAACACGAGACTCAAAACTAGAAATACAGAAATATAAAAAAATTCTGGGGTAAATAAATACTAAATTAAATAATCTAGATGTGAAAAATAAAAATATAAATATCAAATTAGACAAAATAGGTAAGACACAAAATGAAAAATTATTGGAGGAAAATAAAGAACTCAAAAAGATAATGAAATACTTGAAAAAGAGATAAGAAAGAATAAAATTATAATACAAGGAGTAGAAGAAAAACTAACTGAACAAGACTTAAAGTTAAAAGAACGGGCCAGAATAATAGTTAGAGACATGGGAGTTGAAATAAGCATGGAAAAAAGTTTAGGAAATTAGAAGCCCGGAAAAAAGTATATGGACACCAGAAAAACAGACCAATTCTAGTTGAATTAACAACAATGTGAAGAACAGGAGATATTAAAAGCTACAAAAAAGCTGAGCGAAAAAACACCTGGATAAACGAAGACTATCCAAAGTCCGAGAGAAAAAAAAGAAATTACTACAATATATGATTGAACCAAGAAATAAGAGATGGTGAAATGATGAAATGTGTACAATACAACAGCTAAAGGAAAAAGCACAAAAAAAGAATACTCTGTGATAATAAAACCTGTAGAGAACAGAGATAAACAAGAAAATGGAAACACTCCCAGAAAAAAGCCCGAAAACTAGAACAATGAGTGAAAGATCACCCCAAACCAAAGATGGCGATGATTAAAAACAAGAACATAACCAACATTGATCGGAAGCCAAAACCAGAGAAGAGATATTGAAAATGAAACAAAAACAATGTGAAGTAGATATAAGGGACAGAAAAAAGAGAAAACAAAGGAATAAGTAAAAATGAGTCGAGGAATATAACATCTTTAACAGAAAAAGAACGTAAAGTAGTAGAAAAAATAAAACGCCATGGCACAACAATTTGGGAATAAGTAAAACAAAGAAAAAAGGATCAAGAAGTAAATTTCCAAAAGACAACTAATAGGTCATTGAAGAAGTTCCCGTTCTTTAAAAATTATAGATTCATCGGACTTGGCACCGAGCGATTTCCATCTCTTCCGTTTTCTAGAGCATCACTTGCGCCACAAGAAGTTCCGAGATTCGAACAAAATGGAAAACTCGCTCATTTTTCTTCAATTCCAAAGATTCTGAGTTCTACCATCGCGGCATCCGCCTGATACCGGAAATGTGGTCGGATTGTACTGATTGGGGCGAAGACTGCTTGGACTATTAAGTTGTCTTTTGTTTGAGCGTATTTAGTACACAAATACAATTTTTTGATCTATAATTTTAAATTCGAGAATTGAAAATGACGAAAATAAAGAAGATACAATAAATAAAAATGACATAAAATGATAGAGTTCTGCCAACTAAATAATTTAAAAGTAGGAAATACTTGCTGGAAACAACCACTAGAGGATAGATATACATTTGTAGCGGAATGTACTATCTACACAAGAAATGAAAGTAGAATAAAACAGATTAAAACAATACCAGAAGCGGAAATGGATACCCAACACAGATTAATAACAACAATAATTACAGACACAAAGGTCGTGTCGGGCAAAAGCAAGATAATATGAAGAATACAAATAGAAAGACTAAGAAAGAGGAATTAAGAAGAGAATACCAAGGTAAAGTAGATATTGAATATATTAAATAGGAACTAGAGGAGGAGCATTGAACAGTAGAGAAAAGGGGAAGAATTAGAGAAATAATATGTAGGATAATAAAAAAACATGTAAAATAAAAAAATAAAAACAATATACATAGAAAGTAGTATGGTGAAATGAAGAAGTGAGAAAAATGATCAAAAACAAAAAAAATGACACGGTAAAGATATAGAGACAAAGTAAGAAGTAGCCAGACAAAAATACATAAGCAAAAGAAATATAGCAAAAAAGTGGTAAGAGAAACAAATAAGAAATCTGGAAAGATTTCGGTAAAGAACTTGAACAGACACATCAAGAAAATAACAGGAAATTCTGAAATGTCGTAAAAGGCATGAAGGAAAATAAAAAGAGTAAAAATAAAAATAATAAAGTAAAATCAGGTACAAAACACATGATAGGAATATGCATAGATATTCAGAAAAGAAATGAAAAGGGAATAACCAGAAACAAAGTGCAAGACAAAAGCTGAGAGGAGGAAAAACCTTATGAGATATAAACACAGAAGAACTAAACAAAGCAATGAGATGTATCAAAATAGGAATGGCAAGCGGCAAGACGGAAGAGGAGAGAAAGGCAGAGAATAGTTATTGAATATATTCAGGAAAACATAGCAGGCAGAAGAATCCCAGAAGAGTGGCAGAACAATATAATAATTCTAATCTATAAGAAACGGGATTACGCAGACTGTGAGAGCTATAGAGTTACATGCCTATCCTCCACCAACTTTAAATTGTGTACCAAAATAATAGAGAGAAGATTAAGAAAACATGTCGACAATAAAAAACAGAAAAAGAATAGGCATCTTTTAGGGCAGGAAGACAAACACACGATAATATACATACTTTAAGAAACATAATAAAAAGAAAAGAAGAAAAGCGAGAAGAAATTTTTGTTACATTCACCGACTTAAAAGCTGCCTTTGACTCAATATAGAGGAATATAATATGGGACTGTCTAAAACTACTAAAAGTATTAATAAAACTATTAAAGTATATATAAAACAATAAATGGAATGGTCAAACTAAATGGAGAAGAATCAGAAAAATTCAAGATGGAGGTAGAAATAAAACTAGGAGATAGCCCAAGCCCGTTACTATTCATAGTAACTATGGACAGATTGTTAAAAAATACTATGATAAGGACTAGACAAAGCCAGACAGTAGTAGGATATAGTAGTAGGATATAGTTCTAATAAAGGATAAAAATAAAAAAAAACTAGAAATAGAAATGAATATAAATACATTTAAGGTAATGATCATCAATATAAAAGAGGAAACAGAAAATGTACATTAAAGAAGAAAAACTAGAAATGGTAACAACATACGAATATTTAGGAAGTGTAATAACTGAATATAGGAAGACAAATACGATATAATTAATAAAATAAATAAAAGTATTAAAATTTACTAGGCATAAAATAAGATGATTTTCGAAAAAATAGACAAAAACTAAAATAACAATACTGTGGTACAGCCAGTGCTCACATAAGCGACTGAAATGTGGACACTAGAAGATAATCAAGAATTGAAAATTAATTCAGCTGAAACAACGTTTCTTAGAAAAATATCGGGAAAAAGAGAAAAAACGAAAAGAAGAAGACAAACGACACAACAAAAAGCAATTATAACAAAAATAAAAAGAAAACAGTTAAATTGGTCATAGAATACGAAACCAGAATAGATTGGTGAGGAAGAAAGTGGAAACGGGCAGAATAGAAAAAAGAAGAATATCAAAACCTAGAAAGAGCTAGGTGCAAAGAATAGAAGAAATAGGAAAAGGTAGAGAAAATGAAGTAAATGAGAATATTTGCACTGCACCGGGTGGGATGGAAAACATGGGACAATAAACTAGAAGAAAAATAATCCGATACCCTCAAGGGTAAACGGAGGATGAAAGAAGAAGTGAATATTTGGTGAGATTATTGTTTGGACGAAGATGTACTAAATCGGGAGAGCTTCGCAAGGTTTTGAAGTAGCCTTGGCTATCATCCCTTGTACTAAGCTAGTAAGGGCGTTTTTCTATTTTAATTGACTCGCGAGTAATTCGTCTGTTAGTATAGGAAAAGGAAGACATGGTTTCTTCATTAGTGAAATTAATTTTGTGACCTTCTTTATTATATTTGACAGCTGTCTAACAGTTGTTGCCTTTTCGTAAGGCCAGAGAATGCTCATATATTTCGCTAAATATTTGACCTACATGGATTTTTTTGCGGCCTTCACAAAGCATTTCATATGTCACTTTTGATCGATTAGAGCAGTAATCTTTGGCTAAACGAATAAAGTCAGCTGTTTTATTATTGGCCGTAAAGACCGCACGTATATTTTGCTTCATTAACATGCGAGTTATTTCATCGATACTGCCGCTGATGTAAGAACGCTTTTTGTTGATCGAGAAGGTTTTAGGATTTTTAGTAGGCTGATGGTAATAGCTTTCAATTATATCCTTGGTTTTGAATGTCGAAATGTCTGGTGGACCTGGTGGCGAGAAAAAAGCAACTTAATGGATTTGGGCAGGGTGACAATTGCACTGAGAATTTAGGGAGCATTTAGTATGGGTAGGTTTTTTCTAAACAGTGTAGCGAAAGCTGTCGTTTAGAAAATATGTTGTTATAAGAGTATCTAGGAAAAAGAGAAGATTTTTTTGTTTTATTTCCCTGGTAAATTTAATGTTGGTTTGAGTTTGGTTTGGATAGGAAGGGAATTGATGAAGAAAATTTTGTCCAGGAGGCCAGATAACGAAAGTATGGTCGATTTATGGTATCCAACAGATAGGCTTAGCGTAAAAGGTGAGAGTGTTTGTCTCAGAATAGGTCATGGAGAACTCATAGGAACACTGCTAGTTTGGAAAGGTAACGTACATGTTGGATAGACAACAGCTAATTAAAAAGAGAGTACCGTTCTTTATTTTGTAAAGTTATTTCAATAAGTAAAAAGTCTCAATAATAGGGATATTAGTAAACTACAAAATGACATCAAAGCTGATCATGATGTCAGTTTTCGTAAAATAAAAGATTTGAGTATTTTTAAAAAATAGACGGTTAGACGTAGGATGAGGCTTATTCTGTAAGAAGTTAAAATTTTTTTGCAAGGTACTTAGCCAGGTTATGGGCTGGAAAACTGAATGTACTAATTATAAGACTACAAGAACGTGTTATTTACGGATTTTTAGGAGATCATATAATTCTGGAATTTTACAAAAACTTTTTTGTGGTATAAAAAATGTTTGATTTAGTAATTGAGGTTTTGATTATTTTTTGAATGTATGTAGAGGGGTTGCTAGATCCCCAACTGGCCTCCCCAGGTGGCAGATAGGGGAACGCCCGTCAGATATGGCGGGTACCGGGGAAATAAAATTCCCGGGGCGGACCAAAACTAGCAGTAGCGTCTGACTCAGATTAAGCGGTTACAAATATGGCACTCTTTTGCCCTGGGATCGAGAACGGTCCTAAAGGCGGAAGAACTACGAGGGTGGTCAACGGCATAAGGATACAGAAGGCAACGGGAAACCACTGTATTAAAGGCCCATTTGGGCATCCCTAGTAAAATCAATATGGCTGAATTCAGAGCAAAATGTTCCGGAGTCTCTAGTTCCTCGTTCGGCTCTCCGGGGGGAACGGTTTTGAATAAAGCTACAAGAAAGAAGAAAGAGATGAAGATAGCTACATGGAATATTCAATCTATATATGAAGCAGGAAAAATCCACAACGTGCTTCAAGAAATGGAACGTCTTAAGGTTAACATAATGGGACTGAGTGAAACCAGGTGGCCAAATTCAGGGGAAATGCAAATTAACAAAGCAAAGATATACTACTCAGGTAACAACGACCCATACCATTGGAATGGAGTAGCAATAGTAGTAGACAAATCCCTGTGTAAATCAGTAATTAGTTTCATGCCCGTCTCAGATAGGGTAATCATGTTAAGAACTCAAACACTGCAAGGAATAATGAATATAATACAGGTATATGCCCCTACTGCAGATAAGGATGAGGAAGAAGTAGAACAATTTTATAACGACGTTCAGCAAGCTATAAATATCACAAAAAACAGAGAAATCACGATTGTCATGGGGGATTTCAACTCAAAAATAGGAAAAGGAGAAGTGGAGGATATCATAGGTAATTACGGACTGGGACTAAGAAATTAGAGGGAAGATAGACTGGAACAGTTCTGCCAAGAACAGGAAATGATAATCTCAAATACGTTCTTTAAATAGCCAGAAAGAAGGCTATATACGTGGAGAGCACCGGCAGATAATAACAACAACATAGTCCGAAACCAAATAGACTATGTATTGATAAATAAACGATATCGCAATTCCATCAAGTCGGCCAAAACATATCCAGGCGCAGATGCAGCAACTGACCACAATCCGGTGATAATAAAAATCGAAACACGATTAAAAAAACTTACATCACAACAGAACAAAAAACAACTACAGATATCACAATTAAAAGACCAAGCAACAAAAGAACTAGAAGAAAAAATAGATAGAAACTTGAAGGGAGACTCAAATAACAAATGGGAAGCATTCAAAAAAGCAATAATGACCCCAAGTAGAGAAATATTAGGAGAATCAAAAGTAAATAACACAAATAAAATATGGATGACGGATGAGATACTGGAACTGATGGAAAACAGAAGACAACATAAGAATAGAGACAACGAAATGTATAAAACCTTACATAAAGAAATAAGAGGGAAGATTAGAGAAGCTAAGGAGAAATGGTACACAAATAAATGTGCAGAAATAGAAGAATTGCAAGCAAGACAAGATGATTTCAACTTGCACAAGAAAATAAAGGAAATGGCGGGAATAAGAAAATCAAATAAAAACAATATCCTCTTGGACAGAAATGGTAAAATAATACCCGACACCAAAGGTAAATTAGAAAGATGGAAAGAGTATATCCAGGAATTATTCGAAGATGAAAGACAACAAGAAACAATAGAAGAAAATACAGAACGAGACAGTGGACCATATATAACAGAAGAAGAAGTAATACATGCAATAAAGTTGGCAAAATGCAATAAAGCTCCGGTCCTGATGAAATTCCAGCTGAAATAATAAAATTAATCACGGAAGAACAAATAGGCGTGTTGGTGGTTATATACAGTATATAATACAGGAATAATCCCTACAGAATGGCTCAGATCGACATTCATCGCTTTACCCAAAAAAGCCAACGCAAGAGAATGTAATGATCATAGGACAATTAGTTTAATAAGTCACACTCTTAAAATATTTCTGAAAATATTGCATAAAAGAATTTTCAGAAAGCTAGAACAAGACTTTAGTGAAACCCAATTTGGTTTCAGGAAAGCAATGGGCACAAGAGAAGCCCTGTTCGCAGTGAATATGTTAACTCAGAGATGTATGGATATCAATCAACCAATATATGTCTGCTTCCTCGATTACAACAAAGCATTTGACAAAGTCCGCCATAACTACCTCATTCGACTACTTAAAGATAAAAATATAGATATGAAAGATATTAGAATAATAACTCAGTTATATTTCAACCAGATTGCTAATGTAAAAGTGGATAATGAGTTAACTGAAGAAGTACAGATACAAAGAGGAGTAAGGCAGGGATGTGTGCTTTCACCTTTACTCTTCAACATATATTCTGATGAAATAATCAAGAACGCACTGGAAGAAGTATCAATTGGGATTAAAGTTAACGTGAAATATATAAACAATATTAGATATGCAGATGACACTATACTCATGGCAGAGTCATTAGAAGATTTACAAAGGATATTAGATCTAGTAGTCGAAAGTAGTGAAGAAAAGGGTCTGTCACTAAATATCCAAAAGACTAAATTTATGACAATCACAAAATCACAACAACGACAAGAAAATTTATGGATTAGAGGAGAACAAGTGGAGAAGGTACAAAAATACAAATACCTGGGAACTATTGTCAACGAGAACAATGAATACACAGAGGAAATTAGAGCAACAATTGGCCAGGCCAGAACCATATTTAATAAAATGAGAAATATACTATGCAACAGAGACTTATGTCTACAGCTAAGAATCAGAATGTTGAGATGCTACGTGTTTTCAGTAGCATTTTATGGAATGGAGGCTTGGACGATGAAGAAAAACATCAGTGATCGACTGGAAGCATTCGAGATGTGGACCTATCGAAGAATGTTGAAAATCAGCTGGGTGGACAGAGTGACGAATGGTGAGGTACTCAGAAGAATGGGGAAGGAAAATGAAGTATTGAATACAGTTAAGATACGGAAATTACAGTATCTGGGGCATGTGATGCGGGGAGAAAGATATGAAATCCTACAAAATATCATGCAAGGGAAGATACAGGGTAATAGGAATAAAGGAAGAAGACGCATCTCCTGGTTGAGTAACCTGAGACAATGGTACAATTGCAGTTCTATTGAATTGTTCAGAGCAACAACGTCGAGAATACAAACAGCCATAATGATAGTCAATCTTCTAAGAGGAGACGGCACTTAAGAAGAAGAAGAGGGATTGTTGGGTACATGACGATAGTTTGATGCCTTTACTACGTTTTGTATATGATTTCTTATTGGATTAAATGAAATTTTGTGCAAAATTTGCTGACGCAGGCCTAGAAGTGTTCAAAAAATGAAAAATCGGATAAGGAGATGAGGAGCTATAAATATTTTGATTCCCACGCCTAAACTCACATGAAATTCTGATTAAGTTTACATCAGTTTATTATCTTACGAAATCTACCTACCGCTCTGAGGCCTTTCCACAAGGGATATTTTATTTTCATTCTCTCTCGCTGACTATAAGCGGAGTTCTTTCTACAATGTTTTCCATTTATTCCTATTGTTTAATATTATCCAAATTTATATTACTAATCCTTTGCTTACAATTATTAAATAACATCGGTTTTAATTTTACATCCTTATCTATGTCTGATTATAAAATAAAAATAATACGAAGAAAGATAATTAAAAGTACACAATGAAGCGAAGTTATAAAAAAGAAAAAAAGAAATACAGAAGGGATTGAATAATATTGGGATAAATTTTTGGAAGTAAAATTGCGGCACAACCAAAATATTGCCTTGTATAAACGAAAAATTGGAAATTGCTGCTGCATAATCACAAAATTCGTCGTACGATTTCACGTTTGCATGAAATTAATGTTTTTATGCGACTGTAAATTATTTTTTACGGCACCAGAGTTTTGGAAGCCAAAGCGCCTTTCTCTTGGGCGCTTTTTTGCTGATTGGATAATAAACGTCGCACCGACCTAGGTCAGGCTTATATACATGGTGAACGACTTATTTCAACGAAGCTGTGCTTGCCAGCCACCACTGACATTGCCCTGCCCTGAAAAGGGGGAAAGTCTGCATGAAAGCCCGTAGAATAGGCGGATGCAAAACATTTCCTGCCTGTTGTTTGCTACGCGCCAAATTAATTAGAAGGCCACGCATGGGGCGCGCAGTAGCCCGCCAAGGCGTAAACAGCCATTAATTGCCAATTCCCAGTATTCGTTGCGAAAACATCGCCGACAAAGCCACCTCACCTTCGCATTTGTGCGTTCGGCTGCGTACATTTGCATAATTTCTGCGTGTCGGAAAGTCCTTCGCGGCTGTCGCAAGTGAAGTTCCCGGGAATATTTGTTCGGTCTCCGTAGCTTGGCACTATCTGATGTAATCCCCGCCGCTATTGCGCCTTATTTTCCGCGCCGCAGTTGATTGAACTGATGGGTAGTGCACAGCGTGGGTCATCTTTCTAACGTTTCTTGAATGTCTAAAAATTGTCTTAATTTTGGCGAGCTCCGTTACTTTTGCGTCTTATTTGCTATCAAGTCAACATTATGAATAAAATATTCTAAAAAAATAATTTTCGATTAATTTTTCATTCTCTTTACAATTGTAGTTCTAAATATGTTGAAATATAGCTTTTATTTAATATTGACTCAAAGTAAAGTAAATGTTTTAGACAATTTCTTATTTTTTTGCTTGTACAAATGTTCAATTTATTTAAAGTGACTAAGGGCGATCCAAATTGAACTTTAGAATTTGAATTGCGCGTCGTTTGCGTTATGTGATTCTAGATGTGATACTGGGTTCTAGAGGACACAGTAATTGATGATTTTTGCAAAAAAAAACATATTGAGCCATAAAGCTGATTTTTCTTTAAATGGCTTTACGAATCGTTAAACTTGACGCATCTGCGGTAGTGCACTGTTTGGTATGCATTATGGGTTGGTGGTCTGTATAGACTAAAACTGAGTATACTTCGAATTAGTTAACTATAGTGGGCTGGATCAGGAAGATGTATAACCGATAAAGTTGTTTTATATTATGCAAATCAAACTCACAAATACGGCATTGGAATTATGGAAAAGAAAATAAACAAATCGGTAACAAGTTCTACTCCCTGTTTTGAAAGTATAGTAATAATACTACTGAACTCTCATAGAGGAAAAATCAACATAATCCAATGCATCACCGGCAGACAAAGAAGAGATTGGAACCTTCTATGAACAATTATAACGTCTTAAAATTTACTGAAAAACATGACGTAACCCTAATAAGTGATCTCAATGATAAAGTAGACAAAATAAAAACTGAAGGATGTACTGATCGAGGAAAACGACTTACACAATTTTGTCGAAGCGAAGAATTAGCTGTAATGAATACGATGTTTAAGTTACCAAATAGAAGAACTGTCAGAAACAGATTTAAAAATGCTATTGCATTACCAGAACGGGCTGATCCCCGCAAAGGATCTCGAAAGCTTCCTTAGAAGCGGCGAAACCCCACCAAGGGGTGTTAAGCCATTCATTCATTCATTGCATTACCAGAAACATATCGCGTCATATCACAATCCTGTGGTAGCAACATTAAATATTAAATTAAAGGAATTAAAATGTAGTTGTAACAGGCAAATCATATATATAAAGGCACTAAAGGACCTGGCCATATCACAACCAGACAAACCAATGCCATGTATCCAAAGGACAACAAATGTACAACAAAACCTCTGAGAAGTGCACAACAGAACACACAAACAGGAGACGATCCCTCCACAATAACATTGAACAAATTTTTAGGTGAATTCAAGTCGATGTTTAACCAACTTATGCAGCATGGTGTTATACATGCTATCAACACTAATAAATAAAATGCACAATGGCTAAGTTTTTAAGAATAGCAACATGGAACTCAAATGGGGTCCATCAACATAAAGATGAAATAAAACTATTCCTTGAAAATAACGCAAAAGATATATTTTTGATCAGCGAAACGCACTTTAATAACAAATCTTATTTTAACCTGATAAATAGTATCTGCAGGGGACATTAATTAAAGTAAAAGTGTTACCACATGACTTAACGATAGCATCGGTGTACTGCCCACCTCGACATGATATCAAAAAATTCTAGCGAGTTCTTCCAAACACTGGAATCCAAGTTCATTGCCGGAGGCGATTACAATAAAAAACACACAGAAAGGCAGAGAACTTCACAAGCTGCTACTAGAACAGCATTCTTATACTTATCAACAGGTAACCTGAATTATTGTTCCACGGACTCAAATAATATTCCAGATCTTTTAGACTTTTATGTCACAAATGGAATTTCCGCATCACACTTGGGTGTAACTCCATATTTTGATCTCTCGTCGGATCACTCATGTCATGTTTGTCATAATCAGAAAGCCTACGCCTAAATTACACAAAAGAACAAATTGGGAAAAATATAAACATAAAGTAGAACAAGTAATAAAACTAAAAGTAAATTTTAAGACACCGAAACAAATCAATAAAGCTCTTAAAGATCTAACAGATATAGTTAAACGAGCAGTCCAACAAACTACACCGCAAAACAATACACAACAGAGACCTAGAAACATACTTTTACAGTTTAAGCGACTTATGGCTAAAAAGAGCTAGGGTAAAATGGCAACGAACTCATGCACTAGCAGACAAAACATCATTTAACCGAATTAGTAACAAACTTAAAGCAACACTTAAATAATTAAAAGATCATTTATTTCAAGAGTATTTTACCAATTTAAATCAATTCGAACATAGTCTCTGGAGACCAATAAAATCAGTTAAGAAATCCAAAATGCCAGTGGTGCCTGTACGAAAACAGGATGGACTCATCGCAGGACAGTGGGCGCGCAGTGATAAAGAAAAATCAGAACTATTTGCAAAACATCTTAGCAAAGTATTCACACCGCATGATAACCAAGCTGATCAGGAAATAGAACAAGACATCACGTCTATACCAGAAAACATCAAACCGACGAATATTCACCCCAAAAGAAGTTCGACGAGAAATCAGCACCTGCTATAGTTAAATCAACACCGAAAATGATAAGATAACTCCCAAGGAAAGGAATTTTACTTTTAATGTACGTGTGTAATGCAATTCTGAGACTAAATTACTATCTGAAACAATTAAAAACAGCTGAGATCACATTAACACCGAAACCAGGAAAGGATGCAAAAATTGCATCTTCATATCGACCAATAAGCCTTCAGTCTATAATAGCAAAAGTTTTAGATCCACTATTACTTCGAAGATTAAACCAAGATCTAGCATCAGAAGACTGGATGCCCCTCCATCAATTTGGACTCAAAAGTGGCCATTCTATTTTACACCAGATTCACCGAATTATTCATAGCATCAACAAAGCACTTGAAAACAAAGAATATTATACATCCACCTTTCTAGACATTAGCCAAGCCTTTTTACTTCTTCTTTGTCCTTTCCCTTGTACCTTACGGTGTCGGGTCCTCGATCCATTTCTGGTACTCCTTCCTGTTGAACGCCAGCCTCTTTACTTCCTCGATGTTCCTTCCCCTCTGCTGTACCACAGTTTTAATACTGTCTATCCATTTCATTCTGGGCCTGCCCCTTCCCCTCTTCCCATCTCCTCTTGCTTCCATGATTCTCCTTGGTAGCCTCTTGCTGTCCATACGTACCACATGTCCATACCACTGCAGCTGTCTATTTTGTAGGGTTTCTATCAGCGGATCTACACTTAGCTCTTCTCTTGTAATTATGTTTCCCACTCTATCTCTTCTGGTCCTGTCCATTATTCGCCTTAAATACCTCCTGCGGCAGTGATTTTACTTTTGTGTTTGTCTTGCATGGGCCAAGTTTCCGCTCCGTATATCAGTGTTGGTACATATACTGTTTTGTATAGGTGTAACTTTGTTTCTTTTCGCAATTCTTTTTTATTTACCAGTGTTGTGTTTATCTGATAGTATACTTTTGCTGCTTTTGATGTTCTGTTTCTTATTTCCTGTTCTAATGTCCCATCATTGCTTAATATTACTCCCAGGTACTCATATTGTCTTACTACTTCTAGGGTGTTCTGCCCGCATCTAATATTCATGTCTTCATCCTCATTGCCTGTTTGTTTGCTAATTTTCATGATTTTGCTTTTTTTGCATTAATTTTCATTCCTGCATTTTGTATACTGTTGTTCCACTTATTGACTGCGGCTTGTAATTTCCTGGCTATGTCCGCCAGTAGCACAATATCGTCTGCATACACCAGGCTTTGGAGATTTACTTCTTTCTTTCTCCAGTGCCCCATTTTTAAATTTTGTGATCTCTGTTTACTCTTCTTTAGAATTTGGTCCATAACTATAATGAATAGGAGAGGACTAAGGGAGTCTCCTTGTTTGATTCCTTTTTCTATGTTGAAGCTCTTCGACTCTTTCCCCTTTATTCTGACTGTTCCTATTACTTTTTTGTATAACGCTTTTGTGACTTTGGTCAATTTGTCGGGTACTCCTGTCTCTTCCATAGCCTTCCATATAATCCTCTTTGGTATACTGTCGAAGGCTGCACTTATGTCTAAAAATGCCAGGTATAATGGTTTTCCTTCTTCTAATCTCTTTTCCGTCGCCGCTCTTATAGTGTATATGTGACCTTGTGTTTGTCTATTTTTTCGAAATGCCGCTTGTTCCTCTTGTAATTCATTGTCCACGTAACTTCTGATCCGTGTCTCAATTATTCTTGAGAATATCTTCTGTATATGTTACATGATGACAGGCAAATGGCTCGGTAGTTATCACAGTCATTAGTAATTCCCTTTTTGTGTATTGGGACGATTATATTCTCCTCCCATTCTTTAGGTATGACTTCTTCATCCCAGGCTTGTTGGAATATTCTTTGAATCCACTCTCCCAATTTTTCACCTCCGTATTTGACCATCTCGGGGCTGATTTCGTCTTTTCCGGCCCTATTTTCCTAATTTCAGTCTGTTAATTGCTTCTATTACTTCTTCTGTGGTTATTATTTGTTCACCCTCCATTTCTGCTGGGGCTTGCCTTATGTTTCTCCTCTCAGGTTCTATTCCTTCTGCCTTAAATTTATCTTTGTAATATTCATTTCATGTATCTAGGATTTTGCTTTCTTCTGTGACATGACTCCGTTTTTATCTTTTATACACCATGTTGTTTTGCCATATTTTCCCCTTAGTTGTTTAACTGTCGTCCAAAACTCTTTCTTGTTATTAGTGTTATCTCGGAATTTCTCTTCAATTTCCTTTCCAAAGTCCTCCCATGCTATATTCTTTGCTTCCTTAACTATTTCCTTTGTTTCGTTCCTCAATGTTATATAGCTTTGCCTGTCTTCTTCTCTTTTCGTCTGCAGATATTTCTTCCATGCCCTCTTCTTTTCTTTGACTTTCTGTTTTATCTCTTGATTCCACCATTTTGTTCTTTTTTGTTTTGGGCTAATTCTCTTTTCCCCACATACCTCTATGGCTGCTTTTATTATTGTGGTTTTGAGTCTCTCCCATCTTTCGTCTATCGTCCATTGATCTCTTTGCTCTTCCTCTCTTTCATGTTGTCTTAACAATTCGTTGATTTTATGCTGGTATTCTGTTTTTTTCTGTTCTGTCCTTAGTTCTTCCGTCTTTATCCTCTGGTACTCCTTTTCTGGTGGTTTCGGTACTCTCGCATAGAATCTTGTATCTACTGTGACTAATTTGTGGTCGGAATTTATTTCCGCTCCTCTTATAGCTTTTACATCTAATATAGCATATTTAGTTTCTGGGGTGTAGGTGTAGTAGTCTATTGTACTCCTGGCATTTCGATTGTCTGCTGTGAAAGTGATCTTATGTATGTCCTTGTGGTTGAACCAACTATTTCCGATTAACATCCTATTAGTGATACAAAAGTCTATCATTCTGTTGCCGTTGTCGTTTATTATCCTGTCTGTACAGAAGTTCCCCAATACTCCATTTCCTCTTCTAGGGTCGTTCCCAACTCTGCCGTTCCAATCCCCCATGACGATAACGTGTCTTGATCTTTCCTTAGCTTTCTCGTATGTTTGTTGTAAACTTGTGTAGAACATCTCTTTGTCTAGTATATCTGTAGGTCCATAGATTTGTATTAGTGTTACTTCTTCATTCAAATTTATGTCCAGCGTAATTATTCGTGAGTTAATGCCTTCCCAGCCCGTCATTTGGTTAGTTAGTTCATTACTTATTAGGAAACCTACCCCTTCTTTTGCTCTCGCTCCTAATGGTACACCAGAGTATATAAGTTTGTATCCTTTGTCCATCATTATTTCTTTACTTCCTTTTTTCTTTACTTCTGATAGTCCTAGTATTTTGACCCTATATCTTATCATTTCCTCTATCAGCTCTACCTCCTTTCCATTTAACCCCCTTATATTCCATATTCCTAATCTAGTCAGTTGTTCTCGCTTTGGTCGCTTTCCATGCATCCGTCCATGTCCGAGGCTAGTGATTGTTCTCTGAATCTAGTTACCTTGTATGGGTGATTACCCCGACGACGAGGGCCCCGTTACCTCGGGACAACTGGTACCAGGATATACCCCCCGATGCTGGGTCGTCAGAGTCCCGTTCGTTTTCTAGCAGAGGGTACCACGTGCAGGTGGGGTTGACATTTGAGTAGCCGGATGTTGGCGCCACTCCTTACCCTCCCAAGCCTTTGACAATTGAAGAATATGCGCGAAAATATGATACTTTCAATATGCACAAGAAGATTAAGGAAGTAGCAAGTATTCAAAGAGCAAAACAATTCAATATATTAAAAAACAAGAATAGACGAATAATCACTAACATAAAATAAAAACCACAGACATATGAGAAATACATAGAAGAACTGTTTGGGGGCAACAAATCTAAGCTAACGAAAACGAGTGATAAAGATAGGGCTAGAAATATTAAGAAGTAAGATAGAATATGCTAGTAGAAATGCAAAAACAAAAAAAAATTGTGGGGCCAGATGGAATTCCATAACACTTATAAACTATGATACCTTTTTAATGCAATTTACAGAAGAACAGCTGACTCTTATACCAATACCCAAGAAAAATAAAGCAAAACTGTACAGAGCATAGAATTATATGAGTCTATGATGAGTCATACATTGAAAGTCTTTCTTAAAGTCATTCAAAACAGAATACACAAGAAACTTGAAGGCATCGGCGATACAGAACTTGGATTTAGGAAGGGATTAGAAACAAGAAAGGGTTGATTTGAAATGAGTGTATTAATCCAGCGATGTTTACGCATAAACCTAGATGTTTATGCTTGCATTATCGATTTTGAGAAAGTTTTCGATAAAACCAGACATGAAAAGCTACGTGAAATATTTAAAAAGAAAAATATTCAGGAGATCCAAATTGTACTCGCATCAAACAGCTAAGCTAACAAATATTAAGAACCTTCTGCCTTTTGAAATGTGGTGCTATAGAAGAATACGGAGAATACCATGCACAGAAAAAATAACTGACATAGAAATATTACGTAAAATGGAAAAGGAATGTGAAATAATATACACAATTAAAAAGGGAAATTTGGAGTATGTGGGCCACATACTGAAAAATAAACCACCTGTTATACAACACGTGATACGCTCACTTAATTTCAAACCATCATTTTTGTTCGTGTTATCTCGCTGAGAGGTGGCATCTACTGCCCACTGCAGTTTACGATCTAAACCCATTAGACTTTTTCTCTAGGGCTACTTGACCAATAAACCATCAATTCTAAGACTGAAAGATAACATCAGACATATACTTACTGAAATAACGCCGCTGTAAAGTCGCCAAAAGAATAGCCATATCAGGGGGGTCGGGAAGGACACTTAGCCGACATCATACTTCATACGTAATTGCTAAGCCTGTAATTTACACGGATATAAATAAAATTGAGATTGTTCCGGTGAAACCTTATGAAGTTCAATTTAGGTCACATACAAATGTCGATAAGAAAAGAAAATGAGAAAATAAAAGACAAATTACAAAAAGTGGGAAATATGCTCGACGCAAGAGAAAAGGCGAGAAGAAAAATAATACCATAAGGTGTGGTTTAGTTATAGATATCGACAGATTAGACGTAAAAGAAGAATTAAAAGTTTCTTAAACAACCAACTGAAAACAGACATTAGCCCAAAAGCAGCAAAGAAAGTAAAAATTAGAATATGCGTTGTAGAATTAAGCAGCGAAATGGAAGAGAATAAAATCATGAAAAACAATAAAAGTGAAAAATAAAAGAGAGCTTCTATTTATCACTAATGATATAACACTGAAGGACAATGAAACGGATAGGATTTTGAAACGAAATGAAAGCACAAGAAGGAAAATACATAAAATTAAGAAAATTGGATTGACAGAAAAAGTTAAAAAGCTAACGGAGGTAGTAAAACTGAAAAAGAATATGAAGGCAGTGCAGGGAATAAGAAAAAATATATATTCAAAGAAAACAAAACAAAGAAGAACAAAAAACTATAGAAAATAGAAACATGGAATAGTAGAAGCTTAACGAGCAAGGAAGAGGAACTAACAGAGAAATTGGAAAAAATAAATGCAGATATTGTTGGGATTACCGAAACGAAAAAAAGGTAAAGGAGAAAAGCTGTTAATATATTGATATGTAATGGAGTAAAAGACGGAAATAGGGCCAGTGGAGAGAGGTAGGATGCTACCTTAAGAAAGAAAATATAAAATACTTAGAAAAATTGACCGGAGTATTAAAAAGAAGTAAAAAACAACAATGATATTCGTATATGGACCAAACGAGGATGAAAAAACAAACATAAAGGATGAGTTTAGCAAACAACTAACGGAAGTGACAGAAGACAGTGAAGAAAGATTATTAATACTCGAGGATCTAAACGGAAGAGAAGGGCGAAAAGATGATAAAATAAGAAATGCAATAGGCATACATAGAGAAAAAGGTAGAAACAATGATGGCCGAAAAATACTAGACTCTTGTATTCTGAACAATTTAGTAGTAACAAACAGCTTCACAATACAAAGACACACATAAATAGACTAAATAAGTAATAAATAGAAGCAAACGTTCAATAATAGATTGCCTTATAGTTAATAAGAATTAAAGAAAATAAATAAAGGACGCCAAAGTAAAAACAGGATGTGAAATATATTCCGATCACTACCTAGTATTAACCAAAATAGAAATAAAAAACAAGATACAAAAGGAAGATATTAGGACAAATAGCAAATATAAAAGTAATCTAGTAAAAGAAGTAATCAGATACGAAAAGAGAAAATAGAGACATAAATGAAGAAAATTAGAGAAAACTTAAACAACAAGCCTGGGAGGAGTTTGAAGAAAAATGGAACGAGATAGAAAGGGCAACCAAAAGTATTCTACAGAATATTAAAAACACTACGAAAACGTAAGCAAAACTATAATAGATACATAAAATCATTAAATAGAAAAATCTTACAGGAAGGTGAAGATGGGAAGAGTATTTTGAAGATATGCTGAATACAGATCGGAAGCGACAGAAGAAATTGAGGAAACCATAGAAAATACCGAAAATGAAGACATTAAGAAAGAAGAAATAATAGAAGACATAAATATGTTGGAAGGAGACAAGGCGACAGGACACGACTTTGTAACAGCGGAAACGATAAAAAACATGGATAAAAACAGGATAGAAATTTTAGAAAAATTATTCAATAGGATCCGAAATTAGCAAAAAATACCAAAGAACTGGAAGATGGTAAAAAGGAAACGACAAAAGTGTAGGAACTATAGGGAAATTACCCTGCTCAGTATTATGTTAAAATAACAATTAAACAACAACTAGAAGATCCACAGAGCGGATATAGAAAAGGAAGAGAAATTTAAGTGCATATATTTACATGGAGTTACGCAGGACACGTAGCGAGAAGTGACAAAATAGATGGAACCGTAAAATAATTGAATGGAGACCGTACGAGCATAAGAGAGGAAGAGGACGACCACCTATGCGTTGGTATGATGATTTTAAACGTACAGCTGGACTAAATTGGATCCAAATCGCACAAAATCGTGATAGGTGGAAGGAGTTAGGGAAGGCCTACATCCAAAAATGGATTTAATTAATTACATAATTAATTGGGCTTAGGAGAAGAAGAAGAAGAAGATATTTACAATTAAACAATTAAATAGAAAAGAACAGGAACGACAACATAGAAGTAGCTTTTATAGATTTAGTAAAAGCCTTCGATAGCATACCGGGAGCAGAAGTGTGGAGTAGCCTTAGAAAAAAAGGAGTAATTGAAAAAATTGAGAAAAACAATAACATCTATATATTAGAAAACTAGAAAATACATGAGAACAGGAAACATAAAGTCAAAAGAGTTCCTAACCAAAGAGGGATTACGACAAAGAGGAGTACTCAGCCCGATACTTTTCAACATAATACTCGACGATGTCTTAAAAGAAGCTGCAAGTAGGATGTAGGAAAATGAAAATTATGGCTTAGAAGTAAACATAAATATTTGGAATGGAAAACTAAAAAAAATTTGAAAATAATTATTGACAAGGCAAAAGTGATGGCAATAGGAAAAAATAAAATAGAAAAAAGAAACAGAACAAATAGAGACATTCAAGTATTTAGTAGTAAACATACACAAAGATGGAAAAGAAAATATGGAAATAAACAGTGGAATAGAAAATACGACTATGTTATATTATAGATCAAATAACACAAATGTGTATCAGGCAAAATTGAGTTTTTCACACATTGTGGTAACTCGAGTTATAAAAAAAAGTTTTGTTAGTCACTAAGTAGTATATGGAACGTTCTTTGTCTAGTAGTCGTAGAACTTTACCTACCGTAGGATGTTATCATAATAATTGGTTTAGATGACTAATATCTTTCTAAAATGGAAAGTAATGCTTTTTGCTGTACAAATCAAGTTTTGTTGTTATCTATCTTCATCCTTTCAGATCCTTTAAAGACAAATCTTACACTTACTTCGTTTAGAAACCGACTGTTGGTTATAACATACGGCATAAAACGATTAATATGCATCATTCTATGACGTTATTTATTTTTTTAATATTAATATGCCCCCCACTTTTTTTCGTTGCCTTTGCAACCGTTGTTATACTGGTTTTTTATTTGTTTGCTAGCAATTTGGGTGTTTTGTCCGTAATCGGCTCACATAATTATCTCCTAGAACCTGCTCTTCCGACAGTCTGTTTCCGAACTGTAAATCATACAGCAGCCGGAGTTCTTTCCCAAATATTCTGCAGGTTTCGTAAACAACAGATTAGTAGGCCTATGGGAATAGGTGAACGCATTGATCCCAATTTATTTTATTTCGAGGTATTTGTTTATTATTGGGTTTAGTCTTTCCACCATGCTGCTAGACTGGGAATGTAAAGGGGTTGTTTTTATCTTATTAATGAAGGTACTTCTAAAAAACAGCCGATTCACAATTTTGTATCAATTCAAGTAGATCTGTAAAGTGACTGAAAAACTCTTGATTAATGTTTGACCGCTTACGGATGCTTCTTGAGTCAGTAGCGCCTACATTTCGGTTTATTTGGTAAAATAAATAGTTTATAGAAACATAAATATATCTATTGCTATTACTACTTTTCAAGAATGAATCAGCAATGTGAAGTGTAATATTTCTATGAAGCTACCCACAGTATTTTCTTACGTCTTCCCCACAGTTCATTCAATAGAACCGCTCTAAAACTTTCTTCTGAAACTGTTTTCCAGAAGCCCCATTATGTAGATGACGTAGCACTTCCGCCACTCGAATTTTTGACACTGAGACCTGAATTTTTAATCTTATCAAAAGATTGTCCTTCAAGAAATTCGATTGTGAAATAGATGCGAAGTCTTTCACGGCCGGTGTTGTGGTGTATTGTGTGGTTGGGTCTCGGGTTGTTAAACCGTAGTCAGGATTCGGAAACTCTTGACGACACAACTGCGAGGGACATCTTTTAAATATTTTAGAAGATTTTCGTCCGCCGCAGTTGTGCACGAAACGTCAAGACTTTCCGAACTCCGACCACGGCCTAACAACCCGAGAACCAACCACACGATGCACCAATTGCATTATGCATAATAAGCCTTTGCTATTGGCTTTAGAGCGCTAAACGCTACTGTTAATTCCGGATCGAGTTTCTTTAGGGGTTGTAGTTCTTGCACTAACCATTAATTGTCAATACTGTCGCTCTGCACAATTTTCACGTTAACTCCTCCAGCTGATAATAATAGTTATAGGTTCCTTGGGTATGGTCTCATCGGGAGACCTTTTATGTAGCACTGACTTGTTTCAGCTCGGTATTACGTTTTAAAATCGCATTTTTGTAGCCGCCCAAACCATCTTTGACAATTGTGCTTAAGGATTTTGAAATTATAGCCATATGTGCAAGATAACCAATAAAGTTCTTACAGTTTTTGCTTTGCCATTGAATGAAGGGAGAATAGGTATGCAATTAGTATATCAAGTGGTTTAAAAATTAGTCGGTCGAGAGTACGAATATCAGTCGTTATAAAAGCAGGTCCACCGCGCACTTTCATCATTCGTAACTCGTACAGTAGCGAAGACAAATTAAAGTGTCCTAGGATCTCATTCGGTGTTGTTTGCTTTACGACTTCAAAGTGGGCTTATCAGCAGTTGCATCAAGTTTTTGATGAAACAGTTAGACTTCATCTGCATCGTTTCGGTAAGACGTACAGGCTGAGCAAGTGGGTTCTGCACACGCTGTTGGAAGTCCACAAGAAACAACGAGTGACTGCCTATAGGTTGTTCCATATTCAATCGAGTGCTTACCAGTGACGAAAAGTTGGTCCTGTATGAGACTCCCAAGCGTTCCAAACATTGGTTGTCACTCCAGCATACTGTCCCTTACAGCGCAAGACCACCTATGCACCCACGCAAGATTATTCTCTGTGTCTGGTGGACAGGTCTTCAAGTGGTTCACTATGAACTGCTACTAACAGGCCAAATAGTCATTGCAGACCTGTACTCGCAACGTATGCAACAGGCATTGCAACAGAAGGAGTCAGCACTGGTGAATAGCAAAGGTGTACTCTTCCTTCATGACAACACCAGACCGCATGTCGCGCGGGTGGTCAGGATGCCATACAGCGACTTGGTTTGGAGACTTTGTGCCATTCTCCTTACTCACCTGACCTTGTGCCATCCGATTACCACCTCTTCCACTCCCTGGCCAATCATCTTTGTGGAAAATCCTTCGCCAATGAAGCAGACTTGTGCCAAGCATTCACGGACTTCTTTTCGTCCAAAATCCCCGACTTTTACCACAAGGGGATTGCACAGCTGGAGACACGTTGGCAGAAGGTGCTGGATGCTGATGGCGATTACTTCGAGGACTAACAATAGGCTACACTTTCCGTGAATCATTTTCTTTTTACCATAAAAACGGCAAGAACTTTATTGGTTACTTTGTAGATATTCAACGAACTTAAAAAGTTCGTTACTGAATTCTATATGTCTGTCTGTCGGTCTGTCTGTAGGTCTGTCGGTCCGTCACAAAAATTGAGATTTTTTAAAATTTGAAAATGGATTCTTATAGGAAATGTTAAGCTGAATTCGAAGATAGAATCGAAAAAATTCTGTGTCGAATAATTTTCGAGATATTCTATTTCGAATTTTCCCGAAATTCGAAATCGAAATCGAAAGGTCTTTTGAAGTTCGTTCTGGGATTGCTTACAGAGCAATCTCTTCGCCGGCCCCATGTTTTTATGATAGGATTCATTTTTACAACAATTAATAACTTTCTTCGTACTACACCATAGTTTTGTTCCATTTTTATCGACATTTTGGTAAAATAGCTCATTACCGTTGTTTGTCCGTCTTGTATCTGAGAGAACACGCTTCCTATGGTACTGTTGCTTGTGTCGGTGTTTAGCGTAAATTTTCTTCTGTTTGAGGATAACGGAATTATTTGATTAAAGGCTCTAAGCACTCATCTGTTCAGATATATTTACGTCTCTCATCGTTTAACTTAATCAGCCGCTTTGCAGTGTTGGAAAATCCCAAGACAAACCGTCGGTAATATGAGCATAAGCTACATATTTTTTGATTACGGGCCATTCTTGTGCTGTTCTGCTTTTATCCAAGTGTTCACGTCTGTCTAGAAAAGGTGACTTCTTGCGAATCAGCTTTAAATTGGTATTCTTACAACCGCTGAAATGCTCACCAAAAAGATTTGCTTACGTTAGCCAAGTGCACTAACTAATGTACACCCGCCAAGTTAGTTATCGTAATAAAGTTCCCATAAGTCGCTTACAACTAGCTAAACATTGCACAACTCAAACGGCTGAGTGATAAATTACCATAGTCTTTATCTTATTGTAAATTCAGTTTACTCTTAGTCTTCGAACTAATCATCGCTCTTCAGATCTAGCGTTATCCTTATTAGTTACTAAATTTAGCCAACGATGGTCGACGTTATTTTTTTAACTAACACAACCGGTAATGCCCATGGACTGCATTATAGTACAATGACACTTGCCTTACCGTATCAACAACAATATCATCTGCTTCTTTCCATCTCGCTATAGGAAGATGTTTTGAGTGTTACTGTATTGTCTAGCCACTTTCATTGTATGATATTTGTTTTAGGTTTTCCGCAATGGTGCAAAGACATCTTGGTATTTAATAATAAAAAAATTAATCTTTTCTACCCTTTCTAATTCTTTATTTTCTACTTAACAGTATTTTAAAGTCGCTAAATTTTGTTTTTATAGAGTTCCCGTTAGAAACACACAGGCTTTTCTAATAACAGACGACCATAGTATTTATTTTATGGCCATGGATTAATATTTATCATTCTAACAGTCAGTTTCTTCTTTGCCGTTTTATTGTTCTTCTATATTGGCTTTGGTGGGGTGATGTTTGAGTAGCGGTTTTGTATCCCAAAGTATGCGCCAACGCGTTATCAAGCTCCTTTGGGCGGCTAAACGTAGCGACTATTGGATATTGTTCCTGAACTCACCCACCCTTGTGCATTGCCATATCTGATCTCTAATCTTAAACTTAGAAACCGTTAGTTTTTTATTGATTTTCTAGTATAATATTAAGAACATTCACAGCATCTTTCCACAGGGAAATTGTTAGAGAGATCATTTTGTCTTTGTCTGTTTATTTATTGACTCTCAAAACAGTTACAAATTGGGAGCTTTTATTTTGATTCTTATTGCTATGTTATTTTCTATTCAGAATAATTCCAGATTAAGATTGTCCAATTGATTTTGTAAAATGATGGTTAGCAATTTCTGCTATTTTCTGTTTCTCTGCGCCGACCCTCAATTATTGTTATTTTTTTTCTAAAATATTGGGGTCTTCTTTTTTTAGTTTTTCAGGTTTTTAAATTGCCTCTTTAATTCTCTTAAGATTTTTCCATTCCATTCTATTTTATTCGCGGCGTTGGGGGTCCTTGGGATCTGGGCCCCAACCCCCTCTGCGGTGACTTATCTTGGGTTTTGGTGGGTCTGCTTTAGGCCGCTCTCGTTCTGCCACACGAGGGTTCACTTTTCTGGGCGCTTCTGGCGGGCTCCGCTGTCCATGTCGACGTGTTCGGGATATTATTATTATTGTGTTCTTGACGTTGATGGTTCGTTTTGTCTGGTTTGTTGCTTGATGGTAGTTGGCGTCTGTGCTTGTGTTTGTTTGGTTCGGTTTACCTATGTTTAGGCAGCAACAGGCCCTGAAGTTCAGTCGCATGTGTCAATAGTCTTCCAAATATCTCTCCAGCGGCGGTAGCTCCGTTTAGGGTGTTCAATTACTTCGGAATTAGTTGTAGTAATTTTTCGATGTCCACACGCTGGAGGAGATCGAATAGGAAACCCCAACCTTGGTTTTTTGGTTGAGGAGCTGGTGGGATTGTTTTGGAATTTCTTGCTGCCGTTGTTGCCTGTCCTGGAAGTGCTGGCCAGGCGGTAGCAGATGGAGCCTCTCTTGCTGCTTGGGCGTATGATCGTCCCGGTACTTGGGAATCGGCGCAGGCTTTGGTGTTTGTTGTGTTGTTGGTATGGGTCTTGGCCAAGGGAATGAGGGACACCCTTTGTAGCTTGCGGGGTGTGCGCCGCCGTAGTTGGCGCGTACCGCTAGTGTCTCGCGGCTTTGATTACAGATGTTCGTATAATGGACGCAGCGCAAAGCAATTCCGTTGGGCGTGTCCAAACTTCTGACAGCAGTGACACTCCCCAACGGTTCTCTTCTTGTGGGGCTTCTCCGCTCGAACATCCACACGCATCACTTCGCTGATGTATATTTCTCTTCTCGTGCGCTCAGCCTCTACGAATACTAGAGGCATCTAGTGCTTGTCTCGTGCGCGCCGTAAAGGAATTCCTTTCCGTTTTAGGCTCTCTTGGACCATCTCGTCTTCAGAGTTTCTGGTACTCCCCTGAGCTCCACTCGCAGGGGCTTCTCGGAAAGCAAGGCGTAAGTGTCAATGAGTATTCCCCTGCCCTTCATTATTTTTGTCCTTTGCCTGTAGTCTTTGGGGGTGGTGGGCTGGATTGCTATCGAATCCGCCCTATTCTTGGCCTCTGTGAAGTTTATTTTCTTATTGTTGAAAATCCCTAAGAGCTCTGGCCAGTACTCTTTTGCTCGTAGTACTACTGGTGGCACTCGGTGTTCGGGACTTGTGTCTTCCTCGCCTGCGATAGGGGCAAAGCGGTTATTTGTCGATACCTTCGCCACCGGTTTGTCCTGGGCTGGTCGGCGGCGTTCCCCGTTTCTTCCTTGAGCGATGGTGTAGTCCTTGTTTGTTCCGAATGACTCACCATTGCTCACATCCTGGTTGTCTCCTGTTTCGTTTGAAACCGGTGTCTCTTCTATATTCCGGCTGTTTTGGTTGTTTTCCTGGTAGTTGGGGTTTGCAGGCGGCGAATCGTCTGCTGACACTACTGGCGATGGTGTAGTTGGCTCATCGGTGGTTGCTCCCGCTGAAGTCGCACCCTCGCCGGCGACGGGGGTGCGGGGCTGACTGGCGCTGATACTTGTTTTGGGCTGAGTTTTTTACCCTTAGGTGGTGTTTTGAGTCCTAACATTTTCACCACGCATCTCCGGCTGGTGAATATTTGTAGCTCCTTGCTGAAGTCGATGCTGTTTTCGTCATTCAGCTAGGCTGTCAGATTTCTGAGTTGGTTAAGTACTTCTTGTTGGTTGGCTCCCATTTTTAGCCCTACCGGGCTGTTTCTACTGCGTTCTTAGCGGAACGGCTCGCACTCTAACTCGCGTTGTGCGGATTTGAATTCTGAAGTCGCGCACAGAAAGCGATTTGAATCGCGCACTTGCCCAATCGGCCACGTCCGTTCACTGCCACGGTTACCTCGCGACTTTACTATTCGTTTTCATTGCTAATTATCTCAAAATTTTAAAATGTTTCCTACTTTTTCTTTCAACTTTTTGGTGTTATTTGAATTATTAGTTCTAAACAAACTTTATATTCATAAGTGTAAACTGCAGGGTAAGTAGTCTAAGGTTGTACTTTATACTTTACCTTTTTCTCTTAGTTTCTTATGGCACATAGTGTTGGGGTTACCCCTTTTTCTGATTGTGAGTAAGGTCTTCGAATAATTATTTGTTATAATAAATTATAAAAGTATTGTTTTTATGGTATCTCTATAAAAACTGCATTTAGAAAAATACATCCTTATGACTGTTTTCCGGTTACGCCCTGTTTGACAAATGACAGAGCATATTTAAAAACATAGAACCCTATTTTGAATCTCTAACTAAAGAAACTATAGAAAAATTATTTACAAGTTTGGTTCTCATACTAAAAAAATGGTAGTCATGTAAGAAACTAAAGTATAACGTCTGTCAAGACTCTTCCTTCATCTTGTTTGATATTGATATTGCTTTTCTTGTGGATTTCTAGTGCTCATTGTCTTCTTGGTTTTCCAAGTTATTTGAGGGCTTACGCACTTTAGTTTGTCTGGGGCTTCAAATTATATGTTGCTTAGGTAACCTTTTTTTCATTTTCATAACGTATCCTTATTAGGTAAGTATTTTTTGACTTCTTCCGCAATTGTTCATTTCAGATCAATATATTGCTTAATTGTTTCCTTTTTTACTTTTTCTAATCTAAGTATTCTCTAAAATCATTGTAATGTGTCCATTTCCATTGTTACTAGTCGTCGTTTCTCTGCCTCATTCCGTCTCCATACTTCTGTGCCATATAATGCTATGCCTTTTACTATTGTATAGCAGATGTTATATTTTCTCCCTAAATTTATATTTTTATATCACCATATCCCGTTCAGTCCTTTTAGTGCTTTCTTTTCTTGCACTATTTGTTTCTAATATTTTTCTTGATCGTCTTGTTCCATTCTTACATCAAAGTATTTATAACTCTCATATAATGTTATTCTTTCATTATTTTGGAATTCAAGGCTGTTTGATATTTCTCTTACACACGTAAGAACTGCACATTTCCTTTTCCAGTTTTGTAAGGTATATTCCACGTATATTTTAAATAACGTAGGAAACCTGTTTGAGGCCTTCATTTTTTGTAAATCATACGTTACTTTATTGCCTATTTGAATTTTATCTATAATGTTTCTGATTAGCTCTTGGATAGTTTCAATTAATAAATTATTTAGATTTATTGATTCTAAGGCTTCCTATGACTTAACCATCGGAACGTTGTGCTTTAGTTAAGTTAATGAATAGTAAATGGAGATTTCTTCCAGTAACAAGTTTTCTTTTTTGTTTTAAAAAAAATTCTTTGTTATCTTTTTTTTGAAGACTATGGTTCTGTAATTCTAAAAATTTTAACCCAATTTTTACTGCGTCTCCTTGGATGTTATTGTATATGTGTTGTCTTTTTTCTTTATTTAAAAAGCTTTTAAATAAGCTTTCCACTATGCAGGAAATATTAGTTATACAGGGTTTGCATAAAAAGAATCGGGAAAAGTTTCGGAAAAATAGACTTATTTGAGATATTGCTACAAAACCTCAAAAGTTTTCAAAGTACATCCCTTGAGCGTCGACACACTTTTGCCAGCGGCTTTTCCACAACTCGAAGGTATCCTGGTAGGAGGATTCCAGAACGTCCTTAAGGGTACGCGTGCAAGTTCCTTTGACGGCACTTACGGCCCCATGGTTTCTTCTTCAATGGACACCCCATTGAGGAAGAATTTCACTTTTGGGAATAGGACATAGTCGGGACCGTAAGGCGTTTGGGGAATCGTCGCAATGGCGGGGTCTTCTTCAACGCGTTGCAGAAGGTCTTCGCAAGTAGACACGCCTCCGCTTTTGGTCGTCCGTCAAAACCTTCGGGACAAATATAGCGCAGATCTTTCGCATCGCCAAATTTTTAGTGATAATTCTCTGCACTATCATCTTATCAATGCCAATTTCATCTGCGACCATGCACATACTTAACCGACGGTCTGAATTCAGCACTTCACGCACATGTTGCACGTTGTCGTCGGTTCTTGAGGTCGACGGACGTCCAACGCGAGGCTATGTTGTTTTTACTTTCGTCTCTCCGATGCCTTCGATGTATATTACAATTTATTTGCATTTTCTGTCCCTATTTTTTGTTTTCCTTCAAATACTACTTGTTCACTTTCACTCTTTTTTCTATGTATTTATGTCTGTCTACATCTTATATTGTATTAAGCCATTTTAGAGACGCTTTCTTCTACCCCATTACTTCTTTTTCTATTTCGTCACTTTCCCACTTTTAATTATTTTATTGTCTATTTTTTCCAAAGTTTCGTCGACTTTATTATAAAATGCTTGTTTTATGTGTTCGTGTAGTGCCTTTATTTACCCACAGTTTGCAGTTTCTTGTAATTTGTAGATCCAGACTTTGTTGATGTAAGTATTTGATATTATCCTCTTTTCAGCTTTTCAAATTGCATTTGATTATTCAACTTTTCCATGTTTTTTTGTTTACATGTTGTTCTGGTCTTTTATGTGTATATGGTAAACACATTCTTGTTTTTTATATGTCGTAATCTGAGCAACATTCTACCGCTCTATAGCGTAACCGGCAGTTGTACTGACGATATTTGCTGTATGTCATCAATGACGATTGATTTAAGATGTGCTCTAATACGACTTCCATACTATAGAATTTTTCTTTAACTGAAACTATTTTGTCCTCGGTAGGATCACATACATCAAAAATAGTCTTCCCAGAATGTTAATATGGGCATTTATTATTCGGTCATTAATACTTTTGAAGTTAGAAATGTTTACTTTGCATTTATTCTCAATTAGTAATGCTACACTATTTTTTGCACGTTCTTCCTTTGGCACTGCATTAGGGAAATATAAAGTCGTATAATTTTTCGTTTTCTCACTGTTCTTCGTCTCGGTTAAAATTATGATATTAGTATTAATTTTCGTCATTTTGTGTGCTATATCCGTTATTTTTGTTCTAATATCTATACGTTTCCATATTTACCTTTTTCTTCCATAACCCTTTTTGGCTTTGTGTTGGTCTATTCAAGGTTCGATGCTCTAGTCGTCGATTTTTGCATTTTGGGTCATTTTTGGAGATAATTGGGTTACAGGCCCATGGAACACAAACCTCCAAACTGTGAAAATAGGGGTTTTGATTTCAGAGTATCCTTTCTTTAGATAGGAAGTTGTTCCCAACTAAGAGACCTGTCTTCTCTATATGTTTTTCCGATTTTTGTTGTTGAAAATTACTCATTATTTTTTGCCATCAGAAGTGCTGACCTAATTCTTTTCCTGTAACCCTTACAGGATGCTATTAGCTAGGTCAGCTAAACTTTTTTTTTTTTGAGGTTACTACTCACCCATACTATTTTGCAACCTGGCTTAAGACAGGCCTTTTAGGTAATTCTTCTTGGTTTTTAAAATTCTAAAAATAAAAAAATTCTTGTTATAGTTAAAGCGGTTTTTGAAGATATTTTATCGTCGGCCGCTCTTAAGAAACAAAATAACAATGCAGATATTTGACGCGTGAACTTTATGCTACAAAATATAAAAGTTACTTTGACAACTAGGTATTTAAACAGTCAAATATTGCCCTGCGTGACAGATTTAAAATATATGTGAATTGCACAATAATTGTTACCCTTGTCATAAACAACTTCGTTGAATATGGTGTCAGGTCGCTAATTAACTTTTAATTTATTTTAATTTTTTTATTATTATCAGTCTTTTATTATTACATTTTTTATGTCTTGACATCATTTTTCTTTGTTTATTATAAAATATGCAAAGCTTTCTTTCAGTTTCTATGTATAACTTGCTCTTTTTCCCTACTTTCATAGTTTGCGGTTGCCTGCAAATTTGAAAATTTATTAACCTGGTCAAATAAATGTTCATGTTCAGCTGATTTATTATGCATATAATCCTAATTACAGCGTCAGCATTTTAATGTGAAACAGAAATATCCTATTTTACCATATCCCTTAGTTTACTCTTATATTTGGTAGTTTAATGGTTTAGATTGTTTACCTGGCTGTTCCAGTTTATTATTCCAATGTGTTACAACTCTTAACTAATTTGTGGCAGTATTTTAATTTAATACTTTGTTTATTTTGTATCTGATTTTTCAGTACTAATTTGTTGCCTAGCGTATTTTTGTTTTTTAAGTTCGCTTTTGCTTTTCTAATGAATATATTTGGCCAGCTTCATAGAGACAATTTCAATATTTCTTATTGTGTATACATATTTAGTAGTGTTCATTATGTTGTCAATACCTTACTTGTTGATCTAATTAAGGGTAATTTCATATGTGCTAATAGAAGCAACTTTCTTGTAGCTGTTATTGAAATTATTTTTTCTTTTACAAGGGATTATATTGGCTTACAGGAATGTGTTGATAATTTTCTTTAAATAATACATACTTATTAATTGCAATGTGAATGCGTTGAAAATAATCAAAAGTTTGAAAGACCAGCAATGAGCAGAAACACCGAAAAGTGTTGAACGTGCACGAGACATAATTAACAATTATCGGCAACTGACAGTCCGAAACTAGAATATTTAAAGCAGGAAGAACATCGTGGTACAGTTATTACGACTTGTTTCGGACTACTACTAACAAATCAAATTTTCTTAAAAAGTCACATTCGGAGACAAAATATGGGTTTACGGCTGCAACCGAGAAGCAAGGCTGAGTGGTTTACTACTCTGAAGTAGATAGTCGCAGCAAGAACAGAATTATAAAGAGTACGACTCTGATGTTCTTCTCCAATTGTGAAATGCATTACGACAAAGACGACCACAGCTCTGGCTAACTAATATTGGCAACTTTATCAAGATAACGTCTTCGCTCATTTTTTATATTATGCAGAATTTTTTATCAGAAGATAAAATCACCCAAATGTTTCTGTCTGCAACTTCTGGCTCTTTCCAAATCTTAAATCACCTTAGAACAATCCAACACAATATTTGCATGGGACTAAGGCTATGTACATCTTGTAGCCTCATTTTTCCTTCTTCTTAATATCTTATACTTTATGAGGTTGGCTGTTGTAGAGTATCGACCCGTTTCTTCCACTTCTTCCTATTCCTATTCAAACTCTTCTTGATTCTGCTACTCTCTTGGTTGTGAGTCTGGAGACATTCTCTGCACATGTCTGTACCACTTTAACTATATTGTTATATTATAATAGTAGTTGACTTCTGCCATATGCTTTCTGTTTAACATTTTCCATTTTAATTTTATTTTTGTCATTATTATTTTGATTTCTTTTTTGTCATATTTGGTGTTGCTACCGCGTCGTAAGTTACGTTTTTCGTGCATGTACTTATTTCTCTCTCGTCTAGAATTATTTTGTTTAATTGGTAGTATACTTGTGCAGGTCTTCTAGCTCTACTATTCTTCTTTACTAAATTTTACGCTTAGATACTCAAATATTGAAACTTTCTTTAGCTATCTTTTTCGCACTTAATACTTGCTTGTTAGATTTACAAAATGTCGATTTGTTTAATTATTTTTTCCATTTCTCTAGTAATTTTTGTGTACCATATAGTGCCATATTTTGCTCTATAACTGAATAGGTGTTAAACCTCTGTAATCAACTGTTACTTTGGCATATTTCCTTTACGTCACTTTAATATATTATTGCAACCTGCACTTTGCATTTCAAATTTTTTAAATTTTTTATAGACACTTTCAGTCAGACGTTGTCTATACTTTTAATTATTTTAGACAGTTCTTTTGAGGCCGTATTGGCAGTGACTTTCAGAGCAATAAGTATATATTTTTTGGTGACTTTTGTAGTCCTGGCCTGTTCGCCTTTTACTTTTCCTTCAAATCATTTTCTTAGTTGTGGATTTAATATAAAAACGAAATCTTCTCATATTTTGTACATTAATTGAAATATAACCACCAAATTAAAATATAAAAAATCGGCCAGGTTATTGACTTATCAAGATTCAAACTGGGCAAGGGTTTTAAAGATGTAATCAAAAAAATTACTTAACAATTCTTTTGGTCATAAAGAAGTGGGAATAATGCGCCGATTCATTGGACTTTCCAACCAAGCTATAGGACTAGGTTTTTCCCATCGAAAAAACTAGTCTGCGGTTATTTATATATGTTATTCTTCAATAAATAGTGTAATTAAGTTTAAAAATTAGCTTGAATGTTACTGTTTTTATAGAACTGCTGCGGAAGAGGCTAATAAAGCCAAGCATTTAAGCTTATTGTTATTATTTGTTATTAAGTAGATAATCAAATTCATCGCACATGTTGACATTTTATTATAAAAGAAAGATAAATAGCAATCTTAAGCTGTTTTTGGTATTACGATTCTTTTTATTGACTTTCGCTTGACCAGACATCACACCTAGTAGTCAATGGGACTGCAGTTAGGGCTTGAGTAGCCATGACTGAGCTTTTCTTGCCTTGTGGGCTAGAATGGAGCCTTGCTGGAACTCAAGCTTCCACCCAGGGGCCATCTCTTCTATCCAGCGCTTTACTGCTATTCCTAGCACGTTGGCATAGCTATCGGTGATCACCTTCAGGCCTTTTCATAGAAGTGGGGCGCCATAAAATCTTCTTCGGTGCTTTTAAGTTCTAGCACCATCATAAAGGCGAAAAATTTTGTAATTCAGAGCCATTTTGCCAGATCCTACGGTTATTTGCCGATTCACCTTACTGTCATGATTAAAATTCTTTTTATCCGAAAAGAATCTCACGAACCAGCGCTGTCCTGTACTTGATGATGTTTAACGGTGCTTGGACCTTTAATTTTTTTTTTTAACGATTGGGGGTTGCTCAGGAGGAAACACCTATATAAACAATTATGTAATTGAATACTTATCTGTGTTTGCTTCGGACAAGGCGTAGTAATGCAGTCGTTTAAAATGTGGTGCTTACCAACTTCGAGCAACGAGGACGGCGAATATGTGTCTGGACCTTTCAGTTCGCAGATAATACTTCCCCCAATGCCCTACCTTTATTATTATGACTTAATTATTGCAACATAGTTTACGATATGAGGAGAAACGATGATAAATCCAACAAATACAGTCTTGTCTTAAGTTTAGCCACAATAGGGGTAAATATTTTTTGAAAATTTTTGTACTAAAGAATTTCAATATTCCGCTGCTTAAGTTGCACTCTTATATTTAGAGATCTAAAAAGATTTCGAGGAAATAAAAGATTAAATATTTAGAAAATTGGTTGCTACAAAATAGTTATTACAAAACCATATCAGCAAGATGCGCCAAGGGTGTTGTTGAACTTCCAAGAAATAGAATGTTCGAAATTACCCGCAAGACAAATGTCTCTGAGAGGTGCTCTGTCTTTAATTCGAAGATTTATTTTAAACTTTTCAGTTTTTGCAGCCGCAGGTCTGCCACTTAGGAACGTGACGGCGGGCTGCCGGCGCACCCCATAAATCTCCCCCAGAACTTTCCCACAGGCCGCGACAGACGCGGCTTCCTTCCTCGTCGGCGGCTGAGTTATTGCCCAATGCAGGCCATTAGCAGAACCTCACCGACAGGAATTTAGGAAATCTCGGCTGCCGCTCATTTGCATGTGACATCATCATTACGAGGCTGCGGGCGCAGCTGGGTCCGTAGGGTCCGCAGACGAGACGTGTAAATGCCAGTCATGGAATAAATTATCAATTAGCATGGAAAAGCACGGCTGTTTGTGGAAGCACAGGAAACATTTGTCTGCTTTGGCGGGCCACTTTGAGGCCGTTTACGTAACTGTACCCCGTCTGTCTGGTTCGCCGTCCAGATTTCGACGAGGCTAATGGTTGTTAATTGGCTGGAAAACAAACGTCACCGCAGCCTTAGCTTTTCTTTAATGCCCGCTGCTGGCGCAGGCAGAGTCAACAAACTCATCAGGACTGCGCTTGGAGCACTCGAAGGGACGGGGACATCTTAGTGTTAGACACCACCGACGAACCCGGCCAGATGGAAAAATTCGTGATATTGCTGCAGCTACGATGAATAACAGCAGCAGTGGAATCTTCCCAATGCTATAAACAGAATATCCACAGAAACTTTCCAAATGAGTACGCTACTTGCATATCATGTATTCTTATTATTGCAACTTAAATATTTATGAAATGTGGAATATTGAAAACAAAATAACTGCTCAAGTATGTGAAGTAGTAGGAATACAAGCAATTAAGCAACTACGCAGAGCTTACGAATTGTAATAATTTTTGTGTCGCAAGCAAAATAGGACGATTCCGTTGTTTTATTCTATTTTATTGATGTGATAGTAAATTTATAACAAATTTTATCTCTTGCGTTAATGACTGCTTGAAGTCAACGAGACATACTTTCAATTAAGTTGAGAATCACATTATGATCGATGTTATTTCACTCCTGCAACTCTTTCAGCTCCTGGGCAGTTCTTCGAGCTGGTGTGTGCCTTCAGATACGTCGCCTCAGTTCATTCCATACATGTCCAATGGGATTCGTGTCTGGATTGAGGGCTAGCCACTCAAACACCTAAATCTCAAATCATTAAGTTACTCTTTGACAACTATGGCTACGTGAGGTCTAGCATTATCTTGCATGAAAATGTCATGACGTAACGTGATCTTGTAGAACCTTTGTAATGTACCTGTGAGCTGTCAAGGAGCCATTTTATAGGAAAACCAACTCATTGCGTGCTTGTGAAGAGATTCCGTCTAAACCATAACTGATCCACCGCCAAATGGAAGTCGCTCGTCAATTCAAACTGTAGCGTACTTTTATCGAGGTCCTCTCCATACTCTCCGACGTCCGTCTGATCCAGCGAGGCAAAAACGCGACAGTACCCTGCTCCAGTTCTCATTATTCCATGCCAGATCTTTTCGGACAAAAATAATTTTAGCAGTTCGATGCCGGAGTTACAATGGTAGTAGTCAAACCCGTAGTCATTCTTCTACAAGACAATTCCGCAGCACAAAGTGTTCTTCTAGCAGTCCGTTCACTAACAGTTACATCTCCAACTTCTTGAAGTTAATTTCAATTAAAACGCAGAAGCTGTTCTATTCTGCAAACTTGCGGTCATCTGTTTGGGTGGTTACTCTTTTCGACCGAATGCTGGTCTTCTGGTTATCAGGCCAGTCTCCTCAAGGTGCAGGAGGAGCACAACGGCTCTACCAACAATTCTTTCAGTTTCACGTTATCCTCGACCATCTTGTAACAACGCTATAATTCTTGACACAACAAGATCTAAAGGCATTATGACCTGCCAAATAAACCCTACAAACACTTCATCGTGCGATTAGAAGGTCTTAGACAAAGAAATCGACGTTAAACACAGACAATGAAATGGGAATTTTTAAATAGAGCCAATACATGCTATTTAATGAAACTCGTAACTACGACGACAATACATGACGGATAACAATATGAGACTGCTACTAAATTATCGTATAGAACGTAGTTGTAAATAAAATAAAAATAAAAAGTATGATTTACTGAAGAAGAGCGGCATTTTATTTTAAGGTATATCAAAACTAAACAGGGAATTTGGTCACAGATAAAAAAAGGGAAAGATTAATTGAAAGCCCATTTAGGGCAATTTAAGTGAAATTTTGTTGATCTTAGGTGCCAGACTATTCAACATTTGCATTTGCGAAGCGTGTTTATAAAGTAAACCCCATTTTTGGAAAATTTTTACAATGCGGTTACAATTCTGACAAATTCTTTGAGTTTCTATATCTATTGTCAACATATAATTGCTATTGTGAGGCCATCAAACTTTTTGGCGACCTTGAGGTAATCATTTTATAAAAAATTTCTGTACTCCTTGTTACAACTCTTTGAAGTTGGGTGTTTTTGAATGCCCTTAAGCAAGCTAACAAATTGTTTCATAAGAATGATTTTGGGGCGAGCTTTTACTTACTCTAATAAGGCTCAATAGCACCCAATGCATCTCATCTACAACATATCGAAAACTTTTCAAACTCTTTTTAGACTATTTCAAGACGCCAATTTTGCAGCTTATTTTAACCGACAATAATCTAGCAGGCGGCTGGAGTGCGCACGCAGGACTTTGATGTTACGTTGCAAAGCGTCTAGCACCAATTGGGTGTAAAAGAAGATAGAAGGGTCGTAAATGAATATTATAAGCAAATTAGGATGCATTGCTGGTCATCCCTATAAAACAACTCCAACAAATTCCTACCTTAAAGAGTTGTAAAAAGGGGTGCAGGCTTTGCAGACAAGCTGAATTTACGAGTTCTAAGGTTTCTAATTTTTTCTTAGTAGTGAGAGTAAGTAGTAATATTAAAAGACGCGGAAAATATTTCTGAATATACAAGTGTAATATAGATAGCAGCACCATATAGATAACAGCATCATACAATATACGCAGGTCGAATTACCACCATGACAGTGAGTGTTGTTTTGCATACTTCAAATGGCGACATTTAGTGTTCAAGAACAACTTATAATGATCCGTTTTCTCCTCTTGCGTGGTGAAACGCCCATTAAACATAATCGCCAATTGAGTAAGACATGCGGTGAAGGTCGAGCTGGACCAAAACCATGATTGCGCAAGTGGAGCGAGTTGCCATGAAAGATCGTAGATTAGATGTGCGTAATATCGCCTCTAAACTTGACACTACGTAGGACCTGCAGAGTCTATTTTGAATGACCTGAAAATGGCGGGTCCCACGAATGCTGAGCGACGAGCACAAGGCTGTGCAGTTGGCAAAGTGTCAGGACATGTTGGCACGTAATGCCACCATTAAATGAGACACGGGTGTCATTTTTTAACCCCGAAACGAAACGCTAGTCGGTGCAATGGAAGCACTCCGATTCACTGCCATCGGAAACATTTCGGGTTACGGCCTCTGCTGAGAAAGTTATGGTGGCCATGTTTAGTGACAGTAAAGGCGTAATCCTCACGCATTGTATTCCAAGGGGTACTGCAGTGACGGTTAAATCATACAAATAGGCTTTGAAGCCAAAATTCCTTCCAGAATGTATGAAAAACGACCAGAGAAGGCTGCACGGCGCTATTTCATCAGGACACTTTGAGGTAATTTTCATGCTTCCTACTCAACTGATCTCGCTCATAGAGATTTCTGCATTTTTCGACCATAGAGGACACTTTCCATAGCCGCTCATTTTTCAGTAGAGCCGCTGTTCATCATCGATCTTCTAGTGGCCAAAACACACTCCTAAAGAAGTGTTCTCAGTATCAATGGAATCCCGGCGACCACGTTGTGAAAAATGTGTACGTCTAGACGGAGATTACGTTGGCAAGTGAGAGTGCCTTCGGTAAGTCCTTTTTTAGAAAAAAATATGGAGACTTAAGAACATAAAGGCACGTTGTACTTAGCTTACAGGTTTTTAATTTTTACCTATTACTAAATTTAAATAAATTTGGCCGTGATTAATGGTTCTTCAGAAATAGTGATTTCCGCAAAAGTATGAATAAAAAGCTTTCACAATGGTCTAATCCTCAAAATTCTTAAACTCAAGACTCAAGCAAACACACACACTTTTAGCAACTGTCGGCAAAGGTATTTTTAGGGATCGACCACAGAACTACTGTTCCATGGTTGGCTCTATGTCTCCAGTATGCGCGTCTCTTATAATGCTCTTCTATGATAGAAGATTAATAACATTTACGTTGCGCTGAGTCATTAATGCGCAGGTGCGTTATCATTTAGTCACATTTAGTGTTCGGCTCTGGACGAACACGGCGATGCGTCATAGCAACCGTGTGATAACTTTCTTGTAGAATGCGGCTTCGTAATTTGACTCACAAAGTCCAATTCCTTATGGAATCTACGGCGTTTAACATCGTTTTGACCTTGGATTTCGACAGGCGACCCATTTTGGACCGCAGGGAAGATGGTGAACGCTTTCAGGATCGAATAGATAGGACCAAGTCTCTTCGCTGTAATCGTGGTTTGCAGAAAGGATTCTAGAATTTTTCATCTGTTTTGCTTTTTGCTCGCATGCCATCTAGTGTGGCACAAACCGAGAACTGATCGAACGCCTATGTTCGAACCAGTCGCAAACACCTTTTCTGTTCATGGCTCCCGCTCCATATACCTGCACCAGGATTTCATCTCTGTTTTCCTCAACTTGTAACCAAACTTCTTTTCAGCTCGTTACTCCATCGCACTGGGACCTTACCTCTCACATTAACTACATTCGACTACGCGCAGCAGGTTTGCTCCGTGCTAAGCGATGCTTTTATGAAGTATCTCTAGATAGTCGCGTGCATGTTAAAGATATGCTACAAATAATTAATTTTTTCACTTACAACAATATAAATAAAGATTAAAGTTTCTGCTATACGCTATACTTTTCCTCATATTTTTGCTTCAATGTTTCTTAGTCAATTCTGTCTTCACTTCTTTTAGAGCTTATTCTAAATTCCACCTAGTAAGATTCTTCTGATCTTTTCCGAACACGTAAAATATCATCTATATTTTCTTTGTCTCGTAACTTGGTTGACAAACTCTAGCTTTCTCAACACCACCAGACAATAGATATATAAAGCATTTCACAAAAGTAATGATAGATTAATAAAATTAAATTACATTTTGGTGATCTACCTTTTGTATCTTATTCGCGATATCTGCAAAATCTAGAGCCGTTACACTTCTTAGGTCTAAAGGTTTCTCCACTGTCTATATGTAAATGCTTTATACTGCGACTACTGGTTCTAATTTTTGGACCCTTTTAGGATGTATTTTAAATAAAAATTCCATTATTTGCTATTACTGTCTGTGAATATGTTCTTTTTCCTTATAAAATTATCTTTAAATTTCAGATCTTCTTAGAGAATCTCAACCAAATGTTTTGCCTGCTATAGTGCGTATCCTAAGATAAGATCAAATACTTGGGTAACAATAATTTGCTTAATATGATCCTTGTACATTGTTTGAATATGTTTTTAAAGTCTATTGATATAAAGTGTAGGGTGACCGACTTGTTCTGCATATACATATATGTTATGCATTGATAAATAATCTTCATTTTGTTCTAGTCTTACATAATACTAGAGCATTTTGGGCCATTTTAAGAGACTTTGACAGTAATATTTTCCACCCCATAAAATTTCACTTCTTTATCTGATTACCAGCATTGGCTATTTTTCTATTCGTTCTCTAATTCGTTCACCTTTTTGATTAAATAGTGATTTCCTAGCAAGTTGCTTTTTTCTTGTTTACAAGATGATCTTTGATTTTTGATGCTATCGTTTCAGCTGCATATCTGTGCACTAAAAATCTTGGTTTTGGAAGAGCTTTGATTATTAGGCAGAAAGTTTTATGCTATAGACATTGCCAATAGTTTATGCTATTTTGATCACATTGACTGGTCGTTTACGTTTTCCAATAAGGCCTTCCAATTACTTAAAGACTATTACGTATTTCTTCAGAGAAAAATATTTTAAGAATTCTTAAGATTTGCTACAATGCTAGGTTTCAAATATAATATTTTTTTTGTGCTAAGTCTCACTTTATTGGTTTTGTTTTCCTGATCCCCAACTTTAATATAAATTGAGTTCTAATAGCGCAACTTTTTAATTTTCTGAAGTTCTAAACAAAAATTTAATATGTTACTAGGTTCTGAGGTTGTCAGTAAATCCACGAATATCTATTCGTTGCTGATTTATTGTGAGAATTTACTTACCTCTTTTCGTTACACTATTATGGACAGATTTCTGATCATGTAATTGGTCTTATTGTTTCTCTTAGTGAAGAAAATGTCACTCTTTTCTCCTCAGCTAATCCATTCTGTAGGTAAAGACTACTTTTTTCTCGCTACCTCCAATATTTGCTATAAGATCATTTTTTAGTCAGGGCTGTATCTCGTTTAACTGTCTGCCTTTTCAGTACGAGATTCTTTGAGTGTTTAGATTGGAATGTATCATTAATTAATTAGTAGCGCTTCAGTTAAGGGATTGAATGTCATTTTACTGCGGTTTGATTATCCAAACACCCGAGCCAGCTTTCCAACACGCCATTAATAACTTAAGCTAGAGCACTTGACTTAAGTGTAACCTGGGAAGAGAGGATAGATCTATTCTTCCCTCTGTTTCCCCCCTGTAATTTTATTTACCCTTAAATGTTTTAGAAGTGTAAAATTTATTGTAGTACCAAGTGCGGTACAATTCCAAACCGTTTAGCAACCACTTAGACATCCCATTACAACGGGATTGATTGCGGCGAAGAAAATTCGGGTTTTCTCGGGCTCGATTGCCAGCAGCTGCACGAACGAACCTGTCAAATGCAATTATTCAAATGAAGATAATTATGCAAACGAATGGGACTTGAGCGCTTCGGCGTAACCCGACGTCCAGCCGTTCTTCGAAGTTTCCCACTGTTAAGCGTGTTTGTGAATTAAAGCTCAGACAAATTAATGCACCGCCGAGCATCATTACAAGAACGACTTAAGTACTAATTAAGGCTAAAGATTTAAACGTAACAGGTGCTATACAGGGTCGACTGTTTATTTCTCGCAAAATCGTAGACGCATAGAGACCGTTTCTGACCTCTCTTTAAGAGGATCTTTGAATAGTTCTCATAGATAAATCAGTTCATTTAGCTCGTCTAGTTCTTAAAGAATATTACTTTTGATCTTTTCATGAAGGGGTTAGTGCCTCTTACTGTAGATCATCACTTATTTTATATAACTTCTGCTTTATTTAAAATTATCATTAATATAACGTTAAAAAAGCTTACTTTCTCCTAATGCAGCTTTGTTAGTGTACACTTAAGAGCCTATGCAAGTATTAAACAGAACGAGACCACGAGTAGCTGCACTAGCTGTTGATAAGTTGAGATCAGATTAAGTTTCAAGTTTTGTTTTACTTTTTGGCGTAATTTTACATAAATTATTAATTTGAAACTTAACAAATTTCCGTTTGAGATATTGGGAATAACAGAATATTAACCTTGCTAAATAAGTTAAGCGATTGCATTACGAATTAAATGGTGAGTAACGTAGTTTACGTAATACAATTTCCAAGAAAAAGAATTAATATACTTTTTGGATAGTCTTCGCTCGACTGGTTTTTATTATTATCATTATCGCTTTTTTGAAGGCCACTAAAATTATCTATTACGTAACGGCTCATTTTTATTTAAACATAAAAACAAGGCCACAGTTGCATTTCTTCCAAATTTTCTCCCCAAATGTCTAGACACTACCGCAATTTCTTTGGAAGCTTCTGCATGCCCAGTCATGGGCTATATTGCTTGTGGTAAAAATTTTTAGTAAAGATCTTCTCTTTCATTACAAAGAGTTGCGACAACTTTTCAGAAATGTTCGAACACTTATATTTTTGGTCAAAAGTCGATGGTTTTTGTAGTTTTTAGGCTGGTACCTTGCGATGATAAAGATTATTATGGATTATAGTGTAAATGCAAGTCAAAATTGTTCTTTTGATGTCTTTAACATTGTCTTCAGTTTTTCACAGAAGTTTTTAATGCGTGTAGTCTCAGTTTATTCTTCTTATTTAAATGTCTTTTGAACTGAAAGCCGTCTTTCCCAACTAAAAACTAAAATTTGGTAAATACCGTAAATATTTATTAAAGACATAGTTACTATTTAAAAGCTAGATCACTGCACAATTCATGTCCGATTTGCTCTCTTAATGTTTCATTGATGCTTATATATATCACTTTAAGTTTCAGAGACCTTATGTCTAGAACAATTTTGCTCTTATAAAGTTATGACAAATTATATTTAAAGTTTTGGAGTTCTCTTCCTTTAGTTACCTATTTATTATTCTTGACTTTTGACCTTTTACCAACAATTTTAGATGCAGTTTTAACAATACCAATAGTACATCTTTTATAATTTCTTCTGGTAATTGAAATTTTCTTTTGTAACAAAAACTTAAGTTTGCCTAATTAAGCTTTAGCACATGTAAAGATTTAGTCAACTCTTGACTAACAATTCATGGTGAGGTATATTAAACTAGAATCTCATTTACTTCTTAGAAGTGTTTTACTATAGTTAATTAATAGTCGCTCCAAATACAAGCCTCATCTAACAGAAGAAAGTAAAGCAAATCAACTCCCTTCATTAATGCATAAAATTTATGGTTTTAAACAATTTTTGTAATAAAAGGATTTATTAGACACCCATTTTTTGCATACTATTTTGGAAGTTTGAAAACCTTCAGAGCAAAAAAGCAGAATAGTATAGACGCAAATTTCGGTATCACAGTTGTGTGTGCTAAAAATCTTTCACTAGCTAAATCAAGCTTCAGTTATTCGTTTCCCATTGCAAGATATGATGACCAAAGTGAAAAAATAACATCAACAATTGGTTGAAGCAACGCACTGTTATTAAGCTCTTGAGATCCAAGGATTGCGCGTCTCTTGGCATTCATCGCTGAGCAGGTGGTGTCTATGGCAACTCCTGTCTGGATGTCACTACTGCTAAACAGTGTGAAAGGAATAAATCCAGTCATCACTAATCCTTATCATCAAACTCCATGTGTTCAGCCTTTGACGAGCTGATTCGTACTAATCGCCACTTGAAACACTGTTGGGATTTCTCTTAAACGAGCCAACACTTGATTTTTTCCCAATGGGATAAACAATCTTGCTTGGTATTAGTGGGTATCTGTATAGAGATGATAATTTTGTAGAAAAGAAATAATGCTTCTTAATAAGACAGATGTCAAGTTCATAGATTAAAAAGATCAAAATAAGTAACTTATATATTGATAAAGTTTAAAGATTACTGATAAGAAGTGGTGTAATAATACCACTTGATGCAATCAGATATCTAAATGGGCTAAACTTCAATGTTATACTGTAGAGCTACGCACTCTTTTAATAATCTGGAATAGAGCCACAAGGCACCTAATAACTCTCTCCGAAATAAATATCGTAATTATTGGTTTGTCAGTGACGTAATCAACACCACAGTTTTATTAAACATTTAAAAATACAAATTCAACAAAACTTGCAAATGAATAAGACAAGAAGAAAAATTAAATAAAACTATAAAAAATTTAATAGGAAAGAGACGTAAACTAAAACGAGTCAAATTAATAATAGAATAAAAATAGTAACACTAAACGAATAATTAAGCAGAATATAAAGACAGAATAAAAGAATATAAAAGCTCAGAAGTTAAAGAAACTTTAGAGAACGTAAAGAACTTAAAAGATATAGAGAAAATTAATGAAGGTAGACAACAAGTAGTAAATCTAATAGATGACAATAACAAAGAAATAACGCAGTTATCGGAAATTATAAAAGCTACATAACTACTATAAAGCATTTTATGAAACAAGAATACAACCACCAATTGGAGAAGCGGAAGACAGAAGAACTATAATAGGTAACGCAGGGTTAGAAGAAATTTCCCAAATAACAATCAAAAAAATAGAATCTACTACCAGAAGCAAGTCTAATAAGAAAAGCTCAAAAGAAGGCAAAATTACAGTGGAGAGATCACACTTAAACAACTAAAGAAGCTTTACAGCAAATGTTTAGAAAAATTAAAATTCCAGCTGACTTTTTAAATGCCTTGGTAATCATCGGGCTATAGATCTATCAGATTGCTGTATAAAAATTCACAAAGCACAAAATACGAAGATTCGCAAATAAACTTGACAACTAGCAATCTCGCAAGCAGACTGAATTCACAAAAAGTTTCAATACCTCAGACCATCTAATGGGTCCGCCATTTAAGGTTTTTTTTTTAAGTAGCCGTTATTCGGTGAATGGCAACTTCTAGCTCATGACATTTTTGACAGAAAATTAGTTTTATCCTTCCGCTGAACCAAAATGGTTGTGTATACGCTTGAAGAACGCTGGGAAATATTGCGACATTACTTTGAAAATCATGATAATATTGCAGAATGTGTGCGAAAATTACGACGAAATGGAAGAAAAGAGGCACCGTCAACTCCGTATGTGCTTTATCTTGTTAAAAAGTGAGAAAACTGGCATGCTTATTGACAAACCAACGCGTGAAACCAAAAAGTGCGTACCCAGAATATCGCTGCTGTTGCCGAAGTGTGCTGAATCGCCAGGAACATCAGTTCACCGTCGTTCTCAACAATTGGACATTTCGGAACATCATTGAGACGAATTTTGCGTAAAGACCTTGGTATGACGCCGTACAAAGTCAATTGGTTCAGAATTGAAGCCAACTGACCATCAGCGTTTTCGCTTCATGGGCTTGGGATCGACTTGAAGAAAATGCCGATTTTGGGCGAAAATCATCTTTTCAGATGAAGCTCATTTCCATCTCGGCGGGTATGTCAACAAGCAAAATTGTCGCATTTGGGACACAGAAAACCCGCACGCAATCGAAGAACCCACAACGAGTCACTGTTTGGTGTGGATTTTGGTCCAGAGGCATCATTGGGCCATATTTCTTCGAAAATGAGCAGGGAGGGGCTGTTACAGTCAATGGTGAGGCGTTATCGGGCCATGTTGAACGAATTTTGTTCACAGAAATTGAAGAGGAAGATATTGGCGACATTTGATTTCAACGGGACGGCGCTCCGTGTCACACAGCCAACTTTACTCTTTTGCGCACTGTCTTCGAAAATCGCATTATCAATTCTGATGTCGTTTGGCCGCCCCGGAGCTGCGATTTGACACCGTTGGACTATTATTTGTGGGGAGCCGTCAAAGATAAGTGTTACGCCGACAAACGAGAGACAATTGAGGCTTTGAAGGACAACATTCGTGCAGCCATAGCTGAAATAGAGCTGCATACAATCGAAAATATACTCAAAAATTGGACCGATCGTATAGGCTACTGCATGGCTAGCCAAGGCAGCCATATGAATGAAGTTATATTCCATTATTAACCGGAAGGATTGCACTTTCAAATAAAAAAAAATTGAAAAAATATTCAGTAGTTTTTTATTTATAGCATTTAAAAAAAAAGGTATATGGCGGATTTTTTACAAGTAATTAAAATAATTATTTATAAGATAAACTAGTATTATGTCCTCTTGTGCGTTTGATTCTATAAAGATATGGCCAACATTAAACGTCTCAAACAATAACCGCGTGGATAATAGATATGCAAAAATGCTTCAATGCAAGTAAACGTAATAGTACAAACAAAACCAAGGTGCAACGCGGAGTTCGTCAAGAAGACTTAATTTCTTCCAAACTATTTACCATAGTATCGGAAGATGTTTTTAAGGAGCTAAAGTAGGAAACACAGGACATTACGACTGACGGAGAGAAACTGAATTATCTGAGGTTCGCTAATAAGCAGTTCTGCTAGCAAATGACAGGAATAGAACTACGGGGATACTTAATGAATTGAATGAAAGAGCAAAGAAGGTAGAACTCGGGTTAAATTTAAGTGAAACAGAAAACCTAACAAACAAAGTAGAGAGAAAAGGATTAAAAAGTTGAATCATGAATGCATTTAGGACATCAAAGCAACTTGAAGGAGGATCTGGAAGAAGAATTGCACTAGCTTGTCAACATTCGGTAGACTACAAATAATATCGAGGTCTAACAGACCAAATACAATAAAGGCAATTATCTCTGACCAATATGTGTTACCAGCCTTCATACGGAGCAGAAATATCGTCATTTGCTAAACATAACACCATGAGATCTCATACTCAGTATGCGAATATGCGCTCTAAGGTGGAATTGGACTGGACACATTGGAAAAACAATGGACAATAGATAGACTCGAAAACTAATAGAAGCAAACAGCAGACAAGATGGATAGGTAATATAAAAAGAACAATTGGTTACGACTGCTTACAGAAAACAAAAAAAGACACATGGAAAACATTAGGAAAGCTTTACATTCCATGAGCTACTGATGATGATGATCATATTAAACTAATTGGAAAATCAAAACTTCAGCTTAGATGAATTATATAGATACAACAGAGTATAATAAGTCAACCTAATTTATATGTCGTAATATAAATATAACACAATAGAAGATATTTTTTTGTTTATATAGTCAACATTTACTTCAATATTGCTCTCAAATTGATACTAAACAAATTTCAGTTCAACGAGTTTTTTAGACTTTTGTGTTTATATAATACAAACAAAAAGTGTCGAGAAAGGGTAGCAATGTTATATAACATACCATTTTTCAAATCTTAGAAAATAAAATAAATTAGACACTAGCGTCAGAAAATAATAAGTTCACAAGAAGTTCGCTAACTATTGCAATAAAAAATTATTGGTCTCTTTTCGAACACTATGTATACATTTTCCTTATTGTTCAGAGCTCGCTTTTACATCTTTGACCTTTTGCCTTGCAACAAATATTACTATTTTATTATTCTATTACTCTGATGGTTAGTTTAAACCAGTGGCTTCTAATCTTTCTTAACAAGTCTCAGCTAAGCATCTCTAAAATTAGAATCTCCTATGTCCTCTGACATATATTTTGTATTACTCAAAAAATCAACTGAAATTTACGTGGAAGAAGTCCAAAAGGCTATTAACTGTTAATAACCAATTCTCGAATTGTTTCCCTATGGGGCGTGCGCTCCACAAGCTGGAGTAAGCAAAAAGTGAGTTCAATCACAGCAACTTTGAATAGATTATAACTATTAAACTTTGAAATCGTCCATTCATTGTTTATTGGTGTATAATAAATTTTTTAAAATATTCACATTTTACATTCATAAAGAAATCAATTGCGAACTTATCATGCCACCGCCCGCCTTTAAGTTCAAATTTTAAAACATTCCGATTCGTTCTAAATATCGTTTGAACATAAGCGGGGCAGATGGGCATTCGCGACGGTCGAATAGGAGAGCTCATACGGCGAACAATAGTAATACAAATAGTTAGTGTTGTTGTAGGAACCGTTGATCATTGCGTTAATAGTATTACAATTTATAATTACTGTGCACCAGTGCGGGCTTTGTGATTAAAGTTTAGTTTTGAATTAAGTCATTGTTTAATCCACCTTTCATTTTTATAAAACCAATCAGTAAACGGCAAACATGATCGAGATTCATTTAAAAAAAACAATTGAATCAAAATTCAGAACGCGTTCCAAAGAGTGCCTTAAACAGCAGGATGCTGTGATAGAGATAATATCAAATTAGACACTTTCACAGAGAATCACAATCGTCGCTATTGACTTCAGTGGCTTCAAGTCCAAATTGAGTTACATCAGATGTACAGCTGCAGGAAACACACGGAGCCCCATAGGGCTGTGAAGATACTCTCAAAGGTGTAAACCCAATTATATCACTCTATGGCCCAGAAATGTGGTGGGGTGAATGATAAACTTTGTGAGTTTGTCAGCCTACAATGGCATTCTACAAATGGCTCTGAAAGACAGTTTGCAAACTCTATGGGGGAACGACGTTCCTAGCAGCTAAGGGGTTTAATACAACTTTGGACACAGAGGGTGCATTTCAAAATTTGTTAGTGCAAATCAAGTTTTGTAAAGTGTGGATTTTAGTACAAGAAAGCAGCTTTGCATAGAGAAACATTCTCTTATAAATTTGCGAAATTTTTGGCTTCTCGTGGACAACCAATTCACAGCGATAATGAAGTATTGGGGTCTGTAAGAAATGGTATCTTTCTTTGCTGCATACATCTGCTTTCAAAATTCCATTATTTTATGATCGAACATGTAAAAAATTTGGAAATAAAGAAAGAGGTGTTTTTTATACTTATCAAGTATATCAAAACAACGAATTCATTATACAGTTAATGGACCAAGTTAAGACAGAGTTTGCCAAAGATATTGTAAATGGCAAGTGTGACTCAGCACTAGCTGATGTATCGCTCGTCGACCAACTTAAGAGAGTCATAGTTACGACCGCAACAGGGGGGTCTGGGGGGGTTGTTGAGCCCCCCCAGTACACCCATATCCTGCTGGTGCCGGATGCAGTACCAAGTACCCTTATTGCCGAGTCTCCAAACACGAACCGGGAGGTTCTACCCTCCTTACAGTACGACCAATTTAAGGTCCGCACACCAAAGCATGCACCCAGATAAACGTGCAAGTCGAGGCTGGGAAGCTCAGATACTGAACCATGCTCTTTGTTTCACCAGGTCAGAGTACCGGAGGTGTTACGGTTCCGGCCGTCAGACCGACATTGGGCCGGTATAGTTGACGGGCGGTGGGGGCAGGCCGAAGCCTCCCCCGCATAAGGGCATGCTCACACAAAGGTCAACAAGTCCCACCTGTTCCTAAAGCAGTGCCACCACCCCTAAGAGTCCAACACCAATGAGGGGGAACTGGGAAGCCGCCCCAGTTGGCTACCCCCCTTCCCTTAGTCCTCGTGTCAGTAAGGTTCCCCTTACCACGTTTGACGAGTACCCGTCGAGGTCACTCTCGTGATACCTCTACCCCTCTGTTACTGACTAGCGGCATCCGTTGCCCACAATTGTGGGATTGAGTAGCTCCACTAGCAGTTTTACGGGTATCTCGCGCCACGGGGTGAGACGCACTACCCACTCGTGTCGGTAAAGTTTCCTTTACCACGTTGGACGAGCGGCCGTCGAGGTCACTTGCGTGAGCCTCTACTCTACATCAGTTGATACTTGTTGCGCCCGTTACCCACACTATTGTGGGATAGGGTGGCTCGAAGCATCTTTACGAGTCTGAGTCGTAGAGTGAAACGCAGCCCCACTCGTGTCGGTAGAGTTTCCTCCACCACGTTGGACGAGCAGCCATCGAGGTCGCTTAGGCGAACCTCTACCACATACAGTACAGTATCGCTACTGCTACCGGCGTCCTTTGCCCACAAGTGTGGGATCGGATGGCCTGCATAGCAGTTTTAACGGCATAACGTCATGTGGTCTAACGTCTCCGTAGGCCTGGGGCCTAATCGATGTAGCAAATACTCCGTCTATAGTACTCGTGTTGGCAGGATTTCTCCTGCCTCGTTTGACGAGTTGCCGGCGAGGTCACTTGCGTGAACCTCTACCCCACATCGTTACTACAGGCGACATCTGTTACCCACGGATGTGGGATAGGGTAGCTCCACCCGTAGTTTTATGGGTAAACGGTGTGGGGTCTCCCGTTTTATTATGTACTACCTACAGGAACTTTAGTTGAGCAATTTTTAATGTTATTCCTAACTGTTCCTGTTAAGATACCGAGAGAGAATTCTGTAGTGTTAAATATAAATTTAGTAGGTATTGATTTAAATAATCGTAGAACACAGAGCTACGACAATGCCAGCAACACACTGGACGCTAGAAAAGTCTTTAGGTTAGAATAAAAGAAGTAAATCATCTGGCCACAGACATCTCTTGCACAAGACACTTTGCAACTAGTTGACTCTGCAGCTGCGGAGACTAGCAAATACTCTGTTGAATTTTTCTTAAAACAACCAATCTATAACTTTTTAGTTTTCTATTTAGACGAATATTGGAAGCAAGGCCAGAGAGAACAAGAAGCGGAGGAAGACCAAGGAAAACTTGGGAAAAAGTCTAAAAATTAGAGCAGGATGGAGAGAAAAACAACTAGGAAAAATAAAAAAAATGGCAGCCAATCGGGACAGTTTCTGGGGTACAAGAAATAAGAAAAAGAAGAGGAAGAAGAATAAAAAAGGACTCCTTATATTTCAAAACTTTGCCGATAACTTAATGGAACCAGGAAGTTCTCAAGTGGTCTGACACACATTACCTGTGAGCGTAATCAGACTAAGTACGCGCAGTATAAAGTGAATGTGATATTGGAACAACTTAAGAGTCTTAAAATAACATTAATGGTTTGTCTTCTGGATAAAAGACCTAATAAAAGCCACTAATCACTAAAAGCACTCTTTTAAACGAAGAAAACCAAGCAAAATTGATGGGCAAAACTGACGTCTACAAAAGACAGTACAAGAAAGAGAAAACCAAAGGTTTCTATTGGTAAAAAAAGATGAAATGGCAAGTTTTCTGGACGGTAGTCTTTCATGGTAGAAACAGATTATGTTGCTCTTGATACGCTAAAGCTCAACTCAGTCTAAACAGAAATAAAAGATTTTGGATGTGTACATAGGAAATTATTTAAATGGAAGATGTCAGAATACGGCACAGCTATTGGAAAGCTACGCTTCTGATTTAGATAAAACATTTTCTGAGGAATGTGTGCATTCAGCAGCATTATTAAGAAGTAATAAAAGTATCGACAAATAAGATAAAACTACCAAACCTCAAAGACCTTTTTACATTACTGAAGGCATGGGACATGGGGTCTACTGTTCCAATATTGCCATTGTTATTAACTGCATTGGAGAATTATATTTTTTAGCTCTTAAGAGAGTGAATAGTTTTTGAGGTCTACGTTAAAATAAGAAAAGGGTCTTTCTGTTGATGACATAATCTAGAGGTTTGCTAATTCTAAAGCCAGGAAACATTTTTTTAATAAAAAGTTGCCACAAGGTCGTTGTGAGTTGCTAATATGGCCGTGTCATCTGCGAAGGTTCAATTAATGTATCTTCCATCTTGGGTACATCAGCGGTGTACAGTATATATAGCATGGGACCTAGCACGCTTCGCTGAGGAACGCCTGAATTGATACTGCAGGGCTTTGACGTTGCATTACCATGACGAACATGGAAACTACGATCTGTCAGGTAGGATTGCAGGAGCAGGAAGTATTTGTGTATTTCACGTCCTCTAGGCGGGGTGTTGGTAAAAGTTTACAACTAGCAATAATCGCACCTCGGATTAACCTCATTGGTTACGATATTGCCAATGCGCAAAGCTTTTTTTTTAATCAAATAAATGTTTGGTCTAAACACTTAACTTTTCTGTAATATTTTGATAATGTTCCGAATGTGTAGAAATTTGAGGGAAAACATCTATGGCGTCAAAAACCTTAATCAAGCCCTGGTCCCATGTTGGGAATCGCAGGTTTAGACCAACATTTGCAACCAGTAGCTATAACATAAGTATCTTCTGGGCAGCAATTCTTTGTTGGTGTTTTTTGTGCACTTAATTGTTTCTTGCTTATTCTATTTTGATCTTGCTTTATAGTTTTCTGTTCGATTTTCATTTTCATTTCTACATATTAGTTTCTCAATTTTTATTGGCGTTTTCAGATGTAATCGTATCTTGATTTATTTTCTGTTTCTATTTTTACCATTTGCGTTTCTTATGAATTGCACGTACTCGTCATAATTGCAGCTTCAGCGATAATACCAGTTTCGAGGAAATGCGCCGTTCCTTCAATCCGGGAAAGCCGGATAGATTTGGAACTCCCCCCGTAGCAGAGTTTTGATCCGGAACGCGCCGGAATTCTGGCTATTATAAGTGAGCGATAGCGCGCGCTCCTTGCGATCAAAATATTGCCCCGTGATAATACCGTTCCTGGAACGGCGAGCACGCGGCGCCGCTATTAAAAACACCGCGCGGGTCCGCGTGGCGGCGCGCGCGAGCCCCCGCCGGCGCGCGGTGCGTATGAAATTGCAGCAAATTGGCTCATTTTTTGCACAATTTAGCGAGATTTCCTGCTAGACAGAACGTCTCTAGCGCGATATAAATAGAGCCGAGCGAGAGGGGCGGCGCGCTGCCTCTGTCCTGCTCATTCACGAATGAGAATCTATAATCGAACACCTTAGTGTAGACCGCTCGTCGGAGCCGGCCAGAGGGATAGGTAGCATCCGATAGGCGATTTTTGATAAACAATACAGTTCCCAGATGAGGCTCGCCGGCGCGGGTTGTTAACCTGGCACCTTGCGCGCGATTTTTCTAAATTTAACGCGAACGCGAGTGCCGGCCTCGACTTCGACACCCAGACGTCGACGTGACTAACCTGCGCCTCGTTCCAGGCCTAGCGGACTCTTCAGCCGCGGAGATGGTGTCCAGGATATCCCGCGCGCTCCTGGTGATGGTGCTGGCGGCGGCCGCGCGCTGCGCGCCCGTGCGCCAGCCCGAAGGGACGCCCTTCGAGGATCCGGCTCGAAGGACTATGCCGCTCCACGAATTGGAGAAGCATCTGGAGGACCTCCTCAGCTGGTACTACGACAACTATGTCGAGCACAAAATAGACTCCCACGACGTGATGATGGGCGACCAGCCGGCCGCCACCGCTGCCTTCGACCAGGACGCCGACGGCCCCCAGCGGCTTCAGGGGCTCGATCCCTCGAGCCCCCTTCACGTAAACCTCTCCTCCATAGTGAACCTGACCAAGTACTCCGACGAAAGCCACAACTTGAGCGACGTCGACTACGTAAAAGCTCTGCGCGACAGGTAAGTCTTTCGCACCCCTTGATACTCATGACGATTTGAAATGAAAAGCCACTGTAAGAGTCTGAAGGTGAATTTTCTTTTACATGAAGGCGGGATAGCGAGGTAGAGGACAGGTACGAATGTTTTGGCATGCGTTTTACGTTTAGAGGCATGACGATTAGACCCCAGGCGAGCCCCGAGTTCCCGCAACTTGCATGGTTTGCCGAGTGCACCGAAATCAGCTGCATGCAGCGAGCATGACTCCCGCAGCGGAATTCAGTTCCGGCCGATTGCTGCAAGCCGGCGCATTTTTGCGCCGCAGGAAGTGACGCTCGCTGAAAGGGCGGCCGGCCGCCCCTGGCGTCTTCCTCTTGCTAAATTTCGCCGCGCTCCACGAAAAGCCCCATAAAGCGCGCGGTTTACGGGCCGCGCGCGCCAGGTCGTAAAATTTCAGCCGCGAGCGTGCGGGCTGCTAAGTCTATAATTAAACGCAGGAATCCAAAATGCGTAATCCATGTCGTGGGCGTTTTTGTGGAGAAATTTTTTTGAGGGGGCGCGCACCAAAATTAAATTTTCATGGTCGAGAGCGTCCTGTGATTTAAATAATTCAATTCAACAAACTGAAAAATTGCTGAAAAATTTAAATCAAACTAAAGCTTACTTATGTCTATGTTAAACACAGAATTTAGAATAGCTGAAATAAAAAATATAATTGTTTATAACATGCTTTCAGATTTCAGTTTTAGCGCAGCTTAAAAATAATTTTTAGAGCTTTTCGGCTTTCTTATTCCTCTGATCATTTGACTGCTTCTATAATTATCTAAAGCTTCACCAGCATTGCGGAATTTACTCTTATTTGTCCCGAAATTTATTGCGGCTACTTTGTGGTTGCTTTGCTTTTATTTTGATGAACTGCTATTTGTTTGTCCCTAATTATTTATAATCAGGTTTTAAGCTAATGAGCAGCTTATAACGTTTCCGTTGTATACAAATTTATTTTTCTCGTATCGGTTAGATATTTATTTTATTAAAGCAGCAATTGTTAAGAAAATTTTAAATTTTATTGGACTTTTTGTTGCTTGCGTATTAATCAGTCAATTAAGACTTTTTTGCGAATGCATTTCGAGACCCACAGAGCCATTTCCTGTACTCTTTTTTTGCGCTTCCTGTTTTAATTTTTTAAGGCGTATTTATCATGTTCGTATTTAATATTTATTAAGCTATAGGGTGATGCAAATTGAAGTTTAGGATGTTTCCCCCAAATAAAATAAAATATTGAAATGACCCGAATTTCGGCGCCATCAGTGTAAAGTACTTCGCATAATGATGTTTTCTTTTAGCTGTGAAATCATAGAGAGTTGCTTGACATAAACCCCGTTTTCAAATAGCTCTAGAAGTAAAAGTCTAATGGGGTTAGATTACAAGACCGCGGTGGCCCATCAATGTCGCCCCTCCGGAGATAACACGACCAAGAAACTTGAGCTGAAGTGAAGTGAGTGTTTCTAGTGCTGTGTGACATGGCGCTCCATCTTGTTGTAACTACAAATCATTTAAGTTCGAATCGTTGGTTTTAATGAAAAAAAAAGTTGATCAGAATCTGTACCACTGACAATAACTGCGCTGCACGAGCCAATGATCTCCCATCCTACAATGCACACCAAATAGTACATTTTTGTAAATCCATTAAATCATGACAACACGTGGATTTTCGCTACCCCAGATGCGTCAATTTTGAACGATTGACAAAGTATTTTTGCAAAAATCAGGATCAACTTACAAAGCGGCGTTTATGGTGGTTTTTGCTGCACTTTGCTACGTTTAGACATTAATTCTACAAATGAAAACTTTCAACGTTCCCAGAAAACAAACATTCAGTTAGGTTTCACCCTATACTTGCAAATTGATTCGTCTTCCGCCATAAACTGACGTTAAAATTACCCGAAAATATTCATAATTGCGGTTCAGCAAATTTTTTTGTTATTTTTAAATGTTCAATGCTCAAATTATGATTAAATACAGCACCGACCGCTAAGAGAAGAATGCATCTAATAATTTGCTTTAACTGTTGAGCGCGATTCCCGTGGAAACCATTTTATTATCGCTTCGGCTCACGTGTGAGCGCCGATGCCGAACAGGTGGAAAAGCAATACACGTAGCCACATAAAGATCGCAGAGGTATATGAGGACGTTATCAATATTTAACACGCCTCACTCGCTGTTTCCCAGCGCGGTTGTGATAACATTCTGCGGCAGTTACTTCTGGATTTTTGCGGGCCCTCTGAGAACGGGAACAGACGCCGCGACCATGCGCGGCCGCACCGGGCGTCTGAGCCCGCGTCTGGGCGCGCGGCCGCAGTGTCGCGCGCCGCTCAAGAGGCACTCAAAGCGCGCCGCCGTCCCGTTAGCCGTTGGGAAATACGTGAAATGTGGAAAACGAGCCGGCCGCAGACAGCCGCGCGGCGATGGTCCCAAAATTGCTAATTAATGCGCGCAGCGGCGAAGCGTCTCGCCATAAAATCCCATTCACAACTCCGTGACGACGGTGATCTCACCTGAGTGACGGGCGCACGCAGCGTACACCTGCGAGCTAAATTGGGCAGGTGCGCGGTCTGACGGTGCCCGGCAGGGAAATTCTGAACCGCCGTGGAAAGCGCGCTCGGCGAGGCGGCGTAACCTCGATTTTGGCAAAGCGGACAAAGCACAAAAATCCTGAAAACTCTAATTTGAAGAAAATTTAGAAACCAAACAGTCCGGCGTATCAAAAAGGCAAAAAGATAATTTTAATTTGAGCTACAGTGGAAGTGCTGTTCTAAATTTTTTCGTACACCTGAAATTCCTTTTTCAATGGTGACCCAAGCAAGCCGATTGCGTTCTGCGAACGCTAAAAGTTTGCATTTGTAAAGTTTGTACCTCCACACACGATAAAGTACATCAAAGAGCACCAGAAACGCCATACATTTGTGAATCGGGTTTTAGAGAACATAGCTGATGCTGATTTTCGCAAAAAAAAACTATTAAGCGATGAAGATCATTTTTTACTTAAGTGGCTTTGTGAATTGTCAAAATTGTCACATCTGGGGTACTGAAAATCCACATACTATTCATGAAAAACCAATGCATCCACAAAATGCACCGTTTGGTGTGCATTGTGGGGTGTAGAAAAAAGACGAAGCTAACAACGCTGTTACTGTTAATGGTGTACGTTATTGAGATATGCCAAAGAACTGTATTTTTAATAGAAACTTTGATTTGAACTAGACTGACATGTAGTTTCAACAAGATGTAATCAGCATGTCACGCAGCATGTGAAACATTCACGTAACTCAAACCAAATTTGCGATCTAACCCCATTAAACTTTTCTTTTGGTGGATGTTTTTTTGTTAGAACTTTGTTACTTCTTTACGTAATCTCTGTTTACACGTACACATTTTTCACAAAGTCGTCATGATTCTAAGAACACTTCTAGGGGCGTGTTTTATAGTCTTTATAGTCGGAAATTCGTTGAAATTTATCACGTGTCTTGAGATATTGCCACCCGCGCAGCGTGAGGATTACGCCTTGTCTGTCTCAAAACATGGCTACCATAACTTTTTCACCAGAGACCGTAACTGAAAATGTTTCCGGTGGCTGTGAATCGGATTGCTTCCATTGCACTAAGAAACGCTTTGTTTCGGACTTAAAAAAGAAAGCACCATTCATGACGACATCATGTGTCAATATGTCTTGACACATTGCCATCCGCGCAGCCTTGCACCTTGAAGAAATTTTCCGCAGATTAAACGGGAACACCAAGATTGGAGACGATATTACGCATACCATAATAACCTACTCCACTCGCGCAATCATGGTTTTGCTACGGTTAATTTTTAACATCCGTAATACCTTTACCGCATGTCTTACTTAATTGACGATTAATTACAATGGGCGTTGTACTACGGAGGGAAAAACAAATGATTACACGTTGTTCTTGAACACTAAACGTCGCCATTTTAAGTAGGCAAAACAACACCCACTGCAATAGCGGTAATTCGACTGGTGTACATTGTATGGAGCTACTATCTATATTACAAATTCAGAAATATTTTCCAAGTCTTTTAAAATAAACCGCATCTTTCTACTTATTCTAACTGCTGAGAAAAAAAATGTGGAGACTTTAGAACTTAAATGTACCTCGTATTTGAAGGTAAGAATTAATGTCAATTAACTTGCTTCTATCCTAGAGTTGAAAGAGAATGTCAGACGTGTATGACATTATGGAAAACTTTACTAAAAGAAAAGTTGCATGTTAGGGAGTCGTGGGGGGGGGGGGTAATTATGGCCATCATATTTTATTCATAACTGCAACTTTACACCGCTAACAATATAATTCAGATTGTTCCAATGTTTGTGTTTTATTCAAGGAAGAAGTACCAAAGTCTATTTTGGATACCTTTTATAGGTGAGTCAAACTGAGTGAACGATTTGAATTCAATCACCTTTTTTGAGTTCTAGCATCGTATTTTACCCATTTCCTTGATCTTTTATTTTTAGGTTATCCAAAATTGTTCTAAGTGAGGAGAAAGTTCTGCTACACTTGCAAAAATTTATTTTACGGACAAATTTATTCAAAAACCAACAATTTTTAAAATAAAGCCATTATTCTCTACGACCTTTGGCCACCGATCTACAAGCATAGGAACCTCGTTGAAGTACCAATTCGTTGGCTTTGAATCTTGACGTACTTCTTCAACTTTAACGATCGTCAAATAAGCGAAAGATGCCGTAATCGAATGTAGCAGCGTCTCGATGTGGTAGAACTTCGGCGTCGTACAGTTTTTCCAGATTTTCCTTGGTCTTCTTGGCGATATGCGGCTTGGAATTTAAAGGGCGCTCTTATGGAACTAATGTTAGCTATTTCACAATGCCATCAAACGCACAAAATGCTTGCCAAAATGCTTCTGGCGCGGAACTAATGGCATATCTTGACTTCGTTGAACCAACTTCTTCTTTCGATCGTGTTTTCCTTTATGGCATGTCACAATCGCTTCCAAAAACAATCATTCAATTGATTGTAAAGCAACTGGCGACAAATTTCGATTCGCTTATTGGCCTGTGCTTCGGTCAACTCGTATATCTTGTCAGGACTTCTTGTGGACAAAGTCTAGTAGCTGAAATGAGTCCGTATTTTCTTCTGTCGACCACAAATTCTTCAGGCAAGTCCCGAGTGCTCAAAACGGGTTGCAAGTCTCGGTCATTTAGAACAGATGGTCGGCCATAATGTAGCTGATCTTCAAGACCGAGGTTTTCAGAATAAAACTTTTTGTACCATCTTGCCATGATTCTGTAACTCACTGTTCCTTCGCCTTCAGCATCATAAATCCTTTTTCAGCCTGCCTCGATGAAAGTTATCGCTTTCAGCAATAGCATAAAAAAAGAAGATAAAAGATAAACATATCAAAATTAAAGCACTGAAGTTGAGGCAATTTATACAAAATATTTGGAAATATATTTATTAGACCTGTATAGTCTTTGTGCGGACAGCCACGGGTTCATGGTCGGAGCCCTCTGATGCTTGGCGGGTGGCCTACTCACTCACTAAAAATAATTGAGTGCCTGTGTTCATTACGAACAAGGGGTAATAACAGCGGTCGTCTAAGGCGCGGTGCTTGCCACATTTCATCAGAAATGGCGCGCGACGATCAGACACAGTGGGCGAATATATGGGAGCCCCAACATTTTCAATCCGCAGGCCGTACTCCCACGCGGGGCGTTAGAGCCTTACAATTATTATATAGTCTTTATACACATTGCTAGGCCATAAATTACAAAATAGTTCTTCATGCCAGAACTTTGTTTGATTTTATTGTGATGCCCAGAGCCACTTGGATCGGAACTTTTCGACGGTTTGGGCTGTTGTACCTATTCTTCTCAATATTCCCTTAATGGTGGATCAATATTGCTCTATGAGCTTGAGTTCTGGACTGTTTTATGGATTTATTTGTTCTGGTACATAATCTACACCATTAGTACACTCTTTTGTTGCCTTAAAGTACTGGACGTCACAAAATTTGGTCAAAACAGCAGTTTAACATCGTTTGCTGCAGGAAGGGAAAAAGACATTTTTGGCAAACATTCTTTTGGTAAATAACTGAGTTGATAGATCAAGTGGTGAAAAATCTCTGCTCTTCAAATCGCAACTGCATGTTGCCAGATTGCTGCTTTCTTCTGCAGTCTTCTGAGGCATCATTCCGGCAGCGAGTAGTATAGTATCTTGTTCAGCGATACAATTTAAGTTGGTGTAGCAATATGTCTCTTGATATCGTGTCAATAGATTTTCGTACAACTTCGTGCTGTTCGACTCCGTTTTGCATCTCAATCAGGGGTTGTTTAACCCCTAAAACTTTTCAGGCCGGTTCTAGCATTTACTTTTTACACAAAGACCGTGATACTTTGACTTTATTGACCACCTCTCGCAAAGAAATCTTCGGATTGTCTTTAAAAACTGCAACATTCTGTTCCCTCTTCCCATCTGTCATTTCATGTTACCTCCACTTCCTGGTTTCCTTTCCATCGTAAATCGTCCCCTAAACTATTTTAGCATACGAGCGATAGTAAAATTAGGAACATTTGCTTTTCGAGCAAGCTGATGCGTCCTCAGATTGGGATTGTTGACGTGTTCCATTTTATTCAACGACATCGTGGCAACTGATTCGCCTAGACAAGTTTGCCCCTATCTGGTGATATTTTTGCGCTGACTGGAAAGTTTGTTTCGATAGCTTTACTTACAATGTTATATTTAATTTTAGGCGCTTCAATTTTGCTGTATTCACAAAAATTACACGGAAATGATTTTTTGCAAGTATGAACTTTTTCCTCGACTTAAGATATGGTAATGACTATTAACTAATGTTTTTCTATTAGGAAACTAATTGATTTGGCATATCCAAAAACTGATTGTTATCTTTCAAATGGACCGAGGATCTTTGACCTCTCTGATTTAACTCACTGATTCTCAATGCCCACTCTACAGTTTGAATTGTATTTTTGATTTTGATTTGTTTATGATTGCCCAAAATATAAATTTGCTATAATTTTTCTGTCAAAATATCAATAAAATAACCCATAGAATTTGGATTTTATTCACAAAAGAAAGCGAGGCAAGTTCTGTGTTTCCACCATGCTATTTTATACGTTTTGAGAAGCCACGCGACAGCAGTAAGATATCTGAAAGAAAGTGTAGTTTGATAATTTAAAAAATCTTTTTTAAGTTCTATTTGTAAAATGTTTGAGAACAGCCTTCTGCAACTCTTCGTCGTTATTAATTTTTTTACCATAAAGGCCTTCCTTTACTAGATACATTAGTAGTCCGACTACTAGGTTTAGAAGAGCCCCTTTAAGTCACAGTTCTTGGTAGCATCCTAAGCATTTGCAACCTTATGGACAGAACCTCTTTTCCTTGATAACGTCGCCCAATATGTACAGTAAGCTAGCGTAATATTTTACGTTTACCAATGCGTTTATTTCCTAAAAGACAAATTAACAAAATTACTTTTGTATCGTTACCATGATCTTTTTCGTCAGATGAGTCTTTTTTGCTCCTCTTGGCGTTATTGATCCATTCGATTGACTCTTTTTTTCTAGGGGATTGCAGTACAAGCTTATAGTTTTATCTTTTGTAGATTAGAGAACTTGTTCCTTGTTTTCATCAGGCCACATGTTCCTGTTTTTAAATCGCTGACAAAGACCGCCGTGCCCATCTGGCACTAATCTTATTCATATAAAATGCGTGGCATGACTGTGTCCTAAAGCCCTATTCTTGCTGATTAACTTGTAATTTGTTTACCTTTAGGCGCCTGTTTTTCAGTACCTCCTTTCTTCTGAAAGCACTTCAAGTGGCTAACCTGCACGTTCTTCTTTGATGCTATCTCGGCTCGAACAAAATTGTTTTTCCCATCTTTTATAGGGGAACATAAAAGTGAAATTGTACCCTACATACTATATAAACGTTGTTTACTGTCACTGAAGCAAGATAGTATTTAGTGAGAAATTTAATCACGGTAGGATGTACATTGTTCAAATGATGCGGTAAGATCAACTGAAGTGGCTGTTGCTACGCGACTAAGGCAAATCATCTGCTAAAATTTGTAGGAACGTTCAACCAAAGATGGTGATATTTGACTTAAAAGCATCTGTATATCTTTCACAATATAAATTTATTCAAAAGTTCTTACAATACTAGGTATGCAAAGGTATTAAAGAGTTTGCATATTAGCACATTGCAAATAGTACATAGAGTTTATATTCCTGGCCTACCTGGTACTTCTATTTCTTTTAATTTCTTTTTTTATAATTGTTTTAAAAGTGTCTCTTTTTTTATTAAAGTTCGTTTTTTCTACTGTTCCTATTCTTAGCATTTCAAAAGTTTCTAACTTCTTCCTTTCGTTGGTTTCCATCGACCAAGATTCCCTATAGTGCTGTGTTCCAGGCGAATGTCTTGAAAAGCTGTTTTTGATTCAGTTGCAACATTATGTGATATTAGAAGTCTCCTCTTCTTGAGCAAGACTAATTTAACCCGTTCTTTCTTTTATTTCCTTGTCGTTTCTTTGCTCTATCGTTTGTTATTCTGCTTCTCATGTACAAGAATTGTTTTACTTTCTCTATAGTGTGATAGTCGAATATAATTCATTTTTCTTTTCTCTTTTTAAGTTCTTAATTCTTACACGTGGGCTTGGATATGCTTTGCTACTTTTGATTTTTGTGTCGTTGCCTCAGAATTATAAAATTATTTTTTTATTACTAAATTGTGCTCTGCATAAAACTTCCTTTCATATCTTCTTCATAATCCGTATCGGCTCGTAATTATACCTTCCACTCTTCCATTAATAATGCAATTCTTTATTGATATCAGGTTCTCTTCTTTGGCCTATTCCGTTACTTTCTCTATTTCTTTATATACCTTCTTCTCTCCATCGTCACCATAATCTGTAGTTGGATATATACTTGAGTTATAATTGCATTTTTTGGTTTGTCAGATAGTTTTATCCGTATCACTCTTAGAGATGTAACTTATCACTGTTTGACTAATTTCTTTTCTCATAACTGTTGCTTTACATTCTCTATTTACAGCAGTAGTGTTTATTATCCTGTATTAGTCACTTCACATGTCGCCTTCTTATAGTCTTCTTACATTAATTATTTTGGCAGATCTATGTTATTCCTTGTTTAAATTTTTTTCTGCTCTGTCTAACGTCCCACGTTCCAACTCTTCTTAATTTAGACGCATTTCTGTCTTCATTAATTGGAAGACACTTCTTTTTAGTGTTTCTTGTGTTTGCTATGGTTACAGCACCAATCTCCTTACCATCACTAGCCTGTAAGGATCTTCACTTTCGTCATCAGTTTTGTTAGTTCCATCTCTTTTTTTATTAAAAGATCTCACAATTCTAAAAAAATGTTATGAATAATTAGTGTTGACGAAACGCATACGTCAAGATAAAAAATAGTGATGGAACAGTATATATACCTAATAATTTTATTACTTATTTCAGTATACATAATATTACTTAGGTTTTTAATATAAGAAACGCCGTTTTTGTATACAGAAATTCTTGGTAGACTATGAAACGGAACTCAATCAACTAGCAGTTTGTTTAAAAGAGGCTAAAATGCACAAAGAAACCGTGAGCACAGGTGGAGCGACGCATCTTTGTTGCATTTAAAACCACAAAATTCTTTGAAATATGTGTGAGACGCACGTGCCCTGTTAGGCACGAAAGGATTAGAGAATCTTAGTATGTCTTTGCCTCAAACAACTTTCGGTCGTATCCTTAGCTAAGTTTTCCTTTACCTAAAAAAAGTTCTTTGATAAATTATTTTCCATTATTTGATTTAAATTGATCGTTTAAGGACACATATCCGATTAATATGGGAAATTATGCCTGACAAAAATGTATCTCGGCTTCAATTGCAAATCCTGGTTCTTTCCACAATTTTGCCCTTGCAGTTTCGCACATGTTCTGATGGACTTCATTGGCTTTCGTTCTTAAGATCATCAGCTGTTTGCAGATTATTGGCATATACCTTAGATTTCAGGTAACGCTACAAAAATAAGTTGATGTTGGCATTTAGTGAAATTACACGATCATGAAATTCTTCGTGCAATGAATCGACTGTAAGGTGGGTAGCACTGTCTTGCTAGAACCACATTTGTGTCAGATCTATGTTACTCAGTTGGTGCCAAAAAACTGGGTTATTATGCGACTGTAACGATCGTCATTTAGAGCCTCATCTTCAAAAAAGTATAAACCTATCGCGCCACATGTTTAAATTCCACACCAAACAGTGACTCGTTGAGGGTACATTTGTGGACTTTTGGCTTACTCTCGTTGAATCTAATGTGATATATAAAATTTGCGTTTTGCCCCAAGAAACAAATTGATCAACAAATGGATTAATATTTCGTCTGCAAAGCAAAAATAAATTAAACGCATTGAGGTTTAGTTCCAGTTCGTGTAAATGATCAACTGCCATGTAAAAATACTTCACTTGTTTCGTTTATAATCGAACTTATCTAAACTGATGTTTGTTCTGCAAGTTGATTCAATCTCGGGTGATTAACACGTTTGCGGTTAGCACTTGTGAAGCGTTTAAATCATATTTAATATACTTTTACAGCATACGGTGTGTACTGTCAAGTTGATTGAGTTGCCATCAAGAGAGTAGAATCGTTTGAATCTTTAAAAACAACAAAACAGTAGGTTATAGACCAAATTTAAGATGGCACTTTCTCGAAGCTTTATATTCCATTGCGGTACTTGTTGAATGATTTTCACCAGTAGGGTTATAGTCACAACACATAATTGTTTTCTTTCTGTGGTAATTTTCCTTTCTTTTTTCTAGTAGTTTGTTTTAGATGTTAGTCATCTGTATTAGATTGTCTTTGTTATTTAGCGTCAATAAATGAATTTTTAGTAAGCAAGCAACCCTATTTTGTTAAATTGTCCTCTGACAAAACAATGCTCTGCGAGGAAAACTGTAGTAGTTTGTAACTGATTCTTGCTATATACTAACAGTGCTTCAGTTCTTTAACAGAATGGTCCTTTTATGAAGGTTTTTATGTTGTTTTCTGAACCAGGTTGGTATTGTACATTTAGGTACTCTCAAATCCGGTTTGGGGCCAATATATGGAGTTGATGATTCTTCTTGTGCTAGCTCATCAGCTATCTTGTCGCTTGCAATGCCACAGTCCTCTGATACTTGCAAGTGAGTTAACTTTTTGTAGACTGCTAGAGCCCTGAGTTCTTTGCGGCATTCCCATGTCAGCCTGGATGTTACCTTCAGGTCTTGTAGGGATTCGAGAAGCCTTCAAATTATTTTGCCTCACAAACTGCACTGCAGCAAATATTTTCGCTTAGTGAAAAGATTAAGTGCAAGTTTATATTTTTACAGTATATGCGTGCTTCTGTTCCAGACATGTTCTTTGATCGGTCTGTATAACAGATACTTTTTCCGAGTCTGTTCTTGTCGCTTATTTCGTTTGTACTTTTATTTCGATCCATAAGATTTTGGCCTCTCACCCTTCAATCCAATATGTCTCCAGCCATATGTCCAATTTTCATACTTTCTCTGAGAATGGGTTTATATCAAATACATCTCTTTTGGTTTTAGACCCCATGTTTTTCCGTGAGCTTTCGAATATTGTGGCAGCACTTTGAAGTACCACTATCAGAGCTGTGATTTCTTTTTTGCCATTCTAATCGTTTGCATCGAATTGCTAGTTATGCTTCGACAAAGATTATTTTATATGCGCCTTCCTTTAATCCTTTTCTACTTTTGCTTGCTGTTTGTCAACTCTCTGTAATTATTTTTTTTTCTTTCGATACAATACTTGTTTCGTATTCTTCCTAAATATTTAATTGTTTTCTTTAAACTTGCGTTTTCTTTATTTAGGCTATTGCCATTTTTGTTAGAGTAAGTTTTTCTTCTAATTTAATAATTTAGTGCTGATAATGACTATTTATAGCTAGTGTGGTCCCGTGGTTGAGGGACGGGCTGCGATGCTGACGGACCCGTGCTCAATTCCCGGTGCTCTCTGATGCCTGGCGGGTGGCCTACTCAGTCACTAATAATAACTGAGTATCTGCGTTCACTCGAACAAGGGGTAATAATGGCGGTCGTCTTAGGCGCGGTGCTTGCCACACCGCCACGCACCAGAGATGGTGCGCAACGACCGGGCAGAAAAAGCGAACGTATGAGAGCCTTAAACTCTCAGTTTGCAGGCCGTGCTCCCACGCGGGCGTAAGCCTTAGCATTATTATTATTAATGACTATTTAGGTAAAACTCTTTGTAAGGTCTGCTGGGTTAAATTGTTTCAACCTTTTTGTCTTATCTTTTTCATTAAAAAGGGTGCTTGCAAGTTAGTTAGGGTATAGTGAGATTTTGTCCATGTAATTGTGTAGTATTATGTTGATTATTCCTCTGAGTCCCTTTTGCACAACACCTACTATCCAGTACACATGACAATATCGTACCTAGATGTTTTATGTAAGTGGAAATGTATGTGAGCCATGTTAATCTTCTATCTAGTTGAAGGCTCAATTATTTAATTGCATATTTTTGTGGCATGTGGGTTCTGTTTAATGTTACGTTGGGCTTCAATGTAAAAATAATATGTGTAAACTTAGTGCATTGGCTTATTTCTCCTGTGCTGTAACCACTATTCAAATCGGCTTAAATGTACTTTCAAGTTTCTATAACCAACAATAGGATTTTCATTAATGCTCATATTGCATTGTATCGTTGTATGAGTGGCTTCTGGGAAATACGCGATGCATATAACGTAAGACCAAGGATACTTTGCTGCGGCTCTTTTGATAGAACTTGGAACAGTCCAATATATGCTTCTTCATGTTTAACTCGAAATGTTCGGTCGATGAGATGGGATTTTTATGATGAATAGATCAGATGTGAAATAATTTTATGCTGTAGAATAAGCCATCGTGCAGACTTTATTGAAAAATTGACTCATAATTTTGTTTATTTTTAAATCCGACTGATTTGATTTAATAGTCGGTGTATCTGCTCCTGTTCTTTTTCTAAACCCGAATTGATGTGTATGAGTTGACGTTTATTAATAATTGGTCATTCTTTTTAAAATCATTTTTAATACATTTGAGGTGACTGGTAACAGGGCGATGAATGGGTATGATGTGACATTGTATGGATTTCAATATAATGCTACTTTCTATCAACGTAAGATTGCATCGAAGATATATGTTGATAATCTGTGTCCTTTTTCGGGTAGTTCATATCACGGCACTTTTTTTAGTTGACCCTATGTCACATAACTCTTTCAACCTCCTTTTGTTTTTTTTGAGTGATACAGCTCTTTGTTAAGGATTATTTAGCAGTATCATCTGTAAAAAAATATTTCCAAATTTAGAAAGATCTGTGTTTTCATAAGTCTTTTTTAAACAGTGTAAATGATCGGTGCGTTTTCTTTGCCTTTTCATCATTCTAAATTTATAAAAAAATCACTCTATTATTCGTTATCCGTCTTATTCGAATTCTTTTGAAATCTTTTTGAGTTGCAGTCCACTAGGTTTAAACCTTCAAAGAACAAACTTGAAAGATAATGGCAAAAATATAAGTTATTTCATATCTTCAACTATATGTGCAATAATGCTTTCGAGACTTATTCATATTTTTGTTGTTGTTTTATATATTTTTCGATTTGGAAAAAGGAGTAAATTGTAGAACTCAGCCATTCATTTTGCTAGTGATTTTGTGTTGTTTGTGTATTATGTTCTTACAATATTGGTGCCTAGTAAAGAATGTAACCGGCAGAGTGGTCTAAGCGGTTGAGGCGCGGACTACGATGCAGGTGGACCTCGAGGCCTGACGGGTGGCCTACTCAGTCACTGAAAATAATTGAGTAGCTGCGCTCGCTCGAGCAAGGGGTAATAATGGTGGTCGTCTAAGGCGAAGAGCTTGCCACATCGCCCCGCGACGACCGGGTAATAAAGTCGGACATAGAGTCTTAACCTTTCAATTTGTAGCCTGTGCTTCCACGCGGGGCCTTACAGCCTTACCAATAAAGGATACAGATATTATAAACTGAAATATTAGTTTGTATAGTTTTTTATGGGTAGTCATAAATATAAATTTATAATTTTTAGTTGTCGCTTTGATACACGAGGTGCGTTAAAGTCCTAAGGCCTCCAAACTTTTTGCTGAGGAAGAAAAAATCTAAAAAGTTGGAATTTCCGTTGCTTCTTAACGTAATTTCCGTCTAGGCGTACATAGTTTTCACGACGTCGTCGCCATAATCCCATGGCTGCCGAGAACACTTCTTTAGGGGTGTTTTGCCCACTGGAAAATTGCTGCAACTCGATTGGAAAATGTGTCAACATTGCTATCCGCACAGCCTTGTGTTGGCCGGTCAGCATTCGTGGAACCCACTTTAAAAAAACTTCCGCATTTTCAGGTCATCATGCAAAATTGACTCCACAGATCCTACGGTAATGCCAAGTTTAGAGGTGATATCACGCACGCTTAAACGACGGTTTTCCATAATAACTTGCTCTATTTGCGCAAGTATAGTTTGGGTCTGGCTGCTTTGGTTCATTGTTGCACAACTCTCAACTTTTTTAAACTTTTTTAACATCCATTACGCAAGAGGAGAAAACGTTCTTCAATAAACGTCGCCATTTGAAGTATACAAAACAACACTCACTGCTATGGAGGTAATTCAACCTGTGTACATTGTACGGTGCCCCCATCTATATTACAAATTAATAATACCTTAAAACTTGAACGTACCTCGTATTATGAAGACTATGGCATATTTGTTTCAATTGTGTCAGCCAGAAATTGATTTTATGGTTAAATAGTTAGCTTACAGCATTTCAGAATTTTCTATATAATTGAACTGAACAATCCGTGCACGCCTGAGCCAATACAATTCGTTACATAACGTGTCGCCGGGCGCGCCCAAGTCAGGAAGACCGCAATTGTCTAGACGAACTATGAAAGGAAAAAGGAAGAACAGGAGGCCTGTCTGCGGACCGTCTGCAAAAATTGCTAAATGACTTTTACAAGTCCTTCGTTATCATGTGCCTGCGCATATTTATAATTAACGCGGCGTGTGCGGCAGAACCGCAAAAAGAAGCTTGGTCTATGGTCGCAGATCGACCTTGCTGCTGTAAGGTGATTCGGCTTTTTTCTGCCAGCGCGGATAGTCGTTGTTTATGTACACTACTAGCCGGCCGTTGGATCAGTATCGTAAATACTAGTAAGTTCGGCCCTCGTTCCAGCGTGCATGCTAATCAGCTGAAAAACTGGCTGTTATATGGGCCGTTCTTTAAGTTGCGGCGACAACTTGGTTTTTTGCAGTCTAACAGCTCAAAACACGTGTGTGGCATTTTGAGGCTTCAAAATAAAAAACAACGGCCGGGATAGCCACACGTGTAAAAATATATGCGTGCTGTCAAAGTTTTGGATTTTTTGACATTGAATGCTATTAAGGGACTTGATTAAAGACGAGATTAAAAGAATTTGATGCGTTTGGATTTATCGTCGCCTATGCTTTCTTCTCTATTTTTAGTTATTTCTAACTTTGAATTTCCAGAATCAAACTTTTTTTATTTATGAGTTTTTTAAAAAAAAGCTTATTGGTTGTATCTTATATAGCCTATAAAAATATTAAAAAACCAATTAGGTCTATTCATTTCTTTAATCATCGCATGGAGAAGTATAATTATGGAGGAAAAACCTATAGGAGCAAAATTTTGGAAAATGTGTGTTCAAAGAAAAGTTGTACATGTTAACGTGACGAATTTTTGTCAAAGTGAGATTTGTTGATGTCTTGTTTGTAATCTTTTTCTTTCCCAAGTTGCTCTAAAAGTGGCTGGCGTTAGAAGTATAAGGATGTGGTTTTGATTTTTTATCTTCAGGTATCTATTTATCCTGATGGCTATTTTTGGATATGCCTGAAACCCCCCACTTATATTTGAAGCTCTTTAAATCAACTTCTTAATGCGTAAGGATGGGGTCAAATAAAAAAGAAAGATTTGAAGAAAGCTTTCTTAATGCTTTATTACTTATCAACTAGGTCTAAGTATCAGAGATAAGGAGTGTCTTTCTGATCGAAACAACACCGTCCCGACAGCTCGGACTGAGTTAAAAACATTTTTAAATACCCAATCACATCAAAGCACTCTCAAGTCTGGACGATCTGTCGTTCACGTACGGTTAATTGCCGTCAGAACCGAAAGCTCACCTGAACCACCCATTGCTCAAATGAGGAGCTCGAAACTGCAGCTACTCGAGCGAAGGTCGCTCGCAGCTGCAACTACAAAATGTTTCTTCGAAATGTCTTTTTGTTCAAACAAGTAGTTAAAAATTCGAAATTAAAGACGTATTAGGTTTCTTTACCTTCGTAGAATAAAACTTAGGTATCATTTGGATTCGAGTAGAAATTTAAATGTTTGCTTTCCTATTTTGGTTGATCTTGAAAGCGTATTTGGCTACTATTTGCAGAAAAGGTTCTTTGTGTGCTGTCCTCGTTTCCCTCTAGTATTGACTTAACGTTAAAAAGCTTTACGTTATACATACATGTAAAGACAAACAGAATTTAAGCTGAAAGCGTATGATAGGCTTTTTTATTTGTTACTAAAGCAAAGATGGAAGTTTGAAATACAATTTTCAACATTTTAAATATAACACCTAACAAATAAGTAAATTATTCTGAGTATTTAGGTTTTCGCTTTTGGTGGAACAACCCCTGATAAAATTGAGCTTTAGCATCCCCTAAAAATTCGATATTGGAGTGCGCTTTAACAAATTTTATATATAATGAAAAGCAAAGCAAAAAATAAATTGAAAGAACTTTTTTGTCGAATTTTAAGGAAGCGGGCGTAAGCCTTCCTAACATAAACGAAATCGTAAAGCTGCTTTCAAGTTTGCTTAACAATTTTTTGTCGAAATTTCTGGGTGTACAGCGGAGCGTAAGTTCTTTTAGTATTAAACTTCAGCGCTTTTTCGGCAATTTTTTCCTCCTGAACATTGCTGTCGGTTGATAGCTTGCCGCCACCAGGAGGTTTCTGCTCTCGTGCGGCAGCAGCAGACGCTCGAGGAGCGAACCAGACACGATGGGAACATTACACCGGCGTGTTGTATCAAAAGCAGCCTGCAAACAGGAAACGTCAGTGGAGATACAAGGAATTCTGAATGACTGCAGTTTTCAGAATTTTTAAATCGAACGAGAGTCGGGTTTAACGCACGTACGTGCTTTTTGCGCCAGCCGACGCCCCGCAGCCAAGGGCATCCCCGAGTGCGTGGTTTCAAAGCTAGCTTTCGGGGTTTCAGCGGTGCCTTCAAATTTTCATTTCTGCATATTCACGCGCAGGGAATGCTTTTAGTTACAAAATATTTGCAATAATTCATAACTTCTTTTTTGTATAGTAAAAAAATGTACCATCGATCTTTCTGGTCGATTTCAAGAAAATATAAATATAAATTTCGAACTGCAAATCTCAGCAAGGACACTTGAAAGTTAAGACCTATCTGACCTATCACAACTATGGCTCACTTGTGTGTTAATGGATGACTCCTTTAGTCGCCATCTTATAACACATTTATTTATTGATTCATGTAAATAGTGAGTGGATTGAAAATAACAAATACAAATATAAAATCAAGAACAATTGTATGCATTGACTATAGGTAATTGTGTCCGTTTCGCATTGTTCTAAATTCCATAAGCAAAATGAAAAGATCATTGCTATTTAATACTAAAAGCAAGGATTGTTTTATTTGAAAAATGTTCTTAAGCATTGCTCTGTCTTCCTGGTAATTTAAATGTTTTATTAATTTCTACGGTAACGTGGCAATCTACAATTTTTAATAATCTGCTTTAGCCTTAAGAGTAGTAGACTCTAATATTTGTTAAATTAGAAGTGTCACATAGTTGCTTATTACAAGAGTTTCTTTGAATAACTAAATAAAGTATGTGTGCCCTTTTGAATGTGTAATCTACGATAAACTTTTAGAATGACTGAATTTAGATCCGATAAGTTTCATATCAAATAAATGTACCTACATTAGACTGGATTTATTGGTCAGGACTATGTTCGCGTGGTGTTTCGAGTTAATTTTTAAATAAAAATAGGGGAGAGCGCAAGGTGATGCTATTGTTTCTCCTACTTTCATGAATTTTGTTTCGAGATAATTTTTTGCCACCATTTATCTTCAAATATTGTGATAGTATACGTAAGCTTGTACACAGGATCTCATTAAAATTTTCTGCCATTGTATCGATATGGTATACTAAATTTTAATTTTATTTTTAAAACCATTTTATCATTACCTTGAAGTTAGCCTAACTATAAAATCACAAGAATTTTTTCCTAATAAATCCTAGGAAAAATAAAGCTACAATAATGTAACCAAACTTCTAGTACATGTGATAATCCTTAATGTTATTGCTTAGGTCAAACAGGTTTAATTTTGAGTAAACCGACTATACGTATTCAGATAATTATCAAATTGAGATATGTAGTGGATCTTAGTTTGGTACTTCCCATTCTGACATTGACAAACCTTAAGTCACAAAGCGATATGCTAGTTACATCACGTATTTACTAGCTTTGGCCACAATTCTTGAGAAATTTAAACGTCGCATTGTTAGGTCAGATTCAGAAGTCTATTATGTATCTAGATGGTTATGAGTACTAAATGCTTTGGTCTAATCTAAGCAGTTGGGGAGTTCTGAAATAGATAGCAGAAAATAGCAAAGCTATATAAAGAACTCAAAAGATATTTAAATGTCAGTACATATACCATACTAACATATTCTTCTAATGCTAGAGCATATTGCATGCTGCCCTTTTGTAAAGCACTTTCTAGGCTTTAAAGGATTATGTAGTTTTTCTCTTGAGCTTTATTTGGACAGTAAAAAATAAATACCATAAGAAAATTAATTAAATTGTGAGTTTTATTGACGTACAGGAGTAAGTGAAAAGTAACCAGGCATTGAAATTGGCAATAAAGTTTATATTTCTAATATGGATTTATTGTAACAAATTGTACTTGAACTTGGTTATAGGTATACATAAAGAATAAAGCAAATCTTTAAATTTCAACTGGTAACTTTAGGGGTGGCGTCAACCAGTTTTCTTAAACGTCCAAGAGCGAATTTATAGTCTTCTGAATGATGTTGGTGAGAAATTTCTAAAACCTCCAGTGTACAGGGCTTGGTCCTGTATAGCTCCTCCTTTATGTGGTTCCACAGATTAAAATCACAGATCTGAACTTCTGGGATGCCATTTGTGAGGTCTGTTTCATCAATGTCCTGTAAATGCTGGTCTAACTACGTACGCATAGTAATAGTAAAATAGAGTGGTGTATCATGCTGCATGAACGTAAGGTCGCCAATGTTTCTCCCGCGATATAGCGTGGACTGGATGTAATCTACTCGCCTCCGAATATAGCGGTTTGCTTGTCGCCGTCATTCCACACCATACCATCGCTTTTGGTCAAGTTTGTATTCGCGCAACCATCATTTCGGAATCGCTATCATATGACGTCCAGTAATGACGGTTGACATGTATTTCATTCTTCATGCCAATCCATCATTAACTTCTTTCAATCTGCAGTCGTAGGATCGCAATGTGGATGGCCGACCACTTTTTGCAACTTTCACCGAGCCTGTGGTCATCACAGCTTTGTATGACACTTTTGTTGTATTCGGACGTAATGTGGCATTCCCTCCTTACGTCTGCGTAAGAAGATTGGAATTTCACACTTCATAGCGTGCTGCGATCTTAGTTTAGCGGTCGGTCATTTTTTTACGTCGTATGTACTGTTCCTTGTGACCAATGCCCACCTTACATATATTGATACATATATTGACCGAAGAGTCAAACTTTTTCTTTACATTACCCAATTCGGACTTCAAAATTAATTTTTGACAATTGCACAAAATAAAAAATTAGCAACTGCAGTGGTTTTGGATTAAACTTAATATATGAAGAATGGAATCTGCAATGCCAAACATGCAAGGGCAGTCAAAAATTATCCGCACTTTATTCCTTTGACTTTAATTACGCAAACGAAGGGATTGAAAATGTATGTCATTTTTCTACATAACCACCTTCTTTTCTGATGCGTTTGATGCAGCGGTCCATAAGCTTGCATATTTACTCCAAGAAGAAAATCTTTGATTGGACGCCCAACTATTGGTGCACTGCTTCCACCACTTCTTTGTTCGTAGAAAATCGACGAGCTCGTAAAGCATCTTTGATAGGTCCATAAAGGTGTGCGATAAGCTTTTTTGACACCTATATCGTACAGACTTTAAGGAAGCGGAGCTTCTAGTAGATGATTTGATAGGCAGAGTTGACTAATCTGCAGAGAACATGCTACTGTTGTTGATAGCAACTCGCTGGTTTGTCAGTGTGCTGAATCCTCTCATCAGTGGTGGAGATTGATAAGCGTTCTGCTTCCTCTTCTCTGTCCGATCACTTCTAAACTTTTTGATCCAGTCATACAAGGTTTGTATAAAAAGTATCGGGAACACTTTTTTCCTCACGTGACTATGCGTCGGAGCGCGTTCGCACCGCGCATGCTCGGTGGAGGAGGATGCAATCTTCAAGACGCGCCAAGTGCCAGTCACTTGCGAGCCTTCGTTCAGGCTAGATCGGGTTTTTGGTGGACCCTTGTCGAGTGGCTCAGTACAAGCACAAAATGCAGCGAACGATTGAACAGCGGTACGCCATCAAATTTTGTCTTGGACTAGGAAAATCGGGTACGAAGACGTTGGGCATGATTCGCGAAGTGTTCAAGGATGAAAGCATGTCACAAACTGCAGTTTTAAGCGGCACAGGCTCTTTAAAGATGGGCGAGAGAGTGTGGAGGACGAGCCCCGCGCTGGACGGCCGTCAACCTCAAAAACCGACGACAACGTGCAATGTGTGCGTGAGTACTGAACTCAGACCGTCGGTTAAGTGTGCGTGTGGTCGCAAATGAAATTGACATTGATAAGATGACAGTGCACTGAAAATTTGGCGATACAAAAGATCTGCACTAAACTTGTCCCAAAGGTCTTGAGGGACGGCTAAAAGCAGAGGCGTGTGTCTGCTTTAGAAGACCTTTTGCAACGCGTTGAAGAAGATCCCAGCTTTTTGGATGATTTTCCAACCCCCTTACAGTCCAGACTTGGCAGCAGCAGACTATTTTCTGTTCCCAAAAGTAAAATTCTTCCTCAAAGGACGTAACCATATAACCCTAAGTGTCGTCAAAGAAGCTTGCACGCGTACCCTTAAGGACGTTCCGGAATCCGCCAACCAGGGACCCTTCGAGTCGTAGAAAAGCCGCTGGCAAAGGGATATAATTTGAAGACTTTTGAGGTATTGTAGCAATATCTCAAATAAATCTATTTCCGAAACTTTCCCGATACATTTTATACAAACCCTGTACAAGCTCTACGTGGTAGAGCACTGTTTCCGTATTGCGATAGAAGCCTCCGATGAATTTCAGCCTTTGGCACACCTTCCGACCAGACAAATCAGAGCATTGCTTTTTGTTTCTCCTTAGTTTAGACTACTAGCAGAGAGGCCATATTTATACTGAAGCAGAAGTGAGAGCAGAACATCGATAACGTGATTACAGTAGTATCAACTCTAAGCATGCAGACAATGTCTTATTGCGCAAGTGGGGATAATTTTTGACTTTCCTACATACATTACTAGAATCCCTTTATACTAAAATTCTATAACAAGATGTAGTTTTCATGTATTTTAAAAAAGTTATGTTCACATTTGTCCCAGAAAGCTCAAGGCGTTCGTTTACAAAATTGGTTTTATTTAAAATCATTATTGTACTGATTTAGATATCAAATTTTATTGAGAGCATAATATTTCTTGACGCCTTGGAAAACTACTATAGAGTTATTAATAAATACAACCCCACACAAAATCGGTAGTTCGTTTTCTTGACGAATTATAGGGAATCATATGGCTCAAGTGAGGTACATTTAAATGTTAGTAGAGTTATAATTCATCTTGCTAGAAAATTTGTTTTAATGTGATATGGCTCTACATCTACAAATTTATTTTACCACTAAATACTGTTTTTGACGTTGATTAATCAATCCAAAATTTCAAGTTGGATAGTCAAAATTCTTTTACTCCCTTACTTTAAAAAAGATTTTGATGATTGTGTTAGATTATAATAGGCGTGCTAAAGTAGAGCGACTACAATAAGCTATTGTATACTGACGCATTTTGCTTTCAAATTCTGAAGCACTTTCCAACATTATTTTGTTGAAGAGCGTACACTATTTTTTTAACGGTTTACCGGCTTTTTGAAAATTCAAGTGGAAGCATTTTTAAATTAGTTAATAAGTTCGTATTATAATATTTTTCTTTCTAATACCATCCCAATTTTGCATTGAAAGAAGAAAGCGATAAACTTAAAATTCAAATAATGAAACAAGATAAACGGATTGAGATACTGTAAAGGGAAATAAGAAAGAAAAGGGTTATTTTATGAGCGACGAACAAAACACTAAAGAACTTGAAAAGATTAGAGTAAAATTTAAATGCATTGAAATTAATGTCAATGTAGAAAAATAAGTTAAACTATTAAATAGACTAGGACGGCTATATCAAGAGAACGATTAAAGGAGACCAATATTAGAGCAATTAATATCATGGCTAAAAGACTTGGACGAGCACAAAAAGCTCAAAGGATAAGAAATATGGATAAATGGGGGCTACCCACAGCAAAACCTAGAAAATGGAAAATGTTTTATCACGCAACAATTGGAAGAAAATGAAGAAATTATAAATATAAAAAAGGAAGAAAAAGAGAAAAACGCAATAGAAAATAAATATAATGAATCGTAAGATAAAGGCTTTAAAGCAAAAACTGCGAGCGGAAGATCACCAAGTCCTGCGGATAGAGAGGAATTAAGAAAACAAATATGGATGGCAATTAAAACAGAACAAAATTAAAGATAGATAAAAGCAGAACAAAAACCATCATAAATTGCCGCAATGAAAAAAGGACAAACAGCGCAAATAATAATAAATACATGAAAATGGTACAGCAAACAAATAACAATATAATAAGCAATACATAAAAGAAATATGCGGCGTTACGAAATAAAGAATACAGTAATAGGGATGTAAAATATAACATAACTAACTGAGAAGGAAGTATAATTAATGGAAGAAATGGATAAGCATAAGTTAGCCTTACTAGATAAACACGTTAAAAAGAGGTAGGAGTGGTTGTAACTGACGATATTAATAAAAAGGTGACTTATTTGGAAACTATAACTTTGAGGATAATATTAGTCAGTATAAAATTGAAAGGGCGAACTGAAAAAAAACACATAATTGATGAAAGTACAGGGAAATCGTATAATACTAGGAGATTGGAATAGGAAATAGGGAATAACCAAGATATTGGACAAGGGAAGAAAAACCTAAACAGAAATGGTCGAAAAATAACTGATTTTTGCTAGGAAATAATTCGTCTATTGGAAATCTTTCAGGGGGGCAACAAATAGAAGACATATACACGTACGTGGCAGAAGAAGAGAATGCAAATAATATGCAAAGATAATAGATTATATAGTGTAGTCATAAAAACACAGACAAAAACGTTGGTAAAAGCTGAATTGGGAGTTTAGCATGGATTAGCTCTAGCTAAAATAAAAGGCACCGAGATCATAGTGGAAGAAGAGAAGGAATGTAAGAAGGCATCGATATACAAATTAAAAAATGTAGAAGTGGAAAAGGAATATCAGATACTTGAACAGGATTGGTCGATTTGAGGAAACATGGAATCGGCTAGAAATATACAATGGCGTAAAAGAAGTTTGGGAGCAAAGAATAAAAAATATGTTAAAAGATCAACTTGGTGGAGTGAAGACGTTAAAATAGCAGTTAATACAAGTAAATAGATATGAAAGAAGTTTATAACTTTAAAAGAAGAACAAGTTAGATTGCATTACAAGAATACAAGGAATCGTACAAAAATAGTAATCAGAAAGTGAAGCAGAAGAGCTGGTGCGAGTTTGGTGAGAAACTAAGTGACAAAAATATAGAAAGAAAGTAATGGAAGGACATAAAAACCATACTTTCAGAAACAAGGAATAAAAACAACAGAAAAACTAAACCCAAAATTTTAGAGACGTAGAGAAAATATTTTAAAAATGAATTTGATGCGCAAAAATGCATATCATCAGCAACTAAATTAAAATACTAACTGTATATAACGACCTAAAACTAAGAAAAGAGGAAGCATAACGAGTTATTGTAAAACCTCAAGTAGGAAAGACACACGGAAAAGGCAACATACCTTGAATGATAGAATAAATAGGACAAAAGGGAAAAGTATGGCTTTGAAATATATGTAATGAAGCTTGTAATATAAACGCAATACTGAAAGACTGGGAAAATAGTCTAATAATACCAATCTACAAAGGAGAACTGCGAAATTATAGAGCAATATGCTTGCCCTCAACATGTTTTAAAGTGTACCCAAGAGTTGTGGAGAAAAGAATAAAGGAAATTATAGAAAACTAAGGACGACATATTTATTTAAGAAATACTACAAGAGAGTAATAGAGAAAGGGAAAGAGATAGACTTATCATCCATAGATTTACAATCTGCTTTCGACGCAGTGCAAAGAAAAATTATCTAGGAACGTTTAGAACTATTAAAAGTGTCTAATAAATTAATGAATGCAGTAAAAATGTATGCAGAAATACAAATAAATAGATAATTCGAAATAAAGAAGTGGATTAAAGAAAGCGACAGCTTAAGTCCTTTATTATTCATAATATTAATTAAAAAACTAAAACTGAAAATAAATATAAACTAAAGAAAACTAATGATATGCAAAAATAAGTTGCAAAGGTTAAGATTCAGGAATGGCGATAAAATGCAAATATTTACGAGTCTACTAAGAAGTGATAGAAAACAAACAGTAAAATTGTAAATAGAATAAGAAAGGTTAGAAACATATATTCTGAGATACATAAATCAATAGTGGAAAAAAGGGAACTAGATATTAATACTTATGGAAATGGATCTTGGGTATGCTATAAAAATGACTTTTTTAAGAACAACATGTGGAAATAGAAAACTGGAACATCAGAAATAGAATAGGATGAGAGTCAATCATGAAATTTTTTAAAAAAATTTTAAAATAGCTAGGACCTGTAACTAGAATGAAGGAAAAAGGCTTGTTAGAAGAATAATGGACGTTGACAAAGACAAAAGAAGGCGAGGGAGACCAAGAAAGATATGGGTAGAAAGGATAGCAGAACTAGGAACGAAAAGAGGAAAAACGGTAAGAGAAATGAGAAAGTCAACTACCAACAGATTGGAGTGGAAGAAATGGATTCATAGATCCAGAAGGGCAAAAAGAATGGGGAAAAAGAAGAATTTCCATAATGCAGTTCCTGCAAATTTTATCAATTTTGGAAATGTAGATTTTCAAGAAAATATTGGTAACCTGCATGCAGAGCACCGATGGTGTGTTGGCGGCGATTGCACGCGAAGACGGCGGCGGCGCGGCGCTATCACGCGTTTTTCTCAACGCCGGCGTGCAAAACCTCGTCTGGTGCTGTTCGTTTGCATAGGTATCCAATTAAACTCTGACCTCCTGCAGCAGCGCTGGACTCGGTGTCCACTTGTCTAGCTGGCTCCGGATCGGCAGCGGCTCGTTCACTTCCGTATTCGGCAGACTGGCAGACAGCTTTTTGTCCGTCTTTTTCCTTCTAATCGTTTATTGCTAATAAATTACCTACTATATGATTTTTAATATGACCGTCTAGACTAGCAAGGTGTATTGACCTTTACGTACTAGTGATAGGTGTCTTGTGACACTCGCGCTGCCGGCGTTCTTAATAGACGGAGGCCGGGCTCAATGATAAGAACGAAGGCGAGCACGGAACCGCGATTGCCCGCGACCGGCCTTGGAATTTGCGCGCCATTTCGGGATTCGGGCGATTCTACGCAGCTTAATGGGGGCCACACGATGGATTACAATTGCAAATCCGCATTGCACAAACAAAATCCCGCAGCGCGTGTTCGGCGTTATCTTTTTCAACCAAAATACAGTTTGAAGTTTCATAAATAAACTCGTCATCGCTTCTAATAACTGGACGCCAATAAAAGCAATAGACAAAGAAAAACTGGTAGCAATGTCGCATTCTAAAATTAATTATGTATATATAACGTTGGTTTAAAATTTAAAAAGGTCCTCAAATTATAAATAAAAATCTGAATTTAATTGGTTGGGTTGAATGGGGGAACCACAAGTGTCTTTTTTTTTATTGAAAAGTAGTCTCGTTATGGCACGTTTATAATTTTCACTTTTATGTTTCAGTTTTGGCTGTGATGTACTGTTTTTCACCTTTTTACGAATTGTCCGCTAATTTCAATTCTTTTGCAGGTTTTTCTGAATACAATTTGCACAAAAAACTTCGTATAGATTCTTCTGACACACTCCTTGACAATTTTTTTCGCACAACTGTAGCTCAGTTTCATCGGCGACTTTTGGAATTCAGGAATCGTTCTTATTTTCGTAGCATTAACTTTGGGCTTCACGAATCTCGAGTTCGAGGTAGCAAGATCTTGGTGGCCAGTTTGAGGAATAAGTCGTCCAGTAAATTTTTGCTCTACAATTGGATTGTTTTATATCTCGTATGACAGGAGGCACCATTCTGTTGAAACCACAAGTCATCTAAATCCACGACGTCCAACTGAGGCCGCAAAAATCCACTGTTGTCTCATGATAGCGTTCACTGCGTTTCCGATCCCATTTTCAAAGCGGAACGGCCTGATCACTTCACCAACATAACTGTTACTCTTTGACTGTGCATGGGCCGTTCCTGGATGATTTTCTATGTTCCAAACGCCACTATTTTGCTTGTTCACATGCCCACTAAGGTGAAAATATGGCTCCTCGCTAAAGATGATTTTCTTAGCAAAATTGCTATCAACTTCTTGATTCTACAGCACTCAGTCGGCAAATATGGTCTTCTGGCTTTAGTACCCGGATTAGCTGAATCTTGAATCTTTTTGTTAAAATGCGTTGCATGGTGCTTTTTGAAACATCAGTTGCAGTGACCGACGGCGCACTGGGGTTTCTGTTGTTGCTTATCTAACTATTTTGGACTATAAAGTCTAATTTGCTTATTGGTATAATGGTAAAGATGGTTACCTTATAGGGATATCTTATAGAAAGATCAAACGGGCGATATCCATTTAGAAGCCCCAAAAACATCTCACTCATCGGTTAGAATAAAGCTCTCGCTATTTAGACTGTGATGTTAGGCCAAACGTTTGCCACTTTCCATTTTGACATATCGATTGAAGGGGACCAATGCCAATGATTCCAATTTTTGTTTATCCCGACAAGTGAAAAATAACTACATCAATTAGAATGTTTTCCAAGATGTTTCTACACATCTTCAGACAATTTTGCCAACTTGTTCGGAAAGTTCTTATGCCACGATGAAGATCTTGATGTGGCACAACTAGGCAAATGAAAAGCCATAGCATGTTTGTACTCAGATTGCCTCTAAGATCATGCGGCCACAACGGAGTCGTTGTTCCGAATGTTCGCTCCGACAGCAAAAGTTCTTTGTTTGTTATGAAAGCATTGCCCCCACCTTCAAACCACCCTTTACCTCATAATATTCCTTTAAAATTAGGGAAAGAGTTACTCCTCCCTGTTTTTGAAATCGATTTTATTGGGCGCGTTTAAAATGAAAAAACGAAATACTTTTATACACTTCTCTTTTATCTATTAAAAAAACATTAAAGCGTTTAAAACAGGATTGTCCAAATATTTCCTTGCTCTGGTCCGTTACAAAAATTCTCTTTAAGCACCCTTTTAGAATTTCCATATTGTCTCTTAAAATTTTACTTATCCTATTTCAAAGCAGTTTGCATCAAATTCCCAAATCAGAAATTAGTTTATCCAGTTGCAATGGGACAAATATTTTTTCAGTAATTTTAGGCTAAAAGATCATTAAATTATTTAAATAAATAATAATATTATTATTATTTAATTTTATCCTAAATTTTTAAAAGTAGCGTCTAGATTGATCTTTAGAGTTCTATTGGGCCCTTTGAAACTTTTTTTAACTCTTCCGGATCCTCAGCGACTTCAACAAGAATCCCTAATCTAGAAGGTTGACGAATTTGATATTTCTTATTGATATAATAATGAATTTACCACAATTTTAGTCAATAATGTTTATTACTGTTTTAAACAGGAAAATCCGCATCGCCATGCGATTACCACAAAAATCAGTGAGCAGATGGAGCACTTCAATGTGTCTAATATATACGACTTTCATCTCCACTTAGGTCTAGTTCTCGATCGAACGAAATATAAATATGGGACTGATTCGCTTTTATAGCGAATTTATTGAGAGTTTTCCCCTCAATTTGGAATACTTACTCAATAGCACATATGAAAGCTATGAAAGTTTGAATAATTGCACCTCTATTATATAAAAATTGAGGTCCTAGACTATTGAGTCTGATACCTTTATTTAGTTAAATAACTCAAGATCTAGACCTGAGTGGATGGTGAAAGTCATATATGTTGAACACCTTGATATGCTCTATATGCCTACCGATTATGGTGGTAATTGCAGAAGGAAACGAGGCGAGGTTTTCTGTTAAGATATTTATTTCTACTGAAATGTGTCTTTGTTTTTGCCAACTGCTGATAAAAATTAGGTACCAGTGATGTAAGATTTACAAATTACACATATTTATTGATTCGATATATATGGTAACGTCCAGGTACTACTTTGATTTACGGTAGTAAACCAGCACTACCAAAAATATATTCATCATTTTTACTTTCTAGACCTGAATTTCACAATGCTCAATTGCTTATAATATATCATCGCCGTAAATTTACCTGCTTCGCCATTCGTCCAGGAAAGTATTTAAAACCATGGCTCCGAGTTCTTCCAACATTTACAGTTCTATGCAAAGCAACAGACTAAATTAGTCAACCCCCGCGCGCTCTTTATAATCTCGTGCATCGTTACTCGAATACTCTAAGAGTCGACTACCACTTACGCACTCTAGAAAGTCCTTCGATCTTCTCCCGCGTTCGTAGTCGTACTCCGCATTGCAGATCATTAGAACGTGTACGGCGTACATATGTATCTGTTTTGCTCCCCTGTGAACATCCGGATTAGTACCAGGTGGGATGCAAAGTTGCCATGTTCAGTAATAAGCTGGACGATGTACTAGTTAAGATACCATCATCGCTAGTTACCATCTCTGCTTCCATTTTGTTGGTTCTTTACGAGTCCCATTAGACCTTCTCAAAATCGGCGGTTTCGGCGCCGCTTTCTTTTTGGCCAGTTGGGTCGTACGCTTGTTCTTGGAATTCCGAGATTCAGCTACCACAAAACTACTACTTACACATCCGCCAGATTTTTGAGACCATCATGTTCATTCTTCACCAATGTCAAGTGGAAAGGTACCAAATATTTTTAATTAAAGTATTCTTAAAGTTCACATACTTGTTACTTGTACTACTAATCAATTATTATATGGATTGACGTCAGTTTAATTGTTAAAGTTTGTTAATTTCTTGTATTTGAATTTGAAGTATTGCAATTTCTTGGTGACGATTCTCCAATTTTACCAAATGAAGTATATCTTGGAGCTGCAATTGAGTGGTGATTTATCATCTCTTCCAACTACACCGATCAAATATTTACCTTTACAACTTCGCAGTAATTCTTCTATATTTGGATTAGACATTGAGATTTCTACTGATGAAGCCTGATGAGCAATCTTCTTTAAAGTGAGATGATAAATATCATTTCAACTTTCGTTTTCGCCTAGAAAATTCACTGGATTTTAAAACAGTTACCGCTCGTTCGCCTAGTTTTAACAGGCCGAAGGTCTGTGTGGGCAAAATAGTTGCATTCTAGGCTAGTTGTTATCGGAAAACTTCTTCGCTACTTTCCTTTAGATCTTTTTTAGCCTTCAGCTTGCTCTGTATCTTTATAACTTTTCATTATTCAGAATCCTTTGGCATTACATTTCTTGTTTTTATATGACTTATGTTTTCTTAAAATATATGTGCTTCCATCAATTTCCAATTGCTTTATTACATCTACTTAAGGGAAGCGAACCTACCCACACGTGCTTTAATTTTCTCTCACCTCCTAATATTAAGAGGGATCATATTTCAACTCCAAATCTTATTTATGCTATATTCGATCCTACCTGTATCCTGTTGAATGAACGCAGCAGTTTATTCAGTACCAGATTGAAGTTGCAGAAAAATTATTTTTGTTAAGGTTCAATTTGAATAGCTGTGGAGTCAGCTGAAGGATCATAACCGGTAGTAGCATTGTAGTGAAGAAGACAATTAAATATGACAGTAATACTAAGATTTTGTAAAAATCAGTAATTGAGTTTTACTCATAGTTTTAAAGATTGGAATTGTCACAACTAAAAGTAAACCTAATAAAATTTAGTACTCTCCAGCAGAAGGAAATGGTGAAGATGTAGAAGATATTTAAAAAAAAATACAGATCCTAATAAACATGAGATTATTATAATAATGGGTGCTTTCTACTCAGGGCTGGCAAAGGTGGAATCTTGGACATACCGGGTGAATATGTACTTGGAGAAACGAATGCAATTCTGCCAAGAAGAAAAGCTAACTATAACCAATGCATGGTATAACCTGCCTGTGCGAAGACAATGCACGTGGACGTTTTAGTTATAAATCGAACAGATTTTATACTAGCAAATAAACGTTTCAAAAATGCCGTTACACTAGAGCAGAAGTGCGTTCAGACCATAAAATGTTAGTAGCAAAAGTAAATTTTGGGCTAGTAAAGAAAAGAAAACTAACCCCAAGTAACAAAGTGGATGTAATAAAGGTTAAAACACAGAAACTAAAAAAACTCACTAGCAAAAGAAATCAAGGATTGACAAAAGAAAAAGTAGTAAGCGATACATAAACTAATCAAAAATATATACAGCAAGTATTAGTTGAGAGTGGGGAAAAAGAGCTGGGTAAAAGTAACGAATTTAAACATAAATGGGAATGAAGTCAAATCTCAACAAGCCAATAACGTAATTAAGAGAAAAATAAAAAAGGCAAAAGATAAATGGCTTGAGAAAATGAAAGAAGTGCAAAGTAAATATGAGGAACTCAACAGCTAATTAGAAGAGAAAGCCTGTGCACTCTTAGAGACGACAAGGATTATATAACCATTAAAAACATAAAACTTAAAAAGTATGGGAACCAATACATTGCCCAAATTATCAAAGACAACTGACCTGAAATAGAGAACTACACAGATAACATCCTTGACGACCGGAAATTCTACAGTTAGAAGTAAAATATGCAATAAGAGATGATAAAGCGCCTGAATTAACAAGAAATCTGAATTTGGAACCGATCATTCACAGTTTGGATTTAAAAGTGGATTAAGAACAAGAGATGCACTATTTTGCATAAATGCTTTGCTACAGAAATGTTGACAATTTCAAATTTGGTAGATTCCAATAGATAAGACAAGACAGAAGAGATACACGATTAATGAGAAACTCATATTGGAAACAGACTGCAAAGGTATGGATAGAAGAAGAAGAAACAGAAGAACAACTAACTAAAGAGTTAAACTACTCTGAATACATATTTCAACTAGCACTGTGGTAGATAACTGCAGGAATTAAAATCAACGGAGAATCAAGTGATTCTGTTATAGTCGTTGAGAAATTGGATGATTTGCAGCTTCTAGGAAACACGGTAAACAGGGAAAGTGAAGAATGGGACTAAAAATTAGTGCGAAAAAATCCAAATGCCGGTTAATTGAACCACGTCGTGCCAACTAAATCTTTGTTCATATACTCACCGGGTTTAGTTAACTGGTGAATCTTTTTTTTAGGAAGGTGAATTAAAATTCTGTCAGCTGACAGATTCTTTCCATAACTTCCATCGCCTGATTCTTTATTATCATATTTATCATCATCTACTTCTTTTCCTACTCCTTCCACCAGCACTGCTACTGCTGCTGCCTTTTTATTATTTTCCAACAGCACCAACCCGCCATTACATGACTGGTTTATAGGTCATCTTCGTTGATAATCTCCGTTTGCTTGTTCTTTTTTGAGTATCTTTAGGTGTCTAGAGAGCTTTTTTAAAGAAGTTTTTTTATGCGTCCTTTACTTACTTTTCCCCATTTACGGCCAAGTGTAGTGCATCGAGGACAAACCTTTTTGGCCACTTCGGACGCTCGGCGATTTCTTCGATTATCATCTGCCTCATTTTTCATTAGTTTAGTGTTTTAGAATTTTTACGATTACTTGATTTAGTGGTTGAAAGTGTGAGGTCGTGTTTGGTGGCAAGAACCCCAACTTACAGTTGGACAACTTGGGGTGGAGATGTGCAGGGCAGTTAGTTTCTAATATCACAGTAATCTTCTTTTTCTCTCTTTGCAGAACCGCGTCCCAGTTGCGAAAGTACTCTTCAAAGTTTGTTGGCAAATGTTTCACTTCCTTGAAGCATTTCGAGGTCTCGCTCTTTTGAATTATCAGTGGTGCCTTCTTGTGACTCCCGGTCGTGTTAAAAGTTAACAGGACTATAAACCAGTATTTAAGTTTTTCCCCTGCGGACCCCTAGCTTTAAATACTATGACACTGTCAGAAGTAGTCCTGAAATACAGGCCGGTTTTAAATATTCTCCGAGGAGCCGCTCTCCAGCAAAGATGACCAAATGCTGCGGACCTAATTTTCTGCTACAGTCTTATCCGAATTTGCTTTCTCTCCATGTAATTGTTTGTATACTACACCATGACACACCTTCCAACTCGTTAGCCATTTATCCGTTGTCCTAAAATTCTCTTCTCTACTTTCTTGGGCAGATCTTTTACCTTCTGAGGTTTCCTTTTATTATTGGCACGTTAAATAGACTTAAACAATTGTGGAAGAGCCTATTCTACTGTCTTACTCTTTTCCATTTCACTATTTAAATTGAAACTAAGTCCTAGTTAATCTCGAGACTTAATACACCTCATTAGTGTGTTTTTTTAAACACCCAGCCTCTTCGCAACCTCACACTGAAGTAGCTCTTCTGGATTTTCGTCGTCCTATATTTTTTAAAAGTTTTAAATTTTATGAAACACTACGGTTATCGTGTCTCAGCATAATGATTCTCGAGAAAAACTAACTGCGGGAGGTCAAAATGCCCCGACATTGAAAACTAGGTAGCAGAGGTTTCAATGGAAATAAAACCAACCAATCGCGAGACAGGTAGAAAGGGGTTATTCACTCGTCATTGAATATTCTCACATTGGAAAGCAGTTCAATAAAAAAGGCAAAGAGAAAAAAATCATTTTTTAGACTTAGACCTAATTCTATACCTGCTGGACTGTCGCTATAGTTGTCAAGAGCAAATAACGAATTAAACTCAGACCGAGAACTAAGCTAAGATAAAAACAGGGAAATATAAATCTCTCTTACGTGACAATTAACTGCAAATGCCACTTAAAATAAAATTTTCTTAAATGTTATGTTTGGAGACCTAGACGCTAAAGAAGAAAATAATGAATAAAATTGAGGCGTTACAAATGCGGACATACCCAGGATTCTGAAGATTTCATTGTCAGCCAGAATAAGTAATAATGAGGTACTGAGACTAATAGACAGAGAATTAATCAACAGCATCAATGGGAGGAAAACAGCCTATTTTGAGCGTATTCTCAGGAACGATAGCTAGCTGCAAATTATTGTTAAGGAAAGAGACCCTAACTGGACGGAACTTACTACTGACCAACTGTTTAGAATCCGAAAACGCAGAAGACACACAAGAAAAAGAAGAAAAGTAAGACGAGACTATATCTAGTAAATAAAACGCGAGCAATCACGAGCAATGTTAGAAGAATACTTCTGCTTCACTTCTGAAGTGTGACAAGAGTGTAGACTCCTGTAAACTTTCAAGGAGAGTTTGGAAACCACTAAGTATTGAGAAAGGTATTATCAGTTGTCGGAATTTAATACGATAAGTTGTAGGTCAAAAATATCTGAAGACATAGATTATAAGACAAAGGGTGAAAAAAGTCAAAATTTTGTTTTCCCCAAAAGAAATGGTATGGATCTGTTTAGCCACATTTTGGCATTCTATTAGTAACATTCTTTTACTTTGCACTATTAACAATGACACCGACTTCATTCGCTTTGGCCGGCTGGGCGTTGCAACGAATTTCGGCTTGCCAGCGGAAAACCAGCCGAGGTAGGTGCCCCTTCGGAGCAGCCTCATTTGGCCGCCGCCGACGTTCGCGCGAAAGGCCTCATCGAAAGGCTCTTAGATTGAGTAATTGCCCCCGCCGCGAAAGCGAGGGGGATTTTTTCGCGGCGCGGCGATAACTGCCGGCGACGTGTAGCGTTTCCGCTCCCATTCGCGCTTGATACACAATAATCGCCAGCGTCTGGGCTCTGTCTAGGCTTTTTGCGCCTTTATTTACCTCGCGGCCCGCATTCCTAGACAGCGCAACGAGCAGCGCTGCAAGTACCACTTCGTCTGCTTACGCAACGCCGGCTCTCCGGTCGCGGCGCGCTTTTCCGACCTCCGGCTGCCTCCGTACGGCAGCTGGCCGCAGGGGCATTCGTGATCAGAAGCAGTTCGTTCCGTCTCACTTTTATTTTTATGATTCCACATGACCGTTGGTTGGTTAAACGTGAGCTGAGAATTCGATCATGGTGATAGGTTGTGTCCAAGCATTAAAATGCTCTACAAGAATAGTCAAAAAGTTTCTTCAACGTATTTAATAGTAACAATAATTTTCTTTTAGTAAAATATAAACGAATTTTGAAATCTGATAGATTTGACCTTCACCCAAATGGAGTACCGTTGAACATTCCATATCACATATGACTGGTCATAATTATTATACTGCACGGAGCATCAAGAATCTCCTGGTACGATTTGTTGTTAGTACAGGTGTTCCGGTTAGTTCTAATCCAGTTTGTTGCCCAAAAAGCCCTTATTTAACATAGAAGTAGATCAATACATCAATCAAAGTATATTCCATAATTAGTTATGAGTTTTTGCCACCTTTGGGCAGCATGCCGATTCTGTGCCGAAAACTAAACCCTCGTCGGCCCATTTTAACATTTTTACAAATTACCGAAGTGTATGACTACTAAGGTGTGTGTATTGAGCAGAAAAGGTGGTAACCTAACGGGGCCAGCTCGCAGAGTACGAATTTTTCACTGCAGGTCTAGTAGTACTTTTTACTGACAAAGCAACATGAGACCGAGTTATCGTCCAAAAGGACCACTTTTCGGCGTTTACTAGAGCTATTGTAGGCCTCTTCTGGTAAAAATTCTCATCCAAATGGAATAATTATTGTACGTGGCGATCCCTAGAAAACGGCTTCGTTTGCTCTAGATAGTTCGTAGTAAATCATGACCTCCTGGTCCCACTAGATACAAAACAACTTTCTGGCCATAGATATTGAGCTTCGGCGCTAAAATAAACGATTGTCCAGGGTTCTTCCATAATTTTTTGAAATCAAGATTATTGAAATATATGACGGGAAGTAAAGAAATTGCGATATTCAAGTGACAACTAATGTGGCACTTATTTTTTCCTACCGGATCTTTCTGATCGCATGTTTGGGTTGGGTTTTCGACTAATAATACTTGGAATTAGGCATCTTCCAACTATTTTGCCCGACCAGAGCGTTCTTTGCCATTCACATCAAAATCACGATCTTAAAACGAAAACAGCAGTTGAGGTACGATGGAGCTTCATCGCCGTAAGCTTTTTCAAGAGTTTGCTGATCTTCGGTAGCTGGTTTTGTCAAATCAAGTAGAGACTGCAAGATAACCCATATTTTGGCCAAAGAATTAAAAAAGTACTTACTGGTCTAAACATATGCAGACTCAACTAGTTGTAAAGAGTGGCTTGCGCAAGAAATTATGTGGCAGGATTTACTACTTTTATTATTCTTTAACTAACGAGGAAGGAAGACTACGAAGCAATTAGCAGATTAAAAATAGGAAAAGCCTGCGGCGAGGACGAAGTAGAAGCTGAAATGGTATAGGTGGGGAGGGGAGAACAATAAGGCCGCTACAAGTTTGGGAGGAACAACAAATACCGAAGGATTGACAAAGGAACAGCATAGTTCCAATATATAAAAAGGGGAAACAGACAAATTGTAATAACTACAGACCCATATGCTTCTTTGCAGTGTTTTTCAAAGTATATACAAGAATAATAAAAAAACAACTTGGGAACAAAGTAGAAGAAAAAATGGGAAATGAACAGGCAGCTTTTAGATCACAGAGACAAACTAATGATAACATAAGTATACTTAGAAACCTAATAGGAAACAGGCAAACAACTCTATATGATTTTTATAGACCTAAGAGCAGCCTTCGATAATATAGAGAACAATATATTACGGAATTGCCTGAAAAAATTAAAAGTTACAGATAAATTACTTAGGGTGGTGAAAATCTACGAAAAAGTATGCGGATAATCCTAATCGAGCAGAAAAGATCAAATTTATTCGAGATGAAAGAAGGAATAAAACAGGGAGAGGCCTGAGTCCACTGCTTTTCACTATTGTGACGAATAGACTGCTGAAGAATACAAGAAGGAAACCACCGAAGACCATTGTGGGATACAAAAACATTAACCCAATACAAACAGACAACCTGTTGTATGTATAATATAAATAGCAGACACACTCGATAAGACACAGGAGTTAATGGACATATGGACATCAGAGATTGAAAATTAAAAACTGAGATAAACACGAATAAAACGAAAATTATGATAAATGGACCATCCGAAAAAAATGATGCAACAAAGATAAATGCAATGAAGATGGAATAGAACGAGTATCAATATTTAACTATATCGGAAGTATAATAACGGAGGAACGAATGCTGAGTTAGCGAGTGATATATTTGAATCTACAGTTTTGAGAGTATTTTCAGATCTTTGCGACCTCGAAGTCTCTTGTAGCTGTATATTTGATGCACTACAATTTGGGCTTGAAGTCACTGAAGTTGATGGCGACGATCGATATAACTTATTTAAATTTTTTCTGATTGAGCTCAGCTCTTCGTTTACTCGACTCAAAGTTTTCGCCCCCAATTGTTGGAGCTCTAGGCTTCAGTTTACTTAGTCTATGGATTAATCAGGCCTTACCTGTCTAAGCTTTCTTCCCATTTAAAAAATTTTTCATCGTCAGTTCTTCTTACACCTTTCAATTTTTTAGTCCTTTAAGCCTTTGGGCCTTTGCGTTTATTTACGGGTATTTTTTGTTTCTACCCTTTTATTGTGTATTTGTATTAGATAATATTTTTATGATAACTCTGACTTTGGTATTATTACGTCGTTATCATTTCAGATGTTTAAGGCGACTTTTTGTATTTATATATATATCTGTCACAATCGAAGATCATTGGCTTTAATCGTTTTTAATTCCTATTTAAGGTTTTATATATCAAGTGTTATACAGTGCATGGGCGATTGATTAAAATAATTTGTTTTACAGTTTTGCCACTTTTGAAGAATTATGTTTCCAATCTTTTTATAATTTGATAATAGAAAATTGTAAACTTACACAAATATTGGACTGACTGTTCTGTAGGAAAATAATTTGCCACACCTTACCTTTTCAGTTAGTGTATTTGGAAACAAAAGTAATGTTGTGTTTTAAGTCAGGTCGAGTGATGTTTTAATATTGCAACCTTTTTTGTGTTTGGGTTTTGGATCAACAAGAACGCTACTAATTTATGCAATATTTTTCCTTAAATAATAAACAAAACCCCTAGTAGAAGCAAGGTTTATGAGCTGTGAAGTTAAAATCCCCATATGTTCGCCCATCCGTTACGGACTATGTCTCATACAACCATCGTGTCCTAGACAACCGCATTACTACCCCTTATTCAAAATTAACGCAGGTTCTCAATTATTTTTAGTAACTAAGTACGCTAATCTTCAGGCATCTTGAGATCGAGTCCGTCTTCATCGCAGTCAAGAGCCTTAACGGCTTGGCCACAATGGTGCTAGCTCCTTAATTATAAATACAACAAATATTTTTTACAGTCCTGTAATAATAATAATAATGGCGGTCGTCTAAGGCGCGGTGGTTGCCACATCGCCCTGCATCAGAAATGGTGCGCGACAACCGGGCAGAGAAAGCGAATATATAAGTCTTAACCTCTCAGTTCAAAGGCCGTGCTCCCACGCGAAGAGTTAGATCCGTACCATTATTATTTAAGTGATGCTTACTACACAAATAAGAACTTTCAGCACAATTCAGAAATAATACTTTGTAATATAATTTTTTGTATTATTTTTCACTCCTCAATTGTAGTATGGAGTTGGGCAATCCTTAGAAAATTTGGTCAAAGGCTAAAAAAGTAAATCGTCATTAGTTTGTTTAAGTTCCAGGATGTTACATATATTCTTATCCCCAAGACCTATCTTTGGGTATTTTCCGAATTGTATTTTTATTATCAACCGCGCTCTCAAAATTAATTCCCCATCAAGCCATAATTAAACCAGAACGTTAAATTTCTCAGCACTTTGTTGCAAATTTTCAGCATTTATTTGCTTTGGAGCTTTAAAAACTTTATTATAGAACATTTCACCCAAAGGTTTAATAACAGAATTAATCATTTAGGCACTTGAATTAAAATAAACACTCGAATTGTAAAATATAAAAAATTTTATCAGTTGATTGTTGAGATGGGAATATGTTCATCACTGAAGTTGCATTTCTTCTCTGGATGGCGATCCTAATTCTCTGTTTCAGATATGTGGTAGATTTAGGTTCTCCAGTCACTGTCTGAATTCTCAATCCTAATGCGTCAATGAAATCAACGGCTTTTTTACACCAAGGGCCCAGAGTTTCCACTGCGACGGGGATAAAAATGTGGTTGATCCTTACAACTTCTCTGTGTTTGTTAATCTTTTTCAAAGTTGCTTTTGATGCCACTAATTCAGCCGCTTTAAAGCTAATGTCAAAATAGGAAGGAGCAAGAGTATCAGCACAATTAGAGTCCCAAACAAGAAGTTGGCCCTTTTCCCAAAATAAGAATACCGATGACAAAAAACTATTTCCTAAAGGTGAGTGGAATCAAAAGTCTCCGAAGGAGACATTCGAGAAGCAATTAAAATATTATCCTCAGATGATCAACTTGCTATTATGGACAACAACACTCTCCAACAATTGAAGGATAAACACCCTGCTCCATCCAGAACTCTATGTTTACCTGATCCACCTCACCAAGATTCTAATTATTTCATCACTACTAAAGAGAAATCGTAAAAACACTTTTTTCCTTTCCAAATGGCTCTGCAGATGGTCTTCGACCACAACATCTAAAAGACATGTTTTCTCCATCTAATGGGTCAGCCGGTTCCTCCCTCACCAATCTAATCAGTTTCACGTTGAAGGTCAAGTATGCAGTAGAATATGCCAATTTCTATCCGACGCAACCTTATATGCCCTTTCCAAGAAACATGGGGGAATCCCTCCAATCGCAATAGGTTGCACATTTAGAAAACTAACGGCAAACATCGCTGGTCGCCACGTTGAAACTTCTATTGGAAACTGCCTTCAGTCATTACAAGTCGGTGTAAACTGTAAGGGAGGTTGTGAGGCAGCGGTGTACGCAACAAGGACTTTTATAGAAAATAATAGAAATACGAATTTTGTACTCCTCAAAATCGACTGTCGTAACGCTTTTAACGCTATTGACAGAGGTTCGATGCTTTCAAGAGTTAGAGAGATGACCCCAGAACTCTACTCCTTTTTATGGCAATGTTATTCGGCACCATCTTTACTTTTCTTCGGAAAGGACACAATTGAATCTCAAGTCGGGGCTCAGCAAGGGAATTCCTGTGGCCCACTTGTCTTCAGCCTAACAAGCATGAAGTTCTATTATTTTTAAACTCAGATTTAAATATCTCGTATCTCGATGATGGAACCTTAGCTGGAACACCAGAGACAGCCTTAGAGGATTTGCTGAAAACTATTTTAAAATTCAAAGAGAAGAAATGTGAATTATTTTTTTCTGAATGAAGAGGTTCCGTCAATTTCTTCGAAATTTAATAAACTTATCTCTGGAATTAAGATAATTAAAGATCTCGATCTGCTCGGCTCACCAATAGTCGACAGTGCTTTTACAAAATGTTTTTTCAAAAAGAGGGAGGAGCTTGACAGACCATTCCATCGCCTTAAAGATATGAACTGCCACATAGATTATTATCTTCTAAGAAATTGCTTCGCGATTCCTACACTCACATACTTTTACGAACAGTCCCCTTATAGAGATATTCAAATCACATAGGAGATTGAAAGAAACATCAAATTTAATTTGGAAGGAATTATTAATAACTACCTTGATCATGATAGTTGGACTTCCATTAAGATCAGATGGTCTTGAAATTCGTAAAGTAGCAGATATTGCTTTACCAGCATTTCTCAGTTACACAAACTATTTTCCAAATTAATTTCCGAAAATCCAAATTTGAAAACAAGAATTAGAGCATCTGAAAAACCAGAATCAAACCAATGGCTTAACGTACTCCCTGCTAGAAGCATTGGAACTCTATTGGATAGGAACTCCTTTCGTATTTCCGTCGCACTTTGTACTGGCACTAATATATGTCATTCCTATCAATTCACCTGTAGTGAGACCGTGAAAGAGAATGAGATTCATGGTCTAAGAGCTGCTCAAAAAGTGGTGGACGCCACTCCCGACACCAAGAACTGAACAATATTATCTGTCGAGCCCTAAAATCTTCAAAGATCCCATCAGTCCTGGAATGAACTGGCCTTTATAGAGACGATGGAAAGAGATCAAATGGAATGACTTTAACTCCTCGGGAAAAGGGCCAAGATCTTGTTTGGGACTCTACTTGTGCTGATACTTTTGCTGCTTTGGAGCTTAACATTTGCTTTAATCTAAACATCATTTTATTTATAGTCAAATATTAGGGCTTGGAAATTTGTGTCTGCTAAAAGAATGTCTTCTATGTTATTTGTAAGTTTTCAGTTCCAGACTACTTATTAATGTGCCAGACATACACTTACAGTGTCTGTTAGACCTACGAGCAATCTAGAGATTAGGATGATTTAAAATTGTACGCTTATATGTACATGTTCCCAGAAAATAAGGAGGTAGTCAACATGATTTTTTATAGTTTATAGTCTAAAAAATAAAAAGCATCAAAATTGACTCTGGATCAAAAATTGTATGCTTCTAATGCTCCTGTATTTCACTGATAATTTTTTGTCTTTATTAAAGAGCTGATTGAGCCACAATTTACTGTTAAGTTTTAAATATTTTATTTAATTTATCAAAAGGTTTTTCCAATAGAGAACAAAGTAAAGCATTTTGATTTTTGCTACTGGTAAAATCTTTATTATTTTGCATTTTTTTATATTTAACTTTTTTAAGATATTTTAGAATCGATAACCGCGAAAAAATTTTCATTTTTGAATTGCAATAACTTTTGCATCTTTATTTTAAAGCTCTAAGACCACTGATTAAAAACACCATTTTATTGCCACAGAAAATTATTTACATTCCTTACACTACAACTTAAACTTAATATGTTATCAGCCGCTTTAGGCAGTACATAAAACGGAAAATTATTCATATTAGGGGCAGCGGTAGTTTATCATTCCACGGCTTCTAGATCGTCATAAGGAAACTTGCGATGCACTTCTTCTAACACACTAGAACTCAGCTTGTTTCCGTTCAAAGAAACGCGCTGCAAAGAGGGGAAGTCACCGAAACCTTTTGGGTCTATCTTCTCAATGTTGTTGTTCTCCAGGTCCAAACAGCATAAGTCCGCTAGGTGGAAAACACTTTCAGGTCTACGCTTTTTAGCAGGTTGTTGCTGAGGTTGATTTCTTTCAGGAACTGGAGCTGGTCAAAAGTGTTGGATTGATTTCGCCAACGAGGTTTCCCTCCAAATGTAGGTATTCTAAATTAGCGGAATATGACAAGGTCGTACTTGACAGCAGCTTCAGCTTGTTGCCACTCAAATATAGCGATTTCAATCTTTTCAAAGGCTTCAACAGGTTCAGAGGCAGCTCTTCCAAACTGTTATTTGCGAGATTTAGCCGAACTAAAGCGGGTGTGTTTATAAAGCTGTCATTCCCCAAGCTGTTTATGTTATTTCCGTTTAAGCCCACATCTTCCAATTGCGAGAATACCCCAAATGCTTCCGGAGTTACAGATTTTATTTGATTGTAACCAGCGTTAACCATTTCAGCTTCTTTAAACCGGCAAAGGTTTTCTTGTTTAAACTAGAGATTTTGTTGTTGTTTAACAGAAGTTCTGTTAGGGTCGACAAATTTCCAAAAACATCATCTTCTATTTGCTCGATGTTGTTGTGTTCTAAATTAAGATGCGTCAGCTTGTTTAGACTTGCAAATATGTTCGCTTTAAGATGTTTAATTTTATTATGGTTCAGTTCTAGATGAGTCAGCTCACTGAGGTTTTGAAATATATGAGAAGGTACCTCTAGAATTTTGTTAAAAGACAACAATAGGGTATTTAAGTACGATAAGTCTTTAAATGTTTGCTTTTCTAAAGTTACTATTTGGTTATGTTGTAAATTGAGTAGCGTTGCAGATGAAAGACCGTCGAATATTCCGTTTTGAAGAGTCTCCAATTTGTTTTTGTTTAAATAGAGGTATTGTAGCCAGCGCTGGTTTCTGAAAATTCCCGGAGTTAACTGTTGGATTTGATTGTCTTCCAGTGAAAGACTGGTTAATCTAAATAGACTAACAAAAACGTCTCCGTCCAAAGCAGTTAGACTGTTGTGGTGCATAAATAGCTTGCTCAAAGAACGCAAGTCGCGAAATATTCCTTTTGGAAGCGCCTTAATCTTATTGTTTTGAAGTTCCAGGGTTTTCAGCTGAACTAATCCTTCAAAAGCGTCTTGGTGCAAAGCGTCTATCTTGTTGTCTTCCATGATTATATACGTTACCGTCGACAGGTTTGCTAGAAACACGCTTTTCAATTCGTTGCTTTGCATTTGAAATTCTTTCAAGCTATCTAGCCCCTTCAAGACATTTCCTTGAAGTTCTGTTAATTTGTTGTCTTCTAAAGTGAGGCGCTGGAGGCTACGACAGTCTTGCAGAAATTCTTTAGGTAATACCTTTAGGCGATTTTTTGCCAAATTTAATGTTTCCAAGCCACCCAGTCCGGAAAAGGCCCCGTCCTTTACGATACTAATGAGATTCCCTTGTAATTGAAGAACTTTCAGTTTTGTTAAGTTTACAAATAAGTCGTCTATTAGTTCTGTTATTTTATTGTGTGACAAGTCAAGCGTTAATAAGTTACCTAGACCAATCAAAGAATTCTTACTTAAATCTTTCAGTCGGTTGTGACTGATATCTAAAATGCTTAAAGAATGTAAATCTTCAAATATGTTAGGAGGAAGTGTCGTTAGGAGATTTCCAGATAATTTAAGGTCTTGTAGGCTGTTAAGTCCTTCAAAAATATCTTTATGTAGTTGAGATATCTTGTTGGTTTCTAAACCTAAGGAGGTGAGGGTCGGCAGACTCTTAAAGACGTTGTTGGGTAAAGCCTCAATGTTGTTGTAAGATAAGGTCAGCTCAGTTAGGGACTCAAGGTTTGCAAACGCGTTCGCTTTTATTTCTTTTATATTGTTGCTGTGCAGGTGAAGGATTAGTAAAGACGGACTGCCAAGCCAGTCCTCCGGAATGTCCGGCATTTTGTTGCTCCAGATATTTACAGTTTTCAGCTTAGACGATTGGGAGAAGGTTCTTTTATTCAAATTCTCTATAGTGCTGTACCCGATGTCCAGCTCTTCTAGAGAGGACATCGTCGCAAGCAATTGGGTCGGCAAGTTGGTTATGTTGCAAGTCGCTATCGAGAGTGAAGCTGCTCCAGATAGTTTTTCAAAGGCTGCAGAAGTTACATTGTCAATAGTGCTATCTATGAACTGTAGGTTTTCGGTGGCACCCTCCGAAAGATCACATTTTCCAAACTCGGTCTCTAGTTGCAGCAAAGAGCTGATGCCGGCGCAGGTCACTGTACTCGAAGCTTCACGTTTGCATTTGCACCGATAGTCTTCATTTAAGGCGGCCGATTGTATCAGGATTATAATCAACAGCCATGCTGAAACAACTGACCGTAAAAGCGAGTGTTTAAATAAAATATTTCTATGTACATACCTGGCGGTTTTATTGCGCTATTTGGCATCATACTTGCGATTTTAAAAATGCACGCGCAGCAGATATAAAGAAATTGGTCTCAACCGATTTTTACTGTAAACTTCCTTTAACGTCTGTTGCTATCGCGAGGCCTGCAGTTGAACTGGATGATATAAGCAGAATGTCAGTAATTTTGGATTATCAGCGAGCGTTATTGTAAACAGTGATTTATTGTTATTATTTGCGATATTATATCACACGTTGCTCTTATTTTAGGTTAAACGCTCGTGCCCATGATAGTTCTTGCGTACAAGGGTTAAATCAAAACTATCCGTGAATTATGTGACTCATTTTGATTTATGCTGTTTTTCTACTTTTTTAATTAATTTAAATAAATTCGTTTTCTGTATTATATAAGCTACATGCATAAAGTACTCCATGGCTCTAGAAAACGCATGCGAATGTGCTCTTTAGTGAAAATTAAACAAATGGGATAATTTTTTGTTGAACAATTCTTTAGTCTTGTACAAAACAAACATCTGTACGCTAGTGCATTTGTAGAGGATTTTATTGCAACCTTGCATACTGATGCTTATCTTTCTTGGCTATTTGAGGCTTTGACGCGTGTTACTGCATGAAAGTCCACTTCTCCTCCCTCGAATATTAATATATTATTTTGTTTTGGTGAAGGACGAAAGACACTTGGATTCAGGTGCTCAAAGACAACATCCTGCGGCAGGTGGGGAGGTCCAATAGCTCAACGTCTATTCCAGTGGGTGAGATGTCCACCATCAACATTTCGCCAATCTTCCCCAACCTGCACATCCCGAACGATTCGGTCATAGACGACGATAGCGTGGCGCACAAGATCAGGAGTTACTACCCATCTTGTGAGTATATATATATTTAGTAAAAGGGACATTTGTCTGAAACTAGAAGAATGGTAGGAACTACAGAAATTTTTGTAGTCTCTTTTTGAATCTTACACTTGTTAAAATTAAAAAACTAACGAGGAAAATCGCGCAGGTGAAATTCCAAAAAATACCGACCAGGAGGTTTGGAAGGACGAAAACACTATGAACCTGTACTTCAACGTCGACCACGGGCCCGAAGAGAACGGCATCAGCATCGCAACGGCCACCCTGCGCCTCTACAGGCTGCCCCATGATAACAGCAGCGCGCCCAGCAGCGCCGACTCCAGTTGCGAGGAGTCGTCCTCCGGCGAAGACGACCGCCTGCTCAGAATCTCCATCTACTGGTACACCAGGTCCTTGAGGAAACATCGTGGTAGGCCTCCGCATCTTCAGCCTTTATTTTTTCAGACAAAACCTTCTTGCAGTTAAACGCCGCCTTTCTGACAGCAAAGTGGTCGGAGAGAGCGCGAAGTGGGTGGAGCTGAGCGTGCGGCCAGCCACCAGGGCTTGGATTAAGGGGAGGAACCTGGGCCTGGCCGTGCTGGTGGAGGACCAGGACGGGACCGTTCTGAAGGCCGACAAATACTTCAAGGGCGCTTCTTGCACGGTCGGCGCGTGTGAGTGTGCATTAACCTAACTAACACCGTAGTTCAATTTGCTATTTGTTACCTCTCTGTTTTTACTGAGGTCCACGAAACTTTAACTTCAGTGTGGATTTTCAAGATTAACTCTATTAAAGTTTTAATAGTTAATTTTTGATTTTTGCATGGTTTCCGATTTAGCGTTGCATATTTTGAGGATTGTTTGACGCTTTTTTCAAATTCAAATCAATTTTTTACCCTTTCTTTATATTTGAAGTTTAATTAAGTTTTTAAATTTGCATACTTGGTGAATTAGCTGGTTTTGATATTTGTTTGCTTCTCACAAGTAGCTTAGAACATTTGCGTTTTTTGACTCGATCCCTGACTTGCCCCATTTTGCAGCAACCCCAAAACCTATCCCAACCGTCATTATCGATGCAGCGCGAAATGAACTGGAGCGAAGTAATGGCCATTCTGGACGAAATTCAACAGCAGCCCTGCATAACCACGTACCACTGCTCCCAACCATAGACATCTGCACGCTGGAGTTGCCGCCGAACGCCAGCTACAACCCGCTGTCCCTCGCCAGCCTGCGCACGAACGCGTGCGACCTAAAGAAGTCGCAGGACCAGGCGCAGCGCTCGCTGGAGCGGGAGCGGCTGGAGAAGCTGGCCGCCCTCGCGGGCTTAGTGCCCTCCAGCCGCCACATCCGCCACCAGCGGCAGCACATGCAGGACATCGGCGCGGACCCCCGCTCCAGGATGGTCGGCAAGAAGGTCATCCTGACCAACACGCAGCTGCGCAGCTACAACACCCACCTGGCGCAGGGCAACTCCACCAGCATTAACAGATAATTTGGCGGCCGGGGGCGGGCCACCACATACCATAACGTAGCTTAGGATGTAGGAACTATAGAAAAGAAGACTGCGATTCTACTTAACAGGATGCTAGCGACTAGGAAGAACTGCAGATTATGTAGCGAGCGAGCACTTCAGGAACTGCCTGCGACTGTGACTGACAATGAGCGTGATTGTGGTGTAACATAGCGACATGGAATCAGTTAACTTAAACAACTCGCTACAGCGTTGTAGCAAGTACTTAATCATTTTTCTTACTCTAGCGTAGCTATTTATACTGCATTTTGCATTGTTGTGGAGACAGCTGCTGATATGTTTTACATTTCACTCTTAACCGAATGACTTATGTGTAACATTGTTGTACATATTGTAAATTTAAGATTTATTTAATAAACGTATTTTTTAACTTTGTCTCATTGCACTTTTCTGAATATCCTTTTGTCTTCTTTGTAGGCGAACTTTCGACAATCGTTTTTATCGCCTATATTAAGAGAGCTCAAATATTTGTTCAGTTGTTTTCGACGTTCCTAAAGCTGGACGAGGACCTTTTTAAATCAAGAATTCTTCTTTGTAATTGTTAAACCATTGCATTTTTTATTATTTTAGTTCACTAACTGAACAAAAAATTCTTTTGGAAACTGCTTAGTATCGTCGCAAGGAGGTAATTTAAAGGCGCAACACTTAAAGCGATTCCAAGGCACATCTAATACTTACAATACAAAAAGAATTAAAAACTGGCACACCGCCTGATCGATAATGTGCTCAAAATGCTTATGAAGGTATTAAGAGGGACTAGGTGATTTCCGTTATCAACAATTTCTTCTGTTTGACTCAGAAGTTTCTTCTCTTGGGAAAAAGTACGACCAACTGTGTTAGTACAAAAGGAATGTAGTTTTTATATATGTCCAGAAGATTCTTGTTGAAATGTTCAGTAATAATTTTCGTTAAACATGAAAGACTGCTTATCTTGGTAATGTTATACATCCATTTGGAAATTGCATCAGTGGAATAGCTGATACTGCTGGGAACATTGTCATTTATCGCCCTTACCATTCTAACATTTTTGCGCCTCAAAAGCCGAATTGCCAAAGAAGCGCCAAGAATAAAGCAAATTATTGTAGTGCAATCCATAACGAGGAAATGCAAAAAAAGCACAGATGACCCTAAAGCTCCTCCTGTACAACTGTCCTGCATGAAGTTTAGAGAAAATTATTAAACAAAAGTAAAACATCTTTTTGAGTGTCTATTTGAAATGTTTTGTTAATTTAATTATGCAGTAGATAGATCAGGGAAGTATTTCTACCATTTCAATACTTTCAGGTTAGCCCCTTCAAACAGTGATATGAAACGTACTAGCGATTTTCGCTGACGACTTAGTCAAGGAAACCCAGCTACACCTTCTACATGTTATGCAGGTTTTCCTCACTATATAAATTAACAATAAGATCTGACGGTTAATTTTATCGTTCCGGCTCAATTTTTATATAATAGGTGAACCACTTGTAAGACTGTGCGAAGAATCGCCGTAGTGGGATCCGTATTTATCCTTATATTTGGTGACCGCCGACTGCGTCATCACCAACTCCGCCCGCATTGGTACAAGAAAGAATTTTAGCATTCGAAGTTAAAAGAGGGAAATTTTAAAGATGCAAAGAGTTGTGAAACTACCATGATAATCAGATAAAGCACAAATAACTGTTTTTCAAAGTAATAACCGACGCCAGAAAGTGTGAGGCAATTAACTATAAATACTCAAAACACTCCATCCATCTACGGAGTGAACGGCATTGTCCATACCACTTCAACAAATTTTAAAGTTTTATTAAGCAGTGCTAAAACTAGTTCTTAGACGACAATGCTGTATTTCAGTGCACAGCATTTTGAGGTGGCATTAGTGTAATATAAAATTGGTGAAGAATTGTAGACAAAGAGTTACCTGGTGTAAGCGAGAAGCTGCTGCTTATTAATAAATGTTTATTGTCGGATTTAAGGTATTCTCACCCTCGGTATTCTTCTAATTTTTAGCCTGAAAAATAAGTCCCTTTGCCTAAACACAACCGATCCAGTACAAGCCTAGGTTGTCTTACAAACGATTTAAATTAAATTTTTGGGCACCTTTTAAGGTTATTTCGAGCAACGTATAGCTAAAGTCAGCGAACTTCCTGTCATATTTTATTTAGTTCAGTTTTCAGCACTTGCTTTGAGAACAGCACGACTCCATAGCAAGATAGTCTTTACAAGAAGCTCTGCTTTTAAGCGTAGAATGGTGCTGGCATTTCCAAATTTTCATCGACTAATTCTAACGGATATTATAAAGAAGGAATGTTGATTTACTCTAAATTGTAACCATCTTATAGAGTAAGAATTTAAACTGGACTGCGGCTTACCTCAACCCAATTCTGACTATGATTGCTCTTTGATAAAAAATACAGCGTAGACACTTGATGATAGATTTGATGAGAATATATCTCATAGTTGTTTAGATTTCAACATCTTGGCGTGTATTGTTATTTGAGTGATTGGATGTAATGCGATTTCAATTCAATTGAGATCTAGTTCTCTTTAAAAAGTAGCCTTTCTGAGATTTTTGCATAAGCTGCGCCTTAGGGGATAATTAAATCAACAATTGTCATTACAGTATGGATACAATGGATTACAATACAAAATTAGGTAAAGTTTCTTCAATAGAAATACGCATTTAACAATAAAACTTATTAATCTCTTAAGAAATGCTATTTAACGAACACTTATACCAAAAATATGCTTTATAAGATGATTTTAAAATCGTCATAATTCAATATTTAATTTGATATTAAAAAATAACTTTTAGTCGCTTTAATTAAATTGGTTAATAACACTAAGGTACGAAAATTAAAGTTACTTCCTAATAAATGGTAAAGCTTTTACCATAGATATTTTTATTTTTAAGATAAAATAATGTTTTTTCCACATTGTTCAATTTTTTCAAACTAAAAGATTTTCTCACAACGGACGAAACTTCATGATTTGTTCTTCTAATTGTTAAATAGAGAGAAATTTTTTAAGTTTGCAATATTTCTTTTTAGAACTTAATTTCTACTACTGTTTTCTGTCTGGTCAAACTTAGGGGTTTAGCCATCAAAACATACCCAAGCGAGCTATAAATCGCTAATTAATGTATAGAGATGTCCTGCATAAATTGAAAAAAATAGCATTGACATTTACGTCTGCAACGTGTAAAATTTTTTATTAGTCAAATTTAAATAAGGGACATATATTAATTTATTAAAGTCGACCTTAGGCAAAGACACCTTTTACTGATTACCAACGCATCGTCAGTAAAAAAGTTGTAAATAAAGCGTAAAATACGAGTTGCATTCAAGTTATAACACTTCCTAATTTTTTTGTTAGGAATTGGAATAGATAGAGACATGCGGTTTGTTTTAGAGATGGCAGCACTACACGGGACTGTAGCGGCAGCGGCGAGAGTGAGGACTGTTTTTGATACTTTAAATGGCGACGTTTTTATTACAAGAACAGCGTGTAATCATTCGTTTTCTCTATTTGGGTCGTGTGACACCGATTAAAACTCACCGCCAGTTGAGTGAGACATATGGTGATGGTGTTATGGATGTGTCTAATGTGCGTTTGTGAGCGCGACAGTTCAAAGAAGAGCAGAACGTCCGTGTGGTAACAAACCAAGACAACCTCAACCTTGCACCAACCGGTCTGACAACATGATCAAGTGAATGGAGAAACTTGTTTTGGAGGATCGCTGAATGAGTGTGGAACACATCGCCTCCAAAGTTGGAGGCATTTGCGTGGGACCTGAAAATGCGAAAATGTCCTCCAGGTGGGTACTGACAACTTTGAAGTGATTTTGCATGCTCCCTACTCACCTGGCCTGGCTCCTATCGACTTTTGGGTGTTTATAACGATGAAAGACACTGTCAGTTGTTGCAAATTCACTAGTCGTGCCGCTATTGCATCAGCGATTTTCCAGTGTGCAAAACACACCTCCAAAGAAGCGTTCGCAGCGGCCATGGAATCATGGCGTTGACGTTGCGAAAAATATGTGATGAGAAGTGACACAAGTTTCACAGTTTTCGTGTGAATAGTTTGTGAGAAAAAATCGGAGGTGTTAATAACTTGAATGCACCTCGTATATTATTCAGTTAACAGACTTAGATTTTGTCCCAAGGCTTTATACCACAAAAAATTTTGGTTTTCAGAATTGAATAATAAATGGATTGTTTGGAATTTGTCGCCTCCAGGAGACTGTCTTAACATGGGACACTAGCAGATGACGCCAGATCAGCCGTTCGGTCGAGAATGTCGCTGTTGTGGCTGCAGATACCGAAAAGAGCTCTCAAACATTAAGCAGACGACGGGTCACGGCAATTGGGCATCAACAGACGACTTTTACAGCGAATGTTGGTCAAAGACTTGAAGATGTTTTCGTACGAAGTGCAAACCGTGCATCGCGTGTATATTTTAGCCAAGCCCCCCTAAGTCTCGGCCGCGATGAGAATGATTTTCTATTGAAAATCATTATGAGCGGCGAAGCTTATTCCTACCTATATGGATACGTGAATAAGCAAATCATTCTGGGGCACTGAAAATCCACGTGTAATGCACAAAGAGTCATTACATCTTTTTAAAGTCACTGTTTGGTGCGGTGTTTACGAAAGGAAAGTGACTGGTTCGTATTTATTTTGAGGACGGCGTCGGCACACTGTTACTATGACTGGTGAGCGCTACAGACCCATAAGAGACGACTTCTTGCTGCCGAAAATTGGCGAATTGGGGGTTCCAGCAGAACGGAGCAACCGCACACCCTGCACGAGCGACAATGGACAATCTAAAGCAAGCGCTTGTCGTCCGCTTAGTCTCTTGTTTTGGCAGTTTGCACTGACCCGTAAGATTGCCCGATTTGACCGTTCCAGACTTCCTTCTTAAGGATTTTTTGAATCCACGGGTCTATACGAAAGAATCACAGACCTTGGCGGTTCTAAAGGATAACACTCGACAAGAAGTAGAGAATTCGTCGCCCTAAGTTTTGAGAAAAGTCATGAAAGCTGCTGTGAAACGAGCCCAAACGTGCATCAACTCTGGAGCCAACCTCTTGACCGATATTATCTTTGCGACTTAATGGGGGAAAAATTAAACGTTTAAATAAACATAATCAACAAACAGAACCAATTATTTTTATTTACAAACCAAGGTATTACCTTAGGGAATCGAGTGATAACTTTGCGACACCTTGTACATTGCGGGGTTTTATTTAGGGAAAAGGTTGGTTCAGAAACGCAGATTTGTATCATTATATATTATTTATTTTAGGCTTTATCCACATTTTTCTCTTCTTTATTTACATTAAAAATCCAAGGTCTTTAATATTATATTTGTGAGTTTAATGCACTCCATTGTTTGTTTATCTGTCACATTTATAAGTTATGCACCGGTTTAAAATCGATCGTAAAATATTTATTTGAATTTTTACAATTGAATAAATATACATCGTACCTGACCTTGATGCAACTGGAATGAAACGGTTTATTCAAACAAAATTGTGGTTTTATTGTTTTTTAAAAAGTTTACGCAGATACCTGAGCAACTTTTTGTTTTGATAGGCAAATTAAAATTCCCTTCTAAAAGTTGAATTTTTGAATCTTGATGTAAATATATGCATATAAATTACCCACATCTGATACTTTTAGTTGCTTACTAGCAGTGATAAATGATCAAAACTTGTTTAAAATAAAAAAATAAAGAGAGTACAAATAAGTCTCCGCCGTTATTTATCAAAAATTGGGCATTTATTGTGAAAGAACAGAACCTTGTGTTTTATTCAAAGTATTGTCCATCGCTAGCCACTACCTTTTCCCATCTTTCTGGCAGCCAACGGATACCGCGTCGGAATAACGCTTCATCTTTTGAGGCTATTCACGAAGCGATCCAATTTTTAGTATCTTCATATGATGTGAAGTGCTTCTCAGACGGGCCATGTGCCATCAATCGGAACAAGTGATAATCGGAAGGATCACTGTCTGGTGAATACGGTGAGTGGGGTAGGACTTCCCAATTGATTTTTTCCAAGTAGGTTTTGACCGGCGCCGCAACATGTAGACGAGAATTATCATGCAGGAGAATAATTTTATCGTGTCTGTAATAGTAGTGGATTCGTTTTTCCTTGAGTGCTCGGTTTAATTTCATCAATTGTGTTTGGTAGAGAGCCCCAGTAATGGTCTCGTTTGGTTTGAGCAACTCATAATACACGACACCAAACTGATCTCATCAAATACACAACATGAATTTTTTTCCCATAAATATTCGGCTTGGTTCTTTGGGTTATCGTAGTGGATCCATTTTTCATCACCAGTAACTATGCGATGCAAAAAACCCTTTCATTTATGCTTGGCAAATAGCATTTCACATGTGAAAAATCGGTGTTCAACATTTCTCGGCTTCAGTTTAAATGGAACCAAATTTCCTTGCTCTTGAATCATTCCCAACGATTTTAAACGATGTGGAGTTGCTTGTTGAGTCACTCCTTATGTAAGTGCAAGTTCTTTTTGCGTTTGGCAGGAATCTTTCTCCAAGGATGCTTCCAATTCCGCGTCTTCGTACACTTTCGGCCTTCCGCTACGTTCTTTACTTCGTCAAATCACCGTTCTTAAACTTATGAAATTACTCCCGACAACTTCTCTCACTTAAAGCAGCCTCACCATATGCTTCTACAAGCAATCGATGCGCCTCAGCTGCAGATTTCTTCAAATTAAAGAATTAAATGAAAAGTTCCCGCAAACGACGCTTATTCGGCTCAAAACTCAACATTTTCTCACGAAAACACTTATGTGATGCTGATGCAAAATCGCTTATATCTTAAGGTTATGGTGCTACCAGATGTCCAACCTTACAATATGACGTTTTACATCTGACGATTTCATCTATAACTTACTGATAGGGGTGTCTTTTGCCAAACGGTGGAGATTTGTTTTATAGAAGTTCAAATTTAAGAATTGCACGTAAGTACAAGCTTTTCAAATCTACGCCATTGTTTATTAATATTGCAGCACCAAGAACAAATGTAAATTAACAAATGAAACTTTGCAAGGTTGATGTAGTAGCATAAGACAAATATATGGTTAATTTTGCAAAAGGTTTGCCCTTAAACATTGACATTTATTCAATAACGTATGTCCCCACCCCGGACTTTTGTGACTGGCTCCATTTTTTTAGCATCAAGTCAAACAATGAATGAGTGGCGTCTGGATGGATTGTATTCCACTCCTGCAATTCAGGTCGTAAATACCTCTGTACCCTTCGCGCAATGTTATTCCAGATATTTTTAATCAGCTTTAGTCCTGTTTTGTTGAAGAAAGTTTAATGTGTTACGTACCTCATATGGTTGAGCGTTATATTGCAGAAGGATTGCTTAGGATATCCTTTGAAGCAAAGGAAACACTACAGACTGTGAGACCAAATACATGTAAGTCTGATTGGTAATGTTGTCTCTAACTCTGACTTTTCGGTTCATTGATCTTATTTTTAGTGACCACGTTTCGGTACCAAATGTTACTACGAGCCAATATAACATTCAGTTAAACACATTCTTAAGTTTAAAGGTGATTCTGATTTCCTGCCATCGCTTATGCGTATTGCTATGTCACTGTCAACTTTACTATTTATTGTGCATCCTAGATATTTAAACTTATTGACTTTTTCTAAGGGTTTATTGTCAACTATTAGTTGGGGTTGTTGTTTGCTAATAACCATAAATTTCGTCTGGCTGGTGTTTACTGTAAGTCCAAATTGTTTTGCTATTCTGTTTATACTATTTAATAGTTTCTGTAGCTCCTCTATATTGTCTAGATCTAGATGGTCGTGTCGTCGGCGTATCGTATATTATATACTGGTATTCCATTAACTCTGATTGTTTTTGTTGGGTTGTGCAGTGCTATTTGAAAGATTCTTTCTACATAAATGTTAAATAATAAGGGGGATAATATACCACCTTAACGTACACCTCTTGTAATTTGTAACTCTTGAGTTGATAAAAGTTATTCATCTGTAGCTTTGCCCATTGGTTCCAATACAGGTTTTGTGTGGTTCTAGTTTCTTTTATATCTAGTCCAATTTTTGTAACATATTAGCATCGGTTTATGTCTTATGCTGCCAAAAGTTGATGGTAATCTATAAAAGCTATAAAAACATCCTTTCGTTGATTATAGCTTTTTTGCGTTGCATTTGCATACAGTATTTTCTTGTGCTCAGTGCGTTTTTAAATTTAAATATTGCTACGATATTCTTGCATGTAGAATGTTTAGGAAGGTTTTTTTTTATTAATAGGGGTTGTGCCAGATCAGCATTACATTTACTATTACATTTATAACATTATTAACATTTATATCACTAAAATAGATAGTTCATTGTGATTTTGACAATTAAATTAGTTATTCTCACTATTTAGGACATCAATAGGTAACTTCCTTTTAAGTCTCGTGTGTAAGTTTTCAGTGCCCAAGTTGTAGTGAACCGCACCACTGCATTGATTTATGTTATCATAAAATTTTTGGGCTGTTTTCTTTATGAATTCTTCCACTGTCAGGATTCCTGTTTCTCGGTGGAGCTGCGAGATTCTTGCGTACCACTGTGCATTTGTAATTATACGGATAATTTTATTTTGTAACACTTGGAGTTTGCAAGATTAGTTTTGATGTCGCGCACCAGACACTGCACCGTATGTAAAAATTGGTCGAATGATGGTCGTGATGAGAACCCCACATTTTATTTTCAATGTTAACTCCTTTTTGATGATGGGATAGAGCATGGCCAGTCTTGCGTATGATTCAGTCAGTTTTTTATTGGTGTGGAAACTCCATGTTAATCTACGGTCGAGAAAGACCCCTAGATATTTCACCGCGCTATCTTTCGGATTCCAAGGGTTAGGTACATTATTGATAACGATGTTAGGTGGGTCTTGTGGGTGACGCAAGGTAAAGATTTTGGTATCACATTTGCTGGAATTAACTCGTATAAACCATTTGTTAAACCATGAGTTAAGATGATTCAGACTTTGTTGCAGATTGTTTGCGGCTAGGTTAATGTCGTAGTCTTGAGTTATGATTGCTGTATCGTCGGCATACATTGCGATGCAGAGTTGGTGTTGTAGGAGCATCGTGCATGAAAATATTGAATAACAAGGGACTCAGTATGGATCCCTGCGGTACTCCCGCATTGATTTTACTTACTGATGAGGTATATCCTTTTATTCTTGTCTGGAACGTTCTGTCAGTTAAAAATGATTTAACTACGTTTAATAGCTAAACAGGGATTGCCAAATCTTTCATTTTGTATAATAAGCCGTTTATCCATACACGATCAAAGGCTTGCGCCATATCTACAAGTGCCATTATCGTGTGCATTTTGTTTCGTAACCCTTTTCAATTATCTCAGTGAGTCGTAAGATTTGAAGACCAGTAGAGTGCGCGCTTCTAAAACCAAATTGGAATTTGGGCAGGACTGCATTATCTTCTAAAAACTGGTTTAATCGGCTTTGAATGGTTCGTTCAAAAACTTTAGAAATTGTGGACAGCAGGCTGATGGGTCGGTAGTTGTTAGGGTTGTCATGCGGTTTATTTGGTTTGGGAATCATTTGAATTAGTGCTCGCTTCCATTCGGTAGGGAAGTAACCCAATCTTAAGCAGGAATTAAATATGGCTGTTAGTAACTTTTTTGAGATAGATTTTTCAGAATTATGTTGGGGATCATGTCGATTCCTGGTGCTTTTTTGGTTTTTAGTCTTTTTATGCATTCTTTAATTTCTGTTGGGGAGATAGGGTTATCTAGCATTTGTTCTTGGGGTGTAATATTTGAGATTCCATTTCAACCTGTCTGATATGATTGGGATCATTGTTAAAATATGCGGTGGTAAATGTTGCTTCGAGATGTGCGAATATTTCAGGTTTGTCCTTATCTTCCGATATTGTTTGGCCATTGTATTTTAGTGTGGGGGCAACCGTGGGTTGCTTCAGGATTCGTTTGGTGGCTTTCCACATGTTGGCGTCTCCAGGTTCGAACGATTCTAGATACTGTTTATAAGAGTTTATTCTGAACTGATCGAGTTCTTTTTTAACCTGCCGGATCAGCACATTTAGATGGTGTTTATCTGTAGGGTTCCTAAGACGTTGCCACTTCCTTCGGTGGAGTTTTTTTCTTTTATTAATTTTAAAATTCGGAGTGGGGGTGTTTGGTTATTGACAGGTTTGCGTGTTTGAGAGATTAGAGTAGATTGTTTGATAGCCTCATTTGTTGTTTCTTTGAAGAATTCAATGGTTCCATCAATTTCAGCTGTGGTAGATATGGTAGAGGGCACTTGATTTGTTCGTCCATGATATTACGGAAAAGTTCCCAGTTAACTGATTAGTCCTTGGAATTTCCGGGTAATATACAGTACAGTTAAGAGTGAATATTACCGGCAGATGATCAGAGTCAAGTTCAGTTATTACGGTTTGGTTTATTGACAGTTGCAGGTTTTATGTATTATTATATCTAGGATGTCCGGCAAGTGGTTTGTGCGGTAGGAAATAAGTGTAATCTCTAGGGGCTGAAATTTGTAAAGCCAGTTGGGACGCTAGTGTGTTCAGTTTTATTCCGTTGGGGTTGTTGGCCTGCATCTCAGATTGTGTTTTTGCAATTTAAATCTTCCCAGTATTGTGGGCTGCTGGTTGTCAAATATTTTACCAATTCTTCTAAGATGAGTCTATTTGTGGGTGGTTTGTAAGCCGAAATTATGTTAATTGAGAGTTATTCTTAAAGGTTAATTTTGTGGCGGTAGCTTCAAGTTGATGAATGCCTGTTAGTTCAATAGGGGTGGCTACGATGTTTTGCTTTATGATTATTGCAGAACCGCCCATCCTATTGCTGCTCTCTGTCCTTCGAATAATGCGATAGCCGGAATTGTGAATTTCTCGTTTTGTATGAGGTGGGTTTCAGTAATACACGCAATGTCTATGCCATGTCTTGCGAGGAATGATATGAAGGTAGATCTCTGAGTCTTTATACCGTTAGCGTTCCAATTCATTAGGGTTAACTTTTGTAGAGTGGTTGATTTATTTGCCGCCATTTGTGAGCAGCATTGGGATAAGGGACAAGAGGAAGTTTTGATTTGGTCGTAGTAGGGAGTGATTAACGTGAGAATGGACTGGAGGATTTTTGATAAAGGCGAATCAGTAGTATGTTGATGTTCGTGATGGGATGGGAGGGGTGAAGGTTAGTTTTTACTGCTTGGACATAGTTTGGGTTGGCAGTGATGTTTCCAGTTATGGTAGAGTTGGGGTTGATGGGCTGGATTGTGGGTGGGGGTGTTTTTTTGTTAAAGTTTCTTATGTATGGACATCCTTTGCAGTTGGCGGTGTGCTCACCTCCACAGTTTACACAATTAGGCTTAACTTCGTTAGTTTTATTGTATTTGGAAAAATGGTGTTGCTGAGGGCATTTCACGCATCGCGGTGGCATGTGACAATAATTCTTGGTGTGACCTATCAGTTGGCAGTTGGTACATTGTGGGGTCTCATTTTTCTTACGTCTTGGCGCGACCGATATGACTGAATATAGGAGTCTGTGGAGGTTAAATATTTCTTTGGCTTTATCTGTGCTGCTCAGTTCAACCGCTATAAGGGGCATTGGCATTTTTTTGTTGTTGAGTAGACGGGTTACTTTAAGAATGGGATAATTTAGATTGTTTAGTTCAGTTTCTATTTCTTTTTCTGTAATTGATAATGCGACACTGCGTATTATTACAGAAATGTTCGCTTCTTCAGGATTTCGGTAGGTATAGAAATGTACTTGGTTTTCTTCATAATATTTTGTGAGTTTTCTGAAGTCTTCAATGCTGTTTACATTGATTCGTAATTGATTGATTCGGTGCACAGTACAAAAATCTTCTTTAACTATTTTTTTTATGTCTGCGGTTACATTCTGGTAGCGAGTAGCGTTTGGTAAATATATTGGGGGTATTTTAGGTTTTGGTGGTGGGTCAGCGTTTGAATTCTTAGTATTTAGTGTATTGGGGTTATTTGTGTTAAGTATTGTGGTGTCGTCCTGTTCAGATTGTAGGGTATAATATTTGCTTTGGGTAACCAGCTTCTGCGAGTTAAAAAGATATCGTTTATTTACGTCGTCGTCCGGTGACGATAAAGGTCTTTTATTGTTTGATGACGTTTTACTGGGTGAGTGTTGTTGATAATCCATTTCTGAATGTGTTCCAGTGCACTTGGATCTCTTGTAGATTATGGTTGGAGATTTAAGGTGAAAGTTGTTTGGTTCGCTCATTTTGTCGTAAGCGCGGGTACCGTTACTGCTAATTCACGATAGAAATATGCTAGGTTAGTTTAGTACTTACCACGCCGCAATTAGAAGATTGCGGTGGGGAACGGGACAGATATGTACTGTTATTAGGTTGGGTCGATTACTAAGGTTTATCGTTATTAGAGAGCGATGCACTTGACCGCGGTCAACTAGCGTACACGGTTCGTTTATCACAAGCCGATAGCAGCACGTCTGTGTTCAACGAAAGTCAAACGAGCACTCAGGAAGGCTTTTAAGGCATGGTTTCTTAGGCTCATTAGTCTATGGTCGTCTCAGTTGGCCATTCATGGTATGTGTCCCCTATCAAAGATTTTATAAAATAGAATACATAAATATGTTGGATTGAATAACTTCAGTGTTTTTGTATGTATGTTGCCATCTCCTGGTGCTTTTCCTTGCTTTAAATTTTCTATTACATATCTCACTTCGGATATGAGCTTTGGTGGGCCCGTGGATTTGTGATCTTGGTATCAGTTTTAAATGTATTTTTCCCAAGTCTATCGTAGTTCTACGTTGTCTGTTACTATTTTATTATTTTGTCTTATAGTATTAATATTTTTCTTTTTACATCTTTTTGTAATTTGTTTAAATTTTTGTGGAAGTTGAAAATGTCGTGTATTTCTTGTAGCCTTTCTGCTTCTTGCCATTGTTCTGTTAGCCGTGCCTTATTCGCCTGTCTTATTTTATTTAGTATGTCTTTTTGTTTTGCCAACGTGATCTCGGGGTTGAGGGGCGGGCTACGATGCTGACGGGCCCGGGTTCAATTCCCGGTGCTCTTTGAAGCCTTGCGAGTGGCCCACTCAGTCACTAAAGATAATTGAGTACCTGCGTTCATTCGAACAAAGGGTAACAACGGCGGTCGTTTAAGGCGCGATGCTTGCCACATCGCCCCGCATCAGAGATGGTGCGCGAGGACCGGGCAGAGAGTGCAAACATATGAGAGCCTCAATGTCCCAGTTTACAGGCCGTACTCCCAGGCGGGCCGTTAGAATCTTATTATTATTATTATGTCTGTGTATTTCGCTGTATTGATCTTTGTTATATATCTTTGCTACTCGTTTTTTTCGCATTCTATCAAAATTTCTCTTGTGACCCATGTTTCTTTTACTTCCCGTTTTTTCTATCTAATCATCTTCTCCGTTGCTTGTTTAAGGGTTGTTTCTATTGTTTTCCAGTATGCTTCTTCATTTTGGTTTGTTTCTTCTGAATTATGCTTTGATTTCTTCTATTTATCCCCAAATAATATATCTTTTTATGCTTTGTCTAGGTCTTAATAATTTTTCTATGAATGTGAAATTTTCTATTAGTGAATTATGATTAGACTCGATATTTGCTCCTGGGCACACAGTGACTCTTGTAATATTATTTTGAAAGCGCTTTTTAATGAGCACGTAATCTATTTAATTTCTTACTGTGTTGGGGGTGTTGTGGCAATTTCCAACTATATAAATGTCTTGAATGTAGATCATATGTGTTTTTGATTAGTAGATTTTCTTTCTTTCCAAATTTTTACCAATTTCTCTTCAGTGTCTGACTAGAGCGATTTACTATCATATTTAATAGTTCTCTGTAACACAATTTTCATAGGTGGTAGTGTATGCATCTTAAGAATTTGCTCTTGCTCTCTATTGGTTCCGTTTAAACAAAATATAATAAAAAGGACGATTTCATGCGACTGTAAACCCACTGCAAATTTTGTTGCCAGTGTAGATAAGTCAGTGACAGTCGCAAAAAAGGATGTTGTGTTGTTAGTTCCGTTGCGTCGATAAGAGAAGGTAAACAGTCGTTACCGTAAAATGATCATCTGAAAATAACGATTCTTTAGGTTGCTTGTTTTGCGTACTGCTCTAGACCATGGTCTTTATAAATGAGTATCTTTTGTGACCCACCGGTACAGTATTACTATGGTGATTAATTCTTTGGCCTATTTATACAATTATATACTACATTATACCGTATTATATATAATAATATACAAAGGTAGAGGATAAAAAGTCATCGATAAAACCAACTATAGTCACTGAACACTTCGGAAGGTTCTTTTCCGTGACATTCTTGAATGTATTTTGGAACAGTCCCTTTTTAAACTCCAACAATAATCTGCCATCATGTGCGTATCCCATCCTCCTTGATAGCAGTCCTCCATAATTTTAAGATCCTAGTGAAATCAGCTTGTTTCTCACTTATGTCTCCTAAAATTTCAGGAAAACGGTCTAAGTGGCTGTGTAAATAGTGCACCTGAATACTCATGTTACACCAAAGGAATTTGAAACTGTTAAGCATCTCGTTTACTAGTTCAACATAATTTTCAGCTTTGCGTTTGCCCAGAAAATTTCCGACAACCGCAACAAATGCAGTCCAGGCTTTTCGCTCAGACTCATTCATCGAATTTACGAAGGCAGAATCCTTAATGAGTTGTCTTATTTGTGGGCCGTCAAATATTCTTGCCTTAATTTTTTCCGTACTCAACCGAGGCATTTTCTCCCCTATATATGAAAAACATAATCCGCTCTTATCAAGAGCCTTTACGAACTGCTTCTCTCGTTCAACTAAGGGGTCGTTAATGACATTCTTTTTTCCAACGTCCATGTTTTTTCTCTTAGACCACTCTCTTCTAATCCAATGGTGTGTTTTGTCTCTGCTACCCCAGAGCACAAGAAGCAAGAATATTTGGTGTAGCCACTTTGTTGTCCAAGGAGAAAGTTTACCATTTTTAAGTCCACGCAAATCATCCATTGATGTTCATGATACTTTATCTTTTCCAAAACCAAAGCTATGGTGTTATATTCTTCTTTCACTTTCGTTGAATGAGCAATTAGTATCGAACCATATTTGTTCCCATTGTGTAGAAGGACACATTTCAAACTTCGCTCTGAGTTGTCAATAAATAGGCGAAAATCATCTTGAAAATATTCAGGAAGACCTGTTTTTTCCAGGAGTCCTCTAATGTCGTGACAAAATACAAGATTGTCTTCTTGAGAAAAGAAAGGTAGCAAACCCTTTTCCCTTGTATGGTAAAAAATAATTTTGGTTACTTGTTCCAGTAAACGTTTGTCGTGCAACCTGAAAGCAAGTAATTCGGAAGCTTTTTTTGACAGGTTGTGATCCCTGGTGAGGTTATTCAACTCATCCTGGTTGAAACGTTGTCGAATTGATAACATCCTCTCATAATCACTGTCATCTTCATTAGCATCAGAAGGGTGATCAGAGAGACAATACTCATCTTCACAGAGCTCTGGTAGCTGGCGAAACGTTGGGAGTGGCACTTCCTCTGAGTAAGGGACCGGGCGTCTTGCAGAGACTAAATCAGGATAATCCCACTTGCTACGGTTGCTTGGACTGATTCCAATAATATTTACTAGGCAGAAATAATAGTCACCGAAGTGGTTTTGGGGTTCTCTCCAAACCATCGGTACGCCGAATTTTAGATTTTTCCTTTTCCCGGTAGTCTACTGTCGTAAATGTTCTGTACAAATTTTACACACCTGATGCGGTGCCCAGGTTTTATCCTGATCACCAAACCTAACACCAAAGTATCCAAGATAAGCTCTCTTTACAAAGTCACTAAAGTTTTTCTGTTTTCTTTTAACGTGTATTCTCCGCTTATGTAGTAAAACACATCAGGATGATTTACACGACTTTTTCTACTTGATCTCATTTCATTTCTATTCATATTTGAAATGACAGTAGTTGTTTCTCTACTTGTATTCTATTTCCGAGTATTATATAGTTGGTTTTATCTTCATTTACTTCTAGTCCAAAGCAGTTGGTCTGTAGTTTGTTACTTTGTTTCTATTTCCTTTTTTATAAATTGGGCATATAATCGCTTTAGTCCATTCCATTGGAATTTCTTTTGTTATCCAGATCTTGGTTATTAATTGGTGTATTCTTTGGAGTATTCTTTTATATGCGTGTTTTAGTAATTCAGCTTCTATTTTATCTGACCCTGGGCATCGATTATTTTTTTGTTTTGTAATTACTTCTGTTACTTCTTCATAGGTTGGGGTTGTTGACTTATTTCTTTGTGTGGCTTGTGGTTGTGATGTCTCTTCTTCTTTTCCATTTTCTTCGGTTGGTGTTTGTGTAAAGTAATCAGGCCATATCTCTACCATTTCTTTTTCATCCATACATAAGTGTCCTTTTGTATTTATTAAGCTCATTGTTTTATATTGGAAGCGTTTCTTTTCTTCTTTTATATGTTTATAGTATTCTTTTTTATGCCTGGTCTTGTTTTATATGCTTCTTCTATTCTGTCTAACTTTTCCTTTGTTGCGTTTTCTTTTTCTCTGCATAGTTGTGTACTTTGTTGTACTCTTTTTAATTTTCCATATAATCTTCTTCCCTGTTTTTAAGGTATTCTGCATTCTTATTGCTTTTCTTTCTTCAATGTCTTTTTACATTTTCGTCAGCTCAATCCTTTATCTTTTGACTGTTTCTTGTGTTCCTTAGTATGTTGAGCACTTTCTTTTATATTAACTTAGTTGTTCCATTCTATTTTCTACACTTTTCTTTTTGTATTTGTTTTCTTCTATGGTTTTGTACATTCTTTTACTCTTTTGTGATTTTCTTCTTTCTTGTATAACTCGGTGTTCCTAGGTTATTGCTTTTCTTTCTTCATTGTGTTTGTTGCAGTTTCGTCCCACCAATCCTATCTTTTGTTAGTTTCTTGGTTCCTAGTTGATCGGAGCACTTTCTTTTAGTATTAACTCTCAGTATGTTCTAATTCTTTGTCTACATTTTGCTTGAATTGTATTTCTTCTGTGGTTTTACATGGTCTTATCTTGTTTTTGTTTTTCTTGTAATAACTCGGCTTATCCTAGGTCACTTTGTGTATGTCTTTCTTTTTAACATTGTGCTTTTGCAGTTTGTCTTATTTTGGGTTAGTACTAGCGAAGTGACTGGAGTTTTGCTCTGCTCCTCTATATGTTCTAACTCTTCTGTTCCATTTGCTTGAATGTATCTTTTGTCCTACCTTCATGGTCATATCTCCTGGTTATAATTTTATATCGTATTTGGGCTTATCAGGTCACGTTGTGTATGTCTTTCTTTTAGACATTGATGCTTACTTAATTGCCATATTTTGGCTTCTGTAGTTTTAGTCGGTGCTTATGTAAATTTATAATGTTCATGTTCTCTAGATGTATCTTTGTTCCTTATCCTTATATCTCCTATTATCAATTTTATATCGTATTTGGGCTAGCAGTCATATTATAATTTATGATTAATTTTTTTAGCTGCTTCTTTAGTAGGAAGCCTGTTCCTAATCTATTTTCTGCCCCGCCTCCGTTAAAGAAGACATAGTATCCGATATCAGTTAAAGTTGTGTCTTTTATATTTGTTTCTTGGATTGCTAGGACATCGATGTTGTGTCTGTGTGCCTCTTGTTTCTTGCGCTATAGTTTTTTAATGGTGCTCTAATTTTAATATTTTAATAAATAGTAATATACTTGATTGTTTTTCCTTAACTACATCTATCTTAGTCTAATAAGAATACGGTGTCTTCTCGAAGAATTGGAGTGAATTTTGTAGTAGTATTTTTAAAAATATATTGGGGCACGCAATGTTTGGCTATTTTTATTCTAATATCGGGTCAGTTTGCATTTAAAAGCATTGAGTGTTACTAATCCGTAAAAGGAAGCATTTGAAGGACTGCTGTAGGAAACAATTACCTATTAACGTGATTCGGTTCGAAAGACGTTTTGGATAATCGATTCCCTTCTATTCGAATTTATGGCATTGTATTTATTGAAGTGTGAAGTTTTTATTTGTGTCTTAATCGACAGTAAACGCTGACGCTATTTTCGATCGTTTCGGCGCAAAAGCAATTGCGTCTAAGCTTTTCTTTCATTGCTTAGCTATAACAGCGTATAGTATAGGGTGATCTAAATTAAACTTTAGGATCTGAATTGCGCATCGTTTGCGTTTTTTGGGTATAGGATGTTTGCATTTGTAGAGTTGGTATGTGAACACAGTAAATTTTGCCAAAGACTAGAAACCCCGTACAGTTGTAAACTGGCTTTTAGATAATATAGCAATTGGTGCTTATTTTTGCAAAAACAAAGTTATATTGAGCGACGAAGCCCACTTTTCTTTGTAGAGCTTTGTGAATCGTCAAAACTGTAGAACCTGGGGTAGTGAAAAACTAATTAACCTACAAAACTGAACTGCTTGATGTGTATTTTGGGCTGGAAGAATAATTGGCACGTACATTTTCTGGCCATAAAGACGTAACGTTGATTAGCCGTCGTGGTCTTGCGATCTAGCGTTATTAGACTTTTTTCCTCCAGAGGTATTAGAAGGATAGGATTTATGTCAATAAACCTGCTACGATATTAGTGCCAGAAAAGAGGATTAGACGTGTAGTTGCTGAAATAAGACGCATTTATGAAAAAGTATTAAAAGATTGGTCGCACGTCAGCGGAGTCATGGAAGTATTTTTGTAATTTTTAGCCTGAAAAACAAGTCTAAGCACAACTGATCCTAGGTTGTCTTACAAACGATTTAAATTAAATTTTTAGGCACCTTTTCAGGTTATATCGAGCAATTCACAGCTAAAGTCAGCTAGTTTCTTATCACATTTCTTTTGACATCAGTTTAGTTTTAGCACTTGCTTTGAGAACCAGCACGACTTCATAGCAAGATAGTGTTTACAAGAAGCTCTGCTCTTAAACATAGAATGGTGCTGGCGTTTCTTGTTTGGGCATGTATTGATATTTGAATGAATAGATATAATACGATTTTAACTCAATTGAGATCTTTTCCTAGTTTAGTAAGGCATGCCCTATTTATCTTTAAAAAAAAATGCCTCTCCGATTTCTGCTTAAGCGGCACCTTGGAAGACAACAAAGTTAATCATTGTTATTACAGCATGGAGGAATATAACATGAACATTTTGCCAACTTCTATTACCAAGACCATTATGGTTTAAATATGCATCGATTTTCAAAATCGTGACTTGAATCAAATATTAATATTTGTATTAGAGAGAATTAACTATTTCAGTTACCAAAATGTTTATGTATTAAAATGTTAATTAAATTTTACTAAAATAACTTTGTCTTTTAAAAATTAAAAAGTAATAATTACTTCCTAATAAATGGCCAAGCTTTTACCATAGGCATTGTTATTTTAAAGATAAAATAATGTTTTTGTTATATTGTGCAATTTTTTAAAGCTAAAAGATTTTCTCATAACGGACGAAACGTCGTGATTTGCTGTTCTTCTAATTGTTAGAGAAAAAGTATTTAAGTTTGTAATATTTATTTTTAGAACTTAATTTCTATTACTTTTTTCTATATGGTCAATCTTAGGGGTTTAGCCATCAAAACATACCCAAGCGAGTTATAAAGGGTGGTCCAACCATAATGCACGATGTTAATTGTGAGTCACACCTTAACGTCAAGTTTTTCGCCCAACTTAATTTGACATTTCTTTGTTTCAGTGTTTGACAAATTCAACCATGGAGAGCCACACAATTGAGTAGCGTGTTAAGATTGTTGAAGCCTTTTACGAAAATGGGCGTTCAACTCAAAATGCATTTCGTGCACTTCGTGATTTTTTTGGTCATCATAATCGACCAAATGTGTCCACAATAGGGAGAATTGTGCGCAAATTTCACCAAACCGGGTCTGTAGGAAATGTTAAAACACCTGTGCATGCTCGCCCAGTTTGTTATGCGCAAAACATTGCTGTTGTTCGCGATAGTGTGGCAGAAGAGCCGTCAACCTCGACTCGTCGTCGTGCCCAACAATTGAACATCTCACGAACATCACTCATGTGAATTTTGAATAAAGATTTGAATTTACACGCTTACAAGGTTCAATTGACTCAAGAAGTGAAGCCTACTGACCATTTCAAGCGTCGTCAATACCCCGAATGGTTGGTTGAACAGACAGAAGTGAACGGTGACTTTACAAAGAAAATCATCTTCAGCGACGAGGCACACTTTCACCTCAGTGGATTTGTTAACAAGCAGAATTTCCGCATTTGGGCAAATGAGAATCCACGAGTGATTGTTGAAAAGCCGATGCATCCCCACAGAGTGACTGTGTGGTGCGGTTTATGGGCTGGCGGCGTCATCGGGCCGTACTTCTTAGAAAATGAGGTCGGCCAAGCAGTTACCGTGAATGGTGTTCGCTATCGCGAGATGATAACGGACTTCTTGTGGCCAGAAATTGAGGATATGGACCTGGACGATATGTGGTTCCAACAGGATGGTGCCACTTGCCACACAGCCAACGAAACAATGGCTCTTTTGCGCGAAAAATTCAATGGCTGGGTTATCTCACGTTGTGGCGATGTTAATTGGCCGCCACGATCATGTGATTTGACACCGTTGGACTTCTTTCTTTGGGGATATTTAAAAGAAAAAGTGTATGTCACTAAGCCAAGAACAATTCAAGAGCTAAAGGGTGAGATAATTCGGCACATTAACGACATTGAACCTCAATTATGTCTCAAAGTCATTGAAAATATGGACCATCGGATAGAGGTATGCCACCGAAGCCGTGGCGAGCATTTGGCCGATATATTTGTTTCACACATAATTGTCATAAATCCTTCTATCATAATAAAAAGTATTAAGATAATTCTCTGAAAACTTTTTGTTTATTTACAACTAACATCGTGCGTTTTGGTTGGACCACCTTATAAATCGCTACTTAATGTTTAGAGATGTACCGTATTCTTCTTCTTTCTGTACCAAATCCTCAGTGGACGTTGGCGATCATTCTGGCCCATTTAACCCTATCGACTGCGGTTCTAAATTAGTCTGCAGATGTTTTTCCGGTCCATTGTCTCAGATTGCGCACCACGATGTTCAGCGTCTTCCGGGTCCTCTTTTGACGGCGATTGTTTCTTGCTTAACCAGTTGTAAAATATTATATTTGTCATTTCGCATGATATAGCTAAGGTATGAAGGTTTTCTCTTCTTTAATGGTTTTCATAACTTCTTTTTCTTTATTCATACGTTGCAGGACGGCTTCGTTTGTTACGTGATGTGTCCAAGGTATTCGTAATATGCGTCGATAACACCACATTTCAAAGCTTCTAGGCGTTTGCACGCAGCATCCGTCAACGTCCAGGCTTCAGTTCCATACATCAATATCGAGAACACGTAGCATTTTAGAATACGAGTTCGTAGTTGAATATTTAGCTTTATGTTGCATAGCACATAATGTTATTAAAAGAGTTTCGAGCTTTCTCAATTCGCATTTTCATTTCCTTAGCTTGATCCCGATTTTCGTTCAGTTGCATTCCCAAATATGTAAGCGTTATTGTTGATATTTTTTCTTACCACCGTGACTTTAGTTTTGCTTGTATTTAAACGCATGTTATATTGCGCACGTCTCCCTGATACTCTCTCTATAAGTCGTTGCACTCCCTTTGCTGTATCAGTAAGCAAGATAGTGTCGTCCCCATATTAAGTTATTAATAAGAACGCCATTCATTATAATGCCATCTTCAGTCTCTTCGAGTGCTTCAGTACACAGTTTCTCGGAGTATGCGTTAAAAAGTAGCGGAAATAGCACATACACTTGTCCAATTTCCTGTTGAACCCCGAACTCCTTCGATGTCTTGTCTTCTACTATTACAAACGCTTTTTGAGATTTGATTGTTGAAGTATTTCTATTAGCTTATTGCGGTTTACATTATCAAAAGCTTTTTCAAGGTTGATAAAGCAGCTGAAGATATCGCAGTTAACGTCACGCGCTCTTTGAATTCGAACATTCAAACAAAATAATGCTTCCTTTGTGCCGAGACCGCTTCTAACTCCAATTTGTGTTTCGCTTAGATTTTGTTCCACCTTTATCTTTAAAATACTTTCAAAATGTGGCACATTAAACTTATTGATCTATTTTCTTCACATCTCCTTGAATTCGGTTTCTTCGGAATGGAATGAACGTTGAGAGCAACCATTCTCTCACGATTACTCCAGTATCATATATTTTATTAAAGAGATCGGTTATAATGTCTAGATGGTCTTCTTGAATTAGCTTTAGGATATCGCCACATACTTCCTCCGGTCCGGTTGCTTTGTTACTCTTTAGCTTCTTAATTGAGTTGTAAACTTCTTCTGTAGTGATGGTAGGTCCTGTTTCAATTATAATTTCCTCCAAATCTTATCTGTGTTCGCCGGTATACAGTGATTGCATATAATCTTTCCATTTGTTTATTCTAGTCTTAGTCTATAAGAATTCCCCTGCGTCTTGCCTTACATATACCGCCAGTTTCTTTCACTCTTTATGTAAATTAAATACATCGTGTTGCCGTTCTAGCTGTTCAATTATGCTGCATTTTTCTGCTAGCCAGTTTTCTTTCGCTTCTTTAATTTTCCGTTTAACCTGCATATGAAGCCGTTTATATTGTATTTCGTCTTTATTTTTATGTTCTGCGTTGTTTCATAAAATTAAGGATTTTATCTGTCGTCCATTCGTTATTCTTTTCCTTAACTTTGATACGAGTTTTAATTTGGTTATGTCTATGATTATATTTTTAACGGTATTTCATCTTTGTTCGACTTAGTTGTTGTATCTTGTGTGATCTCATCAATCTTATTATTCAAGTGTTGTGTTATTTAATTTTTGATGTTTTAGTCTTTAACCTTATAAGTGTCAATTCTTGCTCTCCAGTGTGTTCTTGTTAGTTTCTTTAATCGAAGTTTTAATGTTTCCACCAGTAGGGTCGGATGGAACATCTGCACTAGAATAAGTTATTCCTGATGTGGCAGCATTTCGGAATCTTTTGTTTATTAACATAAAATTTATGTGATTTCTGACGATACCATGTTCATTATCAATAGGTGATTTTCATGTGTATAGTCTACGAGGTGGTAGTTTAAAGACGGTATTTATGATTATATATTGAATTTCTTTGCAGAATTGTATTAGGGTTTCCCCTCTCTCGTTTCGGTTTCCAAGGCCATACCTGCCGACTATATTTTCTTCCGCTTCGTTATTTGTTTTATACTGCATCAATTAAAAAAATAGCACTGATATTTACGTTTCTAACGTGTAAATTTTTTTTATTAGTGAAATTTAAATAAAGGACATATCTCAATGTATTATAGTTAATATTATGCAAAGGCACTTTTTGGGCAGCTGCCGCAGCTCACTGGTCAACTTCATTGTTCCTCTGTCCTCGAGCTGGCGCAGGTGAGTTCGAGTCTCGCTCAATCTATGGGTGTATGTGATGTCGTAGTATTAAGTTAACTGCATGTTCGTAGGCACAATAAGCCCTTGAAGCTGCAGTGCTCAAAAAAGGCACTTTTTTATTGATAATCAATGCATCGAGAGTAAAACAGTTGTAAATAAAGCGTAAAATACGAGGTGAACTTCCAATTTTTTTTCTCAGGACTGGGAACAAACAGAAACATGCGGTTTATTTCAAAACATGTGCGCACTCTTTGTGAATGCGTGACAGAGATGGCAGCACTTCGTGGCACACAGGACTGTATCGGCAGCGGCGAGAGTGAGGACTGTTTTTGATACTTAAAATGGCAACATTTTCATTACACGAACAGCGTGTAATCATTCGTTTTCTCCATTTGTTTGGTGTGACACCGATTTAAATTTATCGCCAATTGAGTGAGACATGCGGTGATGGTGTTATGGATGTGTCTAATGTGTGTTTGTGGGTGCGACAATTCAAAGAAGCAAAACGTGTGACAACAAATCAAAGTCTGACGACAGGATCAAGCGAGTGAGTAGAGAAACTTGTTTTTGAGGATCGTTGAATGAGTGTGGAACACATTACCTCCAAAGTTGGCATTTCCATGGGACCTGAAAATGCGAAAAGTGTTCTCTAGGTAGGTGCCACGAATGCTGACAACTTTGAAGTGATTTCTTATGCTCCCTATTTACCTGACCTGGCTCCTAGTCTTGGAAGGTATTTGTCCAACTTTATATTTCATACGTAACTGATGAATCTTAGATTGTTGCAATATTTTGTTTTATTTAAGAAACATTTCCCGAAGTCCAATTTGACCCAGTATAAAATCTAAAATAATAACTTGTTAACTCTATACGGGCGCCATTAACGCAGTAGACCAAATACGTTTTAGCATATCGGCCGACAGAAAGACAAAACATTTATCATTTATTTCATCATTAGATAAATCTGAGAATTACAGATACATATCTTGTTTACACTTGTAATGATACTATAATTAGAAAAAAATGTTTATTCATATCAAATTTTATTTTGCAAATGGCAGAAAATCTCATAAAATGCACATATGCTTGAAAAATTCAACACGTGGACTTTATGATGCGATATTAGAGAATCTATCAAGAAATTTTACATATTGACTATAATACTGATATAGTTAAATCTCAAACTCCTGCCTTACGGAAAAGTTCTACTCTGTGTTAACACTTAAGAAAAACAATAAGATCATGTGTTTGTAAGTAAAATATTGTGCACATAATGCTAACGTTTACTCTAGTTGTGTTACTTAATTGTTTCAATTATTTTTTAAACTAAAGTTCTTTTAAAGTATAGTTTTCTAAACATTTTTGTCAAACGACCAATAAAAGGATTGTTTCTCCATGTTACAGCGTCTTCGTTGAGCAGTAAATTTCGTAATAACGTAGTTCACGCGAACTATTCTAGGAGTAATAGAATATAATTAGAAGTACGTACAAGGTAAGCGCCAAAACTTACCGTCCTGGGTATATTTCAGGGATGAATAAAACAACAGAGTTATTTTTTAATATAGCCTTCATATTTAAATACAAGGTGTTTCAAATATGGACGGAGGTTGATTTTTTTACAAAAAAAAACAAATATCCAAACACCTTCTTGCACATGTCAGTCTTTAACGTACTCCTCTCGGAGTTAACACATTCTTTAAAGTCTTCTGAAAACATCCTGTTGCCCCTTTCAAATTATTGGCGGCGTATCCTATCCACTTCCAAACAGTCTGCCTTGCAGGTCTAATTTGAGCCTTCCGAACAGGTAGAAATTACTTGGGGACAAATCGAGACAGTACTGCGTATATGGCGAAATGTTCCATTTTAATTTTAGGAGGGTTTTATTATTTTTTTGGCCGTATAGGAGCGTGCATTGTCTTGAAAGAAGGCTACCCGTTTTCCACATGTTTTCCGTTTGGACTGGGTCTCTTCCTTTACGTTTGTTGTCAGGAGGTCTCAGAAATAATCTGCATTGACTGTTCTGGCACCCGTCAGAAAATTGGACAACTTCTTGCCAGTCCCAGAAAAAAGTTGCCAACTAGTATGCCGCTACTGCTGTAGGAGATTATTAGCAGCTTGCATGCCCACTATTTTGTTTACGTCCGTCGAAGTGCGTGGTGCCACCGTGCATTTACCTTGTGATAGTGCAGGTGGTTTTTCACTGTCTTCTACACTACCAACGCTGATTAACAGCATTGCTCCAAGTTCCTTAACAGTGCTGCGGCTACTTTTACAAATAAGCGCATCTGCACGATTATTGTTTGGCTCGGTGACGGATGTACGCGGCGACGATCATGTTGTTCATTCTCCACGCGCTCTCTGTCCTATTTAAAGCACTAACATCACTTAAACACACGGATCCGTAAGAGATAGATACTCTCCTCCATACTGGTTTTGGAGGTAAATTTTAGCGGACGGGGCGTTTTCTCCAACGAGGAGTTTGTTTATAGTGCGTTGTTTTACGCTCCGCGGTACCTTCTGTTCACCCATCACTCCAGCAATACTCAGACAAGACTGAACAGGTTCTAACCTAGGCAGGAGAAAAAGTGGAGGTTGTGGCTACCCTCTCTGAAGGCCGCACAGCTGCTGCGCATCGTGGCTTGTTTATACAGAAATCAGTCTCGGTCATATTTGAACCATCTTGCAAATGTGTTGCATTTCAATTCACTTAGGAAAATACTCTGAAGTTTTATCTGTAGATTGTTTCAGAGCAATTTCCTACAACTCTTCATCTTTGTTAAATTTTCTACCTCTAAGGTCTTTATTTAATTCTGAAAATAGGGAGTAGTCACTAGCTTTCAGCTTTAAAGTAGGCAAGCTCTATAGCCACAGTTTTTTGCAATTGCGGCCCTAATGACGGACGTTATTGTGTAGAAAGCAGACAGTGCGACCCAGCGTGCCGCTTTAACTGGAATAATATTTTTCGTTTACTATTCTGTTCCTTTTCTTGAAATCAATTAGCACAAGCCTCTTTGAATCCCAAAAACCGTTGTCATAATATTTCGCGCCGACTGAGCCACCTTTACTGCCCTTGGTCGTTTTTTGTTTGGTCTGCGCTATTTCCTTGCTCTTTTTTGCTAGAGAACTATTGTACAAGAGCATGATTATAATCTCTGTAAAAATTGAACTTAGTTATTACATCAAACGTTATAAATTGTCCGCGACAAGTCACACGTTGTTGTTTTTGAACCGCTGACAAAAGTCAATGTATCCTATCGGCATTCATATGAAAATACGTTGCATGAGTGTATTAAACGAGCTCAAGCCTCACTGATAATTCTTTTACTTCTATTTTACTCCTGTCTTTCAGCACCTCAAGCTCGACGAGGGCGGCACTTCAAATCTAGCCGACCTGAACGTGGTTTCTTGAAGCAAGTGAAATTATAACATTACAATTAAATATGTAGGCTAAGAGTTACCATACGCACTATGCAAATGTTATTTATTATTACTGGGACGAAGAACTTTTTCAGTGAGTAATTCACCACGGCTTAGTATTCGACTTTCAACGTTATTCGAAATGACTCGGCACTACCAATTCAAGTGATTGTTCTTGGGCGGCCGCAACAAATCAACTGTTAAAATTTTTACAAATTCTTATTATTACCTGAACATCCGCAAACTTTTGGCGTTTATTTCTTATATATGAGGGCAGTTTGGTACGTCAGTGACTTTTTGAATTTACTGCGTAGTAACTTTAAATGCAACGCTGCTTCTGTCAACTACCATCTGATAATAGACTACTGTAAAATTTTGAGCACGCTGCGTTATTTAGCTTGTGTTTGGCAGCCATTGAAAGCAGACAACCTCGTGAATTTCGACGAAAATGGAAAAAAGTGAATTTCGTGTGCTCATCAAGCATTATTTTTGGTAAAAAAAACATTACTGAAACCAAGGAAGGTGTCATAAATACTATGGGGACTCTGCACCATCAATTTTAATGGTTAACAAGTGGTTTATTGAATTCCGTTGTGGTCGTACCAGCACAAGTGACGCAGGACATTCAGGTCGCCCAAAAGACGTCGTCACTCCAGAAATCGTCGATAAAATCCATGGAATGATATTGGACGATCGGAGAATGAGAGTGCGGGAGATGGCTGAGGCTGTAGGCATCTCAACTGAGCGGGTATATTACATTTTACATGAATATTTGCACATGAAAAAGCTATCCGCGCGATGGGTGCCGCGATTGCTGACACTCGACTACAAGCACAACCGTGTGATCACTTCAAATGAGTGTTTGGCGATGTTCAACAGCAATCCGAACGATTTTTGCGCCGTTTCGTAACCGTGGACAAAACATGGATCCATCACAACACACCAGAGATCAAAGAACAGTCAAAGCGGTGGACTTCTCCGAGTGAACGTGCACCAAAGAAGGCCAAGGTGGGTCTGTCGGCCAACAAGGTTATGGCGACAGTTTTTTGGGATGCACGCGGTGTCATTCACATCGATTACCTTGAAAAGGGTAAAACGATCACCGGCGAATATTATTCAGAGCTGTTGGACAGATTCAACATTGATTTGAATCAAAAACGACCGCATTTGACAAAGAAAAAGTGATCTTCTACCAAGACAATGCACGGGTGCACACGTGTAATCGCCATGGCAAAAATCTATAAATGGCTACGAACTGCTACCCCATCCAGCATATTCTCCAGATTTATCGCCTTGTGACTATTTCGTGTTTTTAAACCTGAAGTAAATGGCTCGGCGGTAAGAGATTTGGGTCGAATGAAGAGGTCATCACTGAAACAAACGCCTATTTTCAGGGCCTTGAAAAAACCTATTATTTGGAAGAGATTGAAAAATTCAAAGAACCTTGGAGTCATTGTATTGAGCTAAAAAAGACTATGTTGAGAAATAAAACGCTTTTTTTCCGAAAAAATATCTTTTATTCAAAAAGTCACTGACTTATCAAACTGCCCTCGTATCCGAGACATTAAAAGCACTATTCTAGCGATTTTTTCCCGTTTCTAGCTGGTTGCTTTAAAGAATTTTTTTCTGGAGACCGTAAAAGTCTACCTCATTAGATTTAAATATTTTTTATCGTTAGACCTATATTATTAAAGATTTTTCAAGAGTCGTATTCATTTTTTATTAGTGGTGATGGTTTCTAATTTCGTTAAGAAAATGCTGAGACTCTATCCGTGAGATTTTTTTAACATTAGGATATGTCAACTTTTGTTGTAAACTATTTTGAAAATTAAGCATGTAATTCAAAATTGCAACAGTATCGATTCGACTAAAAGCAACTTTTTTGTTCGAAAATTTTTATTATTTGTACTCGTAGATTTTTTTGATGTTATATGTTTTCAGTTATTTGATTATATTGGAAAAAATTTGTCAGAGGAAAGTGACCGTTAGACCAAAAGGGGATTGAACAAGTTCATCAGTTTAAATATTGTGACACCACAATAAATAAAAATGTCGCACACAAAGATAAAATTGGTCATAATTAAATAAACCAAAAACTTTTCTATAAAAAAGCAGAAATTTTTAACTACCCCCTTACATTAATTTTAAGTTAATAGTCGAGTACTACCTATTACCAGTACTCATGTATGGTCTCGAGGGATGAACATTAAATAAGAAAACTTTTAAGCTAATAAAATGGCTCAAAAACTCGGTGTACGTATCAATAGATACTAAACAGAATATATAAGGAACTGAAGATATTAATCGCTATTAAAAAAAAGGTTTTAATTTTTTGGACAAATGTGTAATTATGTAGCTCATCGGGCAAGGACAAAGAGGTGGGAAGATCTAGAATTTTCTAGTTGTCTCATCTTTGTGATTGGCTTGGCCTTCAAGAGTAAAATTATGTCATACAGCGGCCTCTAAAGTCAGAATTGTTAAGAATACGCAAAATCAAGAAGAATGTTTATGAGTAGTAAGCGAATCTGCAGTCCAGATGTTTTTAAAACACTTTTTTAAAGTATTCTTATTAAAATCTTATAGAATGTCTTTCTTTTTGTTGTTTTGGCTTATTTATTGCTATCTTTTTCTTAGTCTACTTACGCCTTTCTTTGCACCAGGGCGATATTTACATGTCATGTTTGGTAGCATCCCAAAATTAAACTCTTTACGCTTTTCAATGATTTGCTGGATAGTAAACATATTATCTTATACAAGAGACGTTTTTGCGAAATCTGCATGGTTTGTCATACAAATTTTCGTTAATTGTTTCTATTCGTGAATTTGAATTCTTTTTATTTAATATATATTTGCTACTTCAGCTTTTAACCAACTATTTGGTATTATTTGTTGGGCTCAGCATGTGTTAATTACATGTAGAAATCGATGTTCTGTTAAAAGACTATCATATTTTATTAACTCCACATTATTCCTTCTAATCCTGGCGATGTTTTTGCTTTTTTGCAATGCGTCCTCTAGTTCTTCTGGCGTTAATAATTCGTCTATACATGATGCTTTATTGATGGATTTTTCTTCGTCGATTAAGGGTTCGTTACTACAGCACAGTTGCATGTAGTGATTAATCCATTGGTCTTCTTCTATATATACATAACTTTCTATGTTATTTATAAATATGTACCAGTTATCTCGCTGAGCTCTGCTTATGAAAGATTATGTAGTAAAGCTGTTTTTGTATTCGGTTTTATTTTATGTTGGTATGACCACTTTACTGCTTCATCATGCACTACATGGGTTCTAAATTTTTATTCAGAATATTGCTTTGGTAAGGCTCAGGCTTCTTTTATTTGCTAAAGATGAGTTGTCATTTGACTTTCGAAGAATAAACACTCTCGCCTCCAGTGCTACTATCTTTGAAAGTTTAAATGCACTGAAGATCAACAGTTATTATTTACTGATAGAATATTCAAAAGCGCACGTACGTATCTACTATTTAAAAATTCTTATTACTAGAAGTTTATTATAAAAGTAAATACGGGAAGCATGTTTCCAACTGGGTATGTCTTTAATCTTCCCGACACTGGGTCGCCAACAATACACTCTCAAACCGACCCAGGAAATTATGAATTTACATCTTCACTACAAAGTACTCAAAGATATCAGTTCAGTGAACAAAATTAATAAGCCAATTAATTTATTCCGCAACACCCAAATGCATTTCAAAACCAAACCACAATGCATCCCTCCTATTTAACCAATCCTCAGACCTCATATCCGCAGGCAATGCAAAACAATATAAACCAACAAACCCAAGTAACAAACACTGATAAAAAACACAATTCACATATAGACAACAACTCCGAAGATATTAGTGATACAAATTTAGCAATCGAGGACAATAAACTCAAAATCACATCATTCACTAGTAATACTCTTAAAGTGAATACCTTAACGACGGACTTATACAGAAAATTAACAAGACACCTTAAAAATGAGAAGATAATATATCATACAAATCAAAAAAGAAAGAACGTACACAGTAAGCATTCGCAATCGTATTCACTCCATCCCAATAAAAATGATAAAGCTAACAGTAAGAAGGGACACAAAGTTATTGAGCAGCCACTATCTCTATTTATGATTGATCTAGAACCCAACGATGCAAATATATTTGACATAAAATTTATAAGTAACATAAAGGGCTTGATAAAACCACAAAAAAACACAATACCACAACGTGTACGCTACCAGAATTATGGCCATTCCAAGCCATATTGCATGAAGCCATTTACCTGTGTCAAATGCGGTGGGGTCATAACACTTCTGAATGTAAGAAACCCCAAAACACCCCAGCTAAGTGTGCTCTGTGTGGAGGTAGTCACCCAGCTAATTACAAAGGTTGTACAGTCTACAAAGTTCTCCAAAGATTTAGGAATTCGTCATTTGGACCAGTACTAAACAAAACGCACATGCAGTAATTACCCCCAAATATTAACGAATTTCCTCCGTTACGCACCAAAATAAGTAACGCAAGTAATAATTCTATATTGAGCCTATATAATATCTTATTGACAAGTAGTGATAGGGGGAAACAATAACTTTTCAACTAATGAACAAATGAAATTTAACGAAACACTTATAATATTTTTGCGGAACTTAAAGCAATGTTCGCTCAGCTAATAAGTCAAAACAGCATTATATTAAACATGCTATCGACAGTAATCAACACAATAGCTGAAAAATAGCGCCCTCCTTACGTGTGGCCTTTTGGTACGCCAACGGGGTATCAACCATACTCCAGAAATCATAACGTTCTTAAACTTCAAAATATTGACATCCTATTAATCTCAGAAACTCAGGCAACCACAAAAACAATTAAAATACTCTATTACACTAGATACTAACCACCCAGAAGGTGCAGATCACGCTGGGTCCTCAGTGATCATTAAAAATACGATTTATTACTACTATTTAGAACCATGCCAAACAAACAAAATCCAAAGCGCTAGAATTAAAGTAGAAGTATTGCCATACTCACTTGTAATCGCAGCAGTCTATAGCCCACCAAGGCATTCCATCTCCCCTGAGCAATACGAAAACTCCTTTCAAATACTAGGTGGAAAATTCATCGCCGAAGAAAATTTAAACTTCAAACATACTGCCTGGGGTTCAAGAGTCAGCACATCGAAAGATATAATCTCTAAAAGTAATCCAACATCATAACTGTAAATACCTTTCAACAGGGGAACAACGTACTGGCCTAGCGACCCAAGAAAACTGCCAGATCTACTTGATTGCGCAGTTGTCAGTGGTACAGCAGATACTTACTACCAGGCAAAATACAATCATACTTTCTACTAATCATACACCAGTCATTCGAATAATTAGCATTACTATCATAAGAAAAGAACCCCCTGTAAAACTATGCACCAATAAAATAATAAAATACGAATTGGGAATATTTCAGAAGACATCTAGAACGAGAGGTTAGTCTTGACATTAAATTAAAAGATACTCAGGACCTATACAAAGCAGTTCAGTATTTGACTACAAAGATTCAAAAAGCTTCTTGGCACGCTACCTCTAATTAAACAAATATTTAGTCTACAACAAACAATATCCCTCGATATATACGAGACCTTGTCACCGCAAAACGCAGAACGAGAAAATAATGGCAGAAAAGCAAATACATAAGAGATAAAAACTACTACAACAAACTTACTCATCAACGGCCCAATACGCTAACAAAATCCCGCAACAAAACCTTTACGCAGTACATAAGTAAACTTACACCTGCCTACAACTCGATTTGAAAGGCAACAAAAACACTCAAGGGACCAATAATAATTATTCCTCCTATCAGACAAACAAATGCTGCTTAGGCAAGATCAAACATGGCGAAAACTAACACATTTTTCGATTACCTCAAGAACATCTCCAGTACAACTCCAAGGACAACAACAATAATAGAGAAATTTCCTAGATGTCACCAAAAATTAAGCCATTCTCATCCGCTAAAGTCAGATTACAACTTCAACACACCGACAAACGGAAAGTCCTTGTATACGACCTCACAGTAGGCGAAATACTAGCAAATATTCCTAAAAAAGTTACTTTTATAACGACAATCTATAATAGCATGCTGCAACTCTGTTGGTTTTCTCTACTATGGAAACAAGTCCAGATTATAATAATCTCTAAACCTGGAAAACATTCTACCCAACCGCAATCATATCGATCAATCCTATTCAACCATACACCAAAGCCATAGATTAGTCAACCATATAATAAAAAGCCTAGAAACAAAGCACATATGTCCAGCAGTCTTCCTAGACATAAAACAAGCGTTCGATAAAGTCTGGGATACAGGGTTAATATATAAACTTAAACTACTTCGTGAGTTGTATCTATTACTCAAATTATATCTAACAGACAAAACACACCAAGTTAAAGTAAATAGTTCAGTGTCTGACCTGCGACAAATTACCGCTGGAGTTCTACAGAGAAACGTATTAGGAGCGCTGCTACGTTTGCTGGACGCACCAACCGTAGACAACACAGTCTTTGCTACATTCGCAAATGACACTGGTATCCTGTCAGTCGATCGCTTACCTGAAGCGTCCTGTAGAACATACTTTAAACTCATTTAACTATACCACAAGGCTAGTTCCACAAGTGGAAAATGAACCCAGGCAAATCCGCGCAAGTAAACTTTACTACAAAACGCACTGAATAGCCGCAAACCAGAGTGGATATATGGAGTCCAGCTCTAGGACTTCAACGCTTCCAGTCAAAGACACTTTGGATGCTAGCAGATGCCTCATGATACTGTTACTAATAAAACCCTCCACAGTGACTCAGGAGTATCTTACGTAACAAATGAAATCAAAAAGATTTCTACTGTACACAATAACAATTTGCACGGTCACCCCATCTACAATCCAGCCCATCAACCCCAACTCTACCATAACTGGAAACATCACTGCCAACCCAAACTATGTCCAAGCAGTAAAAACTAACCTTCACCCCTCCCATCCCATCACGAACATCAACAACAACGCAAATACTACTGATTCGTCTTTATCAAAAATCCTCCAGTCCATTCTCACATTAATCACTCCCTACTATGACCAAATCAAAAACTTCCTCTTATCCCTTATCCCAATGCTGCTCACAAATTGCGGCAAATGAATCAACCACTCTACAAAAGTTAACCCTAATGAATTGGAACGCTAACGGTATAAAGACTCAGAGATCTACCTTCATATCATTCCTCGCAAGACATGGCATAGACATTGGGTGTATTACCGAAATCCACCTTATACTTCTTCTTAAAGTTCCGATCCGTTTCGGATGTTGGAAACCATGATGGCAATACGGACTTTATCAACAGCGGCACGAAACAGTCCAGTTGTTGTTGTATTGAACCATACTCGCAGGTTTTTCAGCCACGATATGCGTCTTCTGCCGATGCTTCTTTTTCCTTCGATCTTACCCTGGAGGACCAATTGTAGGAGCCCATATCTCTGATTGTTGCGCATGATGTGCCCTAGATACTCCAGCTTACGAACTTTTATTGTTGTGAGGAGTTCTGTTTCTTGTTTCCCCATTTTCCTCAGCACGGTGTGGTTACATGCTCTGTCCAAGATATACGGAGGATTCTGCGGTACAACCACATCTCGAAGGCCTCTATTTTTCGTCTTGATGCCTCTGTCAGTGTCCACGTCTCTGCTCCATACAGCAATACGCTGAAGACATAACATCTCAGTAGTCTTAATTTAATGGGTAAAGATATTTCACGGCACTTGAATAGTTTGGCCATTTTTACGAACGCTGCTCTCGCCTTTTCAATTCTACACTTTATTTCCAGTGAGTGGTCCCAGTTTTCATCGATTTTTGTCCCAAGGTAAGTATATTTTCGCACACGTTCGATCCTGTTGTTGTCAATCGTTAATCCGGTGTCAACAATGTGATTTTTTGTAATTATCATATATTTGGTCTTTTTGGTATTTATGGTCAGTCCGAACCGCTTGCTAACTTCTGTAATTCTGTTCATAATTCGTTGGAGACTGGTGATGTCGTTTGTAAACACTATCGTGTCATCCGTATATCTAAAATTATTTAATATTTCTCCGTTGACTCTGATTCCATCATTTATGCTGCCCAGAGCTTGCTGAAAGATGTGTTCCGAATACACGTTGAACAGAAGAGGAGAAAGTACGCATCTTTGCCTGAGACCGCGTTTTATCTTGATGTCTTCTGATATATTGCCAGTTTGCACTGCTGCTTTTGATTCCAATAAAGATTGCTTATTATTCTTATGTCTCGATTATCAAGGCCTATTTCTTGAAGTATGTCTATTAGTTTATTATGTTGGACTTTATCGAAGGCTTTTTGATAATCGATGAAGCAAGCATATATGTCATGATTTACATCTCTGGCTCGTTGAAATAGAACTTGTAGGCTAAAATAGCTTGAGTTCCCAAGGCATTGCGGAATCGAACTGTTCTCTACTTATTTGTGCTTCACACGTTGTAAAAATTCTGCGGTGTATAATTTTAGAAATAATTTTAGGAGGTGACTCATAAGGCTGATGGTGCGGTAATCTTCGCAATATTTATCATTTGGTTTTGGGGATTGTCACAAATGTTGATCTTAACCACGGTTCAGGGATTTTTCCGGTGGTATAGATAATGTTAAAATTTTGCTAGCCATTCTACACTCGCTTCGTCCATCATTTTTAAAAATTCGGTATGTATATGATCAGGACCTGGAGCCTTTCCGATTTTAACTGTTTTATGCATTTTTCCACTTCGTCGGTGGTGATGGATAAGGGCTCTACTTCTGGATATTCTTGAGGTTCATCTGATCTATCAACGTCTTCGAAAAGGTCTTCAACATATTTCTGCCAGGCAGAAATTTTTGCGTCTGGTTCTATAATTATTTTTCCGTCCTTGTTGAGTAGCCTTGTTGTATTGTTTACTTTGTAGATTCCTGCAGCTTCTTTTACTTTTTTATACATGTTAAATGCATCCTGTTTTTGTTCTAATTGTTCAATTTCTTTGCATTGTGTTGTTAGCCATGTTTATTTAGCCATCCTTATTTTGTATTTTATTAATTTCTGGATTTCTTTGTATCTGGTGTCCTTATTTTTTGCTTTTCTTCTTTCATCCATTAATTGTAGAATTTTGTCAGTCATCCACTTTTTTTTCTTTCGGTTTTGTACTGTCAGATACTTATCTCCGATTTTGTCTAAGGATGTTGTCATGTCTCGAAGTGCTTCTTCTACCGTTTGGTTTTTGTTTATACTCTGTTCACATGCTACACCTAGTTCTTGTGTCATTCCCACGTGTTTGCGGGCTATCACTTATTTTCCTAAGGTCCTATTTCTTTTTTACAATTTTTCTCAAGCATTTCTTTAGTTTTAATCTGAATTTTCCTACTAATAAGCAATGGTCTGATGCAATGTCCGCTCCAGGGTATGTTCTGGCGGCTAAACAGCTATTGCGATAACGTTTGTTTATTAGAAGCTAGTCGATTTAGTTTCGTACTACGAAGAGTAGAGTCTTCTTGGTGGTAGCTTATATAATGTATTAAGGATAACAAAGTCTTCTTCTTATACGAACATTTTAAGTCGCTCTCCCCGCTCATTTCGTACTCCCAGTCCGTATTCACCGATATGCTCTCCGCTTCTACCTTGGCCTATTTTAGCGTTTAAATCTCCCACAATAAGAGTTAGTTCCTGCTTTTGTAGTTGGTTCAATGTATTTTTAAGAGATTCGTAGAACTCTTCTATTTTGTCTTCCTCCGCTTCGGCTGTTGGGGCATAGATCTGTATTATATTTATGTTTATGGGATTTCCACTTAGTTGGATAAGTATTAGTCTCTCTGATACAGGTATGAAGTTAGTAACGTATTTTTGAAGTTTGCTTAATAGTATCAATCCGACACCATTTATAAATTGACCTTTTCGTTTCCCTGAATAGTATCTTGGTGTTCGTCTATTAAGTATTGGCCATTGTTTGGCCATCTTATCTCGCTTACTCCCATTATGTTCAGTTGAAGTCTTTTGTTTTCAGCTACTGCGTTATTAATTTTTCCTTGTTGGGCCATCGTACGGACAATCCAAGTTCCAATTTTGATTGGACTCTTTGACAATTTTAGCCTTTGTTGGTCTTGTGATTTGCAAGGGTTTCGCTGGATGACGACCTGAGAAGCCTTGCTGGTGTTTCTTCTCCTGCCGAATCTTGGGTTCCGATTACCATGATTAGTATTCATTGTATTATTGCAACTGTTTGCCATCTTGATTTTTTCTTGGAAATGAACTTTGTGCCTCTAATCAGGTGGTTTTCCGTTGCCTTCCTGATCCCAATGCCGTTGATCTTCTTATCGATTCCTCCGCCTTCGAGGGCGATTTCTCACCCTCAGGACAATAGGATGCCCATCCTGACCCGGGAGTCAGGTTTGTTTGCTTATACCGGCGCACATTTGGTCTCCAGAGCTACGTTTGCCACCAATCCTTAGGTGTTCCCATCCTTTACCACGGGGAGGTGTAGTTGGAGTTTCTCTATCATCGAGCTTAAGACCTTACGGTATTTCTTAAACTCTCCAGATCTTATAAAGGACCCACCTTATACAAAACGAGAAATTCACAATTCCGGGCTATCGCATTATTCGGAAGGACAGAGAGGCAGCAATAGGATGGGGTGGTTCTGCAATAATCATAAAGCAAAACAACGTAGCCACCCCTATTGAACTAACAGGCATTCATCAACTTGAAGCTACCGCCACAAAATTAACATTTAAGAATAACTCTTCAATTAACATAATTTCGGCTTACAAACCACCCACAAATAGAATCATATTAGAAGAACTGGTGAAAATATTTGACAACCAGCAGCCCACAATACTGGTCGGAGATTTAAATTGCAAAAACACAATCTGGGGATGCAGGGCCAACAACCCCAACGGAATACAACTGAACACACTAGCGTCTCAACTGGCTTTACAAATTTCAGCCCTTAGAGATTACACTTATTTCCCCTACCGCACAAACCACTTGCCGGACATCCTAGATATAATAATACATAAAAACCTGCAACTGTCAATAAACCAAAACGTAATAACTGAACTTGACTCTGATCATCTGCCGGTAATATTCACTCTTAACTGTACTGTATTATTACCCGGAAATTCCAAGACTAATCAGTTAACTGGGAACTTTTCCGTAATATCATGGACGAACAAATCAAGTGCCCTCATACCATATCTACCACAGCTGAAATTGATGGAACCATTGAATTCTTCAAAGAAACAACAAATGAGGCTATCAAACAATCTACTCTAGTCTCTCAAACACGCAAACCTGTCAATAACCAAACACCCCCACTCCGAATTTTAAAATTAATAAAAGAAAAAAACTCCACCCGAAGGAAGTGGCAACGTCTTAGGAACCCTGCAGATAAACACCATCTAAATGTGCTGATCCGGCAGGTTAAAAACGAACTCGATCAGTTCATGTGGAAAGCCACCAAACGGATCCTAAAGCAACCCACGGTTACCCCCACTCTAAAATACAATGGCCAAACAATATCGGAAGATAAGGACAAACCTAAAATATTCGCACATCTCGAAGCAACATTTACCACCGCATATTTTAACAATGATCCCAATCATATCAGACAGGTTGAAATGGAATCTCAAAATATTACACCCCAAGAACAAATGCTAGATAACCCTATCTCCCCAACAGAAATTAAAGAATTTATAAAAAAACTTAAAACCAAAAAAGCACCAGGAATCGACATGATCCCCAACATAATTCTGAAAAATCTACCGCAAAAAGTTACTAACAGCCATATTTAATTCCTGCTTAAGATTCGGTTACTTCCCTACCGAATGGAAGCGAGCACTAATTCAAATGATTCCAAAACCAAATAAACCGCATGACAACCCTAACAACTACCGACCCATCAGCCTGCTGTCCACAATTTCTAAAGTTTTTGAACGAACCATTCAAAACCGATTAAACCAGTTTTTAGAAGATAGTGCAGTCCTGCCCAAATTCCAATTTGGTTTTAGAAGCGCGTACTCTACTGGTCATCAAATATTACGACTCACTGAGATAATTGAAAAGGGTTACGAAAACAAAATGCACACGATAATGGCATTTGTAGATATGGCGCAAGCCTTTGATCGTGTATGGATAAACGGCTTATTATACAAAATGAAAAATTTGGCAACCCCTGTTTATCTATTAAACATAGTTAAATCATTTTTAACTGACAGAACGTTCCAGACAAGAATAAAAGGATATACCTCATTAGTACGTATAATCAATGCGGGAGTACCGCTGGGATCCGTACTGAGTCCCTTGTTATTCAATATTTTCATGCACGATGCTCCTACAACACCAAACTGTGACATCGCAGTGTATGCCGACGATACAGCAATCATAACTCAAGACTACGACATTAACCTAGCCGCAAACAATCTGCAACAAAGTCTGAATCATCTTAACTCATGGTTTAAAAAATGGTTTATACGAATTAATCCCAGCAAATGTGATGCCAAAATCTTTACCTTGCGTCACCCACAAGACCCACCTAACGTCGTTATCAATAATGTACCTATCCCTTGAAATCCGAAAGATAGCCCGTTGAAATACCTAGGCGTCTTTCTCGACCGTAGATTAACATGGAGTTTCCACACCAATAAAAAACTGACTAAATCATACGCAAGACTGGCCATACTCTATCCCATGATCGACAAGAAGTCAACATTGAAAATAAAATGTGGGGTTCTCATCTACACGACCATCAATCGACCAATTTTTACACACGGGTACAATGTCTGGTGCGCGACATCAAAAACTAATCTTAGCAAACTACAAGTGTTACAAAATAAGTTTATCCGTATAATAACAAATGCACAGTGGTACGCAAGAAACTCGCAGCTCCACCGAGAAACAGGAATCCTAACAGTGGAAGAATTCATAAAGGAAACAGCCCAAAAATTTTATGATAACATAAATCAATGCAATGGTTCGATTCACTACAACTTGGGCACTGAAAACTTACACAGCAGACTTAAAAGGAAGTTACCTATTGATGTCCTAAATAGTGAGAATAACTAATTCAATTGTCAAAACCACAATGAACTATCTATTTTAGTGATATAAATGTTAAAAATCTTTTAACCTTGCCATGTAATAGCAAATGTAATGCTGATCTGGCATAACCCCTATTAATAAAAAACGATCACTCAAATAACCTCAGAAGTCACACGACGACTAAAACGACAATGACTACTGGACCTAGTGCAGTAACCCAATCAGGACCGAAGAACCTCCACCAGGAGATTGGCGCTGGCTAATGCTACTCTTGTGACATTTTCATTGCTATGACAATTACTAAATACTCAATAATAAAAAAGTAAATTATAATTTTGCATTAAAAAAAAAGTTTACATGTATATTTTGGCAAGGGTGGCTTTCCAACTAAATATGTAAATTTGTTTTTTCCTAAAAAATGTATTTGTTATGTGCATAGAATTTTCTTAGACAACATCTATTTTAATTTTATAAATTAATACCCTAATAGACACCTAATATCATCAAGTATTGCTCCTCGGTTTGGAACCTTAATATTATTATTATTTTGCTAAAGTATTCAGCATGTGTTTCATTTTGTATTTATCATTATCTCCACACCAGCTAGTGCTCTTTTATTTCGATCGATACGGCTATATTTTAATGTATATTTTTCCAGATCTCTAGATTTTTTGTTTACTTTTAATCGCAATGTAGATATTTCTTCTTTCCGGTTCTTCTTATGATAATATTACTTTCTGTGCTAATTTTTAGTCTGCCTGCTCCTTCTAACTATTTGTCTTTCTTCGCGCGTTGTTGTCATAATTAGATCTGTCCGGTTTTCTGAGGAAGCATTTGAGGCTGTAGATTTTTATCAATATTTGTTAGTCTACATTTGTTGGATTCTGCTAAATAGAGACGCTCCTGGTTGGTTGTGGTTCTGCATCAATTACAACAGTCTTAGGTAGAGAGAAGCTGTGATCCAATAGCTGAGCTACACCAACCTCTGATTAGCACCGTACCACCATTAAGGTTCTGCAGTTTTAGTAATGATAAGTTTTGATTTAAAAATCTTTGAACACTATTAATTGCTTTAATTTTTCAAAATATCCTAGAAACCTTTAAACTTTTTCATTTCTGTGTTCAAGCGATCTAATTCATTTAAATAGGCAATCGACACATTGTTTGCAAAACACAGTATCTATTCCCGAGAGCCAGTCGTTGAGAAACAAAAGGCAAACATAATGAATTTACCTAAAATTGTAATGGAGATTATCAGTAACTAATACAAATGTGATTTTTTGATCATAGCTCTCGATAGCTGTTTCCATTGAAATGGTGGTTCAAATTAGAACCATAACTCACCAGTAGGGGACAGTTAAATTCGGCTATTTCTATTTTTTAATGCTCCCTCAATCTCTGACTTATGGCTTATAGACTCCTCTTTATATATTAAAATTTGATTCTCTGCTTACGACATAGTCATAGAAAGTAAGAAGTTGTGTTATTTATTTTATATGTTGTTTTTGGAGGTAAAATTAGATATTCGATAAATGTCTGTTGTGCTAATTTACAGAAAAGAGGCAACGATTCGAGTGAGAGGACGAACGTAACAAATTGACGAACGGTGCCTCATCTTGACTGAAGAGAATACACGCTGCGCTGGAGAAGCAACCCTATACTGGCGGTTGCAAATTATCAGAAATACTTGGGCCTTCAACTATTGTTTGATATTTTGCATCGTTTTGGTTTCTGCAGTAAACGTCCTTCAATTGAGCCACAGTGGAAAGGAAAACCCTACGTATGATCGGATGAGAAATGGATCTTTCTCGTCAGTCTTGGTAAGATAAGATGATTTTTATTAAACAACAGCTCGAGCCAGTGTTTCAACAAGATCATTTTGTAAAAAAGTTTATATTATGCATGTAGTAGTATTTTGAAGAAATGGTACATTTTCATCTGGTTCCAGATGGTAGATCTGCTAATGCCGAGCTGTACTACTAACAATCAGGTTGGATGTATGTCGCCTTAGTGCAGAAATATCGTTATTGATAAATAGATGCATATAGCTTCCTTTTATCCGATTAGATTTACTCCGTTTAATTTCAAACATGATTTGAGTGGTCAGCGATTTTGTAGTGTTGAACCAGTCAAAACAGCGTAACGGATATTCTTTGTTTCTAAACAAAAAAAAAATAGTTATGGCCAAATCTAAAAACACGCTAAAAGATGGCGTATTATCAAAGATGATGGTATTTACTTTGAAAAATGAATCCTGTAACAAGTAATACGTCTTAAAAAAGTGGAAGAAACCATTAATACGTGTTGTACGCCTGACGTACTTTGAATAATAAGACATCTGAAGTTGTTGTAAAGAACTAAAGAGACAGAGAACATAATATGTTATTGTTTTATGTTCTTCTCGATTTAATAATAGATTCTCGGAAATTTTCTCATACTTTAAAGGAATATCACAGCATTTACAGAATTAATTATAACATAACGATGTTAATAAAATACTAGTAATCATTTTTTGATAACGATTCAGTATTCTGAAACAGCTTAGAACGATTAGTTATAGATGAAACTTGGTAGACATAGATCTGCTGTGATTATGGTCATTTATATTCAAGATATTTAAAAACATCCAAATAAAATTTTTACGTGAAAAAATGTTTTAAGATAATACTGTTCAACGATTACAAATTTTGACTCGCTGAACACAAAAATTACCCTTAAAATTATCTCCTGGCTCAGAATTTTGAGTATTTTCACTGTTTACATTCTTCATATAACGCTATAGGACGTTATAATTTCAATATAAGTTAACTTAAAAAAAAGAAGGAAGAAGAAATAAAATAGACATTGTTCTTGATAAAGCTATCGATTTGGCACCGTCGGTTCCGGTCTTCGTCCATGAATCACGTGATCGAGGCGTAAAAGCGGTTCCATCCAACGGCCTCAGTCTTGTACGTGGCAGCTTGGAGTTCATAATGCGCCGTGTGTTTCTGGTCTACTAAATGTGCTCTTGTATAAATTCGCTGGGCAACTTTTGCTACATATGTTGACGTGTTTGTGGTTCTAAGAAGCAGTCATTGATTTCTGCAGTAAACAGGCATGTTTACTAGACTTCGGGTGTGGCGCGGCAGCGCGGTTGACTTGGGGTTTAGGCAGGACGGTTGCGCATATATATTTGGGTGCAGTACAGCCGACAATGTTGTACGCGAGCGAGGTGTGGGCCGAGGGTTGCAAAACCAAGCAAGTGAAGCAGCTATTAGGGGCTCAGCGTATACTAGCTGTCCGAGCATCAATGGCGTACCGTACCGTTGCTACTGAAGCCGCTCTAGTGTTGAGCAAGTTACCGCCGGTTGATTTTGTATTGCAGGAAACAGCCGAGAGGAAACGCATCGAAGCGGATGACGAGCGACTGCGACGGGAACTGAGGCTCCAGTCTGCTCCGGTCCCAGCCGAACGCAAGACGAGTATGGAGGAAGCAGGCCACCATCCAGTAGAATGGGATAGCATCCCGTTCACCACCGCGGAAGAGGAAATGCATCACCTGACGTGCCACACAGACGGATCCAGACTAAAAGACGGAAGAGCGGGAGCGGCGTTCGTGATTCATCAGGAACAAGAAGAGATCCACTGCCAGAAAATTAAATTAGCGGACTGGAGCACTGTCTTTCAGATCTAGTGGCTATCAGGGAAGATCTGCGATATTTGATACACTACCGGCACATCATCGCAAGATGCTCTATAGTTTCGGATAGCAGATCGGCATTAGAGGCTCTGAGCACGATGAAATCACCTTCTGAGTTGCAATTGGAGGTTTGGACTCTTATAAAAAGGCTGAAAGAAGAAACAGAAGTCTCGTTCCACTGGACAAAGGCGCACGTTGGCACCGCAAAGAATGAACGTGCTGACGAGCTGGCCAAGGAAGCAGCCACCGAAGATGGACCTGCGTAATTTACTGCCATTCCGCGAAGTCTTATCAAAACGCGTTTGAAGGACAGAACGAGGAATCTATGGACAAATAGGTGGCAAACAGCAACAACGGGAAAACACGCAAGAACGTTTTTGCCTACTCTAGAGACAGTCAACATTGCGTCCGCGCATCTCAACTGGCGCACCGTACAGATCGTTACGGGTCACGGAAACTTTCGCGCTTACCTAACAAGGTTCGGGAAGCTGCAACCGGGACAGGACAGATGCGAATGCGGAGAGGTGGATAACGCCCTTCACGTGCTGACCTCATGTACTGTGGAGAACGAAGCCAGGGCAAGATCAGAAGGAGTACTAATAAAAGAAGGACTGAGATGGCCACGAACGCCCGAAGACGTTACGATGCTCTCAACAGAAGCCTGCTGGTGGAACGCGCTGGATTAGTTTTGCTCACGCGTAGCTAAACTGAAACCGGGGTAGGACGCGATCGCGATTGGGGTTGGGAGGTGTAAGTGAAAAGTGTAAACATAATTGCGGCTGGCATGCATAAAAGCTCGGACTTAAAACTGCGTAAAATAAAGCATAACAGCCTGGACTAATCATTCAAGACTTGCTTGAGACGGCATAAGAGATAGAGACTAATAACCGCGCACTCGCAAGAATATAAAATATGTTATAATAATAAGCCGCTCGTTAGAATATGCTAACAGATATGGACTCAAAATGCAATTAATGAGCAGACGACCGTATAAATAAGTAGTAGATTTAGAATTAACAGGAACAAAGAGCAGTAGACTTTGAAGTCACCTGCTTGACTCTTTTCGTGGTTTTCCAGTCCTGCACAAAGGCAAATGGCAGGTTTCACATACCGAAAATGATAAATGCGAAGAATGTTAAAGACATGTAAAGGAAAGCAATGCCGGTGTAGTCATACGGAGCACCAGTGACTGTACTATTTTTGTAATATTTCCTCAATAAATTGTACAGACTTCGGGTGTCGTGTCAAAGACCAAGATAAATCATGTTTGGACTTGTTTGAATGCTTGGATGATTAGGAAAAAAGTTTCATGCATTTTCATTGTTATTTTTGCGTGGTTCCGTGCTTAAGGAAAGGAATTAAAACGAAGAAGAAGAGAAAAATTAAATACTCTATGATTACCATCTGTTATTCGCCCAGTGGACTATGAAAAAGGATTGCCAGTTTCGAATCCCTCCACTAACATTCCACAAACAGTGATATGGAGGACGATGAAATAAATTTGCTGTGTTAGAGAATGTTCCAAACACCATTGACGCAGATCCAATATTTTAACCGTAAAGTATCTCCTGTAACGATCACAGAATCACACAATGTGAACTTCATGACCTGATTAGGAATTTAGAACTGCCAAAGAATAAAGATGAGAAATCTTAGCATCCAGATTGTGGAACCTCCTGGAGAATACAGTTAGTGTTTAGGTTTAAGTGGACTGAATCATATTTTAAATTTTAAACAAAGGAATTTCAATCAAAGCAAAAGCTGGAAAACTCACCTTTGGGAGCGGACGCTCTGATGCAGAAACCGACTCTTCGTGCTGTACTCCTGTGAAATAGAAAAAGAGGAAAATAGGGTGTGGATGAAAAAGGACAAGTTACTCCAACATCGCTGCGGGGCCGATCGGAAGCGTCTTTCCTGATGTGAGCCTTCAGCTGGTTATGACCGAAGTTTACGACTAGGTCAGATTCACAGAAAATCGGACCGAGCTTTTCCGTCGGCACAATGTCGACTCCCAAAATACGATCGGCCAACAAAACGACCTCCGAGATAAGGAAGGATAAGGAAAAATATCTATCTGAAATCAAAGCTAAAGCGCGTATACAGAGGGAGCCAAAAGACGGCCGACTCTAATTCAAAATCCAAATAAAAGTAATTGGAGATTAGCGCGATCAGTTAGAGTATCTATTCTTTGTGATCGTCAAAGAGAACTGTCAACATTTTTCAACAGCGACGACGACTTAATAATTCGCAGTGATGTTGAAGGTTTGATGCTGAAACTGAACATTCCGTACAAAGCTCATTATTGGAGACTCTTTATAGATGCCTCAAAAACAAGTCTGAAGGCTGTGCTATTGTATAATAGTAAAGAAATTTCGCAATTCCTGTTGCTTATGCAGCCCTAGGTAAAGAAACGCCTTCTGGATCTTATAAATTATAGTTAACACAACTGGTTAGTGTGTGGTAATTTCAAAATGCTAGCAAGTGAGCTCGGTCTACAATAGTCTCTACAAACAGCATTGTTATCTGGCACTAAAAACCTATAATGAAGCATTGTTCTACTACCATTGCACATAAAACTGGGACTTATAAAGGCATCTGCGAAGGTCCTTAATAAAAATAAACGTGCATTTCAATACTTATGGCAAAAGTTTCCAGGTTTAAGTACGGAAAAGGTAAAACAGGGGGTATTTATAGGTCCCCAGATATGCCAGCTTTTCCAAGACAAACAGTTTGTATACAATCTTGATCCTAATGAGCTACATGCCCGCCATTGTTTCCGGAATGTTAGTACACAATTCTTGGGCAACCTTCGTGCTGAAAATTAAGACTTAATGGAAGAACTTATATCTCCCCACAACAAAATTGAATGCAACGTGTCACTAAAAATGCACTTCCTGCATTCACATATTGATGTCCTTCTAGCGAATTGTGGCGCTTTCAGTGGCGGAAAAGGAAAGCGACTTTCTGCAATAGACCAGCATTACAAAGAAAAATGGACAGTTTCAATGTTAGCAGATTCCTGCTGGATGAAACAAACCACATGAATTAGTAACTTTCACTTAGTTGCTATTTTTCCCGGATATCCTAATGTGGTTTAAGTATTGTTAAAAGGGATTTGAGTTTATAGTTTACACTTTTTGTTTTGTGGCATTATTTTAGGTAATCCTTTTAAGGTTTAGACATTTTTAATATACAATGTCTTTATGTCTTTATATGTTTCTTTACAAAAATCTTGTTTTGTTCAATGTTTACCTACACATATACAAAGACTTAGTTTAGGCTGAAGTTTAAATGAACATTTACTATGTAGATTAAGAATTATATGGTAAAATGTTAACAAACATTAGTTATTTGCGTTTGAAAAACTTTCTTCGATTTACAAGCGCTGATTCCGTTCTTTTGGAATCCGGGTGACGTGTACGCACAAACTGAATAGTACGTGTAGTTTGTCTCGTCGTGGTCAATTATCCCGCATGTGATTGGTTTGGTCAACAGTTCAATTAAAACAAATTAACGGAATGCGATCCGTGACTAACCAAATACGTAAACGAGACTCACGATCGTTCGAATCATCACGAGATCTAGCACCAGTATTTAATATAAAAAAGATTACCCTGCTAGAGAACATTAGTAAGTGCGTGTTTGTGCCTCCGTGGTTGAAGTGTCCGCCATAACTGCAGGAAGTGGTGACACGAAATGCTGGCAAATAAACACTGTGAACACAACTGTGCCCTGGGCAGCTGCGGGCCGTCCAATAGTGTGCTCCCCCCAAAAGTGGTATTTAAAGTAAGTTGATCAAAATGCCTTCTTTGGTTTCAATTTTAATTTAAGTTTAGAGAATTGGCGGTTAATTTCCGTAGTTTCCCGAAATGTTTGTAAATGATTTTGTGTGGTTACGCAAGACGTAATTGTTTATAAAGTATTCCAACTTATTTATTTGCAGCAAACACTATTTTTAATAATTTTCCCTTAAATTGCAAATAATATAAATAAATAAATGTATGCCTGTGTATAATTATTTTACTTCCATTTAATCCTGTGATAGGCAACACTCTTTACAGACAGTAGTTGCAGGCAATGTATACTACCGCACATTTTATGCGTAAAAAATAAGCCTATTTTCAAATTTTCTTTTTATGAATAAAATTAAAGCTCTGTATTTTTGCAGAATATCGTCGAGATACAGAACATTTGCTTATGTGAACGCAAAAATTAGTTTTTGCTTAATTTTTGCCTGTATTTAAAATAGAGCTTTTGTAATAAACACAAGAAGCATTGTGTCAATTTTTGGTCAATTTTTGAAAATTAAAGCTAAATCTATTATTACGTTTCGGCAAGCTTTAAATACGTGATTTGGGTAAATTCCAAATGGCCATTAGAAACGTCAAACAATTATTTGGCTTCTTTTTCCCTTTAATGAGCCCCTGTCATTCATCTTGGGTATAAGCTTACCCCCACGGTTTTCACTGTGTTTGTTCTGCTTATTGAGCTTTTGGGGTCTTTAATTCATCTACAGGGCCATCGACGTAAATATGAAAAACGAATAAAGAATAAAAATAGTACTGAAATACAAGAAAAATTAAATTAATTTACACAATTAAAGTAAATAGTAATGGGAATCATATTATTCAATGTAGCCCCCATCAGCGGCCCCGACCATTCCGAGTTGCAAGCCAACACAACTTCTCTCTTGTCCATATGTGTCGTTACCTCTGTGATGGAGGTAATGACACGTTAGCTCTCTTTTGTGATGTGATGCCTTTCATTGCCAAGGAAATTGCAATAGGGGCTGCAGGGTAGCCACAAGTCAGGGAACTGGTCATAATAAACTGTTCTGTAGTCATGTCTGGGTCTTATTTGTTTGTGGTTTGGAGTCGAGTTTTGCTGGAACGTACACCCCCTTCGCTGCCTGTAAACTCCAGTTTTTTTGCAGAAGCGGGAAATTTCGTATTCGTAACGGTGGGAATTTTAAAGGTATTTGGCGGATCCAACGGTCATTTTCTTAGTAAGCGCTGTTGTACTTGTCGTTCAGCAGTGCTTGGGCCTTTACTTTCCTGCCCATCTTCATTTTCTCAGTCAACAGTTGGCGGCTCTTTAGGTTGTAATATACTGCTAGACTGACCTTCATCCTTGACATGTCCATTTCTTTTATTAGATCAGTCACGTTCATCACTTGACTTGCGATCAGATCGCTTGCTGTCAGGAGTTACTTTCCTCTGGAAGTCAGATTTCTTCTACCTTTCGGCTACGTCGTAAACATGGGGTTTTGTAGCCAAACAGCGGCGATTTCTGTCGGCAATTTTGTTGCCCGAAGAGATTTGAGTAGCTCTGTGGTCGTATTATCGGCTCACTTTCCCGATAATCGTAAGTTATTGATTATGTGAAGCTAACTTGTGTTATCTAATAGAAGATTGTACATGCGCATAAGATGGTCTTTCGGGTTTTCCGCAATAGAATCTAAAAACAATCCGGATTTATTTCGATGACTGTAATGTTTGCCTGTTCCCATTTTCTTTGTCTTTCCATGTTTTTGACCACGTATTTATTGTAAACTTTAACTCTTTGGTAGTTTGCAGCTTAACTCCCGAAATTATTTTACTTAACTCCGCTGCCGGATTTAACTTTTCTTTCTACGTTTTTTTTTGCTTTAACTTTGTTGTAATCTTTCTATTTTTTATTGTGTATTAATGTTTTCCATTTATTTTTAAATTTTATTTATTTTTATTGTAAGTCTTAATCTTTTCAATTCTTTATATGCTTGTGATTAGTACTATGTCGTTAACAAATCTTAAGTTACTCAGTTTTCTCTTTTCTCTTTATTTATTTTATTTTTCCATTTTAGTCTCTTACAGATGTCTTTCATTACTGCTGTTAATAGCTTTGGAAATACATTGTTACCTTACATTATTTATTTTGCTACTTTTATTTGGTTTTTTTCCAGTTTAATAGAAGCATTTAATGTAGCTTTCTTGTGAATAGCTGGAACCAACAAAAAATATCTGTAGTTTATTCTTCTGTTTAGAAGATATTTTTATTGCTTTACACTATGAAATATTTTTTCGTAATCGATTGAAATTAACTAAAGTACTCAAATAGCTGATAAAAATCGAGTTTATTTATTATGATTTGAGAGGACAATGTCATCAGCAAAAGTGTTTAGGCAAGTGTCAGCTATTGTGGGTATATCTGTAGTGTATGATGGGGGTCTTAGAACACTTCCCTGGGGAATCACAAAAGTAATTGGATAAATATCAGAATATTGTTGGCTGCATTTTATCTGAAGGTACCGCTTAGACAATTCAGATTTTATAAGAAGGTAAAATTCACATGATCTGGTAACTAAGATCAAAGCTGATATTCTATACCATTTTAATCCACGCAAAGCAGCTGAATACTATCTGATAAAATTAAAAAAAATCCATAATATAAACTTTCAATTTATAATCATCTACTTAATATAATATTTGGACTATGTTACAATTTCTGGAAAGAAAAGCAGCTACGCTTATTTTGATGGTAAAATTAAGAAAAACTAAAGAAATAGTCGCATCATATAGGCCAATTACTTAATTCCTTTATTATTTGAGATATTTGAAGAACTGTTTTTAAACAAAATTAACCATATACTTTGAAAAGCCAACTCAATTGTTGATCATTAATTTGAGTTTACAAACAGTACAATATCATTCGAAGATAAAATTTTAAAGCTATACTTTCAGACCTCCCGCAAACCTCTGATACATTTTGGCACCAAGGCTAAAGTTAAAGGCAAAACTCCTTTAGATTACTATCAACTCATCTCGCTGACATATATTTTCTAGTTTAACTTGAGAAATATTAAGCTAATATATTTTCTATATTGTCACTTAAAGTTCATTCGAAAATGCGTTTCTCCTTTAGATTAAATAAATGAGGCACAATTCTTGCAAAAATTTATTTTTTTCAGATTTTTATCCTTATGTCACTAGCTTGTGTTTTGTTATAGTTTGTTACATGTGTGGATACGGCGATGTTTAAATTTTAAAACTTAAATACGCGCTGTAAATATGAAGACACTAAATTCCTAAAAACACTATTTTATTGCTGTTTTTCAATTGAAAAACTTATTAAAAAGTTATTTTATTTAAGTGATGTTCAAAAACAAACTGCTTATGCATATATTTCGCACCAACAATCAGTTTAAATAGAGTTGGTAACCCAACCACATGAAAAGACCTGCAAAAAATAACCCTCTAGTGGTGATTCCAGAAACTGTTTAATCTATTCTTATAACACAGATTGTTTATCCAAAGCCGTCACGTTGAATTGGATAATTTGTTTTATGTTAGTTAAGTTAATTGATGGAACAAGTTAATTTTGTCTAATTTATACACTTGAGAGCAAAACAATCCACTCCCATAGCATTCCAAGCAGTGGCGTAGCTACCGGAGGGCTAGACGGGGCAGTGCCCCGGGGCCCTCAAGCTCAGGGGGCCCCTCGGACTCCGACTTACAAACTATAAATTGAACTAGTGAAAATTTTTCCCACATTGGGAATATAAATAAACCGGATTCCAGGAACGCGACTTTAATAATGGTAACTTATTTGAAAAATACAGGGGAATTCCCAACAAGTCTCGATAAAACCGTGGAAATAAACAATTATAATAAACGGTCTATAAAAGTAATCCGTTAAGTAAATTAAAACTTTATTGCAACAAAAAACCTTTTATAGCAAACTTATTCTCATTTTTAATTGTTTTTTTATTCTTTAGTACGTGACACTCCTACCATACTTGTATGAAAGTATTCGTATGTTTGTCGGAAACGGAAGCGTTTGTCTCGTTTTTACTTTCTAGTGTGGGCAAGAGGCAAATAGGCAAATTCGCGAAGCTTCGTGCCGCATACATAGAAGTGTAGTCGGATCATTATAGTATAGGTTTGCTAGTGCCATCTGTCAATCGATATAAAATGTTTACCGGTGAGTTCGGGGATTCCCCAACGACATGACGTTATATATCAATTACGTTTCTTGTTGATTATGACATAATAAGTTTGCAAAAATAAGAGAACTTAAATAATGGATAAAAAGGAAGAAACCTAGCGGTGCGTTTAAGCGCAGACAACGTCAGGAAAGAGAAGATACTAGACAAAAATTACCGAAAATTTACATATTTCTTAGTCAGCCGTCTACAGTTTCAGCCCAAATATATTGGACAATGTGATTGTGTCTACTATAGTGCAGGCTGAGAAGCCTACTGAAGGAGATCTGACAATTATTGCAGTTAAAGATATCGCCATCAGGGAGGATGTCGCTGATCACATCAACGACCACAATGTCTGCGTGGCACAGGTAACAGAGGAAAAACCAACGATCTCGTCAGTTTTCGAAAATTTGTACAATCAATCGTCATACGACTTGGAAAATTTTACGGACATTTTATTGTTAAGTGATGATAACAAACATCAAATTCTTGATCGTAGACCTTTACAGCCTTCGGGACCTTTTCCAAAAGACGCCCACCAGGATAACAGGTGTTTTTCAAAATGGTACTACTTTTCAACTTCTAAATATGGACCAGTTCATCGTTTTTGGTTGTGTTATTCTAAAATACTAGATGCAGCCTGCTGCTATTTGCTTCGCAAAGGAATAATGTATGGTGTAAGGGCATTCGGGACTGGAAACATTTATCAGAACGAATAAAACAACACATTTTCTCGAGTGATACAACTATCGACAAGGAACTTGAAAATATAATTCGTAATGAAGCGTCATTTTGTAAAATGGTTTTTCAAAGATTATTCGATGTCATACTTACCCTAGCAAAGAGTTCTTTGGCTTTAATAGGACATCGAGATAACTTAAATGAGGAGGGGCACCATGGATATTTTCTGTCCGCTGTAGAGCCCGATATGATCACATACTGCGGCAAGTCTTGGATATGCCTAAAGGTATTATTTTTATTTCTAAGTTTTTACCTGACCGCTTCAGAAGGAGGGTTATGTTTCTCGAGAGTTTGTATGTATGTATACGAGGACTCAGTATTAGAAGTAAATTTTGTAAACAATAAACTGTCACTTTTTACGTCATCTTGATTTTGTATTTGGAATTTATGGCTTGGCAGCAAGTTATCAGGTTTGTACTAGAGTTGTGAGTAAACCACTATTTATATTAAATTATATATGTTAAATTAAGTCAAGAAAAATAAAATATTATATTTCTTATTGTATTTTAAGCTACTGATTTTAAAAATAATAAAATTAATGTTTAGTCAGAACAAAAAAGGGTAGATGGTCTGATAACTGATAACTTGCTGCCAAGCCATAAACTCTTAATTAAAAATCAAGATGACGTAAAAAGTGACAGTTCTTTGTTTACAAAACTTACTTCTAATACTGATTCCTAGTATATGTATGTGGATTTATTTGTACCCTGCTACAGTCTAAACGGTTTGATGGGTTTTCACATATGAGGTAGTCGTCTTGATAGAGCGAGTGACACAGAGTACAAAAAAAATTTTTCTAAACCCCTCGAGTGGGGTATCAAAAAATTACTGCAGTCGTTTTTTTATTCATTTATTTTTATTAAAATTAACGGTTTATATTCTAATTATTGTTTAAAATCGGTTTTAGGATCCGTATTCGTCGTGTTCCGAACTCGACGTACTCCAGATTTGTCGTAACCCAGATTCGTCGTACTCCAGATTCGTCGTAAAACGTATAGTCGGTCAAGAAAGTGGTGTTATTGGTTTAAAAATCTCTACTTAATTGAGATTCCATAGCCAAAGGGTGCTCAACTGGACCCTATTAACGTGCCTCTGCTGTCTGTGTGTCTGTCACAGGACTATATTTTTTGAACGGTAATAGGTAGATATTTTCTCTTATTTTCATAAAATAGTTTTAATTTGTTCATTAAAATAAGTTACAATTTGTACAATTTTATTATGGAGTCGACTGTATTACGACGAATCTGGATTACGACAAATCTGGAGTACGTCGAATTCGGAACACGACGAATACGGATCCTAAAAACGATTTTAAATAGTTTAGTTGGGGGCCTAGTTTATTTTTTGCCCCAGGGCCTTTGGTTACCTAGCTACGCCACTGATTCCAAGTAAAGTTCAGTGTACCGTTTGAAAGATTAGAAACTATGGTTTCAAATGATACCACTTTGATTGGAATCGAACTTGTTCTGACAAAGTTATGGGCTTAAGGATATATGTAACACAAAACAGTTGAAAGGAAAAAGGGGATCATAAAAATGAAAATAATTTAATAATTTTTCAATACATGGTGTTGCCACCTCTACTCCTAATTGCACTTTTCAAGCGATTACGCATGGATCGGATGACTTTTCCTAAGTTGTCTTGAGGAATTGCTTCCCACTCTTCAATCAACGCCTATCTCAGTTCCATCACGTTCTGTGGTGCAAGATATCTGGTCCGGACTTTTTGCTTAAGCTCAATTGGATTCAAGTCTGGGCTACACGGAGGCCAGTCCATTTTTGGTATACCGACGTCAGCCAGATAGGTAGTAGTGACTCACCAACAAAGCACCTTCATATGCTACAGTTTTGACAGCAATGAGAAAATCGCTGCCCTGACCTTCTATAAACCTGACGTCTTCTGTTGTTGCCATGTAGGCACATCGTGGACTCGTCGGTGAATAATAAATTACTCCAATGGTCGAGGTCTCAATCGATATGTATGCGAGCACAGCCGCCTTTGCTTTTGGACTGTAGTCAGCTTGCTATCAGTCTTCTTCTCACTGTTCAAGTGCTGGTGACCACGTCTCTGACCGCGTTCAGTACTTACTTTAGGTCAATGCCATGTCGACTTCTAAGAGATATTGAGACAAGATATCGATTATGTCTCTCCATTGTTATGCACCTACAGCCGCGTTCTTACCGGCAGACGTAGATATCGGTTTCCCGGTACCGACGCCATACTCTCGACGCAGCTGATTAACTCAGATTTAGTCAATTTTGTCACGGTAGACTGAGGCCCTCTCTTCAAGTTGTCTTTTAACTCTCTACCGAGTCTAATCGAGTTTTAGATAACTCTTTTTGTGTAATACCGTAAACATTTCCTAGTTTTTAAGTTTATTTTCTAGTGAGCAAACTTTCACAAACGCCTTGATTTCCTATCTTAATAAGTTCGATATTCCTTACCAAATTTTCAGTAATTGTTAATTTGCAGAACACTACCCGGGGCACAGGTGTACCCCAGCCTTGCTCGAAACTTCTGTTATTTTTCGACAGATGGCAGCACAAAATTTTGGTGCCTGTTAATCTCTCACACGTCGGTGTGCAATAGCTGCAGTAACACGTGTTTTTGTTTGATGTAAAATCTCTGTTTGGGGTACAGGTGTGCCCCTGGGTAGTATTAGTGTGACAAGTTTATAATTTTATGTAATCAGGTAGGGTTATGTTCGTGATAGTTTAGAAAGCGGGCGGTCGGCTTTAAATTTTCAGTAAAGCGAAAGCGTTTTGACCAAGAGTTTGCCGGCGTGTTTGGTTGGCGGCAGAAGTTTTCATTTCTGCGAGGCCGCTTTGTTGAAAGCTAATTTTGTAGCGGAATTCGATATTTTGTCCAAATTAAGCTCTTCCCGGAGGTCGTTTTGTTTCCCGAGTGCATTTCGGTAGTTGAAATTTATGCCGGTAAAACTCGATCCAATTTTCTTTGGAACGACGAAGGAACATTTGCTCCAGAGAAGACGCTACCGTTCGGTTCCGCTGTGAAGATTGGGGTAACTTGTCTTATCTTTTTACCCACACCCTTATTTCCTTTTTCTAAAAACCCCCAGAGCCAGCAGCAGGGAACCGATTTCTGCGGGAAAGCGCCGTTTCTAGCTTTAATTTCCCTTTATTCAAATTTAAAATTACCTATATAGTCTACTTTTCCAGTCGCACCAGACTACATATAAATATATCGGCCAAGCCGTGTATTTAAAAAGTTCGTATAAATTATTAACAATTAACTTATAATTTTTCTAATTATTTTATATCAAAGTTAAAGGTTTTGTAATTTTCAGTGGATGTTTTATCACTTATAACCCGCTTAGAGTACGTATAGTTTAATTTTAAGCTTGTTTCACATTTAGTGTGCCTCGGCCTCTACTGTTTCAACTTTCATACAAAATATTTAGTTTTTTATGTCAATCGCATAATTAGTGCTTCCAAAACATTACAAAAATAAATAATATAAGCGAGTACAACTTCCACGGCAAGAGTAAGTGGTAGATTGGATATAGGGTTTTCCAATTTTATAATTTTATTTTCTCTTAGTAGTTTGCAACTATTTTTATTTGGCACGTACTACGAGATGCATTCAAGTCATACGAAAACTGTGGAACTTGTGTCACTTCTCGACGTAATCTTCCTGCAGACGTACACATTTGTCACAACGGCGATGCTATGACTCCATGGCCGCTGCGAACACTTCATAAGGAGTCTTTTTTGACCACTGGAAAATTGCTGATGCAATAGCGGCACGACTAGTAAATTTGTGACCATTCAGATTGTCTTTTATCGTTGGAAACAGCCAAAAGTTGCTAGGGGCCAGTTCAGGTGAGTAGAGAGCATGAGAAATCACTTCAAAGTTGTCAACATTCGTGGCACCCACCTGGAGGACACTTTTTGCATTTTCAGATTTTCATGCAGCATTGTGTGCGCAAATCCTACGCAAATTCCAAGTTTGGAGGTGATATGTTCCACGCTCATTCGGCGACCCTCCAAAACAAGTTTCTACACTCGTTTGATCATGTCGTCAGACCGGCTGGTGCTAGGCCGGGATTGTTTTGATCTATTGTCATACGTTGTTCTGCTTTCTTTGAACTGTCGCACCTCCAAACGCACATTAGACACTTCCATAACACTATCACCACATGTCTCACTCAACTGACGATAAATTTCAATCGGTGTCACACCACGCAGATGAAGAAAACGAACGATTACACACTGTTCTTGCAATAAAAACGTCGCCATTTTAAATATCAAAAACAATCCTCACTCTCGCCGCTGCCGCTAGAGTTCTGTGTGCTATATAGCGCTGCCATTTCTGTCGCGCATTCATAAAGAATGCGAGCGTATTTTGAAACAAATCGCATGTTTCTATCTGTTCTCAATCCTGCGAAAAAAATCGGAGGTGTTATAACTTGAATGGACCTCGTAAAACTAAAAGCCACATGCAGTAAGTTAATTATAGATTACTTGTGTTTTAGTTAGTTTCCTTAACGCATATGGGATTGATTGTCTACATCCGCCACATGGAAAGGCACTCGATGGGGAGCTAATAACCCCATACCGTTCAGCAGCGACACTATCACAATGCACTTATTTGAATCTATATTGCAAGGGTATATGGTATAGTAGTAGTTACGCCAGTGCAACAGCAAATAACGAAAACTATAAAATGCAAATCTTGTTTAAAGAAGTAAAAATATAACTTACTCTTCAAATTTGTTTACGATGAACCTATTACGTAATAAGCGATAAAAGCAATTATCTAAATGGCGATAACACTTTTTGTTTGTTTACTATGGAGTTGAATGATAAAATGCTGTTTAAAGATAATTTTAATGTGCGTGTTTCCCAAGCAGCAATGAAATAATTTTTTGATTTTTTAGGTTACAGCAGCATTTTAATTGTTTTATTTAATTATTTGTTTATCGCATTTTAAATTATTTGCTATTATCTCAATAGAGGTGAACATTTTAAAGCCGTATAGCAGTCTAATAAATATTTTTATTCTTATTACTAAAAAAAAGACCGAGAAACGTATCTAGAGAATTTAATTTGATCAGATTTATAGATTTGTAGATGTTTTTTGCCAGTTTTTTCGCATTTACATTCATCAAGTATAGATTGGTTTATACCGGTGTTGTGAGAGAGCTCTGCGTGTTTACTAATTCATGTGTAGTGTGCTTGAGATTAGACTAAGTTCCTGAAATTTTCCAATACCAATCTCTAGCGAATGTCGACATCTGATTATTTTGCAGGTCATAATAAGCTTTCAACAGGAAACGGAATAGTAAAGATCACGAGTAATCAAAATTAAAAGTAGGCTAAAAGAAGGAGTAGGAATAGTAATGACAGAAGATATGCACAGACATGTACTAAGATATAGAGCTGTCAACTCAAGAATATTATCGTTATCAATGAAACTAGGGCAGATAACTAACATAATACAAATCTACGGACCAGTAGAAGGCACATCTGAGGAGGAAGTAGCGAAATTGTATAGAACACATCAAGAAGCGCTAGATAAATCTAGAGAGAAAACAGAAGCATCACCGAAAAGGATTGCAATAGAGGACTGGGTAGTATGGGAAATTAAAGAAAGCAAATATCAAACAGGACCAGAACAAAAAGAATTCTGCCAAAGCAACAACCTAATAATAGGTAATATAATATAGAGGCAAGAAGAATAGGACAAAAACCTATTTTTGTGCATACATAAAGTCTCAACAAGGTAATACAAAATATAGGAACAAGGAAAAAGGCAGAACTAGGCATAAATCACAGCACAACTTTTAGCCAAAATAAGCGAGACGGTAGAAAGAGTCTAGTAATATAGCAACTTACAAGCAAAAAATACCAGATAATCAGAGGAAGTACCAAAAAAGGGCAAACAACATATTCAGCATACAAATAGACAAGGGACAAAAATAGAAATTAGAGACCAAATGAAAAAAATTAAAAAATAGCTTTAAAGGTGAGAGAAGACATGCGGGAGAAGGAAATTTAGTAAATATTTAAAGAGGAAAAAATGGCAAAATGAAGCAATAAAAGGATTAGTAAAGGACAAAAAACAAGTATGGAAAAAGTACATTCAATAACAAGCAAGAGAAGACAAGGAAACCTACACAGAAGAAACCAAGTAAAGAAAACAATCAAAGAAGTGAAATAGAAAAGCTGGCGAGTGTTTTGAAGAAAAATCAACGACAATTACAAAGTAGATACAAAGAAATTCTGGACAACTATAGAAAGCTTAAGAGGAACCAAAAAGAATTATAAGCAATATACAATCAAAATAATTAACTCAAATTTAAAATAAAGAATATACTGAAATTCTGGAAGGTGTTCTACAAGGAAAAATTTGGAGACATAGTTGAGGAAGCAAGAGAAGAAAATAAAGATGCAAAATAAGTACAAGAAATAACAAAAGACGAAGTACAGGAAGCAACCCAATAAATGAAAACGGGGAAAGCGAGCAGAGAAGATGAGAAGAAGGAAAGGAATAGTTACAGAATCTACTCAAAAAAGTCTGGAACCAGGAAATAATTCCTTAAGACTGTGAAACTAATTTAATCATTCCAATATACAAAAAGGTGAAACATCCAAATGCGAGAATTATAGAGCTATTTGCTTTGTTCAAACTACACACAAACTATACACAAGAATTCTAGAGAAAAGACTAAAAAACGAACGAAAACATCTTCTTACCATGAATCCTATATATAAGACACTAGAAGAAAGAGAAGAGCTATATATAACCTTCATCTGCCTCAAAGCGCATTCGACACAGTGAACAGACAAGAACTATGGAACACTCTCGCCGAATTAGTAGTACCAAATCAGCTTATACGAATAATAAGAAGTATCATTAGTAAAGTTATGAGCAAAGTACAAATAGCAGGACAAAGATCAGAGAAATTCGAGAGAAAATAGGGATAAAGCAGAAGGAAAGTTTAAGCCCACTGCTGTTAGTGATCATGATGGACAAAATATTAAAACTAATCAAGGCCCAAACAGAGCTAAACACCGTGGTAAGACACAAGAACCTAAAGCTCATATCAATAAGCAGCTTGGTGTACACAGACGACGTGCTATTAATAGGCGACTCTAGAGTAAAAATGCAGAAACTACATAACTGCACCAACAAAATAGAAAACATGAAGATGGTAATAACACAAACAAAACAAACGTGATGATAATGAATGAAATCTAAGGAATCAACAGAGCCAGACAGATTATATGCAAGAACTCACCACCAGAAAGAGTAATGTTACCAGGTCGGGCCCGGGCGGTGATAAATCGGACTTGGGGACGCTACGACCGGCAACGCTTGGGGCACGGAAGGCTAGAAAAACGAAGCGTCGGCTCCAACTTACGATTAGAATTATATTTACAATCTTACAAACTCAACCTACCTGCGCTAACTTAACCTGCTTATAGCATATATATATAGCGCAGCTGGACAGCGTGCAGCAGGGCCGATGGCGGAGCCGGGCAGCGAGCAGCAGGGGCGGCAGCAGATCCGGGCGGCAAGCAGCAAAAGAAGCTAAAAGGGACTCACCTGGTGACACTTTATGTTTACTTCTTAAGGGGCTGACGACTGAGTGCGAATTCTTCAGTTGCTCAGGTTTTAAGGGCTCAGCCGTGCCCCGCTCTGCTAGTGAGGTGCAGAGTTCAGGGTGGGAGCACGCTGAGCCCGCTGGGGAATGCAGGGCTTGCCCAGGATTGGTGGACGCCGGGGGCGCCTTTGCTCTGATTGGAAAATGCCGTGGCGGCTATGGTCGGTGGCGTTCGGAGCGACTCGGGATCGCTTAGCACGACGCGGCGCGGCAGGTCAACTGTCCCATGTTGCACACGGCGCCACAAAGGCGGCCTCAGGTAACATTCCTTGGGATTATAAATTCCAAGAGGGGCCCTTGTGTTGCCCGAAAAATTCCGGGTCAGGTAACATTAGTCTTGGCGAAATCGGGGCCAGGTAACATCAACGACCTTTGAATAGCTGGGGACAATACTAACAAGTAATGCTGAAATCGATTGCGAAACTAATCAGTGGAGCAAACAAATCAACGAGAATATACTATACGTTGAACAAAACGGTTTTAGGCAACAAGCAAATCGAAATAGATGTTAAACTAAAAATCCACAATACAATAACGCTGTCCATAATTACCTATGCAGCAGAGAACTGGACCTTGCAGAAAAAATGCGAGAAAAAAATAAACGCAACAAAAATAAAATACTTGAGAAAGATAATGAGGATGACCAAATGAGAGCATGTAAGGGAGACTACCCAACAAACACCAATAGTGGATAAAATTTAAAAAAAAAACAGTTAAACTGATACGGGCATATTACAAGAATGGACAGTGAATGATTACCAAGAAGAATAATGAAAATGGGAAGATTAATAAAAGGCAGAAGAGGTAGAGCAAGAAGAAGATCGTTGGACTAGATAGAGAACATAGGAAGATCAAAGAGGAAATCATTAACAGAGATAAATATTCAAGCAGGGAACAGAGAACAAGGAAGAACTGGGCGAAAGAAGGAACCGTAAAAGAAGAAGAATAGGATTTCTAAACTCATCATACTAGGCCAAAACAAAATTCTCTTGGCAAGCCATCATATCAAATTTAAAACCGCTCCCTCACTTCTTACAACCCTATATTTCGTATTTGATATGGATTGTATTTTAGTATCAAGGTAATTATGCTATAATAATTTAAATAAGTGTTCTAGGAGTAATAGAGACAAACAAGAATACATTTTATAATAAAAAGTTAAAAACTTTACCACCATTCTTTTTCAATTAGCCTCCTCGATGAGTTGGCAATAGCTGCTTACGATACCGCCATCGTTCGCAACACTCTGCATATTTTATTTTAAATTTCTTCTAAGAATTTTTGGTGTTCTTATTTATTCTGCAAGAATATAAAGATGAAGTTTGAGAAGAGCTAAAGGTCCTAGCAAGTAGATCTGGTAAAAGAAATAAGTACTTGAGGTGATAAGGTTAGCTAAAAACCGCTTTGTAGACATAAGCAAAATTCAGTGGCTTTTGTACCATTTTAATTATTTTCTTTACGGGCTTTTGCTCCATTTTGGTAGAATTTTAGAGTGGATTTTTTTTATTTTTTATAATCGTACCTTTATATTTATTCTGTTATAGTGATGCTTTCACTAAAATAATACAGAAGAGAAGTTTTCCAAACTGTGCCTGAACTAATTATCTGTTGCCATTTCGTCACTACCCAATGGCACTGTGCATAACAAATGCGGGCATTCTTTAAGTGAACTAATTATCCAGGCTCTTGTAAAGGGTTTTAACTTTGCTGTCACTCCATTAAATATATCTTATTCCAGATATAACCATCTAGTGTAACCATCTTCTCAAATTACTAGGCATAGTGGTGTTGCCTAAATCTAATATTAAACCTTCTAAATTACAAGCCTTAAAAACTCCAAAACAAGACAAAAACGTTATAGTCTTACTGAAAAACAAGAGTAACGCTATGCGTTAAGCCATTAAGTTAGACAATTTACTAAAATTATCGGTCTACCGTCAAGTATTCAACAAAATCAACAATCTTTCTTAAAAAGAAAAGCAAGTTCCTTATTACCAAATTAAATCTGTTCCCCAATATAAAAAAAATTATACTCCGAGAAAAGAATATTAAAATTGTACGGCGGAAAGTCTTCCCTTACGACCTATTGTAAGTGTCTTCGGTTGCCTACTTACAAGTTAGTCAAATACCGGTCCAAAGTACTTTGGCCTCTTACAAAGACTCATCATAAGTTCTAAATTTCTAAAGGGTGTCCCAAAATTCACGCAAGAAATAATTTTGATAGAAAACAGTTTTTTATTGTAATTTTTATTGATTCATAAAGTATACAGTATAGGATTACGTATGGAATAGAATGCCGAATAGGTGGCCTTTACGGCTTTGCTGACACCTGCGCACTCTTTTGTTGAAATTTTCCATAACCGTTTTACATAAATGCGGCTGAATATCGTAGATACAGCGCTTAATTTCATCCTTCAAGGCGTGGGTGGTCGTGAACTTGTTGACATGAACCTTAGACTTCAAAAAACCTCAAAGAAAGAAGTCCAACGATTTAGGCGGCCAATTCTGATCACCAAAACGGGAAATTACACGACCAGGAAATGACTGATGCAGTAATTTTGACGATTGACGAAGCCCTTAAGATAAAAATGAGCCTCATCGCTGAAAATGATTTTGTCCGTAAAATCAGCGTCCACTTGTTTTTCCCTAATGCATTCAACGAAGTCTCTTCGCTGTGCGTGGTCAGTAGGCTTCAGCTCTTGAGTCAATTGAACTTTGTAAGCATGAAGATGCAAATCTTTCGTGAGAATACGCTGTAGAGAGCTTCTCGAAATGTCCAATTCTTGACCACGGTGCCATTCTCACGGACTGCTTCGATGTTTTGTGTTGAATGACTTGTTGAAGGGCGGCTAGAGTGTCTATTGTCAACGATTGATCCCCTCTCTCCCTGATTTTTTAATTAATCTCTGCACAGTTGATGAATTTAAATCACTATTTCGACCATATTTTGTAAGCAAAATGCGAACTGTAACTGCCAAACTTTCATCATTTTTAAAATATTTCTCAAAAATGAAGACGCGTTGTTCTTAATAACTTAATAATATAAAATAATTTTTGTAGTACAACATGGTATGCAAGCACCCAAACAATTTGAATATCTCGAGCAACTGTAATGCAAGGCGCACTTATTTTTTGATTTTCAGGTGTGTTATTTATGAATTAACTTGTCAAACACCCTTTTTTAGAGTAGGCTGAACTTTCTTCTTATAATAAAAAAATGTCGGGGTTGAACATTTTTATGTACAAAATAGGTGTGGTCATTTCTAAAAGCAAGCAGCAGGGAATCCATAATATCTGTAGGCTCATCATTTTGTCATTTGCAACAAGTGTCTCGGAGACTATAATAAAAACAGAATCGGAATGAGGGTTTAACTGTGGGAACGCGATAAAAATTGGTTACATTATATCTTTTACTGTCGAATTCGCTCATTCAATTTGATCTTGCTCTGGCGACGATTTAAAAGAATTTACAAAAATATCTCTATAGTTTCTTTAGAAGGTATAGGACAATTGTATGGCCTAAAATATATATAGATCTGAAACTTTGTTAACAAAGTATAGGTCGCTCGTGATTGAGCTCTTCTGATCCGGATGCAGAGGATCGGTCCGCATATTCTGTTTACATCTTTCTTCTATTACAGTTTGTTATGTGTCCGTGCCATCTTTGTCCTTTTCTTCCATTCTTTCCTATCTTTTATTATTTCATTCCAGTTCACTATCGCCATATCTCGTATGTCCTTCATCACTTGGTCCTGCCATCTGATTTTTGGTCTTCCTTTTGGTCTTCCTCCCATTGGTTTCCAGTTTAGTATTTTCTTTGTTGGTGTTTCGGGTTCTCTTCTTTGGATATGTCCAAACCATCTGAGTCTTTGGGCTTTTATAACTCTAACTATGTCTTCTCCACCTAATGAGTCCCTCACTTCGAAGTTCGTGAGTTGTCTATATTCTCCTTCTGGAGTCTTCACCGGTCCAACTATTCTTCTTATAATCTTTCTTTCTAATATCCTCAGTCTTTCTTCATCTTTATTGTTTAAACACATTGTTTCTGCGGCGTACTTTATGACTGGTCTGATGGCCGTTTTGTATATTTTTAGCTTTGTTGCTTTGCTAAGGTTTCTGTCTTTTAGGAACTTTTGGTAGCTCCAGTACGCTTTATTTCCCGCCTTTATTATTTCTATTATTTCTGGACTTCTCTCGTTCTTTCCTTCTACTATTACTCCCAGATACTTAAAATGTTCTACTCTTTGGAAGTAGTATCTTCCTACTTTTATTCCTCTTAAGTTATATAGTCTTCTTCTTGTGCTCACCATGTATTTTGTTTTTTCTTCATTTATTTTCAATCCTCTGACCTCGGCTTCTTTCATAAGTTCCATTATTACTTGTTCCAGGCTTCTTTTATCTCTTGCTATGAGAACTAAATCATCAGCGTATCCAATTATTTGTGTAGAGTTGCGTGTTATCATTTTATTTCTCCATTCACCTATGACTCCATCTAGTGCTATATTGAACAGAGTGGTTGAGAGTCCATCCCCTTGTCTCACTCCCACTTCTATATTGATCTTGCTTGAATTACCTTCGGCTGTGAATATTTGCGCAGTAGAGTTCATCATTGTCATGTTAGTCAATCTTATTAGCTTTCTTGGTATTTGCATGCTTTTCATTTCTTTGAGTAATTGCTGTCTATTTATGGAGTCGAACGCCTGTTGGAAGTCTATAAAGAGTAGGTGTATTTCGATATCGTACTCGTAGCATTTCTCTATTATCTGTGTTAATGTGTGTATCGCATCTACCGTCGATCTTCCTTGTCTGAATCCTTGTTGATATTGTTCCAGTTTTTGTTCTGTGTATTTGGTTAATCGTCTTCTTATTATGGAAGTTAATATTTTGTAGGTTGTATTTAGTAGTACAATTGCCCTATAGTTGCCACATTTCATCGGGTCCCCTTTTTTGTAGAGTGGGGTGATTTGTCCATTTCTCCAGTCTTGTGGCATGTTTTCCTCGGTCCATATCTTTAACATTAGGTGGTAAATTCGTGCTAGCAACTCTTCTCCTCCATTAGTTATCAGTTCGTTGCTTATTTCATCTGGTCCTGCAGCTTTGTTCCGTTTTAATTGTTTGACTACTTCCATAAACTCTTCCCATGTGGGGGTCCACTTCGTTATCTCTCTCATCTCGTATTTCTTCTTCTATTTTTCTTGTGTTGTCTTTATATAAGTCAGTGAGATATGTCTCCCAGGCCCTTTTGCTTATTTTTGCTGTTGCTGTCTTTTTTGTATTGAACCGTCTTATGTAGTCAAATAGTTTTCTACTATCTTTATTGTTTTCTTCCAGTATTTGCATTTCGTTGGTGATCCAAGCAGCTTTTTTCTTTTTGTATAGTATTGTTGCTTCTTGTTTAATTTTCTTGTACTCGAGTAGTTCTTGGTCCCTTCCTGCTTCTATCCATTTCTGTCTTGCTTCTCTTTTCTTGTCACTCTTCTTTTGGCACTCTTCGTCGAATCATTCTTTTGGTGTTTTGTTGGTTCTCTGCCCTATTATTTGTTCTGTTGCCGTAATAATACTTGTTTTGATGTTAGTCCATTCATTTTCAATATTATCTACTTGTTTAGCTAGTGCCTTTTCTAATGTTTCACAGTAGTTTCTTTTTGTTTCCTCGTTGTTTAATTTTTGTGTGTACCAGTTCCTTCGTTTTTTCATTATCTTCTTATTTCTTGTTATTTTCATCTTGAATTTCATTATTACTAGCACATGGTCCGTGTCGGCATTTGCGCCTCTGTAGGATCTTACGTCGTGTATTATTTTTGTCCACTTTTTCGAGATTAATGTATGGTCTATTTGGTTGCCGTTTGTTCTGCCAGGAATCATCCACGTAATTTTGTGTTCTATTTTGTGTTTAAATTTAGTGCTAGTTACAAATGAATTTGTTGTTGAGGCCAAATTACACAACTTGGTGCCATTATCATTTGTAATTTCGTGTATCGTTTGTTTTCCTGCTATTTCTTTATTAAAGTCTTCTTTACCTATCTTCGCATTGAAGTCTCAGAGTATAATAAGTATGTCGTTTTTGGGTACAGTCTCACACAATTTTTCTAATTCCTCGTAGAATTCTGTTTTTTCCTCTTCGTCTACTTCCTCAGTTGGGGCGTAGCTGTTTATCATAGATATATTGGCTTGTTTATTCTCTAATCTTAGGTAGCATATCCTGCCATTGACTGCCCTGAATTGTATTATTTTCTGCCTCGTTTTCTCATTGACCATAAATGCTGTTCCGTTTCTTCCTTGCTTTTTCTCTCCCGAGTAGTATAAAGTAAAATATTTCTTCTCAATCTTTCCCTCACTACCCCATCTTGTTTCTTGGAGCGCTAGGATGCTTAATTGGTATTTCTTCATTTCTTTTACTGTTTCCTGCATTTTCCCTACTGCTAACATGGTTTTCACATTCCACGTTCCAATCTTCACTATGTTTTCTTTTTCTCTCTTACTTCGTTTTTTTTTTGTGTTTTTTGGTTTGTGTTTTTCGTTTTCCTTTTCCGTTGCCTTTGTCGTTTCCTGTGTCGTTCTGCCCTTGGTTTTTATTAGTTTTTTAAATGCCGTCCTGTTTTAGTAATCTTTAATAATCTGTCTCGTACGTCTGCCTCCCCACTATTTTCTGCTGACCTCTGGCTTAATGTTCTTCCTTTCTTGCCTTGTTTATATTCCTGATCTTGTGTTTTCCCGATGTCCAGTATTTTCTATTTCCCCTTCGTTTTTATCTTTGTTTCCAGTTTCTTTATTGATTTCCTTCTCTTTTATTCCTGGTATTTCTATTTCTATAGATTGGAACTTTTACTACCAATTTGTTGTATCTGATTATTGCATGGTTTCCCTTTTCTCTGATTATTTTCATAAATTTTATTAGCTCTTTCCTTTGTTTTTTGTACCTCCTTTGTGAATTCTTCTTCTATGTATATATCTGTTCCTTTTAAATTTTTTTGTCGCCTTAAGTATTTCTATTTTCTTCTGCCAGTTGTGTAGTTCTACCATAATGGGTCTTGATTTTCCATTACGATATTTGCCAATTCTCCTGATATCTGTTACTTCTTGCTCCATGTCCATCTGTTTTCCCATTTCTTGTAGAATAGTCCTCGTTATCTCCTTTAATTGCAGGTCTTCTTCCTTTGCTTGTTCATCTGCGCCGTGAATAATCAGTCTTCTTTATCTCTCTTTCCATTTCTTCTAGCCTCTTATCTCGCACTTCTAGTTTTAAATTCATTTGTATGTTCTCATTTTTTAGTTGTTCGTTTTCCTTTTTAATTTTGTTTATTTCGCTTTGGAACTTTTCTATTTTCTTTTCAACCCTTGCATTACTTTCTTCTATTATGTCCAGTTTATCTAATTTACCTAGTTTTGTTTTTATTTCTGCTAGGATTTCCTCCATTTTATTAACTTTGAACAAATTTAGTTGGAGTGGTTTTTTAAAAACCTACTGAATCCCTCTCTGTGTTTTGTTTACGTTGTTTATCTTGTCGCTCGTGCGTTCGCGCGGGCGCACTATCGCTTTATTCCGTTATCTCTTTTGTAGTGTTACGAATTTTAACCTATTTCCACTAATAAATTAGTTTTTCCACTTATTATTTAACTATTTTTATGAACTTCCACTTTTTATTTGTCTTTCTAATACGACTTCCCGTATTTAAAATCACTGTATTTAACGAATTTGGAGATTTCTAGGCTCACTTTAAGACTACCGTTCGCGCCAGGCCCGGACTCATGGCCTAAAATAGATTTCCAAAATACAAGCGACGACCTGGTAATTCTTGTATCGCGACGAAAAACTAGTTGGCCAATCTTTTAATCAAAGGAGTGCCAAGGGACGCATTGTCACTCTCGCGACTTGGTCTTGGACAATGGTTCAGATTACTTTCTGCTTGGGAATGTTACAAATAGGAACATAGAGTACTCTGACTCTTACAGTTACTAAGTACGTGCATTGTGTGTGATATCAGTCACTTATACATAACCAATGGTAAATATAATTATACTTTAATTGTCATTAATCTTTCTTCTCAGAGTGCCATCTTCGTACAAAGGTCGGCGATCATTAGAGCTATTTGAATTTTATACACAGCTGTTCTGAACAGTTGATTAGAATTGCAATTATACCATTCTCTTCTTCTAGCTACGCTTCGTTTACTCTGTATTTTTCCTTAGATTATTAGTTGGAGTCACTGGTACTTCTGACCTTTCATTATGTGACCCAGGTATTCTAGTTTTATTTTCTTGATAGTGAATATTAAATCTGTCTGTTTGCCATTCGTCGGTATAACCATAACTCAAACTATTGTATTTTGTTTAATGTTCTTTGTGTAGCGTGCTTGTTTCTGTTCCATATAAAAGTATTGAGAATACATAACATCTAAGTAATCTTTTTTTAATGCATTGTTTATATCTTTACTGCAGAAGAATTTTTTCGTTTGCATGATTGCACCTCTGGCTATTTCGATTCTACTTCTAGTTTCTTCTTTTGTATCAATGGAATTATTTACCCAGATTTCTAAATATTTGTATTTGTCTACTCTTTCTATTAACTTGTTATCAATTCTTAATTGGGCATCTAAGTGTGGTGTTTTTGTAACAATCATAAATTTTGGTCTTTTTTAAATCCATATCTTTCGCTTACTTCTCGCGCTCTTTCCACTATTCTCTGTAGGTCTTCTATGTTTTCAGCAAGTAAGACTGTGTCGTCAGCATATCTTATTTTATTTACTGGCTTCCCATTTACTTTAACACCTGCTGTTTCTTCATGAAGTGCTATTTTTATTTCTTCGGAATATATATTGAATAGAATGGGAGACAATATACATCCTTGTCGGACACCCTTCTTATTTCGATCTCATCAGATACTTCGCTTTCTACTTTCACAGCTGCTTTTGGTTGTAATATAGATTTTGTATTATTTGTAGGTTGTTTTTATCGATTCCCTTTTCTCTTAAGATCTTTCTTAGTTTGTTAGTGTCGGATTATGTCGAGCGTCTTCGCATAGTCTATGAAGCAAACATAGACATCTTTATTAACATCGATACTGCGTTGCATCAATACATTAAATCCAAAAAGTGCCTCTCGTGTACCAAAACCGTTTTTAAATTCAAATTGAGTTTCGCTAACTTCTTGTTCTAATTTATTGTAAATTCTGTTATGGATTATTCGTAATAAAATTTTTAGCGTGTGGCTCATAAGGCTAATCGTCCTGTGATCCTCGCACTCTTGCGCATTTGGTTTTTTGGGGATCATTACGAAAGTTGATCTTAGCCATTCCTTAGGTATAACGCCAGTTATGTACACGGTATTAATGAGATCTAAGAATGAGTCAGTTTGGTCGTCATCAATTAATTTTAAAAGTTCATTTTGTATTTCGTCGAGGCCAGCAGCTTTTCTGTTTTTTGCCTTGATCACTTCATCCTTGGTTATTAGAGGACTATCTTCGTCTTCTGAAACGTACTTTTGTTTTATTTCGTTGTCATCAATGTGTATATTCCTTCCACCTTTCTAGTTTGCATTGTAGATCTATGATGATATTACCATTGTCATTAATAAACTGTGTTAATTACCAAATCCTTTGGTCCACAATTATAGGAAGAATTGACAGTCGGGAGTACACAGTATTTCTATAAATACTGTTATACACTGATCATAATGGCAAAATAATACGGTGAGCAGATTATGCCCTCTAGAACTGTCCATAATGTGTAATCTAATGGACTGAGATTTGGACTACCAGAAGGCTAATTCTCCATTGTCAGAAAATGAGGCACATTGTTGCTCAGCCAAATTGTGTGTGCTTTGTCAGCAGATGCGGAGTCTTGCTGAAAGATCTAAGGCTCACCTCAAAAAGGGAGTAATTCAGATTCCAATTATGCTGTTGATACACAGCAGTCGAAGTGTTGACTCCTTTTGCAAAACGAAAATCGGTTACTTCATCATAACACATTCCCCACCAAACCATTACAGCTGCTGAATGATGGTTCTTCTGAACTCTTGCTGCTAGTAAGTAATATTGGCGTTTTGTTTGAGGGTCATACTAGTAGCAGCAACTTTTATTTTCACCAATAATGTTTAATACAAATGTGAAATTAATTCCGCCTCCTTTAAGTATTTCAGCACATTGTTCATTTAGTTCTTTTTGTTCCCAAGTCAGTGTATAAGCGACTATTTTTGGATTGGATTAAATTACTTTTTCTACTTAATCAGGCACACAGTAATACGACGGTCTTCTTGCACTAACTGCGTCACTCATCCCGCATTTGAAATAGTATGAAATGTTTGCGAACGGTAAACTTTGGGATTCACTTGGGTACCATTCAATATACGTCTTCTTGATAATGGTTTTACATGAGTAAGACTGAGAAAAGTTTAATTTTATTTATGAAAGAGTAATTGGAACAATAAAAATACTAAAATTCAGAAAAAGTACGGCAAGACAATCAAAAGTTTGTGAGTATGTAACTTATAAAACTATTATTTACTTTACTTTAAAGTATTTATTTTAGCAATAAAACAATAGGCAATAAGTACGGAGTGGGACAATACCAAAAGCTTTTATTAGAACTATTATTTTCAGTTTTAATTAGTATTCAGTGTATTGATTTGTTTGATTTTATTGAAAGTTTTCTTATCATTTAACTACATTTATTTTTACATGTATTGATTGACAATTTATTATAGTATTATTTATTGCTCTTTTCAGATTCCCAAGTAAGCTCTTTTGAAAATTTAACTAAGAAAAACGTTGCTATACGACAATGTATTATTACACATTGAAATGTCTATTCAAGTTGTCTTTTAACTCTCTACCGAGTCTAATCGAGTTTTTGATAACTCTTTTGTCTAATACCGTAAACAATTCCTAGTTCTTAAGTTTATTTTCTAGTGAGCAAACTTTCACAAACGCCTTGATTTCCTATCTTAATAAGTTCGATATTCCTTACCAAATTTTCAGTAATTGTTAATTTGCAGAACACTACCCGGGGTACAGGTGTACCCCAACCTTGCTCAAAACTTCTATTTTTCGACAGATGGCAGCACAAAATTGTGGTGCCTGCTAATCTCTTATATGCTATAGTTGCAGTAACACGTGTTTTTGTTTGATGTAAAATCTCTATTTCGGGTACAGGTGTGCCCCTGGTTAGTATTAGAGTGACAAGTTTATAATTCTATGTAATCAGGTAGGGTTATGTTTTTTTTTATTATTATAATACATTTTATATAGTTAAGGTGTTTTTTAGCGTTTAGCATGGTGTTCGCGCCAACCTCCAATTACTTTTATTTTTAATTTTAAATGGGGCGGCCGTATTTTAGTTACCTCCTACATATTTTAAATTTGAAATATCGACGGCAAATTTGCTTTCGGCTACCTGGCCTTGCCTAGCTCTCTTTTCGCTCGCTTCGTTTTGAATTTAGTTCGTGATAGTTTAGAAAGCGGACGGCCGGCTTTAAATTTTCAGTAAGGCGAAAGCGTTTTGACCAAGAGTTTGCCGGCGTGTTTGATTGGCGGCAGAAGTTTTCATTTCTGCGAGGCCGTTTTGTTGAAAGCTAATTTTGGGGCGGAATTCGATATTTTGTCGACCACAGTAAGCTCTTCCCGGAGGCCGTTTTGCTTCCAGTGCATTTCGGTAGTTGAACTTTTGCCGGTAAAACTCGATCCAATTTTCTTTGCTTTTGACTCGGCAAGGAACGAAGAAGGAACATTTGCACCAGGAAAGACGCTACCGATCGGCTCCGCTACGAAGATTGGGGTAACTTGTCCTATCTTTTCACCTACACCCTTATTTTCTTTTCCTAGATCCTCAAGACCATCAGCACAGGAAACCGATTTATGCGCGAAAGCGCTGTTTCCCTAAGTTATTGTTTTAGCTTTAGCTTTTGTTTGAAGTTCCTTTGTTTACATTTAAAATTACTATACAGTCTACTTTTAGGCCACATCACATGGCATATAGCTCTTCTAGACCATTTACTCAAAAGAAATTGAGGAGATCATTGAAAATTTGTCTGGCGATGAATCAGATATTTCAGAAGAAGATGTAGTAATAGGAAACACTAGAGATGATTTTGAAAGCGATTGTAACGACGAAGAATATTGTAATTTGCCTCTATATTGTCTTCACCACAAATTAAAAGCAAAATGTCGAAGTGATACATCTGGAACAAGCAGTAGTTTGATAGAATGTGAAAATATAGAACAAGAAATATCGGCACAAAATAATGAAGAACAAATGATAATAACGAACATAAAGACAACATATATTTGCAAATTTAAAATGCTGTTCCGTTTCTTCCTTGCTTTTTCTCTCCCGAGTAGTATAAAGTAAAATATTTCTTCTCAATCTTTCCCTCACTACCCCATCTTGTTTCTTGGAGCGCTAGGATGCTTAATTGGTATTTCTTCATTTCTTTTACTGTTTCCTGCATTTTCCCTACTGCTAACATGGTTTTCACATTCCACGTTCCAATCTTCACTATGTTTTCTTTTTCTCTCTTACTTCGTTTTTTTTTTGTGTTTTTTGGTTTGTGTTTTTCGTTTTCCTTTTCCGTTGCCTTTGTCGTTTCCTGTGTCGTTCTGCCCTTGGTTTTTATTAGTTTTTTAAATGCCGTCCTGTTTTAGTAATCTTTAATAATCTGTCTCGTACGTCTGCCTCCCCACTATTTTCTGCTGACCTCTGGCTTAATGTTCTTCCTTTCTTGCCTTGTTTATATTCCTGATCTTGTGTTTTCCCGATGTCCAGTATTTTCTATTTCCCCTTCGTTTTTATCTTTGTTTCCAGTTTCTTTATTGATTTCCTTCTCTTTTATTCCTGGTATTTCTATTTCTATAGATTGGAACTTTTACTACCAATTTGTTGTATCTGATTATTGCATGGTTTCCCTTTTCTCTGATTATTTTCATAAATTTTATTAGCTCTTTCCTTTGTTTTTGTACCTCCTTTGTGAATTCTTCTTCTATGTATATATCTGTTCCTTTTAAATTTTTTGTCGCCTTAAGTATTTCTATTTTCTTCTGCCAGTTGTGTAGTTCTACCATAATGGGTCTTGATTTTCCATTACGATATTTGCCAATTCTCCTGATATCTGTTACTTCTTGCTCCATGTCCATCTGTTTTCCCATTTCTTGTAGAATAGTCCTCGTTATCTCCTTTAATTGCAGGTCTTCTTCCTTTGCTTGTTCATCTGCGCCGTGAATAATCAGTCTTCTTTATCTCTCTTTCCATTTCTTCTAGCCTCTTATCTCGCACTTCTAGTTTTAAATTCATTTGTATGTTCTCATTTTTTAGTTGTTCGTTTTCCTTTTAATTTTGTTTATTTCGCTTTGGAACTTTTCTATTTTCTTTTCAACCCTTGCATTACTTTCTTCTATTATGTCCAGTTTATCTAATTTACCTAGTTTTGTTTTTATTTCTGCTAGATTTCCTCCATTTTATTAACTTTGAACAAATTTAGTTGGAGTGGTTTTTAAAACCTACTGAATCCCTCTCTGTGTTTTGTTTACGTTGTTTATCTTGTCGCTCGTGCGTTCGCGCGGCGCACTATCGCTTTATTCCGTTATCTCTTTGTAGTGTTACGAATTTTAACCTATTTCCACTAATAAATTAGTTTTTCCACTTATTATTTAACTATTTTTATGAACTTCCACTTTTATTTGTCTTTCTAATACGACTTCCCGTATTTAAAATCACTGTATTTAACGAATTTGGAGATTTCTAGGCTCACTTTAAGACTACCGTTCGCGCCAGGCCCGGACTCATGGCCTAAAATAGATTTCCAAAATACAAGCGACGACCTGGTAATTCTTGTATCGCGACGAAAACTAGTTGGCCAATCTTTTAATCAAAGGAGTGCCAAGGGACGCATTGTCACTCTCGCGACTTGGTCTTGGACAATGGTTCAGATTACTTTCTGCTTGGGAATGTTACAAATAGGAACATAGAGTACTCTGACTCTTACAGTTACTAAGTACGTGCATTGTGTGTGATATCAGTCACTTATACATAACCAATGGTAAATATAATTATACTTTAATTGTCATTAATCTTTCTTCTCAGAGTGCCATCTTCGTACAAAGGTCGGCGATCATTAGAGCTATTTGAATTTTATACACAGCTGTTCTGAACAGTTGATTAGAATTGCAATTATACCATTCTCTTCTTCTAGCTACGCTTCGTTTACTCTGTATTTTTCCTTAGATTATTAGTTGGAGTCACTGGTACTTCTGACCTTTCATTATGTGACCCATGTATTCTAGTTTTATTTTCTTGATAGTGAATATTAAATCTGTCTGTTTGCCATTCGTCGGTATAACCATAACTCAAACTATTGTATTTTGTTTAATGTTCTTTGTGTAGCGTGCTTGTTTCTGTTCCATATAAAAGTATTGAGAATACATAACATCTAAGTAATCTTTTTTTAATGCATTGTTTATATCTTTACTGCAGAAGAATTTTTTCGTTTGCATGATTGCACCTCTGGCTATTTCGATTCTACTTCTAGTTTCTTCTTTTGTATCAATGGAATTATTTACCCAGATTTCTAAATATTTGTATTTGTCTACTCTTTCTATTAACTTGTTATCAATTCTTAATTGGGCATCTAAGTGTGGTGTTTTTGTAACAATCATAAATTTTGGTCTTTTTTAAATCCATATCTTTCGCTTACTTCTCGCGCTCTTTCCACTATTCTCTGTAGGTCTTCTATGTTTTCAGCAAGTAAGACTGTGTCGTCAGCATATCTTATTTTATTTACTGGCTTCCCATTTACTTTAACACCTGCTGTTTCTTCATGAAGTGCTATTTTTATTTCTTCGGAATATATATTGAATAGAATGGGAGACAATATACATCCTTGTCGGACACCCCTTCTTATTTCGATCTCATCAGATACTTCGCTTTCTACTTTCACAGCTGCTTTTTGGTTGTAATATAGATTTTGTATTATTTGTAGGTTGTTTTTATCGATTCCCTTTTCTCTTAAGATCTTTCTTAGTTTGTTAGTGTCGGATTATGTCGAGCGTCTTCGCATAGTCTATGAAGCAAACATAGACATCTTTATTAACATCGATACTGCGTTGCATCAATACATTAAATCCAAAAAGTGCCTCTCGTGTACCAAAACCGTTTTTAAATCCAAATTGAGTTTCGCTAACTTCTTGTTCTAATTTATTGTAAATTCTGTTATGGATTATTCGTAATAAAATTTTTAGCGTGTGGCTCATAAGGCTAATCGTCCTGTGATCCTCGCACTCTTGCGCATTTGGTTTTTTGGGGATCATTACGAAAGTTGATCTTAGCCATTCCTTAGGTATAACACCAGTTATGTACACGGTATTAATGAGATCTAAGAATGAGTCAGTTTGGTCGTCATCAGTTAATTTTAAAAGTTCATTTTGTATTTCGTCGAGGCCAGCAGCTTTTCTGTTTTTTGCCTTGATCACTTCATCCTTGGTTATTAGAGGACTATCTTCGTCTTCTGAAACGTACTTTTGTTTTATTTCGTTGTCATCAATGTGTATATTCCTTCCACCTTTCTAGTTTGCATTGTAGATCTATGATGATATTACCATTGTCATTAATAAACTGTGTTAATTACCAAATCCTTTGGTCCACAATTATAGGAAGAATTGACAGTCGGGAGTACACAGTATTTCTATAAATACTGTTATACACTGATCATAATGGCAAAATAATACGGTGAGCAGATTATGCCCTCTAGAACTGTCCATAATGTGTAATCTAATGGACTGAGATTTGGACTACCAGAAGGCTAATTCTCCATTGTCAGAAAATGAGGCACATTGTTGCTCAGCCAAATTGTGTGTGCTTTGTCAGCAGATGCGGAGTCTTGCTGAAAGATCTAAGGCTCACCTCAAAAAGGGAGTAATTCAGATTCCAATTATGCTGTTGATACACAGCAGTCGAAGTGTTGACTCCCTTTTTGCAAAAACGAAAATCGGTTACTTCATCATAACACATTCCCCACCAAACCATTACAGCTGCTGAATGATGGTTCTTCTGAACTCTTGCTGCTAGTAAGTAATATTGGCGTTTTGTTTGAGGGTCATACTAGTAGCAGCAACTTTTATTTTCACCAATAATGTTTAATACAAATGTGAAATTAATTCCGCCTCCTTTAAGTATTTCAGCACATTGTTCATTTAGTTCTTTTTGTTCCCAAGTCAGTGTATAAGCGACTATTTTTGGATTGGATTAAATTACTTTTTCTACTTAATCAGGCACACAGTAATACGACGGTCTTCTTGCACTAACTGCGTCACTCATCCCGCATTTGAAATAGTATGAAATGTTTGCGAACGGTAAACTTTGGGATTCACTTGGGTACCATTCAATATACGTCTTCTTGATAATGGTTTTACATGAGTAAGACTGAGAAAAGTTTAATTTTATTTATGAAAGAGTAATTGGAACAATAAAAATACTAAAAATTCAGAAAAAGTACGGCAAGACAATCAAAAAGTTTGTGAGTATGTAACTTATAAAACTATTATTTACTTTACTTTAAAGTATTTATTTTAGCAATAAAACAATAGGCAATAAGTACGGAGTGGGACAATACCAAAAGCTTTTATTAGAACTATTATTTTCAGTTTTAATTAGTATTCAGTGTATTGATTTGTTTGATTTTATTGAAAGTTTTCTTATCATTTAACTACATTTATTTTTACATGTATTGATTGACAATTTATTATAGTATTATTTATTGCTCTTTTCAGATTCCCAAGTAAGCTCTTTTGAAAATTTAACTAAGAAAAACGTTGCTATACGACAATGTATTATTACACATTGAAATGTCTATTCAAGTTGTCTTTTAACTCTCTACCGAGTCTAATCGAGTTTTTGATAACTCTTTTTGTCTAATACCGTAAACAATTCCTAGTTCTTAAGTTTATTTTCTAGTGAGCAAACTTTCACAAACGCCTTGATTTCCTATCTTAATAAGTTCGATATTCCTTACCAAATTTTCAGTAATTGTTAATTTGCAGAACACTACCCGGGGTACAGGTGTACCCCAACCTTGCTCAAAACTTCTATTTTTCGACAGATGGCAGCACAAAATTGTGGTGCCTGCTAATCTCTTATATGCTATAGTTGCAGTAACACGTGTTTTTGTTTGATGTAAAATCTCTATTTCGGGTACAGGTGTGCCCCTGGTTAGTATTAGAGTGACAAGTTTATAATTCTATGTAATCAGGTAGGGTTATGTTTTTTTTTATTATTATAATACATTTTATATAGTTAAGGTGTTTTTTAGCGTTTAGCATGGTGTTCGCGCCAACCTCCAATTACTTTTATTTTTAATTTTAAATGGGGGCCGGCCGTATTTTAGTTACCTCCTACATATTTTAAATTTGAAATATCGACGGCAAATTTGCTTTCGGCTACCTGGCCCTTGCCTAGCTCTCTTTTCGCTCGCTTCGTTTTGAATTTAGTTCGTGATAGTTTAGAAAGCGGACGGCCGGCTTTAAATTTTCAGTAAGGCGAAAGCGTTTTGACCAAGAGTTTGCCGGCGTGTTTGATTGGCGGCAGAAGTTTTCATTTCTGCGAGGCCGTTTTGTTGAAAGCTAATTTTGTGGCGGAATTCGATATTTTGTCGACCAGATTAAGCTCTTCCCGGAGGCCGTTTTGCTTCCCGAGTGCATTTCGGTAGTTGAACTTTTTGCCGGTAAAACTCGATCCAATTTTCTTTGCTTTTGACTCGGCAAGGAACGAAGAAGGAACATTTGCACCAGGAAAGACGCTACCGATCGGCTCCGCTACGAAGATTGGGGTAACTTGTCCTATCTTTTCACCTACACCCTTATTTTCTTTTCCTAGATCCCTCAAGACCATCAGCACAGGAAACCGATTTATGCGCGAAAGCGCTGTTTCCACAAGTTATTGTTTTAGCTTTAGCTTTTGTTTGAAGTTCCTTTGTTTACATTTAAAATTACTATACAGTCTACTTTTAGGCCACATCACATGGCATATAGCTCTTCTAGACCATTTACTCAAAAAGAAATTGAGGAGATCATTGAAAATTTGTCTGGCGATGAATCAGATATTTCAGAAGAAGATGTAGTAATAGGAAACACTAGAGATGATTTTGAAAGCGATTGTAACGACGAAGAATATTGTAATTTGCCTCTATATTGTCTTCACCACAAATTAAAAGCAAAATGTCGAAGTGATACATCTGGAACAAGCAGTAGTTTGATAGAATGTGAAAATATAGAACAAGAAATATCGGCACAAAATAATGAAGAACAAATGATAATAACGAACATAAAGACAACATATATTTGCAAATTTAAAATGTAGCAACTAGACTGCGTGGAAAAAAACGGGTTCAAGTGGAATGGTAAGCCAGGAAAAAAGACATTTCGAACTACTGTTCAAAATTTAGTTTTAAATCTTACTGGAAATTAAGGATCTGCTCGTGATGTGTCTAGTGGACCTGAGCATGCTCTTTGTTTTTCACGGAAAATATTCTGAACTCCATAGTTACGTTCACAAATAAGGAAATATGCAAGCGATCGCACCAATGATGATAAAGGTGTAGCAAATATAAGCGTGCGTCCATCCTGCACCAGAGATACCAATTTAATCGAAATTAGAGCTTTTTGTGGTCTGTTCTACTACGCTGGTGTAATGAATACGGACGCTGTTACTACAAAAGAACTTTTCTACAAAAATACAGGAATCCTCTTTTTTCTGCTACCATGAGTGAGGCTCTGAACTTTACACGCCATTTGAGTATTGTAGTTTAGAAGAACAATTAGTAAGTTTCCGGGGACGGTCTCTAGTTAAAATGTACATACCTTCAAAGCCACATAAATGGTATATAAATTGTTACATTGTGTGATGCGCAAACTTTTTACCTTTTAAATGTTGAGGTATATGTTGGTAAAGGCCCAGCTCCAGAAGAAGTTCTTGTTGCTGAATATTATTCATTAAATCTTACTAAACCAATTCATGGTACTAACCGCAATGTTACCATGGATGCTTGGTTCGCATCAAATGATACTGCTAGAAAGCTTCACGACCATTATTCTGTAACCATAGTTGGAACTTTAAAGAGAAATAAAATTGAAATACCACAGTCATTTGTTCAGGTTAAAGGAAGAAAAAAGAATTCGCCTGTGTTTGCTTTCAGCGATTTTAATACTATAGTTTCTTATTGTCCTCCAAAATTAAAGTAAAAAAAGGTTGTTCTTCCCGAAATCGTTAATTTTTACAATAAGACGAAGAGAGGCGTTTATTCCTTCGATCAATTGAGTCATTGTTATACCGTTGCAAGGAAAACAAGGCGCTGGCCACTGAGGATGTTTTACAACCTTCTAGATTCAGTTGGAATTAATTCACGTATTCTTTGTAAAAGTTTTGGTGCTTAAGAAAAGAAAAAACATCTAAGAAAAGAATGTATTTGAAAAAAAATGGCCACAGATCTAATAACACCGCTTAGGAAACAACCTCTACAAATACCTTTTTGGCGCACTTACAGGCACTGCAGCCTCAACGGCTTATTGTGCCCACCAACATGCACTTAATAATAGCACATTCACACACACCCATGGATTGAGCAAGACTCGTACTCGCGCGCGCCGGCTAGATGACAGAGGTAAATGCTTGAACCTGCTGAGCTACTGCATCCCTACTACAAATACCTACTTTATCCGCAGAACTCTGAGCCGTTATTGAGATAATATTAAACTTGGATCCAGAATCCAACATTCCAAAACCTAAGCTGCCATCGTCTAGCAGGTGTTCATTCTGTCCCAGAGAGAAAGATCGCGAATCGCGGATTGTAATGAGTTCATACGTTTAGAGCATCAAACCAAAGTTTGCCCTGAGTGCTCAAAATAACTCAAAATTGATAACATTCATTTACTTAGAGCTAGTTATGTTTTTAGTATATAATAAAAGTTAGTTTATTTTTTTGAATTAAAACCGTGTAATTTGATCGGTTTTCGATTTAAAAATTGAAAAAGAAAATGACATTTTTAAATTTGATTACGATATTTCAATAAATTATCTATAATAAATCAAATCTATTTTGAGATTCTTCATGAGCATAAAAATACGCAACTTTGCCCTAATTTAACCAACCCTGCAACTCTCAAGATAACCGAGATCCCCATGGTGAGCCTCGAAAATTGAGCACCCGGTATAGTGTAATGTTTATTGTGATAAAAAAAAAATACAAATCATTTTAGCACAAAGATCAAAAACCTATGAGATAAGAATTACATTTTTCTTCTCATATCTGCTAAAATAGACATGAGGAAATTTTGATATTTGATATGGCAACCATCTAGACTAGGTCAGAACAAAAAGACATATTTAATAAGAGTGAAGCATATATCAGCCAGGTGTGTTGAAGTAAGCCGAAGACGTAATAATCTAAAGCGATGAGTAGTCGCTAGTTGCCTTGAAGCAGAATAAAGTATTTTGTCCTCGCCAACATAAAGCTTTTTTGAGTCCAGCATGTTAGTTACAAGTATTAGTTGCTGTTGATAATGTGAGATGGTTACCGATGGAGGCAACTCAAAGGGTACACCGGTGTATTGAACTGTATGCACAGCAATATTTTCCGATATGGATATTTGTTCTGCGGTACTGGTTAATGGTTCAATTAGATAAACTAATGATTTTATTTCTTTGAACTTTGCTAAAGAATCCACAATTTTGTCACAAGTCACAATTTGGTACAATAAATCTTTCTTCTAAAATAATAATAATATTAGAAAGTATACTTTTGTTTCTAGCTGTCGGTTTATGGGAAAGCTAAAGCGTTTCTTTGTAAACTCTTGTGTAGATGCTTAAAATAATTTAAAGTATTACTTCCTTTGCAAGTTATGATTGTGTGCGACACCAATCCTTTCCTCCATCTTTAACATTCTGTGGCTATTCAAAATATTTGGCATCATGTGTAAAAGATTTTTTCTTAAATAGTTATCAGTGCTCGCAGATATTCCAGAAAAATTGCTCAAATCGTCTGATGATCTCCATTATCATTATCATTGTAATTGAAAGGAAGATAGCGACAGTAACTGATTTCCAGATTGTTTGTGTAACAGGCTTATCAAACTGGCACAAATCCCAATTGACACATAAAATTAAGCAACTATCGAAACAAAAAAAATAATCATTTTGCCTTATAAATTTATAAAGCTGAACATAGTTATGAAGTATATAAAATAGTACGAAACGAGATAAACCCCAAATGAAGAAAACTAAAGGCTACTGGAAAAATTCTCGAAAACTCTGGAAAACTATTTCTAAAGCTCCCAATAACAAATATGCTGGTTAAGACGTAACAAAAAATAAGAATCCTAAAAATATATTTAAAAAACAGATCTTTAGCGTAGCCTCAAAAATATCCGTAAACCATAATATTATTGTGAGGCCTGGGGGAGGAGGAGCAGCCGAATAATACCAAATCTTCTCTAACACATCGCTCAATCCAGGAACAAGGAGGTTTATTGTTTAGATAGTCACGCACTTCGCTATACCAATGAGATGGAGCTCCATCTTGTTGAAATGTGAAGTTATTGGAATTTTTCGTCGGTTGCGGAAATTAATAATTTTATTTTGGAGACTGTACAAAATACATTAAGTTTTAAAAACCTGCTTTTATGTTTCACAACGGTACGAGGATTTTTTGTGCCGCATATTCGAGGGCTGTGGCGGTTTGCTTTTCCTAGATGGTTAGCAAATTCGTCATCGTCCATTCTCTGAAAGTTTAAAGCGAAGCTTGTAAATTTGCATTGTATATTTGGACGTTTTCCCTTCTTTCTATATATAATTTAATATTATATAGATTGCCCCAAAAGCTCTGCAACACCTGCGAGAAAACCAATGTTATGGACAAACTTATTTAAAAACAACAAAAATTACTCTTCGAAATAGATGCCGTTAATTTCTACGACCTTCTGCCACCGGATCTGATCGGCGTTGATTCAAAGAACTCTTGGCAGGCTTCTTCAGTTTTATCAAGTGATTTGAACCGGCGACCGCACAAAAAGTGTTTTATTGAGCGGAAGAGGCTATAAACAGTCAAAGCAGTATATGGACTGTGGGTGGATGCGGAAGAGCTTCAACGCCGTTCGATTTTTTAAATTTCTTTTCAGCCTTCTTGGCAGTGTGGGCTTGGGCGTTATCTTGCTGAAACAAAGCGGCCAAGATCGGCACTCCTCCTTTAACTCCGTGTCGTAGACACGGTTCAACAGTTGGTAATAGGTTTCGGCATTGATAACGAATGCATAACTCCTTCATAGTTTCAATAAATGCAAATCATGACCTTCCTTCCGAAACGATCTTGACGGCGGAGTTCGACCTCGTTGAACAAATTTCTGCTGACGATTATGATTGACTGAAAAGTCCTACTTCTGGCCCGACATCACAATTCACTCCCAGAATCTGTATTTAAAGAATTGTTTTGGCAGTTTGCGCTTCAGTGACTTTATGCGGAGCTACTTGTACATAAAGTTAAGCTGTTGGAGATGCCAATGGACCTCCAAGAACTGATCGCAAATCTCAAGTGCTCGTAGAAGGCTCATCTTCCAAAGTTTCACATAAGTCTTTATTGTGTAACTTTAATGGCTGGTCGAAACGAGACTGATCTTTGAGACTCATGTCTGTGGAATCGAAACATTTCCACCATACGGAGACAGTAGAATAGTAGACACGCTCTTTGCCTTCAGCATTGCAGATTTTCTTTGTAGTATCTCTGGACAAATGGTTCTGCTTCTAGCCACAGCTCATCAAAACCGGGAGTTAAATTTGATACTACAATATAAAGAGAAAAATCCTCAAAAATTGCACAGAAGTTAAATTTTTTGCAAGAGATGCAGAACTTTTGGAACAACCTAGATATCTTTCCAAACTACGTTATTTTTTGCGGCAACGCTGCGTCAAAATGTTAAAATATGGAGGAAATAACTTAATAGGGCAGATAAAGATTTTACTAGAAGAAATTGTAACAAACCAAATAATTCCAGACAAATACAGATGTGCCGCGATAATACCAGTATTTAAAAGGAGAGATAAACTAAATTCCAATAACTCCCAGGGTATAACATTGCTAGATAGTACCTTAAAATTAACAACCGAAATTTTTACTTTTAATAAGCCCAACACAATAACACCATTGCAGGATAAACATCAAGGGTTTCGCACTGGGTGATCTTGCGTTGATGCCATTTTCATAATTTACCAAATTTCAGAAAAGTTATAAAATTGAATTCAATCTCATATATTGATCTTGATAGGGCTTTTGACTTGATTTTATCAACTGACATGGCCCTATTATTATAGCACAGAGAAGTACCCAAACATATATACACCAAAAATAGCGCCTATAGTAAAGTACATGGAACATACATGGGACCAGAACGAAACACAGGTCTTTGAGAGTCTTGAGCCCATTACTGATCGACCTAATTATGGATAAAATAATTCGCGCCACAAATAACATTACAAAACGGATCATCTATTATGCCGACGATGTCGTACTGATAACGCAATGAGAAAATAATCTTCAAAGACAATTATTTTAGGTAAAGTGATAGATCAGGTCAAGGCTAATCAAGTATCAGAAGCTCTAAATATAAAAGAAAACTAAAGTGAGAACTAGAATACACAAAACTGTACATAGACCAACATTAACGTACGCAGCAGAAATACGGCGTGACATCACTCGCACCAAACAAGTATTAAAAAACATCGAAATTGAAAAGTTAAGGCAAATAATGAGCAAATCAAAAAAAGGCAGATTAGAAAATGAACATATAAAACAACAGTCAAATACAAATAATTAATATCTGGACACGTCAAAGAGAGCATAATGGAAGATAGAATAGTTCGAATAGCACGAGATAAATCTTATTTAACTTGAAGAAAATTAGACAGTAGTCTAACAAAGAAGATAAATGAAGAAAAAAGATATAAATGGATGGATTGTGTATATATATTTTTTAAAACAAAAATATTTTGTTAATACATCCTCCTTGAAGCATGTCAAATAATCTTCCTCGTTAACTGTTAAAAGCTACCATTAAAATTGTTAAAGCGTCATTCGTAATAGCATATGATAAATAAATACCATTTAATAGAGCGTACGTGTTTTCCATTCTAACGACGCTTTAAGTATTTCTGTGAAATCGCTTTAAATTGCTCGGTTTACATTTTTACAACCGGAGAAAGGTTATGACGCGATTATCGTCGTTGTCCAAGACCTACTTTATCCATGTGGGAAATTGCACTAAAACCTTGCACTTTATTTAACCTTATGAGAGAAGCAAATCTTGGAAATCTTTATAACTAATATCAAATGGCATTTACTTTAATATTAAATATCAATTTAAAAAATTACAGCAGCATTTTAAGTTTTTTTTAGTTTAGACTTGACTGTCAGAAAAAATTAAAGTGGAGCAATATATACAATAGCGCTCAAAAAGATATCATCTATCCGGTTGGAATTTTTTAAGTATGTTGGCGTGGGTCTCATTATTATTGACACAAGGTTTCCTAAATTCCACTCACGGAACAAAAAAATCTGGCCGATTTTTGAAAATCGATTAAATGCCCATTTTCATTCAATGTACTTTTCGCTTATTTTCTGCCATTTATATCGTTTTGCGTGCGTTTTTTTAGTAACTGTTTATTTCAGAGTAATTGCAGTGTTGGCAGATGAGGAAAGGAAGGCTGTTCAACAGGAATATCTCCAAGGACTCTCTCAGCAGCGCCTTGGGGATCAGTTAAGTATTCAGAAATCTACTCTTTCGAAACTGGTGAAGAGAATTAATGATTCTAGAGTGGTCTCTTGTCAAACTGTGTCGGACGACTCAAGAAAATCCCTCATGTTGTTAATAGGAAGATCTTAATGCGTGTACCATGAAGACCTTCGTCGTAGTGCAGCTAAATGAGTTCAACATCTCCGATATTTCCCCCAAACTAAAAGACGTCGTCTGAGTGATGCTGGACTACATGGATGCCGTCCTGTCTCTAAGCCATTTATCAGTGAAAAAATTTGAAGGCTCGCCTCGAGTTCGTCCGCAGTCATCTGCACTCGACTTGTCAGAAATGGAACAACATACTCTGGTCGGATAAAAGCCAGTTCATGTTGTTTGGTACCGATGGCATAAATAGACCCGTCTCTCAACCGGCAAAATATTTCATCTTCATTACCAAATCTCAACTATCAAGCATGGTGTGGGATCAGTAATGCACAGGAAAATCTATATGCAAGGTTTAATTTTGAGCGCGGATTTATCTTTCAACAAGACAATAATCCTAAACATGATTCAGCAGGAAGATGGTCACTGTAATGTAGCCAAGCCGGAATCCGGACTCGAACCCTATCGAAAACTTGTGGGGCGAACCGGAGAGAAGATTGGCGAAGAAAAGGCGAAAAATTCGGCTGAAAAGTTCAAACAATTGAAACAGAATATCTCGCAGTCAGTCATCGATAACATTCTCGACTTCATGCTTTGTAATTGCCAGACAAATATTGATTTAAAAGGCTTTGCTATTGTTATTGGGCATTGTTAAATTATTATAGTTAATTTGTGGTATTCGACCCGGATATTGTTTTCTTATAGTGTGTCATTTACACAGTTTCGTTGATTTCGATAAATATGCCAATTTTGTTGAAATTTGTAAACATTGTAGTGAAATGCCTTCGGGAATGTGTGTTCTAAATTTGAAGAAAATTGGTTGAGCTTGAAAAAGTTATGACAAAAAACCCATCGGTGAAATCTTTATATATCTATTAACCCTTGCATCTACTTCTATACTTAAAAATCAAATTAACGTCCTCTTTTCGCATGAAACTTTTAGAAAATAGAATTTGGTTGTTACTAATAGTGTTAAAACTTATTGAGTCTACTATTTAATATCTTTAACTGTTGCGTAATTGTTTTGACACTTCTTCTTTTTCTTGTGGTGATGTGCCCGTCAATGATTGTTGACGATTATATTGATAATTATAATCTTAGTGACTGCTCCCAAAAATAATTATACTGTTGTAAGTATTTAAGTGTGCTTTTCGTCTGTCCTATTTTTCAAGTTGTCGCGTTATATGTCCAACATGTTAAATTTTTATATTTATTCTGAATTCTCTTTGTTTATTCTTTTGCGTAATCAATTGCCTAAAGTGTTACATATATAAGTTATCGTAATCGTTTCTTAATTATTATTAATAAACTGTGCTTCTTGTTAAACACTTTAGAGTTATGCCACAATTACATGGTAGCAAAGGATGACTGCTGAAGAAGTTACAAAGAAGTCCAGACAAGTGGCGAAGATCGCCAGCAAATGAGAAGTGCCACAATTGACTTAAAAGAAGTCAGAAGTGTTCCTCGTTTTAGTGGTCAATCCGGTGAGTTTCCAACATGGTACTTCTTTATGTCGTCAACTAAGTGGTCGAAGAGTCCGACAAAGAAGTAGACCAAGAGAAGGGCTGCTGCTGTCAGCGATACCTACTGAAGTTGTCAGCGGTCTTATTAGGCGTCAGAGTGCGTGGAGCAATTGATGGTAATCTTCGTGCAGCTGTTGCGAGCAAGTCTAACTAAGATGTTACGGAAGTTTTGCGGCCTGAAGTATACATTGGGCTATATAATGGCTGCAATCATGGGCAGAGTAAAAAGATCTCAAGATAGAAGTGAAAGTAGTAGCCAAAGTGCTTGGTTGTTTGGCACGCGAAACTGTTGCTGGCATAAAATGAGAAGCCAGAACAAAATATGAGCTCAGAATGAATGCTAATATGATTGCGTTGTTCCGCGAGTAAAAAAATAATAAATTCAACTATAAATATAAACGTTTTACTTGCAGTAAAGCCAGGCACAAACAGTATGTGTCAAAAGCCGAAGAAGATAAAGAAGAAATTTGCTAGTGCTGGAAGTAGATCAGACAATGAGGACAAAGGTGATGCATGTATGGCTACCAAGTCAACATAATTGCCCTGAAACGCAATGGCTAACTGAAGAAGCGTGCGATAAGCAGTGGTAAATAAACCATCAAAGGTTCACGTATCATGACAATGCATAGTTACGGCACATAAGACTAGGTCACATTTCAATAAATAAAATAAAGCCTGTCGCCAGCATTATCAATGACTTCCATAAAGAACTAAAGATCAACAACGTTAAATGTGAGGGCCGCCCGTTGGAGAAGCATGGGTGTGCCAAATTTGAGTCGATCAAACACAAGTTAACTAAATCCATAGAAGTTATATACCCAGACTTGCGCAGATCGCGATATTTCATCACATTCTAAGATGTTAAAGATTGTACGGTTAATTAAAAAATAAAACGAGACAAAATCTGAGTGAAGTTTTTAAAGGTAAGCAATTTCTACATCAAACAAGTGTTTTTTACATTCTAAAAGAAAATTGAACCGCAGAGCGTAAAAACCAAATATTGGTAGAGATGCCGAGCACCTGTATATATACTTGCGGTCTTTCAAATATAATCGTAATGCCAGCGAAGATATGGAATTATATCAAACCCTTGGTGAGACAACTCCTTGTATTTGGATTACTTGCGTTAGTGAGAGTGCTAGGACAAAAGAGACTGAAGTGGGATGCGATGCCAGCTAAATATCAGTTTACCGGCTACTACAACACGCAAAAACCTTAGAGAGATGTCATCATTTGCGAAAACCCTTACATTATGAATGTGAAGACTCGGAAAATTCTCCACAAATCTGTCGTTTAAGAAAAAGAAGATTTAAATACCGATGAAGAATCCAGAAGGAAGAAACAGCATGTTTTTCTACGTGTTGAGTTTATATAATATGAGGCATAGAACACAGTGCCAGAATAACTTCAATTGCTCTGTTAGCCGATGTAAACCACAGACTGATGGCCGAAACATCGCGTGTGACAGTTACTTCAGAATTGGAAGAATTGAAACAACACTTCGAAATGCAAAATGGATCGACCGACTCTTATGTAGGACTTCAGATAAAACGCCAGCGAAACGAATTAATGATATCTTAAAGTCACTGCATAAAAAATGTGTTAAAACATTCTAAAGTAGATGTCTGCGTCCCAGAACTATAATGAGATTCAAAGATTTGCTGGCGATAGAAGAAGAGAAAGAAGAGATCAAAAATATAGCGTTAGAGCTACCGGCCCATTCCTATAAAGCTCAGGGTTGTCACATTGGTATGGAGTGAAGCGAAGGGACTAAAGACCTGCCGCCTCATTACCAGAAGAATACGCTGACGTTTGAATTAACCGGTTATTGTGATTTAGACTACGCAGTTGTAGAGATACGCAATAGTCGACCAATGGTCTTGGGTTTCTCTTTGCAGGCGATGCCATAATTTAAACCTCAACATACCAGCAATTGACCAGGCACCAAAGGACACGGTATGGTCGAGAAGACTGCTTAAACCTAACTAACGGATATATTGGCACGCTCGCGACTTGTTCTATATCACAAGATGCAACCTTGTTTTTGTTTCCCTTCATTTTTAGTTGTACTGTCACATCTGCTTTTTGTTTTTTGATTATAAGAATATCTTTGTCCAGTTCCCTTATTTTGATGATTTTAAGTAACTTATTGCGATGTACTCTACCTAACGCCCTTTCAAAATCAATTGAGTATATGTACACATTATAATTTACTTCGCGAAATTTTTTAAAAATGCTTTTTTGGGAAGCATAACAAATGTTGATGGTAATTATTTATTTGTTAAAACTTTTTTTCTCCAACAAGTTTTAACACTTCAGCACTGATTTTGTCACTCATCAGTTGTTATATTGCTCTATAAACTTATTTCTGTGTTATTGGTAAACCTGTATAGTCTGGCCAACTCACTCTGAAAAGTTCTGTAGTTTTCAAAAAATTCTTTGCATACTTTACCCACTTTTATTATTGCTGTTATACATTGGTTTGTATATTCTCATATTTGTCTTTAATGTCCTTTTGTAGCACAGTTTACTTATATTCGTTTCCTTATTTTTGCTTTATACATATAATATCAAAAAACCTAACTACACATAAGAGTGTAAGGTTACACTTAAATTTTTCGCAATAGCGTTTCACAGTCTTATATTTCACTAAACATTTCTGTCACATAAACCCAATAACTCCTTCAGTTCGATATAAATTTTTTCCACTTGTTTCTATCTGCTGCTAACCTTTTGGCCTCTGTCCACGATTTTCCCCTTTTCTTCAGTATTTTTTCAATTGCATCATTCCAAGTTTGTTTTGGTCTTCTTCTCTTTCTGTTCCTATTGCTTTGGATTCCCAGATCATACGTGTCTACGCTTTTTCCTCTATCCTTTGTAGGTGTCCCCACCATCGCAGTTGTCTTTTTTCAATAAAGTCTTCTACAGATTCAATCTTTAGTTCTTCTCTAATTGCTTCATTTCTAGTTCTATCACGCTTGGTTATACCTTTTATCCTTCTTAGATATTTCATATCAGCTGCCCTTATCTTACTTCCATCTTGATCAGCTAGCACCCATGACTCGCATCCGAAGATAAGAATTAGTCTGAATACTGGCTTGTACACTATCATCTTTGTTTCTCTTGATATTTCTTTTTTATTGATGAGATCTTTACGCAGTGCGTGATACACTTTGTTGGCTGACTCTATTCTTCTATTCACCTCTATACGTTGTTCTCCTGTTTCTTCTATAGTTACTCCCAGGTATTGGAGTTGCTCACTTGTTCTACCTTTTCTTCATCTATTTGGATCTTTACTTTTTCTTTTCATTTGTTACTACCACTATTTTAGTTTTTGACTTAATCATCTTCATTCCGTCCCACACCTGCAAATTTTCCTCAAGATCCTTCTCATTTTCCGCTATTAACACTACATCGACTGCAAATGCACGTTCGGATATAACAACCTTCTCCATCTTTCTATATCCCACAGCCAAGGGTTATGTTCTTGTCTTCGCAATTCGTATTAAATGGTCTATGAAGATAATGAAAAGTAGTGGGCTGAAATATCCACCTTGCCTAACTCCTTCATTTGTGTGAAAAATTTCCGACTCTGCATTCTTGCTTATTATCTTAATTCTTGTCTCTTTGTACATGCATTTCATGATCTTTATTAATTTCTCATTTATGTTTTTCTCTCTTAAGCACTCCCATATTTTAGCTCTCGGCACTCGGTCAAATGCCTTCTCATATCCATAAATGCTAAGTAAATTGTTTTTGATCTTGCCAAAGTTCTGTATGATCACTTTAATTGTGAATACTTTTCCCCTTCCTAAACCCACTTTGTACTTGTAATAACTTGGATTCTACTACTTTCCCTAGTCTCACTTCTATAATTTTTTCAAGTATTTTCATTGGGGTATTACCTCTGTAATTTTGCCATTCCATTGCACCTCCCTTTTTGTATATTGGCAAAATTAATCCGATTTCTCATTCTCAAGGTATTTTCTCTTCTTGCCAGACTTTATTAATTATTTTGAGTAATATTTTTAGCCTATTTTCTCCTATGTTTTTGATCATTTCTGTTGTGATTCTGTCATTGCCATGTGCCTTCCATTTTTCATTTTATTTATCGCTGTCACTAGTTCTTCTTTAATAATTCCATTCTCGTCTTCTCTTTGCTCTGTTCTATTTATTGTTTCATTTACGGTTTCTTCAGATTTTTCTCTTGCGTGCTCGGTTTCTATTTCAAACAATTCTTCAAATCCATCGGTCTCACTTCTTAATATTTCTCCTTTTTTACCTTTTATTGCGATTACATGTGTATTTTTGCTTTTCTTGGGTTTTTTTATAACTTTGAAGAATAGTTTCTGATTACTTTTACTATATTTTTCTAGTTTTCTCCGAACGCTTTTCATGTCTGCTGTTTTGCTTCTCTAACTAATTTTTTGACTTTAGTTCTTTGTCCTTTGTATTCTTCATATTTTTTTCTGTTCGGCTGTTTATGTAGATTCTCCACTTTACTTTTTTTATATGTTCCACACACCTTTTCGGCGGTCTCCACTATTAAATTTTTAAATATTTCCCATAATTTCTCCATGACTTTGTTATCTATTTCATCTTTAATCTTCTCTATTTCTCTTTCAACTCTTTTGCTATTTCTTTATTCTCCAGCTTATAAGATCTAATTGTTTCTCTGCTTTTTTTGTTTCTTTCTTGGCATCTTGTGGGTTCTCTTTCTTGTATTCTTGTTTTACGCCTGCTATTACAAGATAGTAGTCACTGTCTATTTCGAATCCTCTTTTGACTACTACGTCCTTTATTACTGCTCGGTTTTTCCTTTCCATATTTTCCTTTTTATATGAATAGAATAAACCATGGCTATTTTTAGTTTTACATGTTTGTAAATTCTTGATTTGCCAATTTTTTATTATATTTTAGTTGGTTTATATTTTTAAATATGTTTTGTCACATTTTTTTAGTTTTTTTATGGGATACTGTTGTCTTTCATATATACGTCAAGATTATTTTAGATTTGACATTTCTTTGATGTTATCTTGCATCCCTAGTTTCCTCCTAATATTTTTTATTATTTTGGTTACTTTATTTTATATTTTCTTATTTTTTATTTTATTTCTGTATATTCTCGTTCTTCGTATGCTTCTTTGTCAGGCTTTTTCAATAGTAGCCTTATTTTCGACAGAAAGAGACTAGCCAGTTGATATGTACATATCAAAATATGTTTTTCAACGTATGATCTTCTCCTACAATTTCAGCTTTTCATCCTTGTTTTGGTACTCCGGATTTTTTTATAACTTTATATACTAGTGTATATTATCATTCGTGCGACATAATTGTCTGCTGATAAAATTAGTCATTTTTCCGCCACTATGTACATATAGCTGGTTCGTTTACCGAAATAGCACTCAACTCCTACCAACCGGTTTATTTCTCTTAATTGAATTTGAAATTTCCCTCGTAGTTGGTTATACATGTAGCTCCATTAACAAGCCGGTTTAGTGCCAGATTGTTATGCATATGCGGACAGCTCTATATAAAATCGCGTTACAATGGTCGTAAAACCGCAATAAAAGTGAAATAAAAGCGTAGTCACTGCTAATAATAACTCAAACAAACAATAGCGCTTGTAAGATAAAAGCGCTGTTGTTTATTTGCACCTATCGTGGAACACCTTTATAGAGCTGTTATTGTTACCAGATAAAAGGTCTTGTAAACAATTATGTTTGCAAAGCAGCATACCTTGTAGAGAAACCTTAACTATTTCTTTAACCAAAAGGAACATTTAGTGCTTTTATAATTTAAGCAAAATTTAGCTTATTTCTCTGTTACTAATTTAAACTGTGGAGGCTGTATTTATCGTCAAAGTAGATATCAAAAAAATTTTATTTTGAACAATTGAAGCATTAATTTTTTAATAATAGCTACCATAAATATACTTATTTATAGAACAAACAATTTTTTAAATATTTCTTGCTAAAAGATTTATCTTTTGAAAAAAATTAGAGATAATATTAGATATACTAATACTGGATGTGAGCAGTAGTGCGGATATTATAATAAATGAACACGATGAGTCCTTAATATTAAATGATTATATCACATATTTTTTTAACAACTTAAGTGTGTGTTCTAATGTTCCTCTTGCATGATGTACTTGTTTAAATCTTCCAGACTTTATTCGAATAATCTCACAGGAAATAATACACATATGTGACGTCTTTCAAATAAGCAAAATTTAAGAAAATTTCGGTTTTGTGGCCGATTGGGTCACACAGCAGGACCATATTGTCGTTCACTGGCATAACTTTAACATTGGAACGAATTAAAGCTCTATCATTCATCAATCAAACAACCAATCTTGTCGATAACGGTACATTTTCAAGCAATAAAAGCAGAGTGTGTAGTCTAAACATCAATCCTAAACCATTGTTTCCCCAACATAGCACACCGTTGATTTTTGGGTACATAGATAACTCTACCAAATATTTTTTTCTTTCTGTAGTTATAAAGAGAACTGAAAACAAAATTCTTATAGTGTTGGTAACCCGTTGCCAGACCAGTGACAAAACCAGACGTGCACCCCTATTATTAATCTTACAGAAATATAGAAATACTGTTACAAGTTTATAATTTGGTTGCTAACTGCGAGTCAGTTCATGAGGTCTACAGACCTGTTCCAGTTGTTTTTATATATATATATATATATATATATATATATATATATATATATATATTAGAAAGAATAATTCAATTGTCACACCTAAATATTAATAGTGTACAAGTCTACGTCCCAGCAGAAGATAAAGCAGACCAAGAAATTGAAGAATTTTACAACCAATTGCATGAGTAATCTATTACTTTAAGTCACTAGAAATAATAAGAGTGATAGGAGAATGTAAAAATAGGAAGATATCAGGCAATGGAAAACGTAATGGAACGTTTTGTGCGAAAGGGTCGTGGAGAGAGATTGGTAAAATTATAAAGGGAAGAAAATTACAATATTACAATCTACATCCAAGACAGCACATAGTAAGAAATCAAATAGATTACTTCCTCATTAAAAAAAATAATATTACAAGAGTCGCTGCATCCCCAAGAGCAGACATTGGCTCTGATCATAATCCACTAATAGAAAAATTATTAAGGCTTAGACACAGGATAAAAATATATACTATTGGTACTTTCCGACAAATAGGAGAAAAACTCATAGAAGAAATTGAAGCACAATTCAAAAACAAACAAAATAAAAACCAAAATGAAGAAGCATATTGAAAAATAATGAAAGTAAACCTTAAACAAGCACCGAGAAATGATTGGCTACAAAAAGAGCGAAGGAAACATGGATGACAAGAGGAATTTTTAATAGAATGGAAGAAAGACGAGTACCAAAGATAAAATAAGACAAAAATCAACCCAACGGAATACACAATACAACAGACATACGAAACAAAATAAGACAGGCAAAGAAGAAATTGCTAACAGAACTAGACGAAATACACAACACTTTCAACTTCCACAAAAAGTTTAAACAAATTACTCAAAGTTGTAAAAAGAAAAATATAAGTACTATAAGACAAAATAATAACAGACAACGTAGAACTACAGCAGACTAGGGAAAATTACATAAGAAAACTTATACCTAGAAGATCTTCCAATGATGCCGAATCAAAACGAAGCTCACGAACCCACCAATACTCATATCAGAAGTGAGACATGCGATAAAAATTTATGGCAAGCAAAAGCACCAGGAGATGACAACATACATACAGAAACGCTAAGTTATTAAATCCAACATATTTATGTATTCTGTTTAATAAAATCTTTAATAGTGGACACATACCAGATAAATAGCTATGATCTATGTTTACAGCAGTACCAATAAAGAGTAATGCCTATATCTGCAACAACCATAGACTAATAAAGCTAATAAGTTACGTGTTAAAAACCTTCCTAAAAATTCGGCATGCAAGAATATAATAATAATATCCATTTTGGACTTCAGAACGCAATGGAAACAAGAGAAGCATTATACTGTATGTAAATGCTATGAACAACGAAAGGATATCTTTCTAGCTCTTATAGACTTACCATAAAACTTTTGATGGCATGAGATGGCATGATGCTTGAGATACTACAAAAAATTGGACTAAATACAAAATATCCTAGAATCACACAAAACTTGTATTAGAACCGATCAGCAAAACTATAAATACATAACTACAAATCACAAGAGGTTTACGCCAGAGTTTTATTATATATGCAGAACGAATTTTCCAAATAGCGCTGCATAATCAAGCAAAAGGAGTCAAGTTTAATGAAGCACCAATAAACAATATACAATATCAGACAAAGTAATTGAAATTTTTGGAAGTCGTTCTAGCTTTTTAAACAAGAACCGCCCGCAATTCGTACCAAGTTGCAAATAGCAAGGCCCCTCTAGGCAACAATCCCATACAAGAACAGCGTCACTAGGCACCAAGTTCCATAGCAAATGCCAGATGGACGATTCTGACCGTGACAAAAGTAATTAAATTTTACCATCAACTCAAAAAAATAACCAATAAACCGGGACAAATAACAAAAACCTAACAGACTAATATTTGGTAGTGTTACCAGGTCGGCCTCGGGCGGTGATAAATCGGGCGTCGGGACGCTACGACCGGCAACGCGTGGGGCACGGAAGGCTAGAAAAACGAAGCGTCAGCTCCAATTTACGATTAGAATTATATTTACAATCTTACATAACTTAACCTACCTAGCTAATTTACAAGAACTTAATCTACGACTTAATGTATGCGCTGAAACGGGCAGCGAGCTGGCGCAGCAAAGCCAGGCCGCGAGCTAGGTGCAGCAGCGAAGGCAGCGGGGCCGATGGCGGAGCCGGACAGTGGGCAGCAGGGGCGGCAGCAAGTCCGGACAGCGGAGCGGGAAAGCGAGCAGCAGGTCCGGGTAGCGGAGCCGGAAAGCAAGCAGCAGGTCCGGACAGCGAGCAGCAAAAGAAACCAAAAGGGACTCACCTGTTGACTCTTGATGATTTCTTCTTAAGGGGCTGGCGACTGAGCGCGAATACTTCGGTGGCTCAGGTTCTAAGGGCTCAGCTCTGCTAGTGGGGTGCAGAGTTCAGGGTGGAAACACACCGAGCCCGCTGGGGAATTCGAAGCTTATCTAGGATTGGTGGACGCCGGGAGCTCCTTTGCGCTTATTGGAAAATGCACTGGCGCCCTTGCTCTGGTTGGTAAATGCCGTAGCGGCTATGGTCGGTGGCGTTCGGGTTGACTCGGAATCGCTTGGCACGACGCGGCGCGGTAGGTCAACTTTCCGGCGTTGCACATGACGCCACAAAGTCAGCCTCAGGTAACATTCCTTTTGGGATTATAAATTCCAAGAAGGGCCTTTGTGTTGCACATGGCTTGAAAAATTCCGGGTCAGGTAACATCAGCCCCAGTGAAATCGGGGCCAGGTAACAGTAGCATAGCCATTGCTTTTGATCGTCTCCGCACAACTTTTGGGCATGGAAGCCATCAATCGGTTAATCACATTTGGTTCGATCTTCTGTCATTCTTATTGAAGTTACTGGAATCGCTTGTCGGCGTTTCGGGCCCGTTTCCTTTCCAAGCGTCCTAGCTCATCCCAAAGATGCTCAATCGGATTCAAGTCCGGGGACTGTGAAGGCCAAGACAAAACGCTTCTTCGCCAGGATCTCCGTCACATGGGCCGACTTGTGCTTCGGGTCGTTATCGTGTTGAAATACCCAGCCGCGAGGCATGTTTCCACGTGCGTATGGGAGCATATGGTCTTGCAGCAACTTGCCATAAACGAGGCGGTCCATGGTGCCGTGGATTCGAACAAGTGGACCAACTTCTTTTGTACTGAAGCAAACCCACACCATTACAGACACACCTCTATGTTTCAGTCGGCTTTTCGTACTTCGGATTGTTTTTTTCGCTCACGAGGCGTCGAAGTCACTGCACGTCGTCGAATTCAAACAAGCAGAGCTTGCTCTCATCACTCCAGATCTTGTGGGCGATTCTTGATTAGAAAGCTAGAGCGATTTCTAAAAAATTCAATTATTTCTGTCCGATACTGTACAATATGTAGACGACACAGCTAGAGGATCTATAAAAATTATTAGATAGCATAAACAATAGGAAAACAACTTGAACTTACAACACCAGCAGCCAAGAACCTAACCAGACCCAAATAATAATTAACAAAAAAACTCTTAAAAAGAGCCAATAAGTTCAAATATCTGGGATGCACAACAAATAATAAAGTTAATAGTGACATGGAAATAAGCATAAGAGCACTGATGGCAGGGAAAGTATTTGTCAGTTTTAATAAATACCTGTACCGAAGAAAAACACTCTTAAACTTAAGAATGCACATGACCAAATGTTATATATCGCCCATAGTAACAGATAGCTCTGAAACGTGGTCGGTAAATATAAGACCAATAAATACAATTGAGGCTTTTGAAATGTAGACCATATGAAAACTACCACAAATCACCTGGATGGAACGAAGCATAAATGAGGAAGTATTACGTAGAGCCAACACTGAACGCGAACTATTACAAATAATAAAACATCAAAAAGTTTTACACCTTGGACCTATACTACGAGGCAAAAAGTACGATACACTAACACTTATTCTAATGGGATAGGAAAAAGAAGAGGACCAGGAAAAAAGCAACACACATGGTTAAGGAACATAAAAAATTAGTGTGGAGTCGGTTAATAAAATGTAACAGATATCTTTACACGTTCAACCAAAGAAAAATTACACATCCTAAATTAAAAATGCAGAGAAACATCTACAGGCTGCATAGCGCAAGACACTAGAAGGAGAAGAAGAAATAAAAATGTAACTGATATAAATGTCTTATAGAGAACTTGTGTTGTAAAGAATGGCGATCTATTATAAAAACACATTTACTTTTTGATATACAAGGTTCCACTCAAAAAAAGTACGTTTCTCAATAATTTATGCACAAATTTCGTATGTTTAAATAAAATTTTGTTCCTTCTCTTATCGAAAGTTGTTTATTTGCAGTTAACAACATTAAGGAAGTGATCAAACACAATTTAAATAAATTAAAAACTCTAATATTAGTAATATTAACGAACATATACAACGGAAGGAAGATATTTGCAAGTCAAATATGGATAAGACATAACAGATCCACACTTTATTAAATAAGGCAATAAGAGAAGAAATTAGTATATGCATTAATAAGTTCCTAAACAGGCCACCAAACCACGCCAATGACTATATTATAGATCTGCCTATTGTCTAGTTTACAATCTTAAAACTGACATGATTTTACTTATTGTGTGTAATACATAAAGGGAGTACAAATAAGTCCCCGCCGTTTGACAAAAGATGGCCCCACCAGCAAGTCATGGTTTAAATTGTCAGATGTAAAACATCATATCGTACGGTTGGACATCTGGCAACATCATAATCTTAAAGTATTAGCGATTTTGTATCAGCATCACATATTTTTTTTCGTGCGAAGATGTCGACTTTTGAGCCAAATAAGCGGGAACTTTTGATTTACTTTTTAATTTGAATAAATCTGCAGCTGAGGCGCATCTATTGCTTGTATAAGCATATGGTGAGGCTGTCTTAAGTAAGAGAAGTTGTCGTGAGTGGTTTCATAAGTTTAAGAACGCTGAGTTTGACGTTATTGGAGGAAGATTCCTGCCAACGAAAGCAGAACTTGCACTTACATTAGGAGTAACTCAACAAGCAATTTCACATCGTTTAAAATCGTTGGAGATTATTCAAAAGCAAGCAAATTGGGTTCCATATGAACTGAAGCCGAAGCCGAGAAACGTTGAATGCATATTTTGCACATGTGAAATGCTGCTTGCCAACCATAAACGAAAGAGTTTTTTGCATCGTATAGTCACTAGTGATGAAAAATTGATCCGTTAGGATAACCCAAAAAAAGGAAATTATGGGGACCACGTGACCATGCTTCAACATCAACACCCAAGCCGAATATATATGAAAAAAACTAATGTTGGGTATTTGATGAGATCAACTTGGTGTCGTGTATTATGAGTTGCTCAAACAGAACGAAATCATTACTGGGGCTCTTTATCGAACACAATTGATGACACTGAGCCGAGCACCCAAGGAAAAACGCGCTCGCTACTACTCCAGACACGACAAAATTATTCTTCTCCATGATAATGCTCGTCGATATGTTGCGGCGCCGGTCAAAACCTACTTATAAACACTCAATTGGGAAGTTCTACCCTACCAGCCGTATTCATCAGACATTGCCCCTTCTGATTATCACTTGTTACGGTCGATGGAACATGGCCTGTCTGAGCAGCACTTCAGATCATATGAAGATACCAAAAATTGGGTCGATTCGTGGATAGTCTCAAAAGATCAAGCGTTGTTCCGACGCGGTATCCGTTGGATAGAAAGATGGGAAAGGGTAGTGGTTAGCGATGGACAATACTTTGAATAAAACATAAGGTTCCGTTCTTTCACACTAAATGCCCAATTTTTGATAAAAATCGCATAAGTAATAGGATTACAATTTTTTTAATTGCCTGTAAGACTTTAAGGCCTTTTTGCTTGCTAAAAACGATTTTGTTAAAGCTGGCGACTTTCAGAGATTCAATTGTTTTAATTCTGTTCTAGATAATCAGATTTACTAAATCATTGTTTCAGCCACACTCTCCCAAGTGATTATACAGCAGATTTTTCCTTGCATGATCTCAATCATTCTTGAAAATGCTGTGGTTCAAACAGCATGTTTGTTAAATATTGCGTTATTTAATCAAGTTTGCAAAACAAATGTTTTTAATAAAAAAACGTCATGCCTTGTTTTCATGTATTTTTCTTTACTAATTTTAATTACAATCATAATTTTTATATTTAGCGCAATACTGTTATATAAAAAAATGTATAATAATGGTGGACATTTGTGAAAATAAAATTAAAAATATTTTTGGAATGAAAGTCATGTTTGTAGGCCATCAAACAAAATTCCACCTATCTGAACTTTTATTAAACTTCCTTACTTATTAAGATGTTTGTATACGAAAACGAATCTATTTAAGCATCAAGACCTTATAATTGGTCATTTGGAAGTATACGTGGGAGGACGGATCAGATATTCCAAGTGAGTGGAGCAGAAAGCTTCGACTTCTACACTACCTCGGTAGTCTATCCGACGGATTCTGGGGAAAGGGGGTAAAAATTCGATAAAAAAACGACTTAGAAAATAAGAAGAAGACAACACGTTATACATAAAGACGTATAATGTACAAATTTTAAAATCCAACGTTAGAATACACAAACTAAAGAATTGTCGAAAACAAAATGGAGCATAGTGGACCTGGCAGAAGTTAAAAGAAAAGAAGACAAAGCTATAAGATTGAATTCGGATTACATGTTGTACCAATCAGATTGCAAACAAAACGGAATAAGAGTTGTGGGTTTCATTATATCGAAAAACATGGCGCCCAGAATAAAAATGTAAAAATAAACATTAGAAAGGGTTGCATATCTTGTAGTAGAGCTCAATAATAAAGTTTTCATACAAATAGGTCACGTGTATGCTCCAAATCACTCATACGAAGATGAAAGAAAGTCGTTTGGTCTTTTTTTTTCGTTTTATTGGTGTATATGGCCACTAAAAATTTATTGGTTACGTTAAGCTTTTTCTAAATCTTAGCAACTTTTTCGAATATTGCTTAAAACGCTGCTGTAATAATTTAGTTTCTTTGTAAATTTTCTATTCTGGTTTGATTGAGGATTTTCCATTTCTGATATTATAATAACGGTGTGACTCAACATCACGCGTGGGAGCTCGGCCTGTAAACTGAGAAGTTTCATATAAGTTTCTCATATGTTCGCCGTCGCTGCCCGGTCGTCGCGCACCATCTCTGATACGGGGCGATGTGGCAAGCAGCGTGCCTTAGACGACCGCCATTATTACCTTTTGTTCGAGTGAACGCAGGTACTCAATTATATTTAGTGACTGAGCAGGCCATCTGAGTGACCCAGGTCTGCCCGCACCGCAGCCCGTGCCTTAACTACGAGGCTACGCTGGCGATAGCTTCTGATATTATTGTTAATAATTTTTCAGTTTGCACGCGTCCTCTTACGATTATCTACAAAATTGTGTACATCAGTTTCTTTAGGCTTTCGCAATGTTTCCAGCGATCGGTGGGTTTTTAATGATTTGAAATGAATAGCTCAAAATACAAAGAAAAGTGTCGGATTATTTTGTTAAGTTAGGAGTAGAGACAGTATGGTTCATTGTAATAAAATGTTTTTGATTGTTGCAATATTTTAGATTATATACTACAGGTGTTCGTACACGTATAGATTAGTCGCTTTGCAACAGTTAAAGCGAGTGGATGAACGTATTAGGTGTATAAATAAGTTCTCAGCTTTAGATTTCACAGGACGCAAATAAACGTTTACATGTAACGTATTAGTCCGCCCTCTTGCGGTTTTAAAGCAATGACATTCGGTCTTTCGAAACATCATGCGATTTGGCGTTTGATGCACATCACCTCAATAATCAGCTGTGTTCACGATCGCAATCACAAAAGAGCATATTCGATTTTCTGTCCACTTCGCGTTTCATCTTAAGAAAAACGCTGCTGAAGTCACCGAAATGATTTGTGCTGCATATGGCGAGAACGCTGTAAGTCATGCAACGTGCAAAAAGTGGTGCCAAAGATTTCGCAGAGGAGAGTTTAGTCTTGAAAATCAACCACGCGCTGGACGCCCTCAAACATTCGATACGGATGAGCTGCAGACGCGTTAGGCTGGGAACTTCTCCCACATGCGCCGTATAGCCCAGACATGGACCCTTCCGATTATCATTTATTCCGGTCGTTACAGCATTACTGGCTGATACGCACTTCAAAACAGAAGAAGTCCGAAAATGCATCGATAACTTTATCGCCTCGAAGCCGGTGAGCTTCTATCACCAGGAAATTCGCAAGCTACCCGAAAGATGGCAAAAGGTCATCGATGCCAACAGAGAATACTTTGATACTTAAGCTTTTTTTGTTTGTTTTTAAATAAAACTTTAATTTTGCAGAAAAAAGCTGAGAACTTATTTATACACCTATTATTTACGAGCCATCTGGTACTTGTGTTACCATTGCGACAGCGATCGCAGCGTTTCTTAAACTATTACTAGTCTGATAGTTCCGATTTTACTTTCAAAAAGGAAAAGGCGTACAATGCGATTTTAAGTGCAAGCGATAGCCGCATGATAACCCGTGTTATCGGGTTTTATCTATTATTACATTTTTCAAGTTTATTTAAACTTTCTAAAATAACCAAAAGTAAATTGTACATAGGCCATTATCGCCTTCTACCCGGATCCTGGACAGGTGCAACCCTTTCCCCCCGTTACCAGCCTTAATGGTTCAGTAACCTCCAATATTGACGCCAGACCAAACCCAAATGTATTACAGCCAATTTCAATCAATGACAGGTAATCTTTTATTACAGTCGCAACAAGTTATTCCCGACTTCATCACTCAACCCAAGAAAACTTTTACCCTACCATACCCCCGCAGCCACTATAACAATAACTGGAACAAGGTTTCCTATAAAATAAACAGGGATCTAGACGAAGTAGAATTCCAAAGCAAACACCATAAAGAGAGCGAATGCTGGCTAAGCTCACCATCAACATCAAATCGTTACTCAGCTCTAAACATGGAGAACAACGACATAGTACAAACGATGATAAAACTAAAGAGAAAACTCCAAACCCCTCTCAGATTTTTGTACTTAGCGTCCAAACTATTGTTTCACTTATACAACTTTTGAAAGAAATAACCAAATAACAATACGAAGCTAAAGCCCTCACTAACAATCAAATCAAAGTCCAATCTAAAACTTCTGAACAATATAGGAAAATTTCAAAAGCCGTGACTGAAAAACAGGATTTCACACATATATCTTCACCATTCCACCAACAGTGAAGATATCAAAGCCGAAATTAGGTCATAGGGTCACAAATATTTGGAACTAAAATGTTTCTATCAATGTTCTACGTTGAATAAAGCCAGTCCCCAACAACAATGCAATGTAAAAGATCTGCAGCAATATATAATCAAGTTCAAACTCTCAAAAAAAAAAGATCGCATTGTGTAAGACGTCAAAAGTACGGACATGCAAAAAACTTTTACCAGCTACGCCCAAGATGTGTAAAATGCGCAGGCGATCATCTCGCTGAACAGTTCCAAAGAAAGAAAAATCCCGTGGTGTCCGCTGTGTCCTGTGCAGGGGTAATCATGTTGCAAACTGCAATGAATGGACCATATAAAAGATCTATAAAGATAACAATTTTCCGCCCTTTGTTAGAAACAATACTCACCACCCTCACAAATCAGGCATTACCAACAAACACAACCCGGACTGCCATATTCACAAGTAACTAAAGTCTAACAACAAAACCCCAAGTTAGTGGCAAATCTTCCACAAACAGTTAATACTAGTTAGCACAATCAACAAACCAGCGGCATCCAAGAGTTAAAAATACAATGAAAATCTGTCCGAACAAATAGAAACTGTGTTGAACCTATTAACAACAATGCTTACAAAACTTAAATAATGGCGTGTCACAACACATTGAGGAATTGAAATTATTTATTATTAGCTATATACATAGACGTGCTACTAGTCTCCGAAACATATTGTACTGAAACGAGTTTTATTAAAATCCCGAATTATGCAGTTTATACCACTTACCATCCAACTGGAACAGCACAAAGCGGATCTGCCGTAATAATAAAAGGTTGAGTCCGTGACCATCAATTACAAAGCTGTAGTAGTGATTTTTTAAGCAACAAGCGTATCAATAAAAACTAAATAGAATCTCTCACTCTTTCGGCAGTGCATCTCTCTCCTCCCCCCAATCATCTAGTAAAGAATATCAATTCTCAGACTATTTTAGAACACTAAACATACAAAAGGACAAAAGGACGAGAGAAAAATGTAAAAAACAACAACCTACAACATCTTTCTACAGGAGAACTGACTTATTAGCCTACGGACCTAAATAAATTGCCTGATCAGGTCGACTTATGCGAAACAAAAAGGATTTTTATAAATTCCGCCACTATAAAATTTTGTTTTAGGCTTTCTTCAGGCCATTCTCCTGTGTTGATACTACTAAACCCCACAAGAAAAAGGTAACCCTTAATCTAAGCAACAGATGCAAAAATTGGGATACCTCCAGGTCACTAGTGACTGACGAACTACCCTTAAATATTCCACTGAAGTGTTCTGAAAACATAGAAGCTGCCGTCAATTTATTCAACGATGTCATCCAACGAGTGGGCTGGAACGCTACGCCAAGTAAATCAGACACTGTCACACCTTCTGACTGCCCAACAATTATGAAACAAAAAATCAAGAAAAAAAGAAACTGGCACGTACACCAGAAAACAAACGGCTACTTAACACGGCAACACGAGCTTAAAGAACTATTCAACAAAAATAAAAATGACCACATCGAGACATTCTTAAAAGATCTAACACACACAAAAGCCACAAACTATTTTCTCTGGAAAACAAAGAAAAAACTGAAATAAATAAAAAGACCCTCCCCTCCCATCCGGAATCCTCACGACAGTTGGGCAAGAAATGATAAGCTCAAGGCAAGTATTTTTACTGAATACTTAGCAATATTTTTCCAACCTCACCTTCCAGAAAACAATTCTCAAGAAGAAGACAACCTTACCAAACACTATTCCTGCTGTACCAACTTCAACGTCCTGAGAAAAGATTTAAGACCAATGAAGTTCGTAAAGTCATTAATATCCTCAACCCCAAAAAGACGGCAAAGTTCTCAAAGAATTACTTATTGCTGGTGTACGATATCTAACCCAGTTATTCAATGCGATCTTACAAAATAGTTACTTCTTATCCCAATGAAAAGTGGCTCCAAAGTCTTATCGGCCAACAAGTCTCTTATGCGTTGTCGCTAAAGTTTTTTTAAACTCGTTTACTACAAAGACTTTCTCCAATTATTGACGACGAGTCAATACCAGCCCACCAATTCTAAAACTAAACAAATTCACCAGGTAGCACAAGAAATCAGTCGGGCTTTTGAAGATAAACATTACTACAACAGCTGCATTCGCGGACGACACCACAGTTTTGGCCTCGAATAGTGACCCAGCCGTAACCTTACAAAAAACTACAAGCCAATCTAACCGCTATCGGAAAATGGTTATTAGACTGGAGAATTAAAGCAAACGAGTTCAAGTTTATCCACGTAACATTTACTATCCACAGAGGTATCTGCTCTCCTGTACAGATGAAGAACAGTTCTTTACACCAAAAAAAAAGTCAAATATCTTGGGTTGCACTTTGATAGAAGATTCAAGTAGCGTAAGCACATATTTGCAACAAGCAAACAGCTGGGGCTGATCCTATCTTTGATGTACTGGTTGTTGGGGCGTAAATCCAAACTCTCAACAGATAACAAACTTCTGATACATAAAGCAATACTTAAATCTCTATGGAGTTATGGCATTATGCTTTGGGCCACATCTGCCAACTCCAACATTAAAATCTTTGAACGTTTTCAATCTAACGTCTTACGTATAATTGTGAACGCGCGCCATAGTTCGTGTCCAACACGGTTATCCGCAATTATCTTCAAATGTTGACAGTGAAAGAAGAAATCAACCGCTATAATGCTAAATACAGTGCCTTAAAGCACACCCCAACACTTTAGTTACAACCCTTATGGTTCCTCCAAATCACAATAGAAGATTTTAAAAATACGTGCCAAACGACTTGGCTACGAGATTCCGTATTTAATTTAATATCAATTTTGCTTTAGTTTTATTTTAGTTTAAGCATTCGTTTATAAGTATTTTTGTGCCCAAAAGCCATAGTAGACTACTGCCTACTACTGAATATATGGCCATATATTTAGTTTATATATAGTTCATACAAACAATTTACTTAACGTACATGTACAGATTGTAAATAAATTAGGATATAAAAAAATGTATAAACTATATTTTTCTGCAAAAAATATATAGCAATCTTTTTTACCAAATCATTAAAAAAGAAACTTTTGGCACGGAATTTATGCAGCATTGATGAAAGAATGCTTCAAAGTCTATCAAAACATTAGATAATCGGCAATTTTATGTCGCAACATTTGATTTAAAGAGAATAAGCAGCATTGTCCCAAAAATTTGCAGATGGCTACTATTACTAAATGTTCTCTTACAAAGATAATCAGGTTTTTCTTATTTTTGTAATCTTATGTTATTCAGGTAGTTATTTACATGGAAGAAAGCTTAAATCAAGAGAATCCCTCGTCCAGTTATGTTGATTAGCGGCTTATTAAAGTTGCTTAACTTCTACCACTAAGAAGAACGTGCTAAGAGTTTCTTGGTCTATAGATTTAATGCTATTTTTCCAGCGCTTTGAAAGAAGGGATACTTTATACCACAACATTAAAAATAACTGCTAAAAGCTTTATAATCAGCGACCATATGTCGTAAAAATTGTTTACCTCTATTCAAAACGACTGAAACTATTTATCTATGCTAATAAGCTACTTATTAACGTTGTCGAAACACTTTTATTAGGGTGGTCCGAAGTTCAAGTATCAGATAGCTTGTTGGTGCCATTTCTGTGATTTAGAATCAACAAGTTTACGACAGCCTTTTTACTTTTTGAGAATTGGCAAAGTGGTGCCTGGGAAGAAGTGATCCATTGATCGGAACTCATGGTAGTCTGATAATGCCAAATTAGAGCTATAACGGGATGCTATAACAGTTCGAATTATAAAGGTTACCTATTAATAACACAATGGCAAAAGTATGTGAATATAAAGAATGTGTAACATAAATTAGCAAATAAGATATAGAAACCTTCTAGCCTACACATACAGAAAATTATTGATATATTGTTGATTGGGAACTTGTAACAGATTCCAAGGTAGACGTTGCACAAAAAATAGATTTCTGCCCAGCGAATTAAATATTATTACTAACAAGAAACAAATAATTGTGATTTTATTGAACCAATATGTTACTGATTAACCCAAAAACTACTAATTTGTTCTTAAATATATTTATGGTTATAATTAGATTTGAAAAACAGATGCGTTTTTGTGAGCTGATCAACAGCTTAATGTTGTGGGAACGCGAAAGCTATAATCGAAATTGTTTTTGATCAGCATTTTTTTGATTCCTGCATTTTTACGCAAACGGATTGATCGGCAAGTGTTGATGTAGTCCTTTTATTGTCCAAATTTATACATATGCAACTCTTTGTGTTGGTTAATATAAAATAAATGGTGTAAGCTACCCGTGTAAATAATGTGGATAAATTACGAATGAAGACAGACAAGGCTACCCAAATTATTTGGAACATACCGATACTGAGTAAAAATCTCGAATGTGTAGTAGACAAGTCCTGCTTATTATGTTTTTGAGGGAATACCTATTTTTTCCTTGGCTATCGTCCTAAACACTTATAATAACTATAACATGGGTATGATATTCTTAAGTCTCTGTTGGGTTCGCCAAATACACTTACAATTACATTTTAGGGCTGTGGAGTGCAACGTTTAAATATCTACTACTCATGACTTATCCTGCGTAAACTACAAATGCGCCGTGCGTTAAGTTCTAAGGTCTCCAAATTTTTTCTGAAAAAGTACTTACCCAAGAACAGCTACTGAGAATTCTTCTTTAGGGACGTGTTTTTCCCAGTGAAAAATCGCTAATGCAACAGCGGCCCGATTGAAAAATGAGCGGCCGCGGCGAGTGTCCTCAATGTTCGTCGGTCAGCATTTGTGGGACTCACCTTGAAAAAACTTTCCGCGTTTTTAGGACATCATGCAAAATGAACTCTACAGGTTCTACATAAATATGAAGTTTAAAGGCCAAATTACGCACACCTAAAGGACGGTCTTCCATAACAACTTGCTTCACTCGCTCAATCATGGTTTCGGTCTGGCTGGTTGCTTCGGTTAATTGTCACCCAACTATTGACCTTTAAACTTTCACACCCACAAGGCACATTTTAACACCCATAACGCCTTCACCCCATGTATCACTTAATTGGCGATAAATTTCGAGGAGAAAACGGATGATTATACATTGTCCTTATACAAAACAACACTCACTGCCATAGCGGTAATTCGACTAGTGTGCCTTGTATGGTGCTGTCATCTGTATTACAAATTCAGAAATATTTTATGCGTCGTTTAAAATAAATCTCAGGTTTCTACTTACTCCTACTGATGAGAAAAACATTTGAAAACCTTAGAACTTGAATAATACAAGTTTCAGAAATACTGTGCAAAGTTCTCTTTCATTGTTTAGCTCGGGATTCTGTGTGAATAAGTTGTAGTCGGTAAATTCGTTGCAGTAAAGGTTGGAAAATTTAGACACAAATAGTGGGATTTAATGTGGTTTCCTAAGGAAAATTTATAGTAAATAACACTCACAGCGTTGAATAACGATAAGTGCTATTTTAATGCATCCTATCTGACATCATAACTGTTCCGAGCGTTCCTAAATTGCTCCATTTCATACTATAGCGCTTTGCTTTAGAATCCTAATAGAGCTTCAGCTGCGATTATGCAATTATTTTTATTGTTAGTCGTTTAAAATTTTGGTAATTGTTTCGTACTCTTACCAGCCTGTAAAATTTTTTGTAGTAATTTTTTTAATGGAAATGGTGAATGTCGCTTATAAAAGCATAGATGCACCTGCAGAAAAGTGTCACAGTCGTAAAAACGGGGGAAATTAAAGAAAATGTTCGGCGACTTATTGTTTGTTTTAGAACTTACAAAAAAGCCTCCCAGTGTTCCAAAATGCTAAGGCAGCCACAAACGAGCAGTCCGTTTGCGGCGCACACAAAATATTGGGACTCCAACAGCAAAAAAGTGCATAAACAATGAGGGTAAAAGTGGGGTTACCAAATACGAGATCCCACCATTTGGGCAACAAAAATGGTTCTCTGCCACTTGGCACCAATGCCGCCGCGTCAGTGGAGATCAAGCGGCAGGAAATTCGAACGCTGCTCCCGGGGCTTAAATTTGGATGCTGCGCCGCCGCCGAATCCTAACCAAGAAATTATTTCTTCTTCTTCTTGCGGTTCCTATCCGTTCCGGATGTTGGCAACCATTTGGGCTATTATAATTTTGTTGATTGTTGTCTTGAATAACTGTGTTGTGGTCATAGAAGACCATGTTCGCAGGTTTTGAAGCCACGATATATTTCTACCGACCGGTTGTTTTTCGATTTCTCGACTTCGTTCATAACCGTCCCCCGGAGATCCGATCGGGGGACTTGAAACTCCGGACAATTTTGTTTTGAACATAGCCTTTTGATGGTGATACTAGAGAATATCCTTAGGATCTTTAATGCGGTGATTTCTCCTTGTCTTCCGCATTCTTATGCCGTTGACTGTATGTGGCTCATCCGCCTTTGGGGTCAATTTCTTAGCCCCAGGGCAAAGAAGTGCCCTTCTCTTATCGACTCATCCACCCGAAGCTATTGGTCAGCAAGAGGTGTCCGTTTATACCGACGGTTTTTCGGATCAATTTCTTTTTGCTAGTTTTGGTCCACCCCGGGTATTTTATTTCCCCGGTACCCGTCATATCTGACGAGCGTTCCCCTATCCGCCACTGGGGAGGCGCCCGATGGAGGACTAGCAACCCCACACGGGCAATTATAGTAAGCATTAAAATGGCCAAAATATTATAAAATAAAAAATTTATTATATACGCAACAACTCGACATTAACATCCGTTGAGAAGTAGTTCAATGTTCTGTATTATTGATTCTTCATTATAAAACGAAAATGTGGGCTTTTCAAATTAAAATGGTTGATAAATTAAAGATTTGAAATGTGTATATATCGCAACATGTTAAATTGTCTGGACAGTCAAAATTACTAATAAAGAGAAAATTAATTGTAACAATGAGGGGTTAAAAATATTGCAATTAACTATTATGGATAAAATATAAGAAAATAGGTATGCTGAAGAAAGTACAGAAACTCAAAATTAGGGGTTAAAAAATTGTTTCGCTTAGTCAAAAATAAAAAAAGCTATGGGAACGTAATATCCCCGAAGTCATAAAATGACAGCATTGTTAAAATATACAGTTTTGTACTAAACTGCGTTATTAGAGGTTGTAAAATAAAACATTGGATAATAAAAATATATACTACTTATGAAAGATAATAAGAAATTAACGTAATCATAATGCACAAATAGTGTGTAAGTAAAAATAACAGAATAGAATATCTTTTTACTAAGAAAACGGAGCTTTTTTTAACACGCACTAAGCGTATACATTGCAACTAGTAAATACTATCTAGCAATTTGTTCTTAATTAATTCTCACTTAAATTCAAGTTTAAAGTCTTAAATCTAGGTAAGTCTTAGCAGTTGGTGGATATACTCCCATTGGCGCACTCCACATATGTTAAAAACACTTCGTTCACATGTTTTAATTGCTCATAATTCACTTAACTTAACTTACACGTAAAATGGAATACCTGGGGCACATAATGCGTAACGAACATCGATATGGCCTACTGCAACTCATCTTGCAGGGGAAAGTGTACGGAAAACGAGGCCCAGGACGTAGAAGAATATCATGGCTACAGAACCTAAGGAAATGGTTCTCTTTAACAACAACTCAACTTTTCCGTACAGCAGCCAATAAAGCTAGGATAGCCATGTTAATAGCAAACATCCGAAACGGATAGGCACTGCCAGAAGAAGAACTTACACTAGTTCAAAAGGTTTTTGCCTTTTTAGCCTACGTATAAGTCCACTGTTGTCGAGTAATTGTAGCACTTCGACATTCACATGTGCATGTAGTCTTGTTTCGGGTTTTTTCGCAAACCGTTTAATTTCCTCACTGACCATAGGCACTTTTAGCTCCCTGTGGATGTCTTCATTTCTAATGTACCATGGAGCGTTGACGATGCTGCGCAGTACTTTGTTTTGAAAGGTTTGAATAATTTTTACATTAGATTTCTTTGTGCATCCCCACAGCTGCACACCGTAAGTTCAAATTGGTTTTAGAATTTGTTTATACAACAATAGTTTGTTATGCAGAGACAGCTCGGAATGTCGTCCAAGCAACCACCACATTTTTCTGAATCTAATGCAAAGTTCTTCGCGTTTTTTCTTTATATGTGCTTTCCACCTGAGCTTGGCATCTAGTGTCATACCCAGGTATTTAGCTGTGTTAGCGTAAGGAATTGTTTGCTGATTGATCACTGCAGGCAAGTAATCAATTCTTTTATTGGTGAAGTTTATATGGGTAGACTTCGCCTCGTTTAGTTTAATTCGCCACTTCTTGGTCCACCTGGTGACGTTGTTGACGGCTAATTGTAGTTTATTAGTAGCTACTTCTATTTCGTTGCTTGTGGCCAGTAATGCAGTGTCGTCAGCAAATGTGGCTGTCGTCACTCCATCACTCATGGGGATGTCACTAGTATAAAGTAAGTATAGAACTGGCCCAAGGACGCTTCCTTGCGGTACACCTGCGGCAATAGCTTTTAGTTCGGAGTATTCTTCGCCATATCTCATTCTGAACTGTCGGCCAGAGATGTATGATATCAGAATGTGGCTCATCTGCCTAGGCAGATTTTTAGTTATTTTGTATTCGAGGCCCTCGTGCCATACTTTGTCAAAAGCTTGGGCCACGTCAAGAAATATCTTTGCGCATATTTCTTTTTCCTCTAGGGTTCTTTCAATTACATCAGTGATTCGGTGCACTTGATCAGTGGTCGAATGTTTGTCCCGAAATCCAAACTGGTGAGTTGGAATGAGCTGCTTTTCTTCAATAATTGGCTTGAGGCGTTTCAGAAGCAGTTTTTCGAACAGTTTGGATATGTTTGGTAGTAGTGAAATCGGGCGGTAAGGTGCTTTCTCATTGGGTGGCTTCCCTGGTTTGGGGATCATAATAACTTCCGCAACTTTCCACTGCAGCGGTACGTACTGTAGTCGTAGCGCAGCATTGAATAGATGCGTAAGCTTCATTATACCCTTTTCTGGTAGTTCCTTCAGCAGTTTTCCACTTATTAAGTCATAGCCGGGGGCTTTTTTGGCACTGAGATTCTTTTGTATCTCATTGTAAATTTCTTTTGGAGTTACTGGCAATATGGCCCTGTCCTCCCTGTTGTTTATCTCTGGTAGGTTCTCATTGTCATCAGCTGGATGTGGTTGGAATGTATTCGCTAAGTGTTCAGCAAATATTTCTGCTTTTTCCTCGTCTTTTCTAGCCCATCCGCCATCATTTTTACGAATGGGTGGATTATGATTATGAGGCCGCTTTAATCTCCTTGTGGCTTTCCAGAGAGAGTATTCGGTATCTTTATCGTCTGTTAGTCCCTTTAGGAATTCAGTGAACGTTTCATTCTTAACAGAACGGATCTCTTCTTTGAGTTGTTGGCTTGGCCGGTTTAGCAGTTGTTTGTCTGCCGGAGCTCTGGTTTGTTGCCATTTCTTCCGTGCTTTTCGTTTCTCTGAGACAAGTTCTCTGATCTCCGTAGGGTAGTTCACGCCAATTGTTTTTCTTTTTGACTCAGGGGTATTGCTCCATGCGGCTTGCTGCAGGTCGATTACAAACCGCTCTGCTTGTTCATCTAGCTGCTCAATTGATCTTAGTGGAACGTTTAGTTTGATAGGCTGTTCTACTTCTGCTCTAAATCCACCCAGTCAGTCCATTTGTTTGTTAGTGATGGTGAAGATGATTTATTGATTATTGTTTCGCTTAGTGTCAGGATAATGGGGGAGTGGTCTGATGACATGTTGTAGTTATCTTCAATACCAATGTAGTTCGAAGATACGCTTTTCAGTATGAAGAAGTCTATCAGATCTGGTATTTTGTTGCTATCTGACGGCCAGTATGTTGGTTTGCCAGTTGAATATTGCTTGATCGCTTCATATAGCTGTTTTCCTTTAGTAGTGACAAGTCTGGATCCCCAGTGGGTATGTTTGGCGTTGAAGTCACCTCCTAATAGGAATTAATCTCCTAGCTCTTGGAAAAGCCTTATAAAGTCATCTTTTTCTAGTGCGTACCTTGGTGGACAGTATATTGCAGCAACTGTATAATCCTTGGACTTTGTGAGGATTTTTACCGCTGTTGCTTGTATTTCGCGAGTGTTGTAGTTTACTTCTTCATAATGTTTTATGTTATCTTTTAATAATAGCGCCGATCCACCCTTGCTGTATTATCTGGATGGGGGTGTGGTATAGTTTGTACCCTTTTATATTTAGGTAGTTTTCCTTAGTAAAATGGGTTTCAGAAATTAGGCAGATGTCTATTTTTGATCCCAGAGGAATAGTTCTAATTCATGGGCGTGCTGGAGAAGCCCATTTGCATTCCATGCTGCTATTCTAATTGACATAGCCATTTTTATTTCCTAGTTATGGGCGCGACCCTATTGCTATTTTCTAGTTTCGTCACTCTAGTTAAGATAGACTTTATGGAATCCTCTTGCTTTTCGAGTTTTCCAAGAATTGCTTGCAATGTTTTGTTGATTACATCCATATTAGCTTCTTCGATCTTGCCTTGTTGAGTTTTACCTTTTGCCATTCGTGCGTATCTGGTACCTGTTGAGCTATTTTGCACAGCCGTACTAGCCTTAGGTAAGGTTGGAAAATTTTGCAGCGTTTTCTTTATTGGTGCCGTTTCTTGGGCATTAGTTGTTCTTCGGTTGTTTCGTTTGTTTTCTTGTAGGATTTTTCCCTACGTTTTTGAAGTTCCTTTGCGACTACGCACCCGCGATAGTTTGCCGAGGGAGCTTCTCCACAATTGACCCATTTAGCTTTTGCAGGTATATTTAACTTGCAGTCCTTAGTAGCGTGAGGTCCTGCACACTTTACGCATCTTGCCTCTTTGTGGGAGAAGGATCGGGTGTGTCCATACGCCTGGCACTTTTGCATTGCGGGATAAGGGTTGTTTTCTTACGTAGAGGTTCAATTTTTACCCTCAATCCTGCAATCATACTAATTTTGTGAATATCTTTAATATCTTCTGATTTGTCAAAATCTAACATGTATAGAGGCAGTGGCTTAGTGATGATGCCATTCTCTGTTTTCGTTTTTTTCATAATGTTAGTAACATTTACGATTTTAAATCCTCTTTCTTTTAAGTCTTCTGTGATCATTTTTATTGAACACGTCGGGTGTATACCTCTGGCCATAACTTTTATGGGTCGGTTTTGTTTGTCTTCATAGGTGTAATATTCGACATCGTAATTGCGTAGAGTTGAGATCAGACTACGGTATTGCGTTTCATCTGAGACGTTGATCTTAAATACATCATTATTCATAGCGGTTACTCTATAACTAACCTTTGCTGCTTGCAATATGTCATGTACAGTTTCGTATCCTTTTATATTCACCAGATTTATTGGTGGAGGTAGGGGTGTTTTCTTCTCTTTCGACTTATTGTCTGATTGTTTAGCGGTTGTTGATTGCTGCTGTGGAGAGATCTCCGGGGACGCAATTGCTTTCCGTTTTTTATGTCTTGATTTCTGAACTATCCAGTTTGTTTCTCTGGCTAATTCTTCTTCGTCGGTGTGATATTCGACTTTTTCATCAGTTACTGGCTCTGCTTTGGGTGCCGCCACTGGGTTCTCGAGGCTTTTTACCCTTTGCATTAGCTGGTTGATATTATCCTGTAGAGTTTCGATGGTTGCGAGGGATTGTTGCCAAGCGTTCCATAAATTAAGCTCATTTTGAGTTTTTCATTGATTCTCTTGTACAAAAATCTGGTTTTGCTGAGATAATAAAGCCTCAGCTGGTGTTGGAGGTCGTTGTATTAGCGGGAGATTATTCATCTTGTTGCTGTGTGCATATTTGCACTGCAAAGAAGAAAACGGAGCGTAGAAAAAATATAGTAAAACGCAAATACTAATGTAATTTTCTTTTTTATTTAATTTAATTAGCAATCAGAATATATATTCTATAAGCTAATTTTATGACATTATATAATTATGTACACAAAAAATAATATACAATCATGTTTGGCGTGTATGACTAGAAACGCTTAAGTCAGCACTATATGTAAGTTTTTCTAATAAAGAATTATTATGTGTTGACTACCGTCCAGCTTTCGAGTTACGGATTTACCGCAGACTCTTAAAACTATCATGGAGAGACAGAATATCCAATAACCAAGTCCTCGAAAAGGATGGGAAAGAGAAAGAGGTTGTTTTCAAGATACAGAAGAGAAAGTTAGAATACTTTGGCCACATAATGAGAGAATCCAAATACAACATACTGCAAATTATAATACAAGGAAAAATCTAAGGCAAAAGATCAGTGGAAGAAGAAGAATTTCGTCGCTGGACAATCTAAGGAAAAATGGTACAAATGCACATCATTAGATCTGTTTAGAGCAGCCGCATCAAAAGTGAGAATAGCCAGGATGATTGCCAACCTCCGTGGGGAGATTAAGACCGTCAGTTCAACGATGTCACCAAGTAAGACACTACCGCACATTCATGACGCGCTAGACACCTGGACGAATCCAAATGGTTGTCAACCTTGAATCTAAAGACTGGATATTGGTAAGTCAAAATGGATCCCAAAGACAAAGAAAAGACAGCTTTTTCTATTAGCTTTGGACTATGGCAACTCACGGTAATGCCATTTGGACTTTGCCTCTTCGACCTTTGAAAGGTTAATAGAGACAGTAAGTACCTAATGGGATATTCTGGAAAACATGTTTGGTGTATCTGAATGATATAATAGTGACTGAAAAAACGCTCGAAGAGCATCTAAAGAACTTAGAACAAATATTTCAACAGCTGAGAAGCTTCAATCTAAAATTAAGTCTAAAACGCGCTCTTTCTTCAATAAGAAGGTATACTATCTCGAACATGTGGTGAGCGATGAAGGTATAGCGGCTGATCCAAATCAAGTTAGAAGCGTGAAAAATGGCCAGTTTCAAAAGACAAGCACAAGGTTAGAAGTTTCCTAGGACTGTGCACTTACTACCGACGGTATGTTTTTGGATTTGCCAACATCGCGAAGCCTTTGACCCGCTTAATGGAAAACGGTCAAAGTTTCGAATCAAGCGAAGAGTGTCAAGATGCTTTTGAGAACTTGAAGCATGCCTTGGTAAATGAACCGATACTGAGTCACCCGCAGACAGAAGGAATGTTTATCTTAGATACGGACGCGAGTAATGTAGGAACTGGAAGCGTGTTGTCCCAGCTACAAAATAGCCAAGAGACAATAATCAGTTAATTCAGTAGATAGTTATCAAAGCCTAAATGCAACTATAGCGTAACTGAGAGATAGAGAGCTCCTTGCTGTTGTCAAGTCTATGGAGCACTTTTATAAATATCCGTATGGCAGAAGCCTCATTTTGAGGGCTGATCACGCTGCGCTAAAGTGGCTCTTAGACTTTAAAAATCCGGAAGGTCAAGTAGCAAAATGCGCCGAAAGACTTCAGCAGTACGACTTTGAGACGGAGCGTAGAGCTAGAAATAGTCATCGTAATGCCAATGCTTTGCCGAGGAGACCGTATCTAAACGAATGCAGCCACTGTAGTCTTGTAGAAGAGAAAATAGCCCCTACACTGCGGACGACCGTGACTAATGATTTGCGGCAGCCCAGCAAGTTAAAACGTGACCAGACAGCGACTCGACTTTAAAGTATGTCTGGGAATAGAAGGAAGCTAAAAGAAAACTTAACTGGACAAAAGTGGAAGAAGCCACAACCATCGCGGAGGTGTTGGTGTAAGAACTGATCAACAGATTTGGAGTGCCACTAGAACTATCTTCCGATCAAAGTTGAAATTACGAGTCAACGGCGTTTGCGAAAGTATACGAACTACCAGGCATCAAAAAAACTAGAACGCTTCGTTAGACCCCCACACAAATAAAATGATTGAGCTCAGAAACAGGACAATAGAAAACTACCTTCAAAATGTTGTTTTTAACCATCAACGAGACTGGGACCAATATCTCCTTCTGTTTCTGGTGGCGTACCATTTGTCTGTCTATGAGTCACCTGGTCAAACACCATCAAATGTTCTTTTTGATCGAGAACCTAAAGAAAACATAGTCGGAGAAGACTATACCAGTGCCTTAAGAAGAAGAATAATAGAAATCCAAGACAACGTGCAATACAACATTAATATCGCGAGTGACCGGATCAAGAATCGCTATGATGTCAACGCATCGAGAGCAAGTTATAAATAAGACGACCGAGTATGGTTATATGACCCAAAGCGGCGACGCGGGCTGTCCCCAAACTTCAACATTTCTATCAAGATCCAAACGAGGTACTGAAAAAGATAAATGATGTCGTGTATCGAATCCGGAAGCTACCAAGTGTCAAGCTTAGGATCGTCCATTTCAATCGACTGTGTTATGTTGTTGGAGATGGAACGCCGCGAAATCTGATGTCTTTGAAGTGTCAAACAGGGTTCGAATCATGGAATCAGTACGTTATGGTATTGCCAGATAACTAAAAGACCTATTCCACGTACCGGCAAAATATGCACTGACGCATTGTGTGGCGTGTGATATGAAGATGTCTAGAGGATCGCTAGAGTATTTTGCGCGAAATTTGATTCGGTGAAAGAATTTAGGAAACAACGCCCATAAGTCAGAAAGACATTGCACAAGCACCACGGCGACAGGAATATCTACTATCTTGTGACCAAAGAACTTATCGTGTATTGTGGGAAACACTGACGAAGCTACGCAGTCATCTGCTGAATGAAAATATTTGGAACCTGGCAATACCGGAGCTTGCGTGCGGATTGGACGGTCCTAACTAGAGAATAGTTAAGGACATTATAGAAGAGTTGTTTTTAAGTTCTGACACCGACGTCCTAGCTTGCAGCTACCATTCGCAGAAGCCGGTAATTCCGCAGAAGACCGTGGACTGTTAGTTCTACCTGATGTCTTAATGCAACAAAAATCAAGATTTAAAGTACCTTCCCGACTCATCAAAATGCCAGGAAAGAATGATCCGGGATGAGTCATCCTTAAGGAAAGGACAGTGCCCTTTGTAGCACGGCTGATTGATATCTACGTTGGATCATTCTCAGTCCCCTCAACCCTTCTAGAAATGCAGTCGGCGCGCCCGGGTTCGAGAACCTTCTACAACGTTCGAGTGCCTGATTTCTCGAGATTTTGCAGCTATTCGGGTACATTCAGGAAACAGAAATATATAGCGTGCGGCGTGCCGCAGGGGAGATCCCGGCACCAAGTGGAGCAAGCGGGCGAATTTAGGCAGTAGTCGTGTTTATATAAATAATTTATAGCTAATTGTATATAGTGCGTGTATACAAAGCTTGTGTTATAAATTTGTATAATTATATATATATAGATAAGTAGTTTCAAGTAAATTAATAAATTTTATTTACCGCTACCAACAGCAGAAACGTTACAGCATTTTCAAAACCGGAAAATTTTAGTTTCATAAAGAAAATATGTTTACTTTCGGCACATGAAATCGAATACTTTAGAAATCTTATCTAAGCGATAAAAGCACTTCAACAACCTAAGTGGTATGCATGACTGACAAAATTAATAATAATGGGCCAAAATGTTTAAAAAAACATGTAATGGGGTTCAATTTTTGGTTATTTTAAAACAATTTCTTGCGAAAATGTATATTAATTTCATTAAAATACTGGGCGTGTTCCTGGAGTTAAAAGGGTAACTATGCCTGTCTTTTTTTGAAAAAATTTCTTAGATATAACCATATACACATTTGAATGTTTTTAATAATTTATAAAATTATTAATAATATAATTCGCAACAATTTTGTCTATTGGAGGTAATAGTTTTTTTATTCAAAAAGTGATTTTACCAAACTCCCCGAAATTGAATTCTTGGCATGAGCAGAAAGAAAAAAATCTACTAATACTGATTTGATCTGGTTTTGTGCAAAAATCATGTAAACTAAAGCGGAACACTTTGTTTGTTGTTTGTTAGCTTTATTTGTTTATTTAAGTATATTTCTCAAGTATTTTTTTACTTTCCTTATCTTATAACAAGTAAAGTAATGTAATCGGCGGAAATTTGACCTACCCAGTTTTTCACATTTCTGGACGAATTATAGCCTCAGGACACCAAAAAGTTGGTTTGAGCCATTGGTTCGTGTGTGTGTGTGTGTGTCTGTCGGTCTGTCAGTAAACAGGATATCTCAAGAACCGTAATTTGGTACGCAAGTTACTTGTAGGTAGGGGATGTAGTGCAAAAAAAAAAATCGGCCGAGCCGTTTGGTCGCAAGGTAGCAAAATCGGTCGCAAAGCGGTCGCGAATCTAAACGATTGAAGATACAAAAAATTCATGAGAATAAAAATGATTTTTTATCACGAGATAAACATGAATTTAAAATAAAAGTTGGTAAAATAGGAACTCGAAAAAAAATTGAAGCTCAGGATTTTTAATATACCGGGTGTTCATAAAATGTTTCGGGAAATTTATATTACCGGATAGACCAGACCGAGACAAACAAAAAATTACAATGAAATTATTTGATCTGAGGTCAAATAAATAAGTTAGAGCCGATTAAAAATTAATTAAATGGACCAATCACAGCGCGCTAGGAGAGCTTCCTGGCCGACTGCGGGAGGGAGCACTTGGCCGCTAGGAGGGAGCACGCAGGCGATAATGGGGAAGGCCGTGCGGCCGAGCCCCCGCGCGGTTACCTTCAGTGACGTAGCAAAATCTTAAGTACGCGTCTATTATTGTCTTGTACTGTTTATTTTAATCAGCTTTCGAGTGTTGGACTCGCGCCTCGTCCTTTTTTAAAATAACAAGTTACGGGACGAGAGCAGCGCAGGGCCGAGACGATGGACCCGGTATAATATATAATAATAGGACAAGGAAAGTCGTGTCATGTTCACACCAGATTTTTAGATTAGGACAAGCTTATTAACAATAATATCGAGAAGTCTCTACCATTCACTAGAAAGTGGGCCTACAAACTAAAAGTTTGCGGTCTTTAATTATCCCTATTGTTGCGCACTACTATGTTAGGAGGCAAGATGACAAGCATTTTTTTCGAATTGAGCGAAGGTAGGCTATCGGCTCACAATCAGCATCTGAATTATATGATCGAATCCAAGTCCTCTCGCGCCGTAGTAAAGCCGCTTAACCTCCTCCTCCTCAGTCTTAATTCCCAGTAGGGAATGTAGTGGCACTGCGGCAACTTAAATTGCTTCTTTCCATTTTGTTTGGTCTTGTGCTTCGATTGTGAGTGTATGCATAGATTTTCCAGTTGAGTTTGTTATTTGATCCATCCATCCGGTAGGTAATCGACCTCTGAATATTTTTCTTTCTACCTTCCCCTGTATTACTGATTTTCCCATGCTGTCAGGTTTTCCTCATAATATGTCCAAAGTATCTTAGTGTCTTGAGTTGTATTTTGCTCTTAATGTTAAGCTCTCGGAGTATTGATATACTTGTTCAATGTTCTGTCCATGAGATATTCAGCATTCTTCGCCAACAGAACATTTCTGCGGTATCAATTTTCTTCCTCTATTTCTGTCTGAGAGTCCAGAATTCGCTGCCGTATGTTAGTATAGGGAAGATTAAACATTGTATCAGTCTAAATTTTATTTTTTTCGATATGTTGTTGGCTTTCCAAATTCTTGTTAATTTTTTTATAGCCGTTCTGGTAATTTCACATCTCTTTCTTATTTCTTTTTCTGTTGAACCTTCATTTGTTATTAGTGACCCTAGTTATGAGTATTGTTACTTTGTAATTGTTTATTTGTTGTGTGTCGGGTCTGTTGCTATGTGGTCTGTCTATAATGAAGATCTTTGTTTTAGATATGTTTAGTTCCAGTCCTAATTTAGATCTTTCTCTTTCTACCCGTTCTATGATATTTTGTAGTTTTTCTTCGTTGTATGCGAGCAGAGCCGTATCATCAGTGTATCTTAAATTGTTTGCTTTTTATCCGTTGACTGATAAATCACCTTCAAATTTTTCTGTGGTTCTTCTCATAAATTCTCCATATATGTTAGAGAGCTGCAACGATCAGATGCAGCTTTGCCTTACCCCACATTGTGGATAGAATTCGTCAGATACCATTTTGTTTACTTTGACTCTGCCTGTGCTATTTTTATATAAGCTGTTTATGAGAGATATTATACGTTGAGGTACTCCCATTTCATCTAATACTTCCCATAGTTTGTACCATTTAACTTTATCGAACACCTTGCGATAGTCAACGAAGCAGATGTATAGGGGATGTTGAATTTCCTGTTTCATTGTTGTTCTGGTTATTTTTCCCAAGCACCTTTGAAGAAGTTCTAGATCACTCAGTGAATTGTAGACCTCCTTCACGACTACTTGAAGTTCTGGATCTAGAGGTGGTGGGTGTTCAAATTCTAGTCCATTCGCCGTGTGCTGCATCCACTTACACCATTCTACATTGCAGTTATCATGTTGCGGATGGTTGTTGGTCGAAATTTTATGGTAAAATCCAGCCCAAATTTCTTTGTACATTTTGTCCAATAAATCTGGGTGCCGTTGGATGGCAAGGGCATAAAAAAATCGACATTTCTCGGATTATTTTATCCGTAAAATTAGCGACCGGATCCTTGGACTCAGGTTTTTTGGGAGCTTGCATCCGGTTTTTTGACGAGTTTTGTGACCTTACGTTTCGACCCGGTTTTTTCTTTACTGAAGTTCCATCAGATTGGCCGTCGTTTTCTTGACCTGCATTTTCAATATCGTTCTCGGTGTTTTCAGCAACTTCTTCCGGTAGTTATTCTACTGCTTCCTTCTCGGCTTCCTTGGCGGCCTTTTCCGGGGCTTTTTACTCAGCTTCTCTTTGCAGTTTTTTTTCACGGTCAATTTTTTCTTGGCTTCTTTCAGGCGCTTCTACATTCGTTTCCCTACATGAAATATACACTCCAGTTTCTTCACAGGAAACTCCTCGCCATACACGTTTTTTTCAAAAAGATTCGAGTAAGTCTTGCTGTTTCCATCGCCAATGTACTCGCCATAACGTACATCATGCTGGTCCAGAGATCGTTCAAACAGTTCGATTACGCCATCCACCTCCATTTTCCCTGCACTTCCGCTATGATTGGCCGAACAATCTTCAGCATGCTCATCGTACCAAAGCTCAAAATCTTCTTTACTCAACTTCTTCAGCATTTTTTTACAAGTCAAGCAAAAACTACTCTTTGCTATCAAATCAAGTACTTTTCCGGTGTATTTGCCAATCAAAGTAATGACCCCAAGTAAAGAAGTATAGTCACGTTTAGACCACTTTCCGTCCCCCGACACTGACAGAATGGCTTCCGGTTTTCCATTCTTTTTGTTCTCTTCTTGTTCAATTTGCGCCTGAGGCACTGGACTGAGGCACTGAAAACTGTTTCGCTTGCAATACTTATGTGCTTTAATATGTCGTAATACGTGCTATTCGCCATGCCCGCACATATGTCCATCAGCCCGCAGGAGACGTTGATACCCTAGATACCCACGCATGACAAACACACATTTTCGATTTATTTCAAATGTTTTCACCCCCGAAATGCGTTTTGTGTCGATCCTTGGACAGGAATTAATTTTAGTATCAGAACAATCACAAATCACATGCAATTGGAAACCAAGTCCAAACATTGGTGATTTTTGAAAGTGCACATCACCATCGCATTCTTTACACTTAACCAGCTCACTCAATTGTTCGAAAATCGAATTGAAAGCCAAAAACACGTACAAAACTGAAGGATCCGAGGATACCGAGCAGCCTTCATCCACCCGAATTTTCTTGGCTGATGCACCTGTTGCATCCAGGTTCGCTTCACTTTCTTTGAGTGCAGCTTTGGTTGCAGTGTGTTGATTGCCTTGAAAATGCTTTTTCGGCTTCCTGGTATGCCAAGCACGCTTTTTTGGAACGTTAGACATTTAAAAAAAAATTCACAAAAAAATCGTAACGGACGTCGCGAGCCGAAAAGTACTACTGAAGGTGACGAAAAACAAATCCGACACGCGTGCCGGCGTCCCAATATAATTTTTTTATAATAATACTGTGTAAGTAAACAACGTAAGTGTAAGTAAACGTTGTAACGTTACACAGTTACAAAATATAATATAAATTACCTTCTAGGCGCGCAGAAACCGGTTTGCGCGCAGAGCAGCTGCAATCGCCATAATAGTTATTATATATAACGTTAATACTCAAAAACCATATTTTTTTTCGTAATATTTTAGGACAGTATTCAGAACATTATAAGAATCATTTTTTTTAAATCGATTTTTTTCCAAACCAGAATGTCCCCTTAAAGCTTGAAATGTTTTATCGCTTAGGCAGTCACCAGATTTAATATTACACTTTTAAATTTTATAACTGTAAAGAACGAATAAATAGAATACAAGAATGCAATATTTTCATTTAAGCATCATACTAAACGTCTCGGGGCTGAAAAGTCACACTACTCCATTCAAAATGTTATTTTTTGCACTAGTTTTAACCCTCGTTAGTAGAACCAGACCCTCAGCAAAACTGAGTATTTGTTTCCCAAGATTCTGTTAGTTTATATAAGAATTTTTTAACAATTTATTGTCTACTGATTAATTAGATTCAGAATAAGAAAGTGGTGGCCTCTCCCATTTCCCCAAGCATTAAGACCTTAAAAGTTACTGATTTTACTGTCAACACCGTAACTCGGTATACCTTCAAATTCGTTAGATTACTGAACCAAGAGACAACATTGTTCATTCTAATTCCAAGAGTATCTTAGTCGGTTATTTACCCTGCACAGATACGTTTGTGACAATTAAATAGAAAGCGTAGTACGTTGCGATTTTCCAACAGGAAACATGATTCAGCTGTAGGTAAAACTGCGTCATAATCTGTCAAGAGAGAATTCCGGGCATTTCCAGACCCTGCAATTTTTTAGTTGGACGCACCGCAATGTTATTGTGTTTAGGTTTCCTGTTGCTGATGCAAACAATGAAGACGCATTTTCAGTTCACATTCACGAACTATTCAGCTTCAAGTAAGAGAAGGAAGTATTCTTAGAAAATTTAGTTCCACAAGGGCCTTGCAATGAAAAATCGCCCCCATTCTCTGCGTTATCTTAGAATAAATATAGAAATCGTTTGTCCAGAATAAAAAATACAAAAATTATGCACTATAAATTATTATTTAATTTTAACAGAGAAGCTATAAGTGATTATCTGTGGTTGGGAAGTGGAGGATATTAGTTTCCGTAAAAAAACGCAATTTTCTGGCTATAATCGAAGCGCCACAATTAACGAGCGCAAGTGGCTTGCTCAATCTGACATTACACAAACATTGTCTACCTTCCACATGGAATTATCGTGACACGTCCTTGGAGGTGCCGGTTGCGGCGAACCAGTCTCACGTTTGCTGTCGCCGCAACAGCAACACAGTCGATTGGCTTGCAGCCAAAAGTTCGCGATCCGGCGCGGTTGGGCGCATTATCTCTTATCTGCCCGATACGGTCGGCCAGATTCGATAGTCTCGACAGTCCCTTTCTGAAAGGTGATGCGCGCGTGGTGCCGGTTGTTTGCCCATAACCGCCCGGTGATTTGGTACTCTTTGGATCCGACGCGAACTGCATCAAGATGAGCCAAACCAACTCGTCAACGGATGCTTTAACGGTAATCATTGCACATTTACAATGTTTGGGGCAAATGACCTAAAATCAAGGATAGTAAATTGAAACCAAAAATATTAAGATTAAAATTTTTGAACAGCTGATTCTGCTATTGCTTAGATAGAAAAAGAATTGGAAATAATAAAATATAGAAAAGTACTGTGATAGATTAGAAATTTCTGGAATCACTGCTAGGAGATCGATTTGTTCAAAGTACATTTTTATCGTTATGTTCACAATGCTTTTTAAATTTCTATTCCCTGTTCTTTCATTTAAATGAACAAAAACGTTAACTAAAGTAATTTTCAAAATTTAGTAACTATTTGCGTTTTTATTCACGGATACCAGATTTCTTCATTTAGATGAGAAAACTGAAAAATTACCGCTTTCGTTTTGCCACAGTTTTTGATATGCTAAAATCATAACTAATTGTAAACAACATTAATGTTTGGCTTAAGTGAAGGCTGAACTTAAATAAAAAGGCACTAAAAAGTGTGATGCCTTAACAAGAGTGACAAAATAGCAAAAATTCACGGCATTTCAGCTTGGGAGCCTTCCACAACTATCGTATTTGGCCTCTTTAAACTCCTTTTTGGAAAACTGAAAGCACTTTTTGCTGAAAAGTGATTCTGTTTGATACAACAAGCAACTATTTTGGAGAATTTCAGAGGAATCGCTTTCGAAAGGAGCCGAAACCACGCGAAAACCTTGAACTATGCGTATGTTTTATCTTTAATTTTAGTAATTCCATATTTGTTTTAATCACCGTTCATTTGCAAATTTTAGCACCACAACTTTGTCCTAAAACTATTAAAAATGACTTATGCCACAAAGTCGAGTTTATCTGCGTAAACGTCGGTTCTAGATTTTCTTGGGAAATTAATCAGACGATTAATTTTAAGGTGATTTGTCAGCGATAGATTTTGAACATAAGTATATCTTACTTTGTATTTATCATAAGAGCATAAATGTATTTTTTATAACCAATTAAATAAAATTTTACTTAAGCACGAATTTACCACGATTCTGGCGTACTTATAAAATAAATCTCGATACTTACTCATAGGTTTTTTCATAAAACGAAAGATAATGCCTGATCTAAGATGCAATCACCGATGCAGTCATGCTCGATGTAGTAATTCAGTTTCTTAAAATTCCTGCTGTGTATGCAGCAAAAAAGTTTGTGACAGGCCACATCCTTGTCCAAACCTTGTTTTGTATTTTTTCTATGTTTCATTTATGCACAAGTTTACTCTCCCTGCATAGTTGTTATCATATTTTAAAACCTTTGTGTTAAATGTCTCGCCATGGCAATAAACATAAACGTTCCCATCTTAAACTGCTGTTATATGTAATATTTTCCTAGTAATTGTTTTTTAGTTCCAATTGCTTAAAGAAAATTAAATGTTGCAGTTTATATTATTTTTTCTCTAGGACCCCTTTTAAGTAAATTTTGTTTAGAATTGTTTTAGTCACTTTCTGTAGTCTAATGATAGTTTATTTGCTTTAAAAATTATATTGTGTCTATTGCGTTTTCTTTTAACTTGCTATTTGTTGTAAAATTAATTTTTTCCTTTTCCATTTAAGTTTGGTAGCAGGTTTCAGTCTGTTCTTGCATTAAAGTCTCCTGCAACTCAAATGTGATAATTTTGTAGATTTTGTTCAGTTGTCTAATATTGGACTATCAGATCCATTGTTAATGATATTTTCTTCTTTATCATAATTTGTTTGTATTCCTATTAGTCCCAATCAATCTTTTTGCTGAAAAAAGACTATTTAATGCGAGAATGAACTGATACTTGAATCAAAATATTTTTAAAATTAGTTCTAAGTTTCTAAGATCTTTTGAGGCAATTCATTCGTCAACCCCTTTTTGCAGTTCTATAAAATTCCGGGAGCATTTGTCTGCAAATGCAAGTGCATGCTCGGAAAAGGTGCCAATATGATGCGGAGTGCGGGAGGAATTTCCATTGGAGATCGACTAGTGTTTTTCTTATATAACGCGAAACGTTATTGTGCAAAAGAATCACTTTTCGGCTTTTGCTAGCTGTCATTTGAATAATTAATATCTATAGCAATCCCCAGTAACGGTTTTGTTCGGTCTCAGTAGTTCGTAGTAGACCATGCTCTCCTGATCTTAGAATCTACAGAGCATGATTTTGTGGCCATGGATATTGCGTTTCGGAACTGAAGTGGACGATTGTCCAGGCTTCACCCGTGGTTTTTGCGCCTGGTAAATATCAAAATGTATCTATTTTTCATCCCTCGTCCAATACCAAACAAAAAACCCTGTTTACACTGCTTAGCAGCAGATAAATCACAATTTTTCTTCCTTCTAGATACTTGCCATCGCATTTAAACGGCCCAAAATAGTTAATTTGCGAGCATCGAATGCCTCTTCAAGTTTCTTGAGTGTTTGAGTCTAGTTTTCATTTAATAATGAACTTTCTTCGAACTTTCTTGGCTAACTAGAGCGTTCTTTGTCATTCACATTAAAGTTACCATTGATTAGCATTGATTTCAATAAAAGTTTGTTTAAGCTGCCGGTTGTCGATGATTTTAAAATCTTTATCACTTACGTGATCAATTAGTATTACGACCTCTGATTAGTTTTCAAGACGACTACTTCTCTCATATTGGGCTTATTTTGCAAAGCTGGATGGCGTGTTGAATGAACTTTTGAGCTCTGTAGTCTATTCTAAATCTAATAGAAGTGTGTTCTAAACCCACATCCTCACAAATAGCTCTCAACATATATGAAGATTGTGAGGTAAAGCGACAGCTTTCACAGCCAAATTAAGGCAATCATGATGGGAGTGAACAGAATAACTAATCCGCACCATATAGGGCAGTTTTTTTTTAATTCGAAAGCCTATGACTCAGCTTTTTTGTCTCCTGCAGATCATAGTTCATTTCCTTCTTGCAAATATTATAAGCTTTCCCCATACCAACAGCCAACGGTATAGGTACATTGCCATTCACTTTGACCAACTGCTTTCACCTTCAAGTGCTCGATCTTATGCTTCATTTGGGTACTAATAGCATGTTTCTTTTTGGCACTATAAAACCTTGGTACTCTCTTCACCGTATTATTGTGGTTTTTAGTTATCATAGTAATAAAGTTCATTACACAAGAATGGTCATGTGAAACCAACACAACCTAAGCTTTAGAGTAGACAGGTTTTCTTGACAGATTTATTAGGTGTTGGTCTGATTGAGTTGATTTTTTGACAGTTACATAGAGCATTTCAAGTTTTATTTGGCTATGTCAGGGTTAAATATTAGTAACAGAACGGTGCGGTGCATCTGTGCATATACTGGGTGAAAAAACAGAAGGACAGAGGTGACATTCTTATTTTCACATTGTCCTTTCTATGAACTAAGGAAAGAACAGCAGTATGAGCATTAAATTCTTTTTAACAGATTGCGACATACCAGCTTAGCGTTCACTAAAAGAGAGTAGATTATACCATATTAGGCAAACAGAAGAAAGAGATAAGGTTTTTACTCTAACATTGTACTTTCTGTAAGCATTAAAACGGACATGAGTGTTAAACTTTCTTTAATAGAATTTGATGTACCGACCAGAAATATTAGAGTTCCGTTTATAGCAGTAATTGAAGTTTCTGCTTGCTAAGACATTCCAGATAAACAAAATGTCTACCAGGTAAACATTTGGTTAGAGAATCCAACAATTGCTTGAGTTGCGTAAGTAATAACGTGCGGCAAACAACAGTTTCCAAATGGCGGGTAAGCGTTGACCGTCAACTCGAGTATCAAGACATTGAGAATGTTTTTCAATGTCCATGGCCTCACGAATAATTTTACTGGTAGGATGGAACATGGGAGCGAGTGTTTTGAAAAAATTAATTATATGTCCGGTTTCCTTGCTGTGTTTGGCCAAAGCAGAAGGAATATCACTCCTACGTACAGCTAAAGAATGTTCGTATATACGACTAAATATTGGTCTGTTCGTTTGGCCTATGTAGGTTCTGCCAGAGTTACCACAACGTATTTCGTAGACACCTTAGGATTCGTGAGGCCAATGGTCCTCAGCTGAGCGTAGAAGGTCAGCTATTTTATTGTTGGTCGTAAAGACAGTTCGTAAACTGTCTGCTCAAATATATAAGCCTATTATGTCACTAATGCCTTTAATATAAGGTAAAAACGCTTTGGTTTGGTCGGGAAGGCCATGGGTTTTAGAAGTGGTATTTTTCTAACAAATGGTGAAGTAGAGCACACAAAAAGCCACTTTTTTTCTTTTACTCTCAGTTTTCCTTGGGGAATAGGCAGATTGAGACTCCGAGTAAAGAACTATCTTCGGTTTTATCTCGTCCTACGACGTTGTCCGATGCCTAATCGCCACTAATTTTTGTTGTAGTAGTCTTCTTCTTTTAATCTTCTACTGCTGATAGATTTTGTTATTCCACCAATCTACGTCTTTTACGATTTTATGTCAGTATCCATGTCATTAATTTCTTTGGCAGTCTCTTCTCGTCCATCCTCTGTAGATGACCATACCAAATCAGTTGTTTTTTCCCAATTCTGCCTGTAATTGATTTTGTTATGCCCATCTGTTCTTTAATTTATCATTTATGATTCGTTCAATTTTTGATGTTCCAGCTGCTCATCTTAGCGCGTCCATTTCTGTAGCTTCTACTTTATTTTTATGATTTGCTACATTTTTTACTCCTATCGACCTCTCTACATTTATTGTCCCATGTTTCTTTCCTTCTGTCTGAGATTTTTCGTCTAGTTTCTTGGTTTTTTTTCTTTTTCACGGTTTGTATTTAACTATTTCTGGAATAAAACATTTCTTTAATTTTAAAACTTTATAAATACTTTTCGCTATTTGGTTTCTCTTTAATACCTATAGCTTCCATTGCGGCTTTCTTAATGCTCTGTACATTTTCATATATCTCACTTGCTGTTAAGTTATCATTTCTTTTAAGGTAACTGTCTAATCTGTTTTGGAATAACTACTTAGTACTGTCCTATTGTAAACTATCTATGTTATAAGCTTCTCTTATATCTGAAGTTTGATATCCTTTGTATTTTTGGAATACTTTTGTGTTAAATTGGGAAGAATATCTTGGCGTTCAGTAGATAGTGGTCCGATACATTACATATTCCTCTCTGAACTCTATCATCTTCTATTTTTACTGTGGTATTATGTTTGACTATTGCGTAATTTATTATTGATTTCTTGTATATTAAGTCCAAGTATGTTAATGTATTTTTTGTGTTTAAAATATTCGTTTATGATTTTTAGTTGTTGTTGGCACAGTTTTACAAGTTTTTCCCCATTGTCGTTAACTGAATCCTCCCCGAATGATCCTATTATATTATCATTTTTGGTTTTTCTTGTTCTTTCATTCGGATTAGCCAATATTATCATTTTCCTATTGCTTCCTGCTTTTGTTAATTCCTGTCTAACTTTTTCAAAGAGCCAGTCCTCTTCATTAATGTTGGAGTTATCTGATATTCCATAAATTCCAAATATGGTAAGTTTGTACTGCCACATATTTAATTAACCCTTACTATATTTTTGTCTATAGCTTCCCAATCTGTTATTCTCTTTTTAGCGTTTTATCTATAAAAATGGATACCCCCTTTTTGCGCTGATCTTTCGGAACACCGCTGTGAATATGTAGATAATCTTCAATTCGCCAGCTACATAACGCACACCCATTACACATCATGCACCGAGTAATCACGGAACTGAAGTTTTCTAGGGCGTGAGAGCAGGGTTTGATGGCACAGTTGAATTTGGTTTCTCAAATCCCCGACACATTCGCCAGGAATCAATGGACATTTCTTAGAGTTCTGATGTTGTACAGACAACCTTTAACCGCCTGTAGGCTTTAATAATTTTTGAAAATTGCGTTTTGTCAGAAAATCCGCTGCATTTTTATAGAAACAAGAAGAAGGTAAATAATTGAGTTTAATATAAACTTTGATAATATAATTTACGTTTTCAATTATTTTATTATAAATATAGTGGGTAATACATGTAAATATGAAGCAAACAAGTATAATTAAAATATATTTGCATAAAATAGCAGCATTACAACATATTTATTCAAAAACCTGCCTTGCCTGTACCTTTAGTTCGCTCACTTATGTTTTGTGATATCTTGTGCTTATTTCTATTTTTGTTCTTATTTAACAATTTGCTTAATGCTAGCCTAACCAATGGTGCTATGTCAACAAATCATTTTTAAATTGTAAAAATTCAAGTAACACCAGCGTTACAAAAGGATGCACATCTAGATGGTAGATTGAAGATTCTTGAAGCCATTTGCATACGTTTTGTTAGTAATTGTTTCATCTGAGTGCAGGTGTACCAAAATTGTTTTTAGTTAACTTCAAAAAAAGGGTAACACAACTTTTTCTGGTTTATTTTTCGTTATCTGTTTGTTATCATTTCGACTTTTGCGTCATGTATTCTCTTCTGGCGAAGGAAAAGTTGAAGATTCATGCATCGTTTCTTTAGCAATATAAATCTTCAGCGCAATAAAAACAAATTTAAAATGCTCTATTTTATTGCCCCAAAGGTTGATTCGGTTATTTCATTACCTGTCAGAAGAACCAAGGCACTGTTGCGTCAATTCACTAAACCAATCCTATATAAGGAGATTTATTACTAAATGTTAGTAAACATGTAATGTTCTATTAAATGTCTTCTTCTATAAATTACTTGAATGCGTTCTTAAAATTGTTGCACATTTGAAAAGTAGAAATAGTCTAGTCTAGCAGCAGTCTTATAGTGCAATAAAATTTTATATCTGAAAAAAATGAACATTTTATTGATACTTGAAATTAATTTTAAGAGATTTACAACAAATGGCGTCATTAGTATCAGTATCAGTACATACTGCAATCAACTTCATGATAAAACACCATTATTGGGCTTGAATTTTAAGTGTGTGTAATTGTGTCGAGTATAAACCATATAATTTAAAAGTAGTGATTTTAAACGGAAGACGAGGAGCGCCCGGACCAACCAAAAAAGATGTAAAATTAGAAGCATTACTCGATGAAGATCAATGTCGAGCCCTTAAAAATCATCAGACTTTTTGAATGTTGATTTATCGACGGTCAGTAAACGTTTGAAGACAATAGGAATTATTCAAACTTAAGGAAATTGGGTGCCACGCGAATTGAAGACGGAAACGTTTTTCCCCCTGCGAGCAGCAGCTTCAAAAACACAAAAGAAAGGGGGTTTTGCATTATATCGTAACTGGTGATGAAAAATAGATTCCTTACAAGAACCCTAAACGCAGAACAGTCAGATATATGCCCAGCCAGGCATTATCATCGATCTCAACATTGACGCCAAAGAAAAGCATCTATGGTTTGAAGGTAATGCTTTATATTTGGTAGGATCAGAAGGGCGTGGTGTTTTATGAATTGCTAAAACAAGGCGAAACCATCACTACGGACAACAGCTTTTCAAATTAGACCGAATGTTAAAAGAAAAACGACTAGAATACATCGAAAGACACGATAAAGTATTTTCCAGTACAACAACTCTCGGCCACATGTTGCAACACAAGTCGAAAGTTATTTTAAAATACTTCGATTCAATGTCCTATCCCACTCACCATATTTACTAGACATTGCCTCTTTTGATTGATGACGCATGGCTTGTCAGAGCAGCGCCCTAACTCTTTTGAAGATATCAGAAAATGGGTCAGTTCATGCATTGCATCACAGGGCGAGGAATTCTTTTGCCGGAAAATGGAAAAAAAGTTCTAGCTAACGACTGACAATTCGGTGAGTAACTTGTGCTTTATTTTTATTTTCAAAATAAACATTCAACAGGAAGAGATTTCGAAATATATAAGGGATGGACAAAGAAGAAGAAGAAGAAGAACATTCAACCCTTCAAAATTAAATCCGAGATTCAATATGTCCCTTTAATTTTCACATGTATCACACAATTAAAGCTTAGATACAACAGCTGTTAAACTTTTACCTACTACATTTTTATGTTTTTACGAAAAACTGAAAGATGTGATGATATTCTTACAAAACTTAACCTCCATTTACACATTATTTAAATGTGTGAAGTGCTTGTTCATGAATTAATTACCAACAATGACAAAATAAAAACTAATCTCATTCTTACTGTCAAAATGTAGAATATAACCAGAAATTGTGTTCATCTTCAACACCACAATTTGCTGTCTAGCAGAAACGAACGGTGTGCGGACTAAATTAACTTTTGAAACCTCCTGGACAACAAAATATATGAAATTCAGATTAGTAGATAGCAACTGAGTTAAAATTTATTTTTTTATAGATTGATTTTTATTCATATAAATTAATGTTGTGGAGGTAAAGTCACCCAATTTGAGGAGCAGCATAAATTGGGGTAGTCACATGCGGATGTCTATTTTGCGATAAAATCACCTCATGCCTTCTTCCCGATTGTTTTTTTTTAAGTTAGACTTTAAAGCAATAGAATTGTTGACAAATCTTTGAAATAATGATTATATTCATCTAAACACTAAATTTTGAACTCTTATTTGCTGATTTTTGTTCTTAATATAAATTTAAAGTCACACCAGTGACAATCTCAGTAAGCAAAGTTGCAAAAATATATGCATACATCCAATTTCAGAACTTTTTGTTTGATAATTATTCATATGTTCGTTAATTTTTCATTTAAATGACGCAAATCACTAAAATTGAAGTGTTTAAAGAATCTTTAGCAAATTTCAATGATCTTTCTAAAAGTTTCTTAAGCTACACACCATTGAAAGTCTAATATGGTTCATCATCATCAACTTTCACAAATTAGCCTTATACCAGCCCTATGTTCTATCTCATTCTTCGTTTTTGCATTTCACGCTGTCTTTTTTGTTTGTACTCATTTCTTAGTCGTGAAAATCGTATATTAGCCATTAGATTCACTTATTCTTACCATTTATGTTTATATTTGTGTATTTTATCTTTTAAGCTTTTAACATTGAGTCTTCTTCTGATATCTCTTTTCGATTGTTAGTTTTTTTAAATTTAATATTGCTTATTTACAATTTGAAAAAGTAATAAGTAAGCAGTATGTGAGTAAATTAGTTTGTGTTAGGAACCGTCCATTGACAGTTTGCTGAGATTCAATTAGGAAGATCTGCCCATAATCTTTTTAGTCTTCTCTCGACATGTGGCTCATTAAATAGTTTGCCTATGAGTTGATTACTATGTCCTATACATCCGTTTTTGTAATTAATGGCCTTTGTTTTGATTACGTCTGAGATGAATGGAATTTCGAGATCGTTGTGTATCGTTTGATTGTGAACATACCATGGTGCGTCAGCTATCATTATGAGTATTTTAGACTAAAACGTTTGCTATATTTGGGTGTTGGATGATTTACTGCACCCCCCGAGTTTGATTCCGTATGTCCAGATCGGTTTTATGATAGTTTTATGAACAAGAAGCTTAGTTTCCATAAATAATTTAGATTTTCTGTTGATTAGCCAGTTTATATTTTTAATTTTTATATCTAACTGGTTTTTGCTTTTATATGAGTTCTCTAATTAAGTTTTTGATCCAGGTGCATTCCAAGATACTTAACTTCTTCATTGATAGGAATAGGTGCGTTGTTTACACTAAGTTGTGTGTTGTTAGTTTTCCGATTAGTCAACGTTACTTGAGTGCATTTGTTGGGATTTACTATGGTTTTCGATTTATTTAGTCATTTTTGTAAAGTGTTTAAGTGGTTTTTTTAGCCTTTCTGATGCCCTATGTGAGTCTGCATCAGTTGATGAGAAGCCCGGGTTGTCAGCGAAAGTGGCCATTAGCGTATCATTTATTAATGGGACATCATTAGTATACACTAAGTAAAGAAATGTCCCAAGCACACTACCCTGCAGCACTCCCGATTTGATACCGTGATAGTCAGATAATTCGCCATCGCTTTTTACTTGAAAATATTGCTGGCTAAGGTAGGACTTGAAGATAAAATATATTTGGTCATTAAAGTTATTTTTTATTTTGTAAAGTGGCTCTATGCGCTAGATCTTATCAAAAGCTTGTTGAACATCAAGAAAAGCATAAGGACCTATCTTCTTGCCTTCAAGATTATCTCTGATTTGACTGACACTATCGTGTGGTCGAGTGGTTCTGAATTGATGATTGGGGACAGTATTGCCCAAAGAATCGTCCTCTACTATTCTACTGAGAAATAGTCTTTCAAAGAGATTAGCCATAGTAGATAATAGGCTTATAGGCCTGTAAGAGCTAGGTTCCGCTCCAGGTTTGAGTATCATCAGAACCTGGGCATATTTCCATTGTGCTCAGAAGTAACAATGGCGTAATATACTGTTATACATTGTTATGATTAGGACAATTGCTTTTCTTAGGAGATTCTTTAATATTTCTGTAACAATCAGGGTATATCCAGGAGTTCTGTGTGGGTTTGAGTGTATTACTTCTTTAAGAACTTCTTTTTTAGTGAATGTTTTTATCGATAAAGGTAACTGGCAAGTGTATTTAGGAAGTATTCAATCTCTAGGTCATCGTTGGTTGTTTCAGGTAGGAAGAATACATTTGATCGGTAGGCAAATGTGTTAACCTTAGCAAGATTTGAACGCGCCCTTGTTCTGTCCGTCTAATTGGTGGAATAGTTACTGTAGATCTTTTAAGCTTTTTAGTAGTCTTCCACAGCGAGTGATCATTCAGACAAAGTTTCATGATATATGTTTTAAAGGACTTGTTTTTAGCATCGTGAATTATCTAAAAAATTCTTTGTTTTTTGGAATTTTGCAAAGATTTTTGATATGGTCAGTAAGTTAGCTCTCCTGTCGAAAGGAAATTCATATTGTTTTGTTCCATCACCATTCGAATTGAAGAGTCTCGAGCCCCAAGCTATATTTTTCGATCTCCAATTTCCAATTGATAGGAAATATAATTCGAGCTGGACCAGGTAATCCCTATATTCCTCGAAAGTAACACAATGCCTAAGTGGACTGTAGATCGCAGCAACTGTCATGGGGAAAGGGAAGGTTTTAAGTTTTTTAATAAGGCTTTGTATTTTATTGTAATATATGTTTAAAAGGCATAATCTATTAACGATCACCTAATAATAATAACCGAGCCTACATGCCCTGTTTTATCAGGGTGGTTTGCAAAATGGACTATATAGTATGGTCTTTTTATATAAGTTTGTTCTACAGAGTAGCGTTCAGAGATAAGCAGGATGTCAATTTTGTTCATTTCAAGAAATTCGATTTGGTTACTAATGTTATTTGCAATCCACGCTTCTATTGTTAGTAAGTAGCCACTAATTAACTAATTTATTTATGACAGTACTTTATTTTATTTATTTACAAACGACACTAGTAGGGGGTTAGTATTCAGCTGTCGCAAGCGGCACATTGGCCTGCAGCCGGGTAAAAGGCGGCGAGCCCTCACCAGGTGCATGTCTGCTTACCGAAACTCCAGAAAAAGACCTACTCAGTGTTTGGAATATGAGGGACGCCATTTGGGCGATATATAATCAAAACCGTGTAAACTTAAATTTCCCATATTGATGAATCAGGAAAAAATAAAAGAATTGGTCATTTTGTAACCGTCTGCGTTTTATTCCATTTTAAAATCCATGCGTCTGCCGCGCGCCACCCTGTATTATTATATATTCGAACAATTACATGCTAGAAGATTTGTTTCTATTACGCTTTGAACATCTTTTGTTCAAAATATAAGATTTATTATCATAACTCATACAAAATTATAAAAAACCATTCAAACTAAACTAACTTTGTTTTAATTACATGTTATTAATATGATCCCCACCCCCTTCAACATGTCTTTGTTTTTTCTGAAACTAGGCACTTAAAGGCATGCTAATTTTGACTAAAATTTTTCTGAGAAAGAAGTATTTTTGATTTTAGTAGCAAGTTAAAATTCGTAATAGCAAATAGTTAGGTAACAATAATAGGTTATACAGATTAGAAATTTGGAAAACCACAATGTTAAAGACCACATAAAATAATCACGTAAGGAAGCTATTAAGAGAGAGAATGATAAAATAAATATAATTGTTTTGGTTTACCTCATTGTTGTTTCTACTGTCCCCAATTTACAACATTATCACTAATAAAATTATTTATATCATTTTAAGCAGTTTTTAAAATGAGAATTTAAGTGCTCCTTTCTAATCATTCTTCCTAGACAAATTGTTTATTCTATTTTTATAAAGTGCAACAAATATGGAACACTTAGCAAATTAAGTAAAATATTGTAGGGTTTTTGCTCTTAACCGTGCTGAATAAACTACTTTAATTTAATTGAACTACTTATTTAAATTTAAAAAGTAGTTTAAATAAATTAAAGTATTTTATTCATTGCAGTTAAGCACAGAAACATTACACTGGTGTCAGGTGTGGAGCACTCGTAACGTGAGTAATAAATAAATTAAAATAAATAAAATGAAGTAAAGAAAGTGGGGCTAATCGGCCTTAGAGTTGCCGACCTCAAACATAAGCTGGACGAAAGAGATTTGAAAATTTTTGGAAATAAGGCCGTATTGCAGCTTCGACTTAAGCAAGCCATACTGGATGCTGCTAAGAAGGATCTAGAAAGTCTCCAATTTCGAATTGAGAACGGGTTGCCTAAATGCCGAAGATCCGTGCTTAACGGCTTAAACGCAGATTTGAACTAAAACATAGACACACTAAATAACAAAATACGTAATGGCATGAAAGAAGAATCTTCCAAAATATTGGACAATAAAATGAATAGTCAGAAAAGAAATAAACCAAAGGCAAAATTAATGATGTAAAGATTGTGATATATGCACATGATGAGAAAACTGATGGCCTTGAAGAGAGAATGAAAGAAACTGAAGGTAGACTCCGGTCAAGATAACTTATGGTAGCGTACCTGGCGAATCTAACGAGTTCAAAAACAGTTGTTGCGACTGCTAGAATTTTGGGAATGTCAGAAATTGTTCTGCTTGGCCATATTTTCGACATGTCTTGAAATGCGTTACGCATATGCTCATCAGGAGGATGATTAATTGTAACATTTTTGCTCTTAACACTGGTGAAGTAGATGCAAACTTTGCAAGGTAACGGTGCTTTCACGGAGGCATTCGGAATTCTTTACAATATAAATTAAAAAATGCCATAAGCCAGCATCAATTGAACTTTTATAACCCGTTAAATAAAGGCAAGAATAAATCACTATTTGTGCTATAATATTAGTTGAGACTAGAACTGTTTTTTCTCGCCACTCCTTTGTTAGATATACATGTATTTTTAGAAGTATTTCTTTTAAGGTCGATGCACTTTTCCTGTCGTTTCGGTAGCTTTTGCAAAATTGCTGCAGTATTCTTTGACTTTATCACGGCACCACTTTGTGGACTGTAGATTGAAATTCGTCGTCGGAAGAACATTTCTCACCCCGTATTGCCCTTTCGTTGCATTAAAAAGAACGTAGGTGTGTAAACCAAAGGGCAATGAACATTTTTTTTGAAATAAACAATTTCGATCATGACTTTTTGAAGCAATTTGTACAATCCGCGTCTTTTTTAGACGTCTTGTGCCAGATCATGTTTTGTTTGCTATGACTAGATAATCAAAAAAACGTGAGTGGTTAGAATACAGAAAACCTAGTGTGCACAGACCTTCGTTATCTTAAAGTTTTCACGGATTATATGTGGATTTACCAGTGCGTCGAATGTATGGCTTGCAAGCTTTTACCAAACGTCCACTTATTTCGCCTTTCTCTCCACTGCCTTTAAATTCTGTTATTTAGTTAAACACATTTCTGCAATTTTATACTAAGCACTTTCTCTTTCAAAAGCAATTATGTCGTCTATCGCTGCCCATAATTGTCAGCTTTCATGCTTAGTTTGCTTGGTTTGCAGCACTGCATACCTTTCCCTCAGCAAGATTTGATCCCACGTGGCAACACATGGCACTATAGCCTTCACACAATACTGCGATTGCATTTTAAGCTGTGGTACAGCCGGAGTTAAGAAAGAGATTTGCCAATCATTTTTAAACGCCCTAAATTTTTGTATTTTTGTTGTAATATTTGGATATCTTAGTTTGGTGGAGTTGAGTTAGGTGTCGGGTATTCTACAACAAAGCTTGTACTTTATGAGAGAATACACCATTATATTTTAAGGTACCAAATCTTAAACAACTCCAAGCCATTACAACCTTATCTTTGTGGTATATGTACTGAATACGACAGTCCATTATATTTTAAGGTACAATTTAATGCTTCATCATACAGACACCTTCGGTCGTAAATGTACATTCACTATCCTCAAGCGCGTTAATCAATTATACGTGGCTAAATATGTACTTGAATCTTGCACTCCTCTATATACCTAGTTTGTAGTTCTCATAGATAATCTCACATGACCTAATCCTGCGCAAGGCACATTTCCACTACACAAGATTGTTGATATTTGTACTATTTTAGAAAGGGTTTAAAAGCTTTTCACTAATTTGTTGGTGTTAAAAACAAATTCATACTAGATTTAAAATTTGTCATGGATGATTTTTACTAATTCAGGTTATGGTTGTGCAATTCAATCCATACAGTTCTGCATTTTAGAACGACAAAATTTTCGGAGAAATGTGGCTTTATTTGTGAAAAAAGAACCGTTAGCTGTTTACTTTGCGCGGTCTAAAATAAATTAGAAACAGAAAATCAATCAATGTCTTGCTGCGACAAATGAAAAGGACACGAGTGCTATCTATTCACGATGGTTTATTGTACACATTAGTACTTATTGAGTTTGGGGGAATTTTGGCTACAAAATTAACTACTTTATTTTAGTTTTATAAAATGCACGCAGAATTAATCTTAAAGCAAGTATTTTAACAAAAAAAGTGCCTGAACACCTTGAATCTTACGACGTTGTGCTTTAAATGGTTTAGTCTTCCATGACTATGTTTATGTTGTGTTTTTGGTGCTGTTAATGTAACTTCCAATTGATTATATATTTCTTCAACTTCATCATCGGGTGCCTTCTCAGTCGGTACATATGCTTGTATTATATTTACATCTGTTTGGTATCCTTGAATTTGCATCATTATTAGTCTGTCCGATATGTGTGTAACACTTTTTACACATTCATTTATTTCTTTTGTTACCACTAGGTATTGTCATTGGTTGTTAATTTTCCATTGCCTTTCCATCGTGTACTACTAATTCCTAATATATTCAGTTGTAAACGCGTCATTTCTTTACCCTTTCAGATTCATAACATTCATGTTCCTATCCTAATTATGTCTTTCGTCAAATTAAACCCGGGGATTCTTTGCATCCTCTGGTCACTTAAGACCTGCTGAGAACTGAAAGCCGTTTGATTAACTGTATTTGCCATAATGATTGTGCTAGGGACCATTGATTAATATTTCAATGGAATTAATGAGGTGGTTTTCCTCTTACCTTCCTCACCGGAGTAACAGAACCGGGTTAATCTATATGTGTTAGCCGCTCTTGACTCCTTGGGATTAAGTTGTACCGAAGCCCACATTCTCCACCTTAACCCAGTACTGACAGAGCTGCTGCCCGATGCCAGCTAATTTGGTCCGCCCTAGATATCTTATTTATTTGGTACCCACCATATCTGATGGGTATTCCCCAATCCGCCAGCTAGGGAGGCACTCGATGGGGGACTGGCAACCCCACACGGGTAAAGTTGCTACAAAAATTTAATCTTTAAGTTTAGTTTTTCGAAATTATGTTTATTTAGAGCTGCAATAATGTATTTTACTATTTTTTAGCAAACGGAGAAATTAAAGCTTATGTTGTGTCGGTCCACTTACCATCCGGGTGTAAAGAGTTTTACCACTACATACATTTTTGTTGTTTAATTTTTTCTTATTTCGGACAGTTTAATCTTAAAAACAATAGTTACAACACCTTTGACAAAATCAATAGTGCATTTTATAGTATCTGACCTTGAAATCACCAAAGCACCTGTTATTACTTTAAAAGTTGACCTCGCTCACTCAGTTTTTTAAATTTGTAAAGCATTTTTACAGATACACCCACAAATTACGTAAATTATGTTCACCTTCAACATCATAGTTGCTGCATAACAGAAATTAACCGTGTCCGGACTAAATTAGCTTTTGTAGTTCCCTGGACAATAAAATAAAGGGTTTTCCAATAAGAACAGTATGGTTTTAAAATGAAATAAAATAATAACTATTTCAAATACAACCAAACTTTTTATATTATTTTAAGCATAGTCTGTTATATTATGTTTTGAAGAAAAGATCATTTAAATATCTACCTCGACCTCGTGCACACGAGCAAATTTGCTAAACCCAATTTTCGATGACTGTGCAATAACTCTGGTCTAATGTGACGAATGCAGCTTTCGATGTTCAACCTCGACGAATCAAGGGTTTGTGGTGTGTTTGCATAGAGTACAGTTTTCAAATAACCCAACAAAAAGTAATCTAAAGGAGTTAAATTATAACTTCTCGGGGCCAACTAACAGTCTTAAAATTATTCTTTTACTAAATTTTTCTTCCAATTCGTCTAATAGTAGCGTTAGTAGTGTGAGATGTGGCATCGTTTTGTTAGAACCACATGTTCTTTCAAATCTAAGTTTAACCACAAAAATCTGCTAACATCAATCGGTACCGCTTACCACTTACTGTAACTGCATTTCTTACCTCGTTTCGGATAAATAACAGTCAGTGGATGTTATCATGCCATAAACCATACCATACAACAACCTTTTGCGGAGGCAAGAGTTTCTTTGAATTTCTTATAGTCTGCTTTCACACCAAAAACAACAATTTTGTTTGTTAAAATATCGATTGAACTAATATACAAATGTGCTTTATATGAGAATATAATTTTTACCCAAAATTATGATCCATTTTAAGTTTCTCTAAAGCCCAAACAACAAAGTCACGACGCTTACGATGGTCCAACGGCTTTAGTTCTTGGGTCACCACAATGTTATACGAGTGCAAACCCAAATATTTTTAAAATACGCCACGTTGTCTTTCTTCTAAGTCATAATTCTTGAGCATGACAAAAAATCGACATTTTTGCATTGCGACATCTTGTTGTTGAAAAGTAAAATACCTTCTGATTTTTCCAACGAGTTGACGAATAGCAAGCACAGAAGGGTGATCACGTGGACAATGGGTTTTGCGAATAAGTGTTCACAAAGGAACGCCTATTTTCATAAAATTTTGAACAATAACCAAACGTTCTTGAAGTGTGTATTTTGCCATGATAAATTGTCAGAGTATACTAAACATAAATAAAAATTTTTGAAGAACAGCATCAGATAGAAATAAAAAAAGAGCTTTTAAATATCCGCCACACACGGATGTGTGGAATTGTTGCCAATAAATCTTTACAATAATGATAACATTCTTCTAAAAGACTAGATAAATACTGGTTTTAAACTCTTATTTATTGATTTTTGTCCTTAATATAAGTGTAAAAACATAAATTTTTAATACCACTAACAATCTAGGCGAACAATTATATTATGCAAATATTTAAGTTTTGAATTTTTCCCTTAGAATGCAAACATTGTAAATCGTTGTTTGATAATTATTCATATATTTGTCAATTTTTAATTTAACTAATAAGAATCATTAAAAAGTGTTTAAACAATCTTTATCACAGTTGGATGTTCTTTATGAATGTATAGGAATAGGTAGTACGTATTTTCACGTAGTTTATCAACATCATTATCAAGCTTTACGAATTCAGCTTTAAGACCTTTTTCATCTCTACGTTTCACTTCATTTCAGATTTTCGCACTTTACGCCATTCCATTTAGATTTATATTCGTATATTCTATCGTTTAAGTTTTTAACATTGAGTTTTTCTCTGATATCGTTGCAAATCCTGTCTGTCTTTGATGGATCTCAAATATCGCATTTCAGCCGATTGAAGGTCTTTATTTTCTCTGATACATGTTTCATCACACGAAAAAATATGTTACTGCCATATTCCCTATAGTAGTATAAACTTCCAGTCGTGTTTTTTTGCTGGCTGTTTCTTCAAGTGTGCATTTCAATACGTTTTTAGCTAGAATATGCCACAGTTTATATCTTGCAACTCTGTCTGCCTTTTTTCCATAATGCACCTTTAGATTTTATAAAAAGATTTCTTGAAGTTAAATTTTTTGGTGAACTTTAGGTTATATTATAATTCGAAGTTGTGCAAACCCTCAGTGTGTGTTATAAAGCTATATTTGTTTGTTGTTATCCATGTGGTTGCAATAATTACTATTATGTAGATTATAAGATTGTCCAAATCGCTGTCCGTTTACAAAATCTTAAGGTGCCGTGCGGTTTTGTTACAAAGAGTGTCCAGGAAGGGTATCTCTATGTGTCGCCCATGTAACGGCGGTTTGGAGGGGCGCGATAAGGATAGGTTGTTGCACCGCTCTCTAGAAATATAGTAACCATGGAAGTGTACCCGGGAGATCATCGAGCTTTTTGCGTGATTGGTGATTCGATAGTCACCGCTCAACGTTTATATCGTGCAGAATTTAACGTACGGAATGCACCGAAGGACGATACCGTCAGAAAATGTATTCGAATGTTTGAAAATACCGGTGCGACTGTAAAAATTCTCAATCAAGGTCGCCCGCGTTCTGTTCGAAACCAACAAATGATTAAAGAGTGAAAGTTTCAGTGCATGATAAATCCGTCTCAATCAATTCGCAAGCGCAGTCAAGAACTTAACATTAAAAAATCGTCGTTGAACAAGATTCTGAAACTTGATTTATAACTTACAGACTACAAAATTCAGTATGTTCAAAACCTGAACTATCGTCTCCGGCTGAATTTTGCAAATAAAATGCTTTAGAGTTGCCCAACGTTCGAAAGCATTCTGTTAGTGACGAAGCGAACTTTCACTTAAATGGTCACGTAAACAACACAACTGTCGCTATTGGGCCAACGAAATCCAAGACAGATACATGAAAGACCATTACATAGTCCAAAAATTATTGTGTGGGCTTCCATGTCTAGTGAAGGCATCATTAGGCCTTATTTTTTTGAAGATCGGAGAGGACGAGCACTTACGGTAAACAGTGAACGGTATTGCGACATGTTAACAAACTTTTTGGTTCCACAACTGCAGGAGTTTGAAGGTTTTAATGTGGATACATGGTTTCAACAAGATGGACCCACTTGCCTCACCTTAAACCAATTACTTGAGGTTGTCAATTAACTTTTCCCGAAAAAAGTAATCTCTCGTTGAGGCAACTTAAACTGGCCCCCGAGAAGCCCCGATCTTACACCCCTTGATTATTTCTTTTGGGGATACCTTAAAGGGAAAGTGTATGCAAACAAACCACAACTCTACTGCAATTGAAGCACAATATTCGCACTGAAATGGCCGGCGTTTCCAGAGAGATGTGTAGACGCGTGTTCGGTTAGAAGAGTGCTAGCAGCGCGAGGGTCCACATTTGGACAACATAATCTTTGGCACTTAATTTTCTAAAACTCTGTCTAAAGATTAAAAATAAAAAAATATTTTACTGACTTGTAGTGTTTTTTTAATTAAATTTACAATTTCTGGACACCCTGTATCTAGGTTATTTGGTAGACCGCAATATTAAAACAATAGCTCAGCCAAATTTAATGCGCACATTTAGTTTAGCTTTCGTGGATTATAGAACATTCACGTGTTGCAACTTTCCTTGTGCGTCATTATTTAGCATTTCAAATCAAGTATCATATATAAAAAGATTAAATTTTAATTAGTTTGATTCTATTACGTTTTGTACATTTTTTTATTTAAAATAAAAAATTAATTATTGTTATTATAACATACAAGTTTATGCAAATTATATGTCTTTTATAGAAAATAAATCTTGCTTTTGTCGCACGTTATTAATATAATCTTCAACTTCCTGTTAAATAACCTTGAATAAAATCTTATCCAAAAGGAAGTATTTTGGTTTTAATAACAGGTGAAATTTCAACGAATACCCAAAACAATATACAAGAATATTGTTTTCTCTTTGATAACTTGTTATTGAGAAACAATTAACACATATTTCTTATATTTCTTAACTGGATATAACACAGCAATACTTGTAAACAACAGACTGAAGCTCGTCATTGAAAAGAATTCCTTACCATGCACTGCCCATTTCTCTACACCAAAGGAAGTGCTTTTACTTATTGCAAGATTTGTGCAGTTTGGCATGTATCAAGTTAAAGCCGTACGCCGCGACTAAACGTCACTAAATTTTTTTTTAATTTTTTTTTTAGAGAATTTATTGCAGATTTACAATCTACTCCGTCTACAGAGTAATAAGTAAATAATGTGACGGTGTTGCTAAATGTCATGAGTTGGGCTCCATCCACTGAAGGGTCTCCAAGATTCACTCGACGAGATCTTCAGGCCACTGCCTTTTCAGTCTCCGATTTGCGGGTTGAAGGTTGTAGAAGTTGGCGATGAGTTGATTGGTGTGGTTCCATGTGCGGTCTCGGCTAGTGCGAGCTGCAGTTTTACCATTGAGCGTTTGCCAGAGTACGTATAGTCTTCGACTGAAAGGACTGTAGAATCTTGGTACTGGAGGGTTTGCTACATCCCCAGAGCTCGATCCCGTAGGTCCATACAGACATTAAGATGGTTGTATACAGTAAAATTTTATTTTCGATGCTTAGTTGCGATTTACGCCCGATGAGGCAATATAAATTTTTTGTTTTCAAATTTAGTTCCTGCCGTTTGGGTTTTATATGGGGTTTCCATGTCAGCTTTTGGTCAAGGTAGAGTCCTAGGTATTTAATCTCAGTTTTTATGGGAATGGGGTGATTATAAATAGTAACTTGTGGACAGGTGGAGCGTTTTGTAGTGAATATGATTTGGGTGGATTTTTCACTATTTACTTTGATTTTCCAGCGATCTAGCCAAGTTTGAGGAGGTTTAGGTGTAGTTGCAGCTTCTTGGATGCCCGGTTAGGATTAGCATCAGATGACAATATGGCAGTATCATCTGCAAAGGTGGCAATTAAGGTAGTGTCTGTAGTGGGAACATCTTCGGTATACAGGAGGTACAAAAAAGGTCCAAGGACACTGCCTTGTGGAGCTCCAGAGTTAAGGGAATGGTAGGATGATAGTGAGTTGTCAACTTGAACTTGGAAGTGTCGTTCATTTAAGTAAGATTTTAAGAGGAGATAAATTTGATGAGGTAACCTTCTTTTTATTTTATACAGTAGTCCTGTGCGCCATACCTTGTCGAAAGCCTGCTGCACATCTAAAAACACTGACGCACACATATTCTTCTCTTCCAGATTTTCTTTGATGTAGTTAACTATCCTATGGCATTGTTGAATGGTTGAATGCTCCTCACGGAAGCCAAACTGATGGGACGGTAATAGTTCATCTGGTTGTGTTATTTCCTTGATTCTATATAGCAGTAATCTTTCAAATAATTTTGATAATAGTGGCAACAGACTTACCGGACGATATGAGGTGGTTTCATGTGGAGGTTTTCCAGGTTTAGCAATCATGATTATTTTAGCGTATTTCCACTGAGTAGGGAAGTGAGAAATGGCAAGCATGCGATTAAAAATCGTTGTGATGAGTACTACTGCTTTTTTCGGAAGGTGTTTTAGTACTTCCCCTACTACAAGGTCGTAGCTCGGGGCTTTATACGAGCTGATTAATTTAATTTCCCTATATACTTCTGCTCGTGAAAAGGGACTCACGGGTAGGAATAATCGGCTAGGCGCGCATAAATATTCTTCTATTTCTGCATCAAGGTTTTGGTCATTAGATGTCAGTGGTGTGAAGACTTGGGCAAGGTGTACTCCGAGGGTGTGTGCTTTTTCTTCGTTTGATCTAGCCCAGCTATGGTCAGGTTTTCTTAGTGGTGGAAATAGAGTATTAGGTCTCTTGAGTCTTTTTGTAGCTTTCCAGATAGAATAATCTACTAGAGATAGGCTAGAGGTGCAATGCCCGAATGTTGCATTTCTGTTTTCATGTAGAGCTTCGTGAAGACGGTGGATTAAATTATTTAAGATGGTCTTGTCTCGAGGGTTTCTGGTCCTTTGCCATTTTCCACGGGCTCTGCGTTTTTCTATGACGAGCTGCCTGATATGTAGGGGTATGTTATATGTTACGGAACCGTTTTTGTGTTCAGTCGGTGTAGCTTCCCAGGATGCTTTTTGGATTAGGTTTGTGAGGTACTCCACGGTTTCATCAATATCGTTTGGAGTATGCATTTTGTGGGCTAAGCTAATATTACAGTTGATGTGGCGTTGGAATTGCTCCCAATCGGTCTTAGCTGTACAAAGTTTTAGTATTGGGGTTTTATAAATAACATTTGTACTCAAAGTAATTATTATTGCACTGTGGTCTGAAAATAAATCAAAGTTGCTTTAAATTTTGCTGTACACATCAGGAATATCTCTGGTAACTGTGAAGTCAAGCAGGTCGGGAATTTTATTTAGATCTGACGGCCAGTAGGTCGGTTCGCCGGTAGATATATATTTCAGATTATGTTGCTGTATGGTTTTAAAGAGTGCTCGTCCTTTGGGTGTAATCAACCTGGATCCCCAGGTAGTGTGTTTGGTATTCCAGTCACCTGCTACAAGGAAGCGGGGTCCTATTAATAGTAGAAATTCTTGATTTCTTCAACTGAAATGGTGTGCCTAGGGGACAGTAGATGGCTCCGACAATTAATGGCCAGGGGAATAAATTTATTTTTATCAAAGCGCTTTGGATTTTGTTAGTTGTATAAGGTGGTAGCGGGTAGTGGTCTATTGCTGTTCTGATTATGATTGCTGAACCTGCGTGGGCAGTTCCGTCCGGGTGATTTCCGTAATATATAGAGTAATATGGAATTTTTATAACTATATTTAATGTACAATGGCTCTCCGCTATCAGCAGAACGTCGATTTTATTGATATTTAAAAATAGAGTGACTTGTATATGGTTTTTCAGCCCGTTTGAATTCCATTCCGCTATTCTTATCGGCAATGACAAAAACATTTAATGCTCTCCGGCCGTCATACAAACACCTTTGGCGGTCGTAAAAAGTACATTCACTATCCACTCGCCAACCCGCCCGGCAAGCGTGGCGTTTAATTGCCAAATCCCCCCCAAAAAGCATAGATAAAATCATGCTGTTCTGATTTAATAATTGAGTGAACATATTTTTGAATTCGTTTAAGAAGGTGTTTAATTTATCGGCTATCTCTTCATTATTGTCAGTTTTTCTTGCAGCTACTTGTGCTCTGAGAGGGATTTTTTAAGATTTTCTGGCTAGTTGGTAAACTTATTACTGGGTTTATTTTATTTGGTGTTCTTATAATGGGTTGCTTAGATGTGGTTCGAGTTTTTAAGTCTCTATAGACAGTGCATCCTTTATAATTGGAGGGATGATTGCCGCTGCACAAAGCACACGTAGCAGGAGTATTCTTAGATTTGCTGCAGGTTTTGCTATCATGTTGTTGTCCACATCTTACGCAGTAGTAGGGCTTGCTGCAGTATGTCTTGGAGTGGCCATAGGCTTGACATCGTGTACATTGTACTATATTGTTTTTAATGCGCGGTGCTTCTACTCTTATTTTTGAATTTTGTGAAAACTCGACTTTGTAGATTTCTTTATTATTTGGTTTTGGTTCGAGGTCGATGAGAAACATTGGCAACGGTTGTTTAGTTGCTCTATGCCTGATATTCATCATGTTCCTTACCGAGTGACCTAATTCTTGAAGCTCAATCTTTATGTCTTGGGTATTAATTGAATGATGAAGGTCTCGTATGACCACCCGGTAGGCGCGTTCTTCTTTGATTTGATAGGTGTGGTGGACTATATTTTCTTCTTGTAAATTTGAGTTTAGTTTTCTGTATGCGTCGATAGTATTGGTATTTATCTTAACTGTGTTGTCTGATAACGCTTTAGAGTAGAATCTTTCTTCTTCAATGACTTTGTTTAGGTTATCAGTCATGGCTTTAAAGTCTGTAATACCGTAAATATATACTGGTTATGGTTCGGTAGTTGAAATTTTGTTTGGGTTTCACTGTTATCATTTGGGTTGTTATTTTCTTCATGTTCATTGAATACCTGAAATCTATTTGCCGTGTTTATTGTGGGAGCGTTTTCCTCAGTTTGTGTTAGTCGCATTCGTTTTCTCTTCTTGGTAATGGTTTGCCACGAGTGTTTTTTATTATTGTCCTCTTGGTTTGTTATCATTCTTTCGTCATCATCGGTTTCGCTATTGTGGCTAGTTTGTGAAGATTGTATGAATGGTGTTGCTAGGAAAAGGAGATTGGTTTTGGTATTGCTGGTAAAGTTGAGGTGCTTGGTTTTGATACATTTGAAATGATTGATGATTTGAATGTGTTTGACTTAGCTGACCTAGATAGATTGGCGGTGGTTGAAATTGGCTTTGCATTGTGGACATCGGTTGTAATTTATTCCAGTTGTTTGTATAATTGTTGGATGGACCGGGTATATTCCCGGCTGGAAACATTTCACTGCATGAATGTCTTTAATAAATAAATGATAATTTAAACGCGTTTTTAAAAATTATTATAAAACTTATTAATACTATGCGTGAGCAGCTGTGATATCAGAGATAAGAGAGCGGCGATCGACACGTCTTTATTCTAAAAAAGTCAACCGAGAATTTTCGTCACTAAATATGTAGACGGAATTGCTTCAATAATTGTGTATTATCGTTTAGCGGTAGTGTTTCAGGGGGGATGCTTTTCTTATTCTAAACAACAACCGCCATTTGTCTTGGAATAAACAATTTGGGTCGTGGCTTTTAGAGATAGTTTTTCTGCTGCCATTTCATAAACTGGTGTTTTCTTTCGGCATCTTGTAGCAAGACCATGATTTGTTTGCCGTAGCCAGTTATTGAAAACATTTGAGCGATGAGAGTACAGGACACCCATTGTGCACAGACCTTTGTCGCGTTTAAGTCCGCATGGAAGATGTTTGTCGCTCACTGCTTTTGCCTTTCTCAGAGCAGTCTTTGTTACTCTTTAACTGCATTATTCAGCTAAACGTTATTCAGTGCGTGATTATTCCGCATTCCCACGCACGGCTACTGACATTATACGGAAGCAGTCACGGTATTTCTCCGAAGAAATTGCCGCCCACAATTGTTTACTTTCATGATTTTCGTTTGTCCTGTACGAATGACTTAATACATTTTCTTTTGTAGGTTTCGCAACTGTTGATATCACCTGTCGCTATAATCTATGTCCATACATGTACTTCATATTTCAATCTGAGATAGAACCGAAGTTAAGAAAGGGATTACCAATTATTTTTAACGTCCTAAATATTTTAGTTTCTGTTATCAGTGTCACTACATTATTAAGTAAAAATTTGCAAGAACCTATGATCTAGGAAGATAATAGGTGACATTGTGTCGGAAAGATTTTTGCTTTAAATGCTGCCATACTATTTTTGTAAATAAGTTGTTTTTTTAATTTGTTACACATATTATAAGTATTCTTTAACATTTATGTTTAACACATCATTTATATATGCTTGGGTTTTATGGGTGAACGCACGATTTTATTGAAGCAAGAACATGGAGTGAAGTTACCTAAAGCATAAAGCATATCAATTCTAAACCATAAGGAAAAACTTCAAACCATTACAACCTTCTTTGGTACATCACTACTACTCAAGAGAACTAAGATTAGTACTATTGCACCTGAAGTTCAGAATTTTGCCGGGCTTTCTGATGTTAACAATCCATTCAATTATTTTGAAATTTATTATGGATGATTCTAGCAAATTAAACAGATTATGATTATGTAATCCTACGTTTTGCATTTTAGAATGACAAAATGACAAACAACCCCAACGTAATAAAACTGAACACACTAGCATCCCAACTGGCTTTACAAATTTCAGCCCCTAGAGATTACACTTATTTCCCCTACCGAACAAACCACTTGCCGGACATCCTAGATATAATAATACATAAAAACCTGCAACTGCCAATAAACCACAACGTAATAACTGAACTTGACTCTGATCATCTGCCGGTAATATTCACTCTTAACTGTATTCCTTATTATTACCCGGAAATTCCAAAACTAATCAACGGACCGGTTAACATGGTAATATCATGGACGAACAAATCAAGTGCCCTCATACCATATATACCACAGCTGAAATTGATGGAACCATTGAATTCTTCAAAGAAACAACAAATGAGGCTATCAAACAATCTACTCTAATCTCTCAAACACGCAAACCTGTCAATAACCAAACACCCCCACTCCGAATTTTAAAATTAATGAAAGAAAAAAACTCCACCCGAAGGAAGTGGCAACATCTTAGGAACCCTACAGATAAACACCATCTAAATATGCTGATCCGGCAGGTTAAAAACGAACTCGATCAGTTCAGAATAAATTCTTATAAACAGTATCTAGAATCGTTCGAACCTGGAGACGCCACTGTTACCCCCACACTAAAATACAATGGCCAAACAATATCGGAAGATAAGGACAAACCTGAAATATTCGCACAACATCTCGAAGCAACATTTACCACCGCATATTTTAACAATGACCCCAATCATATCAGACAGGTTGAAATGGAATCTCAAAATATTACACCCCAAGAACAAATGCTAGATAACCCTATCTCCCCAACAGAAATTAAAGAATGCATAAAAACTTAAAACCAAAAAGCACCAGGAATCGACATGATCCCCAACATAATTCTGAAAATCTACCGCAAAAGTATATGTTTACTAACAGCCATATTTAATTCCTGCTTAAGATTGGGTTACTTCCCTACCGAATGGAAGCGAGCACTAATTCAAATGATTCCCAAACCAAATAAACCGCATGACAACTCTAATAACTACCGACCCATCAGCCTGCTGTCCACAATTTCTAAAGTTTTTGAACGAACCATTCAAAACCGATTAAACCAGTTTTTAGAAGATAATGCAGTCCTGCCCAAATTCCAATTTGGTTTTAGAAGCGCGTACTCTACTGGTCATCAAATATTACGACTCACTGAGATAATTAAAAAGGGTTACGAAAACAAAATGCACACGATAATGGCACTTGTAGATATGGCGCAAGCCTTTGATCGTGTATGGATAAACGGCTTATTATACAAAATGGAAGATTTGGCAATCCCTGTTTACCTATTAAACATAGTTAAATCATTTTTAACTGACAGAACGTTCCAGACAAGAATAAAAGGATATACCTCATCAGTACGTTAAATCGATGCGGGAGTACCGCAGGAATCCATACCGAGTCCCTTGTTATCAATATTTTCATGCACGATGCTCCTACAACACCAAACTCTGACATCGCAATGTATGCCGACGATACAGCAATCATAACTCAAGACTACGACATTAATCTAGCCGCAAACAATCTGCAACAAAGTCTGAATCATCTTAACTCATGGTTTAACAAATGGTTTATACGAATTAATCCCAGCAAATGTGATGCCAAAATCTTTACCTTGCGTCACCCACAAGACCCACCTAACATCGTTATCAATAATGTACCTATCCTTGGAATCCGAAAGATAGCGCGGTGAAATATCTAGGGTCTTTCTCGACCGTAGATTAACATGGAGTTTCCACACCAATAAAAACTGACTGAATCATACGCAAGACTGGCCATGCTCTATCCCATCATCAACAAGAAGTCAACATTGAAAATAAAATGTGGGGTTCTCATCTACACGACCATCATTCGACCAATTTTAAATACTGATGCTAATCTTCGCAAACTCCAAATGTTACAAAATAAAATTATCTGTATGATAACAAATGCACAGTGGTACGCAAGAAACTCGCAGCTCCACCGAGAAACAGGAATCCTGACAGTGGAAGAATTCAAAAGAAAACAGCCCAAAATTTTAATAACATAAATCAATGCAGTGGTGCGGTTCACTACAACTTGAGCACTGAAAACTTACACACCAGACTTAAAAGAAAGTTACCTATTGATGTCCTAAATAGTGAGAATAATTTAATTGTCAAAATCACAATGAACTATCTATTTTAGTGATATAAATGTTAAAGATCTTTTAACCTTGCCATGTAATAGCAAATGTAATGCTGATCTAGCTTAACCCCTATTAAAAAAAACAAAATTTGTTAAAATGTGGCTTTATAGGAAGAACTGTTAACAATTTATTTTGTTCGGTCTTAAAACGGATTAGAAATTGAAATTCATCTAGTTGCGACAATATAAAGATAGACTCATGAGTGCTACCTGTAATGGTGAAATTAAACGATGATTCCATGATTGGAACTTGGTATAAGTATGATGATTTGTTAGAACTTTTATTTTTAATGTTCCTTGTTAAACAATTTTAAAAATTACGAGGCATCATCAAGAGCTTGAAGACACAAAGATAGAGATAGCGCATCCGTTGAACCGAGTAAATGTTTGAAAAATTAGTTAGCAAAAATAATGAGAAAAATTGAAAAAAATAGAGAAAATAATTGCCTTCTGGCAAATAAGAATCTTCGACTCTAATAAACTACAAAGAGCGCAATACCTTACAGATAAGAACAAATCTGCACTATTGAAAAGATGTCAATGGTCAAAAGTATTTTTTTAAGTTGCTATACCATTTTGACTTCTACAACGTTCTTCTTCATTTCTGCCGGTATTCGTTCATCAGAACCATTTTTTTATATTGTGTTTCTCTATCGCAATTTATTTGTAGCATACACTGCGATGTGTCTTATACATTTTCCGAGCTTTAAATGAACACCTTAACCTTAAAATATTGGAAATGTTGTATCAGCATCACATAATTTTGTTCGTGCGAAAATGTCGAGTTTTGAGCCGAATCAGCGTCATTTGCGGGAACTTTCGATTTATTTCTTTAATTTGAAGAAATCTGAAGCTGGGCGCATCGATTGCTTGTAGAAGCATATAGTGACTTTGCTTTAAGTGAGAGAAGTTTGTCGTAAGTTTAAGAACGGTGAGTTTGACGTCGAAGACAAAGTAGCGGAAGGCCGAAAGTGTACGAAGACGGGAATTGGAAGCATTATTGGAGGAAGATTCCTGCCAAACCCAAGAAGAACTTGCACTTACATTAGGAGTAACTCATAAAGGAATTTCACATCGTTTAAAATCGTTGACGATGATTCAAAAGCAAGTAAAGTAGGTTCCATACGAACTGAAGCCGAGAAAAGTTGAACGCCAATTTTGCACAAGTGAAATGCTGCTTGCCAAGCATAAAATAAAGGGTTTTTTTGCATCGTATAGTCACTGGTGATGAAAAATTGATTCACTACGATAACTCAAAGAAGAGCTTTAAGAACATTCTTGTAGTTTGACTACGTAAAAATTTTTCATGTTCTTGCTAAAATTTTCGGATTATTATTTAATATGAGTGGTACGGCAGTTATATTTGAAGGTTTAGAACCTAGTTCATCATATGCGCGTGGGATTGAATTCTGTTACTCAAAAATTCGTAGTGGGAAAATATGGCAAATTGCCAATCAAACGCTTAACCTACATTTTATTTATTTATTCTTACCCCATAGATGAAACTGTTTAATTATCACTCAAATTTAATTTTTATTAAAAAATGTTTCGTGAATTTCAAAAATTGTTTGCGAAAAGTCTGCGAGTTTTGATGCCTGTAGAAGCTGGAATTATTATATTATTGCTGATTTTTAAACTTTTTAATCTATTCGCGCAAAAATATAAGAAGCGATGCCATATTTTTAGAATTTTAGAACAATAATGCCTTATTTAACACGTTATTGTATTAATATACAAAACAAGCGGAAGAGAATATTGTTGTATTAGGAAATGTTGCTATACGATGTAATATATCCAGCCAGCTGAATAAACGGAACAGCGTATAAATTAGAAAGTTGGAAAAACACAAGCACACAAATAGCACCTAAAAATATTATTATAAATGCCAACGAAAACGTTCCTATTAAACAAATACAACTGTTTTGTTTGTTGCGTTGGTTACAAAATATTACATTTAAAATTGTAAATTATTTTGCAAAACGATTAGCGGCTTAGTTTTCGTCTGTTGGATAGAACTGTTATTCCAGACCTTTAACAGATTGTTCTGTATGCACGAGAGCACCATCGCACTGAAATACATACGATCCAAATATTTAATTGTCTAACGTGTTGAGATAAAGTATTCTGTTTTTATATAATCAGTTGTTCACTAGACTTAAGATACAACTGAAGTCAGGCTCTACGATTATACAAGGTGGCGCGTAAAAACGGGATCTTTTAAAATAAAAATTTCGAGGTTTAAGGAAAATTGTATTAAAAAAAGAATAGTAGGAAATATTCACAGAGAGCTAAATGGCACACATTTTTGGCCACGCACTCCTCCATTCTAGTGATTAAATTTCGTGCCACCCGCTCCAGTAGGTCGGTAGATATCGCATTCAATTTCCTGACGTATTCTCGCCTTCAATTCATCAATCATGTGAATTCTGTGGGACAAACCTTTAGCTTTGAGGTAATCCCACAAGAAGAAATCGCAAGCAGTTAAATAAGGTGACCTTGACGACCATTCAACATTACCAAATCGAGAAATTACGCGATATCCGAAAACTGCGTAAATAGCGATCATGGAAGCTCGAGCAGTGTGGGAAGTGGCGCCATCTTGTTGAAACTAAGTGTTTTTATCCACGAGGTAGTTCATCTCAAGTTTTTGGGTGGGGAAATTTTCAACCATTGTCACGTGTCGTGAGAATTGACAGTTACGACGTTACCCGCATCATCCTTAAAGAAGTAAGGATCGATTACTCCTTTGGAAGAAATGACGCACTAAACCATAAATTTTGGGAGTGTAGAGCGCGTTGATGCAACAATTGTGGATTAGTATCAGACCAATATCAGTAGTTTTGTTTATTTACGCTCTCGTCAAGATGGAAGTGGGCTTCGTCTGACATCCATAAGTTTTCCACGACAGTGTGGCCGTCGACAGTCATCTCTAAAAACTTTTCTGCAAGTTTAATCTTTCTGCGTAATTAGTGGGCAGCAACTGCTGAGCAATTTGAATTTCATAAGGGTGAAAGTTTAAGTCACTGCTACAAAATTCGACCGATGGAACGAGAGACAGTCCAAGGATTCCCGCTTATCTCCGTGCAGACCGGTTCGTGCTTTGCAAAAAAGCGCCTCTCGCAGCTGCTACTGTCTCGGGTGTTCTGACGGATCTCGGACGGCCTGCAGGTCTTTGAATCAAAGCAGAACCTGTTTCTTCAAAGCGTGAATCCACAAACCTATTGCATTACGAGAGAACTGCACAGCTACGAAACTACCGTTTAAAGTATAATACGCTTTGATAGCGAAAGCGCGTCCAGTCAACGCTTCATGACCTAAGGTTTCGATGGATCGACATGACGAGTACCAGTGTAACCAACCACCGCTCAAAAGGTCCCGTATTTACGCGCCACCCTGTATAATGTAACCGCTAAAAGCTTTAAAAACCATGGAAGGACTGAAGGTTAACATAATCCATAAAATTTTCTCGTTGGTACAGAAGTCGCAAGAATGGCTAAGTGTGTGGTGCAAACCGATTTTCACACTCCTGTTTAAAAAATGCTATTCTACAAATTTCAATAACTCTAAAGACATACCATTAGTCATAGTCATGCTACAAATAATCAACAATTGACTAAATCATTTTTACTAGCAAAACTATCTGAAACACACAAATAAATATTAAACGTCATACAAATTATCGGAAAAACCTACGAGTTTAACATAAAAACCTATTTGTGCTTCGCAATACATTAAAAGCTTCTACTGAAGTAGCATAATCTGTGTCCAATACTTTAAAGTTTGCGAGTTTTGCATCATCTTACACACCTAATACAGAATTTGCAAAATGCAAAAGTAGAAGAAGTAGGTGCAAGACAATTCTGTATTCTGTCCCCATACTATTCATTGGATACTCGGAGTACACAATGGAACGAGTTTAGGGTAAGTGGGATGGAAGGTGTCCTCGATGGTGATTGGAAGATAAACAATTTGATATCTCAATATATTCTTACCATTGCAGCCAGTGATGCTAAATTTGAGAAAGTTATGATAAAGTTAGAGGTTGAAATCGAAAAATATGGATCAATGCTTAATATAAATAAAGGAAAGGTAAGGATATTAAAGAAGCAGCTGGGTTTAAAATAGTAAAATAATTTGTTTATCTGAGATTACTAATAACAAGTAAAGGAGATTGTAGCAAAGAAGTGAAACGAAGAATAAGTATATCTCAAAACACAGTCACGAAATTTAGTAGAATCAACAAGCTCAAATTAATTAGAATACTGGTGGATCTCACAGCCACACGCGCTGCTAAAAGCTAGACAGCGTACAAAAAATACTTTGGACCCAACATAAAACCAATGTATCTTTAATTAGTTTAAGGTCACAGCAAGATCATCCTGACATGCCATTTTTAAGGAAAATTAGAAAAACTAACGGCAAAAGAAAAAAAACAAAAAGAATCCAAGAGGAAGATCTCCAAGTTGTCGAGCTGACCAAATAAAACCACTTATAGAGCATGAGATGCACGAAGCAATCGCAGGGTAGCTAGAAGCATGGAAAACCACAATTTAGGGCGTCCAAACTCACATTAGAGAAACAAAAACAAAATTCTTATAATTTATTATTGTCGAGATTTACACCGCTATAAACAACATTTGGCACTAGTTGCGTTAATATTCTGACTATATGAGACTGCTCTTCTATAGAATTTTAAAATTTAGAGCTATTGATAAATTAGCACGAAACTGATAGTAAATTTGCAATTAACTTAAAAGTTTGAACCAAACCACCGATGACGGTCTCATTTGGACGGTTATGACGACCGAAATAATTGCGGGGAGCTTGATAGGTATTTTTTATTCTTTTACCTCTTTGAGAGGGTTTATAATTACTTTAACGCAGTTTTCAGTTGAATATGATTCCATAGAAAAAATGGCAAACCTTAAGCTAAAACAATGACTCTGAGTTGACAGAAAAAAACGGCTTTGATGCTAACCTCTTGAAATGGCATCAAAGCCAATGCCGAAACGTCGAGAACTTACCCGTGAACATAGTTAACTGAAACCTATCCAAACATAATACTATATATATATATATATATATATATATATATATATATATATGCTATACTATAGCATATGCATTGCTAACCTTGATATGAAACTTATCGAATTAAAAACGTTTAAAGTTTTATATATCAGTGTATATATATATATATATATATATATATATATATATATTATTATATATATATATATATATATATATATATATATATGTATATCGAAGGTCATTGACTTTAAACGTTTAATTCGTATTTAGGTTTCATATATCAAGTGTTATCATGCTATGCTATGCTATGCTATGCTATGCTATGCTATGTTATGCTATGTTATGCTATGGTATGTTATGCTATGATATGTTATATGTTATATATATATATATATATATATATATATATATATATATATATATATATATATAGTCACATCAGTATTGACTTTAAACGTTTTTAATTCGTATTTAAGGTTTCATATATCAAGTGTTATCAATGCAATGCTATGTATGCTTATTGCTATGCTATGCTATGTTATGCTATGTTATGAACTATGTTATGCTATATGCTATGTTATGCTATGCTATGTTATGCTATGCTATGTTATGCTATGCTATGTTATGCTATGCTATGTTATGCTATGCTATGTTATGCTATGCTATGTTATGCTATGCTATGTTATGCTATGCTATGTTATGCTATGCTATGTTATGCTATGCTATTCTATGTTATGCTATGCTGTGTTATGCTATGCTATGTTATGCTATGCTGTCTTATGCTATGCTATGGTAAAAGTAGTCATCATTTGAACGGTTTTATCCTGGTTATATATTATATAAACGTGGTTCACACACTTTCAGCTTTATAGGAGCATAAGTCATGGTTAAATCAGGATGAAACCATAACACATGTTTCTACTTTTAAGTGAAGTCTGCGGCTTTGCCCGATTCCTTTGACATCTATGTACCTTGGTACTATCATATTAGTAAATTGTTCTACGCTGTGTCTTTTCACAATAAAACAAGGACCAAAAATATTTAAAATATCTATTGAAATTTGAAAAGGATGGCGAAAATGAATAAAACAGAAGCTATGTATTTCGTTATCAGTAGAGACTAGAATGCAAAGAATAAAACTACAAGATCGAGACTAATGAATCTAAAATCCTCATAAAAACGGACAAATCAACTTGTTGTTCTATCTATATTAACAGATTTTATTAGATTTTGTAGCCGCAAGACGAATAATACAGACTTACGTGTTAATTAAATTCTAAGCACATTCATTAACAAAGATAAAACCATAAAATGCTTTACTAGATGCGTTGATTGTAAGCACAAATACATTGCGAAGTAAACATTAATCTTAGTCTTAATATAAAAAAAAAACGTGTTCCCACAACCAAGCGACACCGTATCTAACTATATTCATTAATAATACATTTTTGCACTATTTAGTTGAATCTTGATTTATACTATCGTACTAAATTACGTTAGAAAACTATAGAGTTGTCCGAAAAGTCATGACTTATTTCGCAATCGGCACAAGCGTTATATATTGTGACAGATGACAATTTAAACTTCATTTGAAACAAATTAGTATTTGAGTTTGTCATTTGGAAGACCAAACTATGTATTTTCGGTATATTTTGCTTTTTTATTTTCACGCAGAAAAGAACTCAAGACAGGCCTGTAAAAATTGCGTAAAGTTTACGGGGGCAATGCCCTACAAGAGCGTTAGTGTCATATATGGTTCGTGCTGGTGATTTTGACGTCAACGATGGTCCTCGCAGCGAAAGGCCCGTTGAAGTTGATATAAAGGCACTGAATGAAGCAAACCCACGTTCTACCACTCGTGACATCGCCAAGACTCTAAACCTTCATCATTCAATTGTCCACGACCATCTCAGGAAGCTAGAATACATAAGAAAGCTTGATATATGGGTTCCGCATGAACTTAAAGAAGTCCATCTCATCAACCGCAGTAATATCGCCGATACTCATCTCAAACGCAACAAAATCAACCCGTTTTTTAAGCGCCTTAAATTGTTTACAATATTCAACGTCAACGATCGTGGTGCAGAGAAAAAGAGCGAGCCAAAGCAACATCCAAAGCTGATTTTTACCAAAAAAAAAAAGTTATGCTCACAATATGGTGGGTCTATAAGGGTGTAGTATTTTTTGAGCTTCTACCGGAGTATCAAACGATCGATTTTGTTGTGTACTATCGTCAACTGGGTGATTTGAATACATCTCTCATGGAGAAACGACCAGAACTCGTCAATCGCAAAGGCACGATGTTCTATTCTGACAATACGAGACCACACACAAGTTTAGTGAGTGGCCAGAGGTTGCTGCAGCTTGGATGGAAAGTTTTGGCCCACCGTCATTACTCACCGGACCTTTCCCAATCACATTATTTGCAAAATAACTTGAATTTTAGGTCTTTCGATTCTGATGAGGCCATTAAAGAGCATTTCGCCCAGTTCTTCGCTGGTAAAGAGCAGTCCTTCTACAAGCGCGGAATCATGCAACTCCCAGAAAGATGACAAAAGGTCTTCAATCAAAATGGCCGATACATTATTGATTGAACTTTGTTATGTTATTAATAAATAAGTCTTGCAAATTACCAAAAATACGTTATGCCTTTTTCGACAACCAAATATCAAGAAAACGAACCTGATACCAAAATTAGTAAATGTATCAAATTTTCTAGAATTGTGTCGGTGAAATTTAAAAGCTGTTGGCCCGAAAGAAGCTTTAAGGATTTTAAGAAAAGTATATTTTGGGAAAGGTATTGATTTGAAAATTCTGTGTCGAAATAACCATATAGAGATGCTAAGGTCTAAATTATCTTCTAGACTCTCAGTCTGAAATAGATTTCGACCACCTACCTCTAGTTAAGCTCCCTTTTCCAGGTCTCAGCGTGTGGTCAATTATAAACAATGAAGTTACTTAATGAAGCGATTTTTCCCTCATAAAATGTTAGAGATGGCATGCGTACTCATTATACTTCGACAATTGATTTCTGCGGATGTTTTAAAATTTTTAGCAGAGTTCAACTCTACGGCATACACCACATCCCTGGCGCCGGCGCTTACATTCCGGCACCAAGGCGTTCGTTGAACATTTCAATTATATCGACTGGAAGCTCTATGGGCCTGTTATAACATACCAAAAAATCAACTTGAATTTGAGCATGATGGTTACCAAAATAATTTAGGAACATTTGCAAAGCTCAAAAATGCATTTTGTTTTAATATTGTTGGAGAGGCAGGCGTGTAAATAGCCGCTCTCGTGGATGCGGTGTTGGATACGATACCGATGCGGCTCGTAAGGACCAAAAAATGGAGAGGCAGGCGTGTAAATAGCCGCTCTCGTGATGCGGTGTGAAAACGTAGTACGGCCCGTTTGGAACGGCAACCGAGAAGGCCCAAATCGTCCCTTAAACGGCCGTCGCGTAAGCGGATGGGGGCGGCTACCGATATCAACCAACGAATATTGCCAAATCGCTCACCTGAATCGGCTTCGGCTTCGGCTTCGGCTTCGTCGGCGATTCCAAGTGGGCCGCCTCTGCGTTGCGGATCGGGTTTCTGCGGGTAGCGAATGTTCTTGCGGGGTGAAGACACGACCGAATTGGTCGCGCTGCGGATGGCGAGTTTCTTGCGGGTTGAGACACGACCAAGTTGGCCGAGCTGCGATGCGTGAATGTGCGGTGTTAAAACACGACCAAATTGGCCGCGTTGCGGATTGCGAATGTTTCTTGCGGGTTGAGACACGACCAAGTTGGCCGAGCTGCGATGCGTGAATGTGCGGTGTTAAAACACGACCAAATTGGTCGCGTTGCGGATTGCGAATGTTGCCGGGCTTCGCGCCTGGCTTGGCGGTAGGTCTTTGCGGGCAATTTGCATTCGCCAGCACCTTTCAAATCAAAGGGTGCCGCCGACGGCGTATGCAGACTTGTCGGCTGAGCAAAAGCCCATATGCCGTTTTGTGTGCGATGGCAAAACGTGCAGACATCACAGCCGCCAGCATGCCGCCGCGATATAAGCGGTTCAAGGGCGAAAAGGCCGCCACACCAATTGTTATTAAATAGAAAAATAAAAAGACAAATATTTTGACAAAAATTTTTGTGATTGCAAACGCAAAATGCTGGGAACAATGATTCGTACGTTTTCGTAACAAATCCACATTTTAATTAGACATTTGTTATAACAAAAAATTGTAACTCCAAGAAATGCTAACATTCATTTCTCAATGCAGATGCTTTAAAAAATTTAAGACAACCGTAGTGGTTATAATTATAAAAAAATTTATTCTTGCCCATATAAAAATATTAATGCTTTAGATATGATGTTAACTTTATTATTTTGTCCTATTATGATATATAGGAGTATCAGATAAAACCCAGTTTATAATCTTGGAACTGCGCATATATTCAGCAATTCTAATTACTCACAGTGATTTATTTAGTCAACTTTTTAGAGAACTTGTGAAAGTTTATTCTGTTATATTTAATTTTTGTTTCCTTCATAATACATTTATTAATTATGCATTGCACTTAGATAATGTTATAGAATTTTATAGATTGAATAAGTGAGCTTTAACACAACCAAATTAAATATTTAAAGAATTAAAGCTGGGTAAGGTCCGCAGTAATTTAGCTATTTTAAGGCCAACGCGAAGATTTATATTTATAGCTAGATTACAGCAATTACAATTTACACAACACTAAGAATAGTTAATTTAGATACACACACGAACAAACGTTAAATTTATATTTGCTAGATAAGGAAATACAGTAATTCTTAGAAGTCTGAAATACTTTTAAAACAAAATAATAAAGCGTTATTTAAGTTCTACTAAGGTCAGGTAGTTAGATGTAATAAATAAAAATATAGAACTTGTAATATATAAGTGATACGTGTAGTCCTAATACAGCCCCTAATACAGGTCAGTTGATGGATTTAGAAAAGAATTTATTAATTATATGTGGTGCGGCTCTAATGCCACGCGTGGGAGCATGGCCTGCAAACAGAGAAGTTAAGGCCTTAATATGTTCGCTCTCTCTGCCCGGTCGTCGAGCACCATCTCTGATGCGGGGCGGTGTGCAACCACCGCATCTTAGACGACCGCCATTATTACCCCTTCTTCGAGTGAACGCAGGTACTCAATTGTTTGTGAGTAGGCCACCTCCCCAGGCATCATAGAGCTCCGGGAATGGAATCTGAACCCGTTCGCATCGCACCCCGCGCCTCAACCACTAGACCACTCTGGTGGTTTGTTAATTATGAGGATTGACCAAATTTTAGACTGACTATTGTTTCAATGTGAAAAGGTGCAAGTGGCAGAGGAAAAATTAAAATTGTATACATATAACGTTAGAAAAATTTGCAATATGGCAGTGAAATAAATTTGCACTCTCATCCTAGTCAAAAAGGGAATATCGAGCGATTTGAGTGTCGATTTGAAGAAACTGCCCCCCGTGCTTGGGGTTGATTATTTTTATGAGATGACATCGAAAGTTTTAGAGAAAAAGTTTCAGTCTAGAAGATCCTCCTCTGCCACGGAGGAGTACATCGTTGATGTTACGAAAATAGTCGAGTTAAATAGGTATGTGACCTATTGCAAAATAGAAGATAGTTCGGTCATTCCTGCACTAGCAATTTATATCTGCATGACCATTTTCTAATGAGAAATATGTGTTTTCGTTGGAAACTTTATGCTTTAACCCATGAACAAAAATAAATCACCTGGCTATGTCAGCAACCTGTGACGATGTAATAAAATCTTACGTTAAAATTAGACTAAAAGGATCTACTAATTGTGTGAAATGGCGAATGCATTAATATTCCCAAAGAATAGAAAAGTTGAATCGCGGTTCGTTTCCTAGGCTGTAGAAGTGAATAGAGCGCAATTGAAAAAATCAAAGTTAACGTAAAATATTCCTAGTTCCCTCCGTAATAACTGAAGTCCGGGTGTTCAGGCAAAATGCTTATTTTGGCTATTTTTATTTATAAATGCCTTTTTTTATTATAACAGTTGTGACTGCCTATTTAGTCACATAAATTTGGTTTTTCAGAAAATAAATAGCAACAACAAAAATTCCATCTTATTAACTTTCTACAGCAGAGCTTATAGTAGAAAGTTAATGGAGATTATCATCCGGTGTGTCTGGAGACACTATAGCTTCCGTTCTATTCAACGGATTTACTTCAAACTTGGTGCATACACACATCTTAGATCAGTACCTTTCATGGGATTGATTTTCAGCCAAATCGGTTAACGGCAACCAGAAGTGACCGTTACGATTTCGCACCGCTGTAGAAAGTTTCCTTTACGGAATTACAACGTTCTTGTTATTACATGTTTCCGCTAATCTGTTGATTCCTTACCCAGAATTCGACCTGAAAATGTATACCTACTTTGTTTGGCGATTTGCATTTATTTTCATTGATTCTTACAAAAAGGTTTGTCTCTGCCACAATCCCGAAAGTGCATTGTTCTGTCACCGATAAATTAAATAAATTTGTGCGACAGTTCGGAAGTGATATTTTTTTAACTGATGGTTTCGCGCTTTTTTGTAAAATCTGTGAGAAACCAGTGAATTTCGAAAAAAAGAATTTTGTTGCTCAGCGCACTGAAGGACCCTTCCATAAAAGAGCAATCGAAAAGAAAGTGGCCGCCCCATAAACTACGTTACTGAAAACTTTTGTGTCAACGTCCAATCGAGTTTTCGTTTGACTTATATAAAGCCTTTGTGGGTGCTGGAATTCCGTTATGGAAATTACAAAATCCGCCACTGCGGTTATTTTTCGAAAAATGTCCAATAAAATTTACCAAACAAATTAACGCTCAGAAAAAATTATCTCAGCAGAGCTTACGAATCCAAAATGGATTAAATTCGAAGAAACCTGAAAGACAAGAAGATTTGGATATCAATAGATGAGACAACAGATGCTACAGGAAGGTTAGTTGGAAATTGCAAACTTTAGTTTCTTTGTATTAATACAACCTGATTTTGCAAGCACATCGCCAATGTAATGGTTGGATCTTTGGAGCCGAATCAATCATCTAAAATTAATTTGTTTAATATCGAATCTCTTGAGAGAGCAAATAGCAAAATGCAAAACTGTATTTACTACAAACCAAGATTTTGAAGTTGTAAAAAATCTAGCTTGTATTCTTTCTGGGGACGCAAGTGTAAAAAACGCAAATTACGATGTTCCAGAAATCACGTGTTTCACATTTGCTCCAGTAACATCAGTAGATGTAGAGAGATCTTTTTCTCAGCTAAAATATTTATTGTCCGATAGAAGACATTTGTTAACGATAGAGAATTTAAGAAAACATCTTCATATTAGTTGTAATTTTTGTAACTAATGTTTTTTTTTTTACTATTGTATAACTAAAAATGCAGTCTACATAATAAATTGTATAACAAAATCACTTCTTCTTCTTCTTCTTTGTCCATCCCTTATACCCTAAGGTGTCGGGTCCTCTATCCATTTTCGAAATCTCTTCCTGTCCCTAGCGATTTGTTTAGCTTCTGCCATGCTTTTCCCCCTCCTTTCCACTTCCTTCCTGATAGTTTCCATCCATGTTTGCCTTGGCCTTCCTCTTCCTCTTTTTCCTTCTCTTCTTGCCTCTAATACCCTTCTTGGCAGCCTTTCGTCGCCCATTCGTGTCACGTGCCCAAACCACATTAGTTGTCTTTTCTGTAGTGTTGCCACTAGCGGTTCTAGGTCTAACTCCTCTCTTGTTGTGATGTTCCTCACTCTGTCCCTCTTTGTTCTTCCGACTATACGTCGCAGGTACTTCATTTCCGCAGCCGTTAATTTACTTTTGCTCTTATCTTGTAGCGGTATGCTTTCTATTCCGTATGTTAATGTAGGTAAGTACATTGTTTTATACAGGTGGAGCTTAGTCTCTTTGCTCAGCTCTTTCTTGTTGATTAATGTTGAGTTGATCTGATAGTATACTCTAGTCGCCTTGGAGGTCCGGTTCCTTAATTCATCTGTTACTGTTCCGTCTTGGCTTATTATTACTCCAAGGTACTCATAGCTCTCCACTTGTTCCAATTGCTCTCCTTCACATCTTACGTTCAGGTTTCTTTGTTCTTCATCTGTGTTCTTACTTATTCTCATTATTTTGCTTTTCTTCGCATTTATTGTCATTCCTTTTATTTTAATTTCGTTTTCCAATTATTTATTGCTTGTTGTAGTTTCCTTTGGCTATCGGCTATGAGTAGTATATCATCTGCGAAGACGAGGCTTTGTATATTGATTGCCCCCATGTTCCAGTGTCCTAGTTTAGTGTTCAGGTTTGGGTTCCTGCTGTTCTTAACTATTTCATTCATCATGATAATGAATAGTAGTGGACTGAGGAGTCTCCTGTTTTATCCCCTCTCCATCAAGAATTTCCCGATTCTTGTCCTTGTATTCTTACTATTCCTTTCGTTCTTCCGTATAGTCGTTTTGTGGCTTTCTATAAGTTTTCTCGGGACGTCAATTCTTTCCATTGAATTCCACAGGGTTGCTCTCGGTACCGTGTCGAAGGCTGCTAGGAGGTCTATGAATGCCAGCTGTAGCTCTTTGTTTCCTTCAAGTGTCTTTTCTATTACTGTGCGAAGCGTAAATATGTGGTCTTGAGTCTGTCCGCCTTTTCTGTATGCAGCTTGTTCCTCTAATAGCTCGTCTTCTATGTGATGCCTTATCTTTTTTTCTAGTATCCTGGTGTAGATCTTTTGTACGCAGGATGCCAGGCATATTGCTCTGTAGTTTCCACAGTCGTTTCTGTTACCTTTTTTGTGGATTGGTACTATTATGTTTTCTTCCCAATCCCTCTGTATTCCTTCTCCTTCGTATACTTGCTGGCATATCTTGTGTGTCCATTTCTTTATACACTCCCCTCCGTATTTGATTAGTTCAGGGCTTATTCCGTCTTTTCCTGCAGATTTTCCTACTTTCATGTGTGCTATTGTTTCTTCTGTTTCTTCCAAAGTTATTGTTTCGTTTTCTGTCTCTTCTTGTTCTACTCTGATGGGGTTGTATTGTTCTTGTATGTTTGGTTCTTTGAATTTTGTGCTGTAATGTCTCTTCCATGTTTCTAATATTTGTGGCAGTTCTGCAACGACTTCTCCTTCTTCGTTCCTAATGCTCCACACCTTTTGTTTGTGCATTCCCCTTAGGCCTTTAACTGTTTTCCAGAAGTCCTTTTTGTTGTTTTTGTTGTCTTTGAATTTCTGCTCCATCTCTCTACCAAACTCTTCCCAAGCTTCCTCTTTGGCCCTCTTCACTACCTCTTTTGCCTCATTTCTCCTTGTTATATAATGTTGCCTGTCTTGTTCTCTCTTGGTCTGTAGGTATCTCTTCCAAGCTGTTTTCTTTTCCATTACTATCCTTTTTACTTCCTCATTCCACCATTTCGTGCGTTGGTATCGAGGTGATATTTTGCTTTTCCCACAGATTGTTGTTGCTGTCTCAAGTATTACTTCCTTAAGTCTTGTCCATCTCTCTTCCACGTTCCATTCTACCTCCTGATGGTGCTCTTGTTGTTCGTGTTCTAGTAATCTGCGCTCTACTTCTTGTGGTGTATTCTGTTTTTTTCTCGGGCTTTCTTAGTTCAGTTATTTTTATTTTCTCATAGCCTTTCTTCGCTACTTCCTTTCTTACATAGAATCTTGTGTCCGCTATTACTAGTTTGTGATTTGAGTGGATTTCTGCCCCTCGGACGACCTTCACGTCTAATACTGCGTACTTTGCTCCCTTTGTGCATGTGAAGTAATCTATTTCGCTTTTCGCCTCTGTTTTCTGCAATGAAAGTTATTTTATGTATTAGTTTGTGATTGAAAAAACTATTTCCTATTAGCATTTCGTTACTTATGCAGAAGTCAATCATCCTATTGCCATTGTCTTGTGTTTAACACTCTGTTTGTACAGTATCTTCCTAGAACTCCATGTCCTTTGTCTGGGTTCTTTCCCGCTCGGGCGTTCCAGTCGCCAAGTATAAATGTGTGTCTGCTTCTGTCTCTAGCTTTGTCGAGCACTTGTTGTAGGCTTGTGTAGAACTCTTCTTTTTCCAGTATGTTGGCATTTTCTGTTGGTACATAAATCTGTATGAATGTAGTTCTTTCTTCTAGCTTGACATCTATTGTCATTATTCTTGAACTGATACCTTCCCATCCTATCACCTTTCCGGTTAGGTCTTCGCTAATTATCACTCCTACTCCCTCCTTTGCTCTTGTTCCTAACTGAACTCCAGAGTAGAACAATTTGTATCCTTTTTCGAGTGTTTGTTCTTTGATTCCTTTCTTTTTGATTTCTGAAAGTCCTAGGATTTTAACTTTATGTCTCTCCATTTCTTCAACTAACTCTATCTCTTTCCCATTTAGTCCTGTCACGTTCCATATTCCAATTCTTGTCCTTTGTGCACGCTTAGGTCGTTTTCCATCTTTCCGTCCATGTCCGAGGCTTTCTGTGTTTCTCTGAATCTGTATACCTCGTATGGGTGATTAGCCCGACGACGAGGGCCCCGTTACCTCGGGACAACTGGTATCAGGTTATACCCCCCGATGCTGGGTCGTCAGAGCCCCGTTCGTTTTCTAGCAGAGGGTACCACGTGCAGGTGGGGTTGACGTTTGGGTGACTGGATGTTGGCGCCACCCCTTACCCTCCTAATAAAATCACTAAAACAATAATATCTACTCAGTTTCTTAAAATGCTTATTTCATTTTGTACATTCCTATTTTCGAATTTTTTAATGCCTGCCTATTTCAATGTTTTTTAGTGCCTAAACATCTGGGCTTTAGTAATAACATTTCCTATCACCACAATCGCAAATATTTAATTAACTAATTAAAAACACTTACAGGCATTGAATCAACTGTTGTATTATCTTGCTTGCCGTTATTATAACTGCAATTATGCTAAGATAAGCAGTGTGCAACAACAGGAAAACGCCATTACGCACATTGTACGCAATGTAATTTTTTAATTGTATAAAAACTGAACAAACAAGTAATTTTGAGTTATGTTAAGCTTTTTACCAGATTTTTTAAATTTTCCTTTTTTTTCAACAAAATCTTAAAAAACTAATTTTTGTATTTTTTACTGTGTTTAGGTACTAGTACAATTTTATAATATACATACACCTATTTTTTTTTAAATACTGCACATTCACAATCTCTTGAACATCAACAATAAGTAAATAGTTTGGCTAATAGACATGCAATATCCTGTAAGAATAAAATCCACTGACTTCATTCTCGCTTAGTAAGATCGAATTGCGTGGGTGCTGAAGAGGTCACAAATTACACTGATCACTGAAATTGTGTCTCTAAGTCTAATGGATCGTGTCTTTTTAAACGATTAATACACTGCTGTATCATCGGCATAGGTCGCTGTGAGTGTTTGAGGGATTGTGGGCAAATCTGCTGTATATATTAGGTAGAGAACTGGTCCTAATATACTTCCCTGTGGCATACTCCTGAGTATATTGGATGGAGGTCAGTCAATACTTCTCTTAGTTTGATTTGAAAAGTTTGTTCTTCTAGGTATGACCCGATAAGTTCATACATTTGTGGAAGATCCCTTCTAATTTTATATATTAGTCCCGTGTGCCAAACCTTATCGAAGGCTTGTCTAATGTCGAGGAATACAGCAGTGCAGTATCTTTTAAGATTCAAGTCGTGGTTTATTTTTGTCACTATTCGATGAACTTGTTCTATTGTACCGTGTCCTTCCCTGAAACCAAACTGATGTTGTGGGAGTATATTTCTGTCTGCAAGCATGGTTTGTATTTTTTGTAGAAGCAGTTTTTCAAATAGTTTAGAGACTATAGGTAGCAGGCTAATTGGTCGGTAAGAGGTAATGTCCTCTGGTTTTTTCCGGGCTTTGGAATCATTAGTATTTGCCCAACTTTTCACTGCTTGGGGAATATTTTAAGTCTTAGAGCTGCATTGAATATATATATAATTAATTTAAAGACATTTTCTGGCAACTGTTTTAATAGACCTGCGGTGAGTAAATCATATCCTGATGCCTTATGCGGATTAAGACTTTTGACAGCAGTTATTACTTGTTTGACTTTTACAGGCTTTCGAGGAGGTTGTGCTTCGAGTGGTTCCGCTAATGTGTAATGAATTGTTTGTTCTTCTTCCACTGTGCAGATTATGGGTATTGGCTGGAACACTGTAGACATGTGTTTTGCAAATGCTGCTGCTTTTTCTTCGTCGCTTCGAGCTCAACTACCATCTGGGAGTCTGATTGGGGGTATAAATGTAGTTGGTCTTTTTAATTTCTTTGTTGCTCTCCAGAGTGAGGCATCTGTGGCTTCGTAAGGTGTTAAACTGGATAGGTAATTTTGTATTTCCTGATTTTTGTGCTGTTTCAGGAAAGTTTTTAAATTTTGGGTAGCATGGTTAAAATTAGTTTTGTCTCGTGGGAATCTACTGTTTTACCAAATTCGTCGAAGTCTTCGTTTTTCAGCTATTTTCTGTTTAATAAACAGAGGGCAACGGTCAAGTGTACCCTGTTCTTCGTTGTCAGGAGTTGCTTTCCAGGCAGCATCCTGTAAGGTTTGGTTGAGATGTTCCACTGCATTGAATAGATTACTGTCCGTTTTCAAAGGAATGTTTAATTTCACCTTTTCTTGGATGATCTCTCGAAAATACTCCCAGTTTGTTCGCTTACTATACAAAGTGGGACGGGTAGTTTTTGTTAGTATTTTTGCGCTGTATGTTAAATTATCGGAGAGTGGTCAGATGAAAGGTCTAGATTGGATTGGGCTTTGGTGTATCTATCAGATATTCCTTTGATTACACAAAAATCCAGGAGATCAGGAAGTTTTCGTCGATCGGTAGGCCACTAGGTAGGCTGACCTGTTGATAGGTATTGAAGATTGTTATTCTCAATGGATTTCAATAGCTCTCTGCCTCTGGTTACCGTAACCCTAGATCCCCAAGTTGGTGTTTTGCGTTGCAGTCTCCTCCTGCTATAAAGCGGGGTCTTAGCGTTTGGAAGAAGTCGGTGAACTGCTGTTTAGTTATGTTGTGCTTGGACGAGCAGTAAATTGCAGATAATACTATTTCCTTGTTCTGTTCTTGTACAACGATGGTGGTAGCTTGTAAGTGTTCCTGGTGATATTTGGGAAGTTCATAGTGCTTTAAAGTATTTTTAACTATGAGTGCAGTTCCTGCGTGGGCAGTGTTGTCTGGATGATTGGTTGTGTAGATTGTATATTTGGATATTTTCATGTATGTCTTGTGGGTGATATGTGTTTCCGATATCATCATAATATCAATGTTGTTGTTTATGAGGAATTGTTTCACTTCTAAATTATGTTGTGCTAATCCGTTGGCGTTCCAGATTACGATTTTTAAGGTGTTGTCTATTATGATTGAAATTTGCTGACCAGGGCTGTTAAAATAATGAGCATAGCGTCCATTCTTTTCATCAGTTTGACCATCATTTTTTGTAGATTGATATCTGATGTAGGTGAATTTTTGTCGGGTAGTTGTGGTGTGGTAGTAGACGGTTCTGGGCTAATTCCTTGCGTTTGCATTTTACGTCTGTACTTTTAGTTTTTCGCGTACAGTCCTTGGTTAGGTGTTTGCCGGTGCACTTCACGCATCGGGCTGTTCTGTGGCAGTAATTTTTTGAATGTCCGTACCTTTGACATTTTTGACATTGAATAACCTCCCTCTTGACGTGTAGGGGTTCAAATCGTATTTTAGACTGCATTAATAAATCAATTTTGTAGATGTCTTTGTTAATATCTTGTTGCTGAAGTTCTACAAAGAAGATGGGTAGCGGAAGTTTTGTGATTCTGTGTTTTATGTTATGAATGTTTAATACTTGATGTCCGTGATTTGTAATTTCTGCCGCTAGTTTTTCGAGGTCGGTAGAGGGATGCATGTCTCGCAGTACCACTTTATATTTTCTGTCGGTTTTATTTTTAAACGAGTGGAATTCTGTATGTTTGTCTTTTAATATTTTAACAATGGTGTTGTAATGTTCGGCTGTATTTTGATTTGCGTGTTTCCTATCAGTTTAAGTGTGTATTGATCTTTTACTATTTCTTTTAGCATGTCGATAAGGGGTTTGTTATTATTAACTTCGTAAACAAATATTGGTGGTCATTGTACTTCTTCCGTGCTGGTATTTTCGATCCACTCTTCGGCGAGAGGCTAATATCGGTTTGAGGTTTCTGTAGCGTTTAACCAGTAATTGTCTGTTTTCGTTTGTTTCGAAAGCCGATGTATGTCATTATCAGAGCGTTTTGTCTTGTTTGGATTTGGCGTTTGCCAGGAATCGTCATTATTTGTTTGCATTGGAGTGATTGCTGAATGTTGATTTGTGTTTTGCGGTGAATAGTTTGGGAAATAATGCGGCATTACTTGAACTTGTGGCTGCGATTGTGAGGCTAAGTATGGCTGTTGTAATTGCTGTATCGGTAAATTTTGTTGAAATGTGCCTTGATTGATTTGTTGGTCGTACGTCACAGGTTGTTGATTTTGCGGGCACTGATACCCGTAATTCGGCACGCCTAGCATAGCGGCCTTATTTCCGTGAAAAATTATTAAATATAAATAAAATTTATAGCTGACCTTTTATCTTAAACAGCACGGGCGGCCGGCATCGAACTCCTCGGGCACCAATATCTCGAAGCGCACACGTCCGCTGCTTTCGAAATATGAGTGCGCAATGATACCTATTTTAGACTTTGATAGACTTCAAAAGCTTTTTTGTTTTCATAAGGTGTGCTAGAAGCAACCCTAGCGTTTTAGAATATGAATAAATTTATTTGTCTTCATTAAGGATGATTTTTTAATACTGGCTTTAAAAACACAATGCTTATAGAACATTACACAGTTTTTGCCAGTGATAAAACTAAATGCAAGTGAAAAAATTGTAATTTGTTTTTCGTGAAAATTTGTTGTACAATTCTTCGTATTCAAAAATTCAACTTTGTCGGATATTTTCAATTTTTTACAAATTTCCCTATTTCGATTTAAAAATTTTTGTTATACTTATTCGCGTAATAAAAAAATAATAAATATATTGTGTTATAATTCACTAAAAAATTATTTTCTGTTTTGAAAAAAATTTAGGTTACAACAAAATTTAATCGCCCACTTACACTACTAATTGTGAAACTTTATTTTCAATTTCGTTAGAAAGAGTGAAAAGAACAATTTAAAAATCAAGAAGTAACATTTTTGTTAAAAATCATTTAAAAAACCAAACATCTGCCCCGACGCTAGCGCCAGGTGACAAAGCGGACACTTGGAACCACAATTTCTTAATTTAAAAGTGGGGAAAGGTATTAAGTTATTGACCAAAAATTTTTAGATTTTTCTCAACACTTCCTTATCATTCACAAATTACACCTCAAAAGGTAGGTTTTTGGGGTATAACCCCATTATTACCCTCCTAATTGTCATTTTAGGCAAACCACTCATGAATATATTGAAGAGTTAGAAGAATTTTGCCGTCAGTAACCCCTCCTTATAGTCCAGGAGTCCTATATTTTTTTCATCAAATAATTGTTGAATTAGGTTTTGTTGATGATAAATAAGAAAAAAATACGTACTTTCGAATGAACAAAAAAGTAACCACGGATTTTGTTCGCGCATATTTTAAAAATGAGAAAATAAGTTTTTAAAAACACGGTTATTCGCATTTATCTCGATAATTACGCTTCCTACAACCGTATGACCTTAATATTAGATGTAGTTAATAAAAAAAGGAATGTGTTGGTCCTTACCGATGTCAATCTGTGCAGTAATTAATTTTTTACAATTAATATTCGATCAAGCCAGAGAAGCGGTCGCGAGGGAGCGGAATGGCGCCTGCTGAGTGACTCAAAAATATTACAGCATTATAAGGGCTCGGACAATGTTGGTATATTTTATATTAAAGAAAAGTTAATTGAGTATTTTGACAACGACATATTAATTTATCCAGTAAAACAAGACTATGTAATATGTAATATAATGTTAAATAAAATTAATTGGTATAATAATAGAAAAGAAGATGAGAAAGAAGAAAACGGAGAATAGTAGAGTCAACAGCTCATATCATTTTACTGGACATACGGAGTATGGTGTATGAAACTGATGAATACCCTGTGCCGAATCACTTTCTCGATAAAGTCACTACGGTTATTCCATATAATTTAAAGTTATTTCTCGACATTCTTATTAAAACGAATAAATCGAAACAAGATATGTCAAAATGGGAAAATACATCTATAACATTAGCACATAGCTTGATATCTGCTGTTCGTCCGCGATCTTTTGTTTCTACAATTTTGTTGGGCCCATCGTGTATGATATACAAGAAATACGCTGCAAAAAAATTAATAGATTCATTAGCGCATATTGGACTATGCGAGTCATATAAAGAGACTATCAAATTTGAGGCAGCGTGGTTGTTGATCCTCAAAAATACGACCTTGAAAAAGCTTATATGCAGTTCTTGTTTGATAATGCCGAATTTAATGTTTGCACGATTGATGACAGACATGCTATGGGACAAATTATGTGTATAACGTCATCGACTGCCGTACAATCACGGTAAACAGTAAAAAGATTGAAAAATTTACCAGGCGTAAATACTATCGGTAATTTCGGCCACATTCCTTTAAAATACTTTACAGTTCGAGTAGTTTGTTCGATATTAATGTTATTAATGTAAAACAAAAAGCGTGTAAACTGGAATTATCTTCCTCCGATATCTTATGGTTATTCGGCAAATACGAGAGATGTGATAAGGTATCTGGTTTGAATGGGTTCTCAGAAAATTGCACTGGCGTAAATACGTGCATCACAACGAAAATTATACCTTTGCCTTTTATTAATAATCCTCCTAGCAAATGCAACACGATATTACCTGTGCTTGTTGAGGCTGGTCAAAAGTGCATAGCCAGTGGTCAAAAGCATACATTCGTCACCTTTGACCAACCTCTACACCAAAAGGCCAGGGAAATCGTCGTGTGCTCAAAAGATACAATGTACGAGAAAGAATTAAATTGCGTAATAACTCGATTGGGAGGTTTTCATACTTCATTAAGTTTTTTCGGTGCAATGGGAAATGTGATGAAAGGCTCCGGATTACTCGATGCGTTCTTAATCCTTTTTGCCGCTAATTCCGCTGAGAAAGCTTTGACAGGACATGCGTTTGCAAGGGCTCTAAGGGGTCACCTTCTTGTACAATGCGCTTTGGCACATCATGTTTTCTCTTTACTAAATTTATCGGAGAATGACAAAGGTTTATTAAAGTCAATTTTAGATGGTGTGACTATCGGAAAATTTGACGCGAACAACGATGATTTGATAATGATTAAAAATAAGTTTGGAATTTTCTAGAAGTGCTAAAACAAAACGGGCCAACCAGTCTACTTTGGATTCAATACTTTTCTATGGTTCAAATTTTTAAGGATTTTATTCACGCAAAAAAACGGGTGATTAGAAATCTCATCTACTTTGCATACAACACATGTTGCCGTATTTTTACTCTATCGGTCGCATTAATTATGCGAGGTCAGCGCAGTTATATTTTCAAGAAATGAGTGAACTTGAAAAGATTATGGATCCCTTTGAGTTTGACATGTTCAGTAATCAAAGATACTCTACTATCAAACGCAAATTAAAACGCTGTGCTGGAAATTTCTTCGATCGAGTAATCGAACAGTCACTTATGCGTGCCATGAAGTGTGCGGAAGGACTAACTCGCGGACGAGTGTGCCAATTGGATATTGCCGTTAATCGTGATGTTAGATGTCTCGGACGCAGTCGAACAGTTTTGTAACACGCAATATATATCTTCTGAGCAGCATGTTGATGAATCCGAAAGCGTATCTTGAGAGACTGTCTGGATTTGCGTAAGCTCGTCGCTTTTTTCGAAGTGCATAACCCGTTTCCCAAAACTGACAAAATTATGAGTAATACGTCAGGCATAATCGGGGACGAAAAAATAAACTGCCATAAAGTGTTGGAAGTAGGAAACAATATCACGGATTCAATCATCCGAACAAATTTTGGGAACGTCAAATTCAAACGAAAAAAAAAGGTATTATCTCTCAAGGCGGTTACCTCGTCAATAACAGTAAATAATGAAACCATAACAGTAGACGCAAGAACAATATTCTCAAGAGCTTGTTTACTTGTTAAGTGTAAAAATGATATGCGACTGCACAAATTATACTTATTCCCAAGTCCGAAAAGTCCATCAGTGAGCCCACATCATACAAACTTATCAGCCTGCTGCCACCAAATTATTTGAAAGATCATTCCGGACCAAGCTTACCCTTACTCTTGAAACCAACCTGAAGCTAAGGCATTCAGCTGTGGGGTACTGCCCCACACTTCAATATCGAAATCCTGGAACGCTTCCAGTCGAAGACACTCCGCATGATCACCAGTGCTCCCTATTACATACCCAACACAGAAATAGGGAAAGACCTGAAATTGAAAACAGCGAAAGAAGAAAATTAGAAACACATCCTAATTAACTAGTGTCAGATCTGACTGATGAAAGTAAAGAAGTGTTCAGACTAAAGCGTTTCAAACCGACCGATCTTCCTTATCGTTTCTAGACAGTTTATCACCCTTACTACTTTTTAGCTATATATCAGTTGTATAAGTGTATTCAATGAGGAACATCAAAGGGTGTTACCTCACCTGTAATTTACACTGCAATGTATTTCCTAGAATAGTTCACTGATTTACTTATTGTTACTGTAGCTGATTTCAAATAAATATCTTGTTTTGATTGAGTGTGTTTTTAAGAATTAAAACATTATGCAATTTGTGGACCTTCATTATTTCTTTATGTTTAGTACTGAATTTTTTATAATTTTCTATGACAACTTTTCGGATATCCTCTAAAGACAAGTAGATAATTAAAATTAAAATTGTAAATGGCCAGCCCTAGTGCTATTTTATGACCTTCGTATTAACAACTTCTTTATATTTAAATGTTATCTTGCAATATTCAACAGTCATGTAGTTTTTTTTTAATTTTGCATAGTATATCCTTCTGATTGCAGAGTTTTATAGGAGACGGCTGCGATAACTCGCATTACTATTCAGTTTAGGCGAAGGTTAGCATTACGTTGTTCAGGTACCAGTTGAAACCAAATTTTGGCAGTTAATCAGAAATGTCTCTTTAACCTTGGCTGTAGAACGGCATTCAAATTCTCATTTCGTTAATTTGCATATTTAAACAAAAATATAGCTGGCTTTAAACAGGTATAAATTGCAATTCAATTCTTTTGTTGTTATCACTATGTTTACGTATCAGAATCAAAAATAACTGATGATTTTAGAAGAAAATTTTACTTTTAATTCAATTACTGAGTCAATCAATTTACCTGTTGTACAGAAGAGGACGGTATAAAGATCAGCGTGGTATGTAGTTAAATGTAATTGGTTTTACGTGGGTAATTTGATGAGTAACTTGATTTGTATACTTATGATGGCAATAATTATAATTCCTTCTTATAGATGAATATTTATTTTAACACTAATACGTTGTACTTTAAGTTACAATGTAAAATTAAAATCTGTAGTAAGATTAAATTATTTTCTTGGAAGATGAGCAAAGGAAAATCAATGAAAGAATTTTGTTCGCAGTGGATGACTCATATCCTTTTTATAAAACGAATTCAAGCGCGGCAAAAGAGGTCTTGAAGACGCATCACGTTCTAGGAATACAAACATAGCTGTCGTACTAAAAATTATCGACAAAGCCCCCATAGTAAGATTTTGACTGACAAACAAATACAAGTTTGCAAGTTGCAGATATGTCGGGTATTTTAAGTGAGCGAGTTCACTTAATTGTGCATAATAAATTAAATATAAAAAAAGATCAAGATGTGTGCCATGTCTGCTGCAGTCGATAAACCAGTTTTAGTAACGCGATTGATTGTCGATCTTGAGAAAGACAGTAGCGAACACGTGGAAAAAGTATTGTTTTACGCGTTTAAACCATGTGTTCAAAGAAAAACTGTTTGAAGTAAAGTTTCTCCTCAGGAAATCTGAAGTACAAAATATGTATAGATTACAGATAATCTCTGATATTTTTAGGTAAAATTAAAAGTTCTGCTGTTCTCAAATTGTTTAAACGATAAAGAAAAAAATATTATTTTAACAATTAATTTATACTTTTGGAGGTAGCCAAAAATTAGAAATGTTTTCTCAGCAAGGTTTTTTTGGTCATACAGAAAACCGTTTTAAGATTCTGTGTGGTACTGAGTTGGTGGAAGCAGTAACTTCTGTTATAATTGTCATCATGTTGTGGAAATTACTGTATTTCTGGTCAGATTCGAGTTTTGTAGCTCAAGTAGTGCAGACGTGCGATATCAGATATTCTGCGTTTTTCTCGCGCGGTATCGGTGACCGCGCCGCGTTATCGGCCCCAGCCATATACGTATGATTAAATAGCGCTAGCAAACATCAAAAATGGAAATGGAACAACAAACAAGTATGTATTTACAACCTCAATTAATTAATATGCCAGGGGCGTTTTCTACCAATTTTCCATCGGTGATGCTTTATCACGGTGAATTACCTCAGCAGATAGAGTCCAATACTTCATATATGTAAATGCCAACAAATTACGAACGTCAACAACTAATAAGAATGTCATCTACCAATGATGACGATCGGGAAATAACGAACCAGACTACCGATATTCCATGGCAGCAAGTAAACGGCGCAAAACGTAAAAATATAACCAGTACTAAAAGCTTAGTTGGCAATACAATCAAAATAAACTGTAACACTACAGATAGATATCCTAAATTATTTCGATATTTAAAAAAAGAAATAGTGGTCCATCATACTTATCAACTAAAAGAAGAACGAGCTTATACAATTGTCCTCAAATATATGCATCACTCTTTTGATACCCACGAAATAACAGCAGAACTATCCAGATTAGGTCATAAAGTGAGAAATATTATAAATGCATGGCATAAAACAACTAAAGAACCGTTAACTCTTTTTTTCGTTAATCTGGAGTCTGCTAAAAACAACAAAGATGTACATAGAAAAACTTCTAAATAGTGTTGCCAAAATAGAACCCCTAAATAAAAATAAAAACATCGTACAGTGCATGAGATGACAGCAATATGGTCACTCAAAAACATATTGCGACAGAACTTATAAATGTGTCAAATGTGGTGATGCGCACAGTACCATAAATTGTGCAAAGCCTAAGGATGCTCCCGCCATATGTGATCTATGTGGTGGTAACTATCCAGCAAATTACAAAGAACGCGAGCATTACCATAAACTCCTTCACAAAAGTACTCCATCAAAAGCTGATATCACACAACCAGCTCTAAATGCCAATAATGTATGTAATGTAAATCCTGTCTTAACTAACTTCCGAGACACAAATCGTTCTTATGCAAATGTAGTCGACAATCTTCCATCTACCACCAGAGCAACGACAGATGAAACAAACAACACATTCGCACAGTTTCTAAATGAATTCAAGGCTATGTTCAATCAGCTAGTCCAACAAAATAGCATGGTACTAAACATGCTCACAGCGCTATTAAGCAAACTAGTTAAATAATGGGTAAATTTATAAGAATAGCACAATGGAACACCAATGGATTAGTACAGCAGAAAGAAGAAATAAAATTATTTTTTACAGCAAAATCACATAGATGTACTTTAAAATACCTCATTATAAAACATATTATACCAATCATCCTGATGGAACTGCACATAGAGTTTTAGCTGTTCTGATCAAAAAGACGTTTTACAGGCCACGATGATTAAAGTAACAACTCTCCCATACGAACTGTCAGTTGTGTACTGCCCGCCACGACATAGCATTAAAACTCCGACTTTACAGAATTCTTTCAAACACTAGGACCAAAATTCTTAGCCGGAGGAGACTACAACCACAAGCATACTAGGTGGGCTTCACAACTTAAGTAGAGAACTCCTCAAAGCAATCGAAGATAAATATTTGTTCCTTTCAACTGGTATGCCAACATACTGACCAACAGAACAAAATAGCTGATCTACTAGACTTGTTTGTTAGCAACGGACTAAATCCTGCCTACACAGATATTGTACCAGTCTTGATTGCCATTGGCACATCTATTATAGGGAAAAAACTCGCACTAAGGTTACACAACTGCAAAACGGATTGGGAAACTTACCGAACTAACTTAAAGATGTAAAAGTTCAGTTCAAGAAACCTGATGAAATAGAAACTATTATTCAAGCATTTATAACAAAATTACTACAGCACAAAAAGTACAAATTGACATACCGCTAGAAATGAAATGCATGCTCGCAGAAAAACGACGTGCCAGAGCAAAATGGCAACGAAGCCATACACCAGCAGACAAAAATGCATACAACCATCTAAGCAATAGACTAAAAAAATCAAACTACAAGAAGTACGGACTGAACAATTTGAACACTATCTGTCTAAAATAAATAGATCTGAAAATTCGATCTAGAAATCCATAAAAACTCTAAGAAACCTACGATACCAGCACCACCAATAAGGAAAAGTAGGAATGATCCTTGGGCGAAAAGTAACAAAGAGAAAGTTAACCTTTTTGCAGACCACCTACCATCAGTTTTTCAGCCCATAAACGACGAGACAGATCACGAATTAGAACAAGACTTGATTACTCCTATCGAGACGGATGCAACTATTAAACTATTTACTCCAAGGAAGATAGCTAAAGAAATAAAAATCTTAAACTTGAGAAAGATTCCTGGTATCAATTTCGTTACAGCCAGAATGCTTAAGGAACTCCCACAAAAAGGCCTAGTTCTACTGACGTACATTTATAATGCCATAATAAGACTTAGCTAATGGCCAAAATGCCTAAAAGTGGCACAAATTATAATGATCACAAAACCAGGAAAAGACCCAACAGAGGTGTCATCTTATTGACTGATAAGTCTGCTACCAGTCATCTCCAAACTACTGCCTCGCAGAATAAATGAGAACATCCCACCAGAAAATTTGACTCCAGATCACCAGTTCGGTTTCAAACATGCCCATTCTACAGTTCAGCAAGTCCACCGTGTCACACAAGTCATAAATACATCATTCGAAAATGAGCACTACTGCTCAGCAATACTACTAATATTAGTCAAGCATTTGACAAAGTTTGGCATCCAGGACTGCTCTACAAAGTAAAAAAAGTATTTCTTCCATCCTACTTCTATCTGCTATAATCCTGTCTAAGCGAAAGGAAATTTCAAGTTAAACTGAACGAAGCTAAATCAGATTACCATCCAATCAACTCCGGAGTACCGCAAGGAAGTGTGCTTGGCCCACTATTATATGTCCTATATACTTCTGATTTACCAATCACACTAAACACAGTAACGGAAACATTTGCTATCCTTTCTAGTCATGCTGACCCTCATATGCTTCAGAAAATCTACAACCTCACCTACTCAGCCTTTAGCAATGGTTGAACAACAATGGAAAATTAAAGTTAACGAGAACAAATCTGCTCATATAACGTTTACACATCGTAACCAAACGTGTCCACCAGTCCATTTAAACAACGTGCAGATACTACAAAGTGCGACAGCAAAATATCTGGGCCTACATCTAGATAATAAGATGACGTGGAAACAACCTATAGTTAAAACAGGGAAACACATGGATCTAAAGAACAAATAACTGTTTTGGCTTATATGTAGAAAATCTCGTATGTCAAATGAAAACAAAATACTATTTTATAAGACAATCATCAAACACATTTGGACATATGAATTGAAATATGGGGCTGTGCTTCCAAGTCTAATAGAGCAATCATCCAAATATGTCAGCCCAAAATCCCTCGCCAAATTTTAAATACACTTCGGTACGTAACTAATCAAACAATTCATATGGATCTTCACATCCCAATAATCCAAGAGGTCACCCACGAGAGAGAGAGCCATCAAGCACTACGACACGATAGCAACCCACCCCAATGCACTCTTAGAATAGTTGCTGGAACCTACAATCAATAAACGACTTACAAAACAGTGTCCTATAGATTGAATTTAGTAGTGTTATATATTTTTAGATATATATTGCCAATCTAAAGACAATGTAGTCTGCAAATCCAAAGATTGCATCACTGGATGTTAACCTATCATGTCGATTAGTAGTTAGTATTCTACCACTTGTCACCCATTTAGCTTATAAAATATACCTGTAATTCTGATTGCTAAATAATAAATTTTAAAAAAAATAAAAAATTCTTGTCAGCGTAACGAACAGAAATCTCACAATACCTCCAAGAGAAACAGGTAGAAAATATTTGTCCAATTCTATTTGCACTCTCCTATTTGATTTTTTTAGTGTGACTTCGACTTTTTCATTTTTAAACAAGAACGCATAGCGCATTCAAATGCATTACTTTATGCGGACGACACTAAAATCTTCAGGCTTATTCGTAGTGTCGATGATTGTCGTCTATTACAGCAGGATTTACTTAACTTAGAATCCTTCTGCACGAATAATAACCTTTGTCTGAATCTAGATAAGTGCTGTTTACTTTCACCCGAAAAAAGCAACCTATTCAGTATTCGTATAAACTTTACAATAAGCATCTTAATAAAGTGACAGAAGTTCGTGATTTAGGTGTTTTAATGGACGCTAAGTTATCTTTTGTGCCTCATATTTTTTTTTATTAAATGTCTTTTACCTGGACATTTTTGACATTATAATCTGATCATAATATTGATCAATGAATAATTTGTTTCTAACTTAAATTGCTACAGTTTGAAACTTAACTAAGGATCTGCTCACTAGTTCACCTCAGGTTCTGATAATTCAATTACACTAATTTTAACGTGAAACTACCGCACAAGTACTCTGCTTTTCACTCATTTCACTACACTAGTTCGAAGGGTTTAGTCCTCTTCAGTCTTCTTGTCAGGTTGGTGTTGTCGAGGAGCTGGAGTGCCTCAGCATTTACGTGTTGGAGAAGTCGTTGTTCGTGATGTCTTGCGATTTTGGTAATGGTTTGATTAACTGTCTCTATTTCAAGGTCCTTATGGACGTCACAGTTGCGGAAGTACCAAGGTGCATCGACCATGTCTCTCAGTACTTTTGTAGTCGTTGAATGATTTGGATATTGCTTTTGCTAGCACAGCCCCAAAGTTGTAGGCCATATGTCCATACTGGTTTTAGAACTTGCTTATAAAGAAGCAATTTATTGTGAATGAATAACTTGGAGTTCCTTCCTAGTAACCTTCTTTTTTCTTTTTCACGTGGGCTTTCCAGCGTAGCCTTGCATCTAAGGTCATGTCCAAGAATTTCGCCGAATCGGCGTGTGGAATCTGGGCATCGTTGATTCTAATGGGTATGAGCTGCTTTAATTTATTGGTGAAGTCTACATGTACGGACTTGCTCTCGTTGAGCTTGATACGCCAAGTTCTGGTCCATGTGTTTATTCTATCCATGGAGAATTATAGCTTTTCAGCAGCCTCTTCGTGATTTTTTCCTATTGCCATAATGGGTGTATCATCTGCAAACGTTGCAATGGTGTTCTGTTCAAGATCAGGAATGTCGCTATTGTATAGCAGGTAGAGTACTAGACCTAGTACACTACCTTGCGGCACTCCAGCCTTAATTTCTATTAATTCAGAATAGGCCTCTTCCTGCTTTATTCTAAAATATCTTCCTGAAAAGTATGATTTTAACAATTGAGAATGTTGTCGTGGCAAAGTTTTGTTCAATTTATGGAACAAGCCTTCGTGCCAGACTTTATCGAAAGCCTGGGCAACATCTAGGAATATTGCCGAGCAGACTTTCTTTTCCTCTAAAGACTTTTCGATAACATCTGTAATTCTGTGTACCTGATCTATTGTAGAATGGCTTTCTCTGAACCCAAACTGATGCGAAGGGATTAGGTTCTTTTCCTCTATTATCGGTTTTAATCTTTTAAGAAGTAAATTTTCAACTAGTTTCGAAGTAACCGGCAACAAGGAAATAGGCCTGTATGACGACACTTCTTGCGGTGACTTTCCTTATTCGAGAATCATTATTACCTCCGCTACTTTCCACATCGTTGGAACATATCTTAATTTAAATGTAACCTTAATAAGATAAGTCAATTTTACTATTGCTTTCTTTGGAAGCTGTTTAAGAATTTCTCCTGTGATTTGATCAAATCCGGGTGTCTTTTTTGGGTTAATATTCGTTTTGATTTCTTCCAAAACTTCTTTTGGAGTGGTGAGTGGAATCTCGACATCCTCTTGTCTTGGTTCAGTCCAATCTTGGGGGTCTTCTCCTGCATTTGGTTGGAAGATCTGTTCCAAGTGTTCTGCAAATCTATTTGCTCTTTGTAGGTTATTCCGGGCCCAACTTCCATCTGCCCTTCTAATTGGTGGGTTTTGAAAAGTAGGTCGTTTTAGGCATTTGGTGGCTTTCCACAAGGAGTAGTCAGTTTTACTGTCATTAGTTAAATCTCGCAGATAGCTTTCAATTGAGTCTTCTTTGATGCGTTGTATTTCTCTCTTTAGTTGTTAGGTGGCGTTGTTCAGGGCGGTTTTATCTACTGGGACCCTTGTTTGGTGCCATTTTCTTCTTAATTTCCTTTTTTCAGATACGAGTTCCCTAATTTCTTTAGGGTAATTATTACCCTTGACTCTAGGTTGAATCTCAGGGGTATTTTCCCATGCTGCTTGCTGGATGTTCATGACATGTTTGTCATTGAAGAACAGTTAGATACAGAAGTAGAACTGTTGTTCTACTTCTGTATCTAACTGTTCTTCAGTTCTTATTGGTACAGAAAGATTTATAGAGTTCTCAAGTTTGATTTTGAAACTTTTCCAGTCAGTCCTTTTATTGACTAGTCTATGTGGGAGTTCTTTCTGAATTACGGTGTCACTTAAGGTAAGAAGTATGGGAGAGTGATCTGAGCTCATATCCCATGCTTCTTCAACCTAAATGTAATTCGAAGAGATATTCTGACAATGAAAAAGTCTATTAGGTCAGGAATTTTGCTCAAATCTGTTGGCCAATATGTTGGTTTACCAGTCGCTAGTATTTCGCAGTTCAAGCGATTACATGCTCTCAAAAGTTCTTTACATTTCGTTGTTATTACCCTAGATCCCCACTGGGTGTTCTTTGCATTGAGATCACCTCCCAAAATGAATCTATATCCTTGCTTTTTAGAAAGTTAAGGTAGTGTTCTTCCTTGATGTTATGTCATGGTGGGCTATACCATTACTTCATACGTTTTAATTTTATCTATGATAGATGTTGCCTGTATTATGTTTGTTTGGTAACCTATTTGTTGGTGATGTAGAATGGAATCTTTTACAATGATTGCACTACCACCTTTTGTGTCGTTATTAGGGTGAATGGTGTGATATACCTTGTATCCTATAAACTTGATATGTGACTCCCTGGTAAAATGTGGTTCGGCAATGAGGCATATATCAATTTTTTCCATGTCCACGACTATTTGCAGCTCTTGCTGATGTTTATGTAGTCCATTGGCGTTCCATTCCATTATTCTCAGCTAGTTAACCATTTTTATTTTTATTTCTTTGATTGCGATATTCTAATTTGATAATGCGTTCATCCATTGCATTTAGCTTTTCCAATATTTGTTGAAGAGTTGCTTCGATTGTTGAATCTAATCTAATAGTTTTTCTATTATAATTTTCTTCCGTTTTTCCATTTACCGCTTGACTGTAGGTCATGGGTTTGATTCATTTTTTTGCTTCGGTTTTTCCACATTTACTCGTTCGATGCTTTGGGTCTGTCGAAACAGATTAGATTCCTTAGTTCGTTTGTTTTTAATTTTCTGCAATTCTTTGGCCACCAAGCATCCACGATAATTAGCTGGGTGTTGTTGGCCGCTGTGAACGCATTTCGGTTTTGCATCTTTAGGTTTATTACAATCTGCCGTTAAATGTTTTCCGGTGCATCTAACACATATGGGTTCCTTTGCACAGTATCTTTGCGTGTGCTCGTAGGCTTGACACCTTTTACATTGTGGTATTTATCTCGATTTTTTAATCGGCAGAATTTCTACCCTAATCCCCATTATATCGGTGATTGCAAAAATTTTGTTAATATCCTCGTCATGTCTAAACGCTAAGATAAACATATTCAAAGGTTGTTTGGTTTTGTATTTTAATTTGGGAATTGCTTCTAACAGCTTAAATCCTCTCTTTCTGAGCGACATGACTATCTGCTCAGGTTTGCTTAAGTGGTGTAACTTATTCGCTACTACTTTAATTGGCCTGTTTTGTTTGTTCTCGTATGAGTGCCATGAGTATTGTTTTTCTTTTAATATTGCTCTAATCAATTTAAAGCTGTCTTCGTCCTTGACGTTGATTTTGATATTCTTATCATTAATTATTTTAATTTGAAAATCATTTAACATTTCACTAATTTGTTCATGTAACTGACTGAAGTTTTCAATTCCATCCACGACTATCGGGGGGAGGAGGGCGTATTTTTCTGGCTACTAGTTGTTTTGTTTCCAAGACGTTTTGATTATTTTGTGGGGGTGTAAGCGATGTATCCATTTTTCTTTTCTTCCTATTTTTCTGGCGAATCCACCCTGTCTCATAAGCTAGTTCTTCTTCATCGGTGTAGTATTCAACTGTCTTTTTTTCTTCAGTGTTGTTAGACAATTTTCCAGCTCTGAGTATTTTCTCAGTTCTTCATACATCTTATGGATTTCATTTAACTAGATTTGGAGTTGGTCCGCCCTATTTATGGCACTTACCTTCTCTTTCTCCGATAATTTCCAGCTGTTGTAGAGTTGTTGTTCATTTTGCGAACGTTGATAATTTTCTTGGAATAACGCATTATTTTGATGCGTTAGTATCACTTCATTTTGTGATTGTGGTACAGTTTGTTGGGGAAACATATTTAGCGCGATAACTTTACGACCGTATTAAGGTCGCCAGATATCACTCGCGTGCAATGATACCCGTTTATTTTTAGCTTCGCGACAGAGCTCTCGACACTTGTTTATCGCTCAAAAGTCAAACGAATACTTTGTGCCTCATATTGACAGTATTTTATGCAAGGCCTATAAACAATTAGGTTTTATATTAAGAGTAGGCAAGTCTTTTAAGAGCTCTTTTACATATATACTTTTATACAATAGTTATGTTCGTAGTAGATTGGAATTTGCTTGTTTGGTTTGGCACCCACTGTATGAAATTCATTCTAATAGAATTGAGAGATTGCAAAAGAAATTTATAAAAGCTTTAGAATATAGAACAGGAAATTACTATTTGGATTACGAAACCTCTCTTAAAACGCATAGACTACCCTCACTCAAATGTAGACGTGAATGTGCTGACGCTGTGTTTATTTATAAAATAATAAACAACTTTGTTGATGTACCCGCCTTATTACAAAACATCTTGTTTCGCATACCCCGTAAACAGGAAAGGAGTTGCTGTAAAAAGAATCTTTTTTCTGTTGCTAGCAGTAAAACATGTCATGCTAAAAAAGTTTCATTAGACGTGCACGTAGACTTCACAATGATAGGTTAAATAATGTTGATCTCTTTAATAAATCTTTAGTAAAATTTAAAACTAATAAATAAATTACTTTTAGAAGTTCAAATTTAGATTTTCAACTTTATGTATTTTAAGTAATTATACTTTAAGTAAATATTGTAACCACGAACAGATACATAAAAGATAAAAATTTACTACTAAGTACTAATTCACGCATGCCTGTACTATTACTAGGGAACTTTAGGTCTTAAATTACTCTAAATTATGTAGCAATATCTGTTTATGTGACTGTATGTTCCTAAATACAAATAAAAAAAATAATTTCGTAACCCCACATTCGTATTTTTGCTGCATATTTAGGTACACAATTGAAATGAACCTTCATTCAAATCACAGTTTCAACGTACAGAGGTACCAGTAGTTCCTTCTAAAGAAACACCAGAGAAATTTCTTTAGCTTCGTAATTCTTTTTTATCATCTACAGAACGACCTAAGTTTTCGTACGATTTTTAATTTTTTTTAAATCTCTTTCGCTTTACACATATTGAAGTGAAGGATAAAAAAGGCGTTATTACTTTACAATAAAAAAGAATCTGTGTAATGTTCTCTTCATTCTAGAATGCAGGTCGCATTCTTCGTGTTGGTTGCTTTTTCTTTTCTTGTGTCAATTTGGATATATTTTTGATGTCCTGGTTGGTTCTTGTAGCATTTACTTGACTTTGCGAGTGGAGTGACTTATCTAACTTAAAGCATTTACCAAGAGTTAGCATTTCTTTATGTAGCTGGCTGCAAAATTAGTAACGCCTCAAACAACGTAATGTATAGTAAGCTATATCTTGTGCTTGATAACATTATCTTTATTATGACAATGAAAATGAAATTTGAAAGATACCTTGGGCTACAATATTTTTCTCACTGTTTTTTTAACACTGTCTTCTTCTTTATGAACAATAGCCACAGAAGTTTAAGAACTAATTTGTTTTCACTTTTAACAATCATAATATTGTACCTCTTGAGCAGATACCAGTCTTGGCGTTTTTTTAATTACATATTCAATAAGATAACTGTTGAAAAAATAATTATTCGTGTTACTAATAGGATATCTTTTTTTTAATAATCTATTGTAAATTTACAATCTCTTCAATTAATGTACAAAGTAATAAGTAAATAGGATAGTAAATTGGCAAATGGCTTGGGTTGAGCTCTATCCATTGATGGATCGCCAGGATTTATTCAATCAGATCTTCAGGCCATTGGCGCTTTAGTCTTCTGTGAACTACCCGTTGGTTGTAGAGCTCGGCTATGAATTGGTTGTTGTAGTTTAGAGCACGATCACGGCTATTTCTGGCTGTGGTTCTAATTACTTCGTTGACGTAAGGAATACCTAAGTCATTGTGGAGTGTCTGGTTGCTGCATTCGCTATTGTTCGTAATGTCTTGGACTGGAATGTTTGTAAAATTTTAATGTTTGAAGGTTTGCTACAACCCCACAGCTCAATCCCCATATGGTTTTATATAGTAGGAGTTTGTTGTTAAGGATAACTGAGATTTTCGTCCGATTAGCCAGTACATCTTATTTACTTTTAAGTTGAGTTGCTGTCATTTAGCTCTAATACGAGGTTTCCAGGTTAACTTCTGATCTAAGTGAAGCCCGAGATATTTAACTTCATTTTTATTGGTATGATAACTTGGGGACAGCCAATTTTCCTCGTAGTAAAAGTATTTGTGTAGATTCACCTCCGTTGACTTATTTTCCACTGGTTTAGCCATGTTTGTAAGATATTTACATGAATTTGAGGTTTTTTGGCTGCTCGGATTAAGACATGGATCTGATGACGGCGAAGGTGGTAATTAGTGTGTTGTTTGTGGTTGGGACGTCTGATGTAAATAGAAGGTATAGGAAGGGCCCAAGGACGCTGCCCTGTGGGACTCCAAAATGAATAGTATGGTAACTCGATAGAAAACCCTCCAATTTAATTTGAAAGTGTCTTTCGTTCTGGTAAGAGTTTAGTAATAAGTTAACTGGATAAGGTAACTTCTTTTTTATTTTGTACAGTAACCTTGAGTGCCACATCTTATCAAGTGCCTGTTGGATATCCATATACACAGAAGCACACACTTGTTTTCCCTCTCGACTGTTTCTGATGTGGTTTACAATTCTGTGACATTATTGGATAGTAGAATGACTGGGTCACAAACTAAACTGATGTAGTGGAACTAGCTCGTTAATTGGTGATGTTTCCTCAATTCTGCGTAGCAAAATTTGTTCAAATATTTTAGAAAGTAATGGCACATTCTTGTGGTGGCTTTCCAGGCTTTGGCACCATAATAATTTGAGCTTATTTCCACTGAACTGGTATATGTAACATAGTGAGCATACGATTGAATATAGAAGTAATGAGTAATATTGCTTTTCTTGATAGTTGTTGAAGTATCATATTCTGGTGTTTTAGATACCTTTGTTAGCTTTATTTCCCGGTGAACCTCGACAGGCGTAAATGATCTTGGAGGTAGCGATAGTTGGCCAGGTGAGTTGAGAAATGTCTCTACTTCTTCGTCAGTATTTAGGTTATTTGGTAGGAGTGGTGTAAAGACTTGGGCATAGTATTCACCAAAGATATTTGCTTTTTCAGCATTAGTACGGGCTTCTTAAAGGTGGAACTGCTAATGTAAGTTTTTTGAATTTTTTTCTGGCCTTCCAGATGGTTTGGCCTTCTGGTGCTAGGTTGTTAATGTAGTAACTAAATGTTTCGTTCCGATTTTGTTGTATTGGATTGTGAAGTCTGTGTTAGTCTGTTGAGAATGGTCTTGTCTAATGGGTTTCTTGACAGTTGCAATTTGTTTCGGGCTCTACGTTAATTGCTTTATATGGAGTAGTATATTGAGACCTTCTGGTGTCAAATTTTGTTTTATTGGAGTAGCCTGCCAGGCTGCTTCTTGAATGAGCTTGGCTACGTATTCTACAGTTTCATATATTTCATTTGGATTTTGTATTTTGTAATTTAATTTGATATTATTGTTAATATTGCATTGAAAGTATTCCCAGTTAACTTCCCTAGTACATAGTCTTGCTAGAGGATTTTTTGTTATTAGGCTAGTGCTCAAAGTGATTATAATAGGACTATCACCTGAATTTAGATCTGCACAACTTTCTATTTTACCATGCACTAGAAATTTCTTTTGTGTTTGTTTAAGTCTGTAAGTTAGCTCTCTGGTAGACAAATTCCGCAGGTCATTTTGAGGGATTATTTGAAGTAAGTTACGTCTTTTTGTAGTAATCAGCCTGGAGCTCCAGACAGTATGCTTGGCATTCCAGTCTCCTGCGATAAGAAAACGTGGACTTAATCGAAGTAAAAATTCCTGGTATTCTGCAGGTGTTATGTTATGTCTATGGTCCACCTATACAAACAGATCCGATGGTTAGTGGTGAAGGTAGTAATTTTATTTGTATTAGAGCACCTTGAATTTTATTAGTATGGCAGTAGTTTGTAGTGATTTATCGCTGATCTGATTACTAATAGGATATTGTGAGCAAAACCGATTTTACTTTGGTAACGCTTTTTTTGGCGCACTTACAGGCACCACAGCCTCAAGCGCTTATTGTGCCCACTAACATGCACTTATATGCTAGGACATTCACACACACCCATGGGTTGAGCGAGACTCGAACTCGCGTGCGCCGGCTAGAGGACAGAGCCAACTGGCTGAACCATCTGAGCCACCTTGTCCCCTTGGTAACGCTCATATTTCAACGAATATTTAACAGTTAGCTATTTCTCTTAAATCTTACAGTCTTACTACATAATATGCCTATTTTAATACCCTTATAGAGAATATTATTTTGATAAACTATATAATACTGAAGAGGCAGGCGTGTAAATAGCCGTGCCCTCGTGGTGCGGTGTGGGGAACTAAGTACGGCCCGTTTTGAAAAGAAAGACGCTGAGGCCCAAATCGTTCCTTAAACGGCCGGTGCGAAAGCGGATGGGGGCGGCTACCGATATCAACCGATGAGTAATTGCCAAATCGCTCACCTGTAATCGGCTTCGGCTTCGGCGGCGTTGGTTTTACGGTGGCCACCTTGTTGCGATGTCTTCGTGCCTGGAACACGGCCGCACTGCCCGGGATGCGATGCGAAAGTCTTGCGGAATAGTTAAATGTGGGTAAAATAAACACGACCGAATTGGCCGCGATGCGGATCGAATCTATCTCTTGCGGGTTGGTTAAACACGACCGAATTGGCCGCGTTGCGGGTCGAATATTTTTTGCGGGTTGGTTAAGCACGACCGAATTGGCCGCGTTGCGGATCGAGTAATTCTTGCGGGGTAGTTATCTGCGGGTTGGTTAAACACGACCGAATTGGCCGCGTTGCGGATTGAGTATGTCCTGGGCTTCGCGCGTGGCTTAGCGGTAGTTCATTTGCGGGAAATCTTAAGTCGACAGCACTTTTCGTCTCAAAGGGTGCTGCCGACGGCGTATGCAGACTCGCTGGCTGAGCAAATAGAATAAACCGAGAGCATATCTTCCTACTATCAAACTCTTCGCGAACAATATTATGTACCGTGACGTTTCTAATTAGTTGCGGGATCAATCACCGATTTTCAGTGTCAGTACTTGTCGTACCCGTTTGATCATGTCTGGAGTGTTGCTTGTAGATGACCGACCCAAACGTGAATCGTCCTCAGTCATTTCCTTCTCGTCGCGAAAACATCTGAACCAATCCATCCTGTACATTTGAACCAACATTCCATACATTTCTATTACCGTTTTCTTAAATTTGTACCAATTTGTAACAAAACTGGATGTTCCCTCGTTAGTTTTATCTCTTACAATGATTATGTTCGACTGCTCACAGTGGGTTTTTTTAGAAAAGCTAAAACGCATTTTTGCTTACTTACTTACTGTTTGGTCCTGACGGTCCTTCTACGACCATGGCCTCTCTTTCGAGCTTCCCAGCTGCCTGCTTTTTTCAGATTTTCTCTTATACTTTTCTATTTGGTCCGGTCTGTTGCCAGTTTTTGACCTCTGCTTTCTTCAGATCCCCATATCTACCATATCTAGCCATCTCGCCCTTGGTCTTGCACTTGGTCGCTTTCCTTCCAGATGCCCCATAAAAATCTTCCTAGCACTTCCTTCTTCTATACTTAGCGCGTTATACCTGTACCATAACTCAAAATTATATCTTACGCCACTTCCCATTTTCCTCCATGGGCCCAAAAATATCCCTTACCACTTTCCGTTCCCACCTATTGAAAGTTTCTATTTGTCTTTTATTCAGTGTCCATGCCTTTGCCCCATACACTGCAGTTTGTCCTAATATAGTCTTATACACTGTTAAATTTGTGTTAGTTAAGATGTCTTTATCTTTGAAAACATGTTTTAGTGTGTAACAGCATGTTTGCTGTCGCCAGCCTTGCTGCTATGTTTTGTGAGATTTCATTCGTTTCAGTTATTACTGCCCCGAGGTACTTAAATTATGTCACCTGCTCGAAGTTGTTTTGATTTACCGTGAGCGGCTGGCGTTATACGGAGCCCTTCCTTGCTGTGATCATATATTTACATTTGTTTCGTTGACTCTAAGCCCTACCTTGGCTGCGGTTTATTCCAATTGTCCATACACCTCCTTTAGCTCGTTTTACTGGCCTCGCTATTATAACCACGTCATCCGCCTAGCCGAGGATATGAAATATTCTATTTATGATTAATCTGGGCTTCTCTCAATATTTCTTCTAGGACCAAACTGAACAGTACGGTCGAGAGGGATCACCCTGCTTCAGGTCTTCGTCTACCCCGAAACCTTCTGATAACTGGTCCTGTACTCTCACTATTGCGTTGGCATCTTTAAGACCCATCTTTACCATGTTTATTATTTCATCTGGTACATTTAGCTCTTCTAGCACTATATACATTTCTTCTTTCATAGCAGTGTCATAAACTTTGCTGTCAATAAAAAGAAGAAAGAATGTGATATCTTGCTTACAGCTTTTTTATAATATCTGCCTCATCTTGAAGATATGTTCAAAAGTTGATCTGCCTCTTATAAAGCCACACTGGTACTGGCCTACTTTTATTTTCATTATTAATTCTAGCCTTTTCGCTATTGTTGCACTTAAAATTGTGCTATTCCTCTACAATTTTGTAATACACTTTTGTCTCCTTTTTTGTGCAAGGGGAAAATGCTGTTCTCCAGCTGATTGGCATGTCTTCGTCTTGCCGCACTCTTATTATAAGCCGGTACATTTTTTTTCCAGATCTTTTCCCCCGTATTTTATCATTTCTCCTGTTACCTGATTTGTACCTGGCGCTTTATTATTTTTTGCTTATAAACTATTTCTCGCACCTCGTCTTCTATTGGCAACTCTATTTCCTCTTCAACTGACTTGCCCTGTTCGGGTTCTCTTGTTACCGGCTCTTCACCGCGACTTTCTTCCGAGTTCAGAAATAATTCAAAATATTCTTTCCATATTTTTATATACTGCTGTTTACTTCCTACCAGGTTATCCTTAAATAAATACACTCTGAGTTGGTAACTTTTTTTGCGTTTTTATTGTTTTATAAAATGTTCTTTTATTCTTCTGTCGCTCAGGGTTTTCCAGCTATAGGAGCGTTTGTTTCTCATACTACATTTTCTCTCTACTTTTTTTACATGTTTTTATTTTCTTTAGTTACTAGGTTTTTCTTCTTTCTTTTCGCTATTTCTACTTTCCTTTTATTTCTGCTGCTGTTTTAATTACTACATTCTTTACTTGTTTTCATTCTTCCTCTATGCTCCCTTCTCATTTATTCTCTTTTTTTTTCGCTAATCCTTTCCAACTCGTCTAATATTTCTGCGTATACCTTGCTGCTACTGTTTCTTCTTTTTTCAGTTTGCCTGTATCATACTTTTCCCTTACTTTCCCTCACTTTTCTTTCCTAATTGACACCTTCTGTTTATTTTGACGCGTACCAGAAATGATCTGTATTACAATCAGCCCTCTGCAGCTCCTTACATCTTGCACATCTGATACATGTCTTGAATCAATTGTTACAGGGTCAATCTAATTCCTCATTACCCCATCAGGGTGCATCCACGTTTCTTTATGGATTATTTTGTACTGATATCTTGTAATACAAATGACCATATCAGTACTTCCCGCTAAATCTATCACCCGTGTTCCGTTGTCGTTACTATCCTCATGCAGACTGCGTCTCTCCGTTATTGTTTGGTAATGCGCCTCATTGCCTATTTTTGCATTAAAGTCTCCTAATAGTATTCTGACATCATGCTTCTTTCTTTACATCTTTTTTCTCCTCTGTGGGAGCATGCACATTACAAATTGGTAGGTTCGCAAATTTTTATTTAATTCTTAAAACCGCTATCCTCTCATTCATCGGTTGAAACTGCATGATTTCCCCTTTTAGTGTATTACTTATCACAAAACTAACACCGAACTCTCCAACTTTTGCTGCACTACTTGCTATCATATAATTTCCCGACTCTATTATCCCATTTTCCTTCCATCTCGTTTCCTGTATGACCACTATGTCTAATTGGTAGCGATTAATCTCCTGTTTCAGATTTTCTAAAGCCCCTACTCGAACATTTCATGTTTCCAGCATTGTACACTTTCTTTGCTTCTGGAATCGTTTAGTTCTTTTTTGTTTTTTAAAAATAATAGTGTGTTTCCTCCTTGCTGTATTAGTGATAGTCCTCATTTGATTCCTGAACTCTTCATCTTCTGTATTTCCTGGCGATCTCAAACTCAAAGTCCTTACTCTTGAAGCCTTATCTCCTTCGTAAGTCTCTTTATTTGCTGTGTTCGCCTGTATTTCGTCTAACGTAAATCCCTTCCCGTTTACTACAAGTTTATTGTACTTTATTTGTACTTTGCGCCCTTTTTCACGGACTTGTTTTGCGAAAGGGGTAAACTTCTTGCGCTGCTCTCGTATTTTCTTTGGGCAGTCCTCTGAAATCTGTAGATCTGTTCCTTTTAGTTCTTAGTGGCTCTTAAGATCTCCATTTTCTTACTCCAATTTACTGACAATTTCATCTTCTGTCCCTCTCGATATTTTCCTACCCTCATTACCTCTCCCCTTTTTATCATATATTTTTCATTTAGACCCATTTACTTGAACACTTCACCTACTTTCCTTTTCACTGCTTCCCCCGTCTCCTCTTCAGGTCTACTACCCCTTGAACTACTATGTTTCTCCTTCTATTTTCTCTTTCTCGATTTTCTATCCTTCTGTCCTGCTATTCCGCCTCCTTTCTTAATTCTAGGTTCTCTTTTTTTAAAGTTCTTAATTATTTATTATCCATCTTTTCGTTCAAGCCATTAATTTGCATCTTCATGTCTTCTAACTGTGTTTTAATTCCGCCTAACATTGCTAATACTTTTTCTGTATCATTCACTTTTAAGTATGCATTGCATTGTTTCTTTAATATCGGCGACAAATATAAACTTTACTTTAATTCTACCCTACACAATGTTTCTATTTTTAGATTGACAACTGTTTATTTCCCGCGCACTCGACACCTTATCAGCGTCCGATTTCTAAACTCGCTTCCTCTACTTATAACTAATCCTACTTAACTTTTAACTGTTGACACTTGATCCGCTACATTTATTTAATCACTTTTTCTTTTATGATTTATTTGCGCCTTTAAACACCTTTTATAGGCTTTTATTTTACGTATTTCACTCCCGTGTTTACCTTGACCGTTAGCCAGGACCGGATACATTTCTGCATTGTCACTTAATTAGCATATTATAATGCAAAAATGTATATTATATTAATCCTATCTTCATTCCCACATTATAGCGAAGAGAAAATTAAATTTATAATTATTCTTATAATAATAAAGCTTTTAGTCTGGTTTCTCTGCATACTTGTATTTTAAATTATTTTTTAATCATAGAAAGGCCCAAAAAAATTATTTTAAGTGGATTAATACTAACTAGTAATGTTCTCGCACACTGTTTGAGAAGTTGAAGGAGCGAATTGTTAAAATTGCGAAGGTATTATTGCATAAACTGTCAAAACAATCGCCAAACCTTTTACATGTTAAGTCTGTGGGAACTGGATTTGCTAATTGCTCTAAATCCAGTTATCCGATTTCGAAACAATTTATCAGGTTACCTCACTCGCTTCGAATTCTATCATTGTAAAAAATTTCATAGTGATCGATTTCGTAGTGAAAGCGCTACAGATGCAACAGACTGATGGAGATTGTCTCATTCACCCACTGTATACCAGTGTATAAGGAGCAGTCGCTCGCTTCGCTCGCTCCTGCAATCAATTTTTTTTTGCTTTTTTACTGCTTCGTCCCACTTTCTAATTTTTATATTAGTTGACAGGAATTTTGCAGTGTAACTGTCAACAGAATTTATTCCCCTCCCCTTCCCCCCTCCCGCTGATAAGTTTGCAATACTCGTATATAGTATAAATATTGCCGAAGTGTGAATACATTGGGAATAAGTGGATCGAGAGCGCGAATTCAGTCTGACGGTACTTGAATATGCCTTTCACAATTCTGGGATCAATGAACTGCTGCATGATACGACATATAAGTTTTTAGAGATTTCAAATAACCGAAAGGTCTTCGAGTTTCAAGAAGTCTTGCAAAAGTAACGGGATTTTATTTAGACGACACTGTTAATCCGAAAAAGTTGAGTAGAGCCCCATTCCCATGACAGTTGAGTCGAGTTTAAAACTTTCGATTTTAAGTAGTTTTCTTAACAGCAGACCAATTAGTTTATTTCTATTTTCACTAATTTTGCAATTTTAAATGTTACGTGCAAGGTTTTATATTCATCTCGACATTTTATTTACAAAGCAAGACAACGTTTTAGTAATAGAAAATAAAATAACGGTATCGTCAAATAACGCCGTCTTTGGTTCAACGTCCGTAAACGCTTTTAGCAGCCGACTTGTCTTATTGTTAGTCATGCAGCAACATTTTCTTCAGCTACTAGTAGTGCCCTATCATTTTGCATAATGTTGAAGGTCGAACACCGAGCCGTAATTAAATCTCTTACTAAAAATTTTTGGTCCAACCGACACTAAATAACATTTGGATGGTTTGGGCGGTTAATCTTTGGCAGCACAACTCCATTTGGGCTGAGAATGTATGAGGCTAATTACGTGCAGATCAGGCAGTTTATGAAACAATTGACCTGGTATGGTCATCTACCGTCAAAAAGTAATGAGATGCATACCAACAGAAAACCGTAAAGGGGAAGACCGTAAAAGTCATGGATTGATGTAATAAGAAAATCTATGAGCAGTAGAGAACTAAAAGAAGAAGAAAGTTACAACCGAAATGAATGGCGATTAGGCATCGTACAACGACGAAGGTCGTTATAAAATCAAAGATACGTATATTGTCACAGGTTGAAAAATGGCAACGTGTGATCTGTTGTGAACAATTCTTAAACCTCTGTCACAACAGAGAAAAAGGTCTTTAATCGATTGTTTAAATTTTTTTTTGATAATCTTCGACTTGTTTTTTAAATATCTACTGTGTCTCTGTGCTTCTTTATGTTTGTTTTCAATTATTGATTTTTTTTAGAACTGTTGTACAATTCCTTGATTCGACATTTCACAATTAGTATTAAAAGTAACATTTATTTGATTACTTATTATATTCTAGTTATAGAAGATAAAAGAAAGTCAATATATAGATTGGTCGGAAAATGAAAAGGAAATAAGACTACGGTCTTTAAAAGAAATTTTGTTAATTGATTTTAAGGAAGGGAACACAGTAGATAAGAGTACGGTAGACCTTGGCCTGCGACACTGGATTCGACGCTAACAGTAAACATCTAATACTCTTCGGTCATCATACCTACCTGTCCTAGTACGCCTGAAATAGGAAAAGAAAACAGTGATAAGTGTATTAGGCCAGCTTGCGCATAATTTACACAACGTTATCAAGGAAAAAAATGGAATGCTAAGTTGAATTTCACGATAACGTCCCTACCGATAAGGCCACAATTGCTCACGTTGTTTTGTGTGGCTTCGAAGAACCTTTCCACCTACCCTACAGCTCGGATCAAGCCCCTATTTTCAAAAATGAAAGTAGATCTCAAGATAAAAATTTAGCAACAATCAAAAGTCGCAGAATGCTGTTTTGGCGCATTTTGCGGATAAAACTTCAGAGATTATTTTAAGATGTAATAAATTTTAAAATCTTTTGGCTCTTATCTCGTACTTTAAATAATTATCTTGTTTGGCCAAATATTTCAAAAAATATAAAACAATTTATGGTAAATTATAAAAATGTAATGAAACAATAAATTAATCTCAAATTTACCTTACGTTTTAATTAATTTCCAGTTTTGTTGCTGTACTGGCATTAATGTCTCTGAATGTGAGTTAATTGTTTTATATTCGTTTGGATTATCTTAGTATATAAATCCCAGTGTCCTAATCGACTAACATCACCCAGTCCAAGCCACTGAATGTAAAAATATTAAAATTTGTGACCTATATCACGTAAATTTTCGCTAAAGTAGCCATTTTGGCTTTCCACCTGTAAGAGGTAAACGTTTTAGGTCAATTTTAAAAACGACCAATCTCAAAACATCGAGTTTTAGTGTACAGGTCCTTTAATAAAATCCATGGAGCTTGAGTTTGGCCGTTTTTGTTTTCCAAACACCCAAGAAGGCGATGAAACAAATTTAATTTTATTCAAGTTTCTGAAGGGCCTAGAATTTTAATTTTTTTAATTTTTTTTAATATTGAGATCTTTTAGATTCTAAAAATTCACACCCCTAAAAGAACCAATGTGGGGTATGAAGTTGGGACCTAATAACACTAAAACGTTGGATGCACAGGAGAACGAGATTTTTGTTTGTATTTGCCAGTTGTGAGGGTGTTTCCAGCAAGGGCGGAGAGATGAAAAACCCCTGGAACTGGAAAATCAAAGAAGCCTAACGTGCGATGTATCACTGGATATGAATTAGAGCAACATAGTACAGCAGTCAGGTATTTTCAACCTGGAAAATATTCCGAAGTTAATGATATTTTGGAATGTCGTCTGTGTGTAGCCTGTGGAGTACAATCTGAGTTTTCGACCTCAAGATATACACATTTGTACCTCCTTTTCCCATTCCAAAAACACTTAAATTCTACACTCACAGTCGACTTCAAGTGGGTATAGTGGAGGGGGTGTAGGGAGAAGGGGTGGAAGGTCGGCTGACCAGGTGCCAGTTTACAAGAATTTGGGCCCAAACTTCTTTTAAACATACGTTACATCCCCAATCATAATGGGAGAAAAGAATGATTTTGGTCGCACGACTAGCATAATGGTATGTCCCAGAGCAAGACATTTCTTCTTCCACGTTTATTTGTCAAAATAATCGTATGCAGGAGAAGCAGTGTCTCGGGGACAACATGATAAAAACCACCATAAAAATTACAATGGGAGGGTAAGCAGTAGTGCTGAACATTTTAGAGCGGATATCCTCTAAAATAATTTTGCCTGCAGTTTGAGTTTGAGGATCTTCTTTTTTTCGTTCAACTACCAGTTGTCAGGAAAAAATTTGTGGCCAGTGTTCTTGAAACATACGACACTCCCTCTGTTGGGTGAACCAGAGATGATTATATTTTTCACAATTTTAACATGTGGACGAGAATTTTTAAGTACCTCATCAAGCAACTGTCAGAGGGAAAACGGACACTCATCACTGTTCTTTTCGGTAAAGGTGAATATAATTTCCATGGCTTGATCTATGTTAGGAGTAGATTGTCCCGGCTTTTTGGGGCACGTGCAGATAACTTGTAAAAATTTTGAATACACTTTTGGTAGTATTCCATGTATCAAACATGATCATCCATCACCTCACTGTCTTGCATATGACAAAATCGTGCTCACTACCTCTGGGAGCGTCACTTTGACTACAGGATTCCGCCTTTCCTTGGGTAACTTAGTCTGTTTTTGTCTGTACTCTTTAATAACTTTCCTCGCCCCCCAAGTTAGCACAAGGTCCTTGAGATCGAAAACTCAAATTCTACTTTATAGAGTACCGGCAAATAACATACCAAAGTTAACTACGGAATACTTTTCAGGTACCTCCCTTCATTTATTACTTGCCGCTCGGACTACTTGTTTTCTATGTTCAAACTTCTCTCGCTCAAGGTGAGAGTGAGGTATTACAATGAGAAACTCAAATCATTTGGCACATCATTGTACAGGGAATGAAATATACCTTCTATCTGAGTTTTGCGATTAATTATTGGGTGGACGACATGAGCGTAGTGTACGAAAACCTCTTTAATAGTATGAAACCTAAAAAACCCAGATTGCGACATATCATCAGATTGTATTCAACCTACCCATCTAAATACATGCCTAAATAGGGCAAAATTAAAGTGAGATCTTGGAATTTAGATAATAAACCGTGCGACAAATTATTTTATGGGGAGTATTATAACGAGCCGTGAAGCTCGAAGATGCGGAACCGCAGAAGAAAAGGACCAACAAAATAAAAACAAATGAAAAGCATAAGAGGAAGGGAAATTGAGGAAAGGGTGATTAAAGGAGAAGAGAACGGAAAGAAAGAAGAAATCTAAAATGATACTTAGGTTGCAAGAAAGGGAGTTATCTAAAATAGAATGAAGAAGAAACTATAGATGTTTAAGATAAGGATAACGGAGGGTTATCAAATTTTTCAATTGATATTTAGTGGTTAACTGAAGAGCGTAAATGTGCTGCAGGATATATAAATCTGTATTGGCTAATTTCTAATTGTCTGTAGAAACATTTCATTTATTTTGGGTTTAGTCAAAAAGTGGATAACTAATTCATGTCTCAAATACTTTCTTAATTTTTTATTTAAAAATTGAAGCAAATCCGTCTGGTTTCTTATTTTTAATTCTATTGGTTACTTAAATGAATGGATAAAAAATGAAATCGTTAAAGCAATTCCAAATAATTTTTGCTGTAATGCAAATTATTTTAAAATGCAATCAAAACCCTAAATATCTGTGGGCACAGTTTATTTATCGGCTGATCGTCTAAATTAATTTAAATGTTTGATGCCTCAATTCTATACTTATGCGTACTGTGCATTAATAAAATGTTTAGAACTTCTGGAACGTGCATTAAATAGCTCAAGTGGGTTATTGTTTGTGAGAAGAGTAAGGTAAAATGACGGTTTCCTTTCTTGTTTACATTACAGCTTTGATATGATTATAATAATTATAATAATCAAGCCGGCCATAAGACACTTTGACGCAACTATTTGCACAATGAAATAATAAATCACATTTTTTACAGCGGGTTTGCTCCTTCGTGTAGAATAATGTTTGTCAATTTCAAGAATTTATTAAAAGACTAACAAGAATATCGTTTCTGCAGATGAAATAAACTTTAATAAAAATAGTGTTATACTCAAAGTAATCTATGCATCAGTGTTCAAAATAGTGCCAAGAAGGTCGCACCGATAGGTGCCCACAGTTTGAAAGGTAACCAAAAGCGCAACTTTGTTGAACGGTGACGAGTTCCTGACGTAATTAGTGTTTAAGACTGAAATATATAATAAATAGTGGAGACCAGTGTGAGTTGTTACCAACGAAATTCGCCGATGAAAGTGAAGTAGCCCTAATGTATCGGCTTCTGCTCTGAAGAAGCAAATAACTACAAATTTTAAAGACCTGAGCTGCAGAAGCCATTCCCACTACATAGTAAAATAATTTGCTAGTTTTAGTCATCACGAAATGACATCAGAAAGATTTTGTTTTTCTCAGAAATAAATTATCAACAATGAGTCAGAGAATTTCTTCCATCTTACTCAGGATACACATTAAACAGCTTGATTCTACGTTGTTTTATAATCTCGCGCCGCTATCTAAAATCTTGCAACCGTTTCACCATAACCACAGCTCGGTTTTTATTAAATTTTATGCTAATTGGCCAAACTTTGCGAAAGATTCTTGATTGGCAAAATGTGTTAATTAAAACATGGTATGACACAAATTGGGACCTATTGAAAGTCAAACAATTTATTAACTTAATGAATTCCACGCATCACTCGTGGTGCGTAACGACACTCAATTGCTTTAAGGTGATACTTTTCATGGTAAGGGCAGTAATTCTCTGATCGAGTTAATTGTTCCTATTTGGCTAAATTATTTAATTAACCTCACTGAACACATTTACAAACCTTAAACGATAGAAAAGTTGTCGTTGGTTTCATGAAAACGAATGGTTCCGCGTTATCACGCGCAAAACACTCACAATGCTTATGAACATAAATAACACCCGGCACTTACTTAGATTACAGCAGTGCAGAACAGATGTCAAGTGCTTGGCGACATTTTGCGCGCGCGCCCCTCGCAATACCATTTTCGGTCAAAAGATCACACTTTTCTGCTATTGTCTGGCCATGGTTAATTCAGATCGCATTCAAAACTATAACTCGCACCCCGTCTCTTCAAAGCGAATCTAAAAAGCTCTCAACCATTAAAATCGGTTGCTTCCTCGATTTACAGTGTGTGTATTTCCTTGGCGCTTTAATAATATGGATATACATACTATTGTTTATTTAAATTGCAGCATCAATATAAAATGGAAATTAACAACTTTAAGTTTTTAGATTTATTTTATAGTATATAGAATATAAATGATTAGATTCCTAAAGCATTTGCCCATATAACGGGTGACAAAGGATAACGGGAATTTTTGAAATCCGTAGTGATACCCATGAGCGGGACAGTGACTTTGAGCAAGTAAACACGTTGCCATTTTAGTAACCATGAATCAGTGGAACAGGCAACAGCGTGCGTTAGCCATAAAAAATGTTTTATAAACACAGTGATAGTTTGGAAGCTGTACAGAGGGAGTTCCGACGTTCTTACAACTTAGGACGTCATGGTGCCGTTCCATCAAAGCACGCGATAAAAATTTGGATTAATAACTTTAAAGAGACTGGATCTGCCCTAAAGAAGAAACCAACATGACGACCAAGAAGTGCTCGTACTCCACATAACATTGATGTCTGTCTTACGGAGTCTACGGCGTTCAATTGGTAAGCAAGCAGCTGCGGTTGAAATGTCCCGAGAGAGTGCTTGCAGAATTCTTCATTTAGATTTATAATTTTATCCATACAAGCTGCAGATAGTGCAACAACTGAAGGGGAACGATTACCAGTTGCTATTAGAATTCTGTCCACAAATGATAACAAACATAAACAATGACGATGAATTTCTAAGCAAGTTGTGGATGTCAGATGATGCCCATTTTCATCTCACAGGTTACGTGAATAAGCAGAACTACCGTCACTGGACAAACGCAAATCCTAATGAGGTTTATGAGCACCCTTTACACGCTACTAAGGTGATAGTATGGTGTGCTGTTTTATTACATGAAATCATTGGACCTTACTTTTTTTAAATCAACAGGGGATCACAGTAACTGTTAATGCGGATGGTTATGAAGAAATGTTACAATCTTTCGTTACACCTGAATTGAGAAATTTTCCACACACTCAAGAAACCTGATTTCAACAGGATGGAGCAACATCACACGCTGCACAGCAATCGATGGAAGCTGTACGAGAATTGTTCGGTAACCGTGTGATCTCAAGATTCGGTAACGTTCCCTGTCCCCCTAGATCGCCGGATTTGTCCGTTTGTGATTTTTTCTTGTGGGGCTATCTCAAGAGTAAAGTACACATGACTCGACCAAGAGCATTGGATGAGTTAAAACAGAGAATTCAGGATGAAATTCACAGTATCCCAGCTGAGATGTTGCAGCGGTCAATGAGGAATCTCAACAACAGATTTCAACAATGCATTCGTACAGGAGAGCTACATCTAATGGACGTAATTTTTAAAAAATGTAAAATTTCATTAATGTTTCTGAAATTGCAAATTTTAAGGTTTCAATTCCTATGAATAAAATGTTTTTCTTCTACCACTCTTGGTTTTATTGGATTGTTAAAAAATTCCCGTTATTCTGTGTCACCCTGTACATTTACAGTTATTCGATAATGTATGGCCCCACCTCTAATTTTTCTGGCCGCTTCCAGTCTTTTCGTATCGAGCGAATGTTGTTATGAAAACCTGCATTTCATTCATTATCGACACGCTTCTGTAATTCACCCAGATCCTCTGAACGTCTTGGATGCGGCTGTACCCTTGATATCAAATGATCGGGTCGGTCATAGAAGAGTTTCCAATTTGTTCGATTCAAGGAAACTCAGTTAATCAAACGTTATTTTGTTGAAGTGCTTGGAACACCCTCTAAAGGAAAAAAAGTACCACGGGATATAAAATCATACAGATGTAGGATGATTGGAAATATTTTCCCTAAATCTAACTAGAAGTCGCCTGCTATCATAATTGGCAACTTTACATACCCTAATGCCCATATATTCATACTAATAGTCTTCCACGCCTACGGTTTTTCAATTTAAACAAAATGTGGTTTATTAGAAAAAACAATCCCATGTCACGCGTGTATCCATAGATACTCTTATGTTGCCTATTGTATGTTTAAGGTTGCCATAGGAAAGTTGAGGAGAAGAAAGAGCGTCGTGCTGTTAGTCCCATTGCGAGTAATCGACGTTGAAGAGAGAAGGTAGACAATCGGTATTGTGTAGTGGTCCACCATTGTTGCGCTAAGATCTGCAATCGCCAGCTTATGAAGATGACAATCCTCCCGAATAGTTGACCACGCACCGCTCCAGGTTTTTTTGACTAATTGATTCCATCTTCGCTGTGACGACGAATTTGCTGACCTATTTCTCCCAACGAAACACTCCCTTTATGTAGGACAACAATACGTTCTCCTTCAACTTCGCTACCTTATTGATAACATACTTTTTGTCAACGACAAGCCATTCTTGTGTCTTATAAGTTACACATTTGGATTTTGAATTAGGGCCAGCAGTATTTTGGTTCCCTCCTGTATACGCGCTGTAGTTTTGATTTGAGGTAGCGGCGGCCAATTTCCCCGCGCACGCGGTGCGCGATATATAAAAACGGAGTGGCCTTCGGCCGCCCGGGTTGGCTCTTCGCTCTTTCGTTCGCTTCGTTTTGAATTCGAATTGTGATGGTTTAGAAAGCGGGCGACTGGCTTTAACTTTTTCGTGGCCGAGAGCATTTTGACCGAAAGTTCGCCGGCGTGTTTAATTGGCGGCAGAAGTTTCCATTTCCGCGTGTCCGTTTTGTTAAGGCTGATTTTTCGGCGGAATTCGATATTTTGCCGATCACATTAACCTCTTCGCGGAGGTCGTTTTGGTTCCTGATTGCATTTCTGGAGTTGAAATTTTGCCGGTGAAAAAACTCGGTTCGATTTCCTTTGTATATGACCGGGCAAGGAATCAAGAACGAACCTTGTTGCACCAGGAAAGACGCTTCCGATGGATTCCGCTGTAAAGATTAGGGTAACTTGTCCTATCTTTTCACCCACACCCTTATTTCCTCTTCTTGGATCCTCCAAGATTACAGTACAGGAAACCGATTTAGGTTAGTGTTTCAGCCTTAGCTTTTGTTTGAAATTCCTTCGTTTAAATTTAAAATTACGATTCAATCCACTTTTTGCCGTAACAACCTGTCAAAGTCGAATTATTGAGAACACATTTAGGTCTATTTTTAGTGATATCACTACTTCCCCCAAAACCATATTTATAAAACGACATAATCAAATCTCGAACAAACAAAATTATAGTTCTCAAATGCATTATAATTTTTTTAGTGTTCTTCAATTTCAATAAACATTAGAATGTCTACCAACGTCGTCCGATCAATAGACTCTTTCTTTGTTTTTGTTGGTTATGGTAGTTTTCTTAGAGATTTGCTTTGCTACCTTTTCTTATAACACTTCCCTATTTTATTTTTCGAAAAGGAACCATTCAAGAGTTCTCCTGGGGAACCTATTTTCGGGGATCCTTCTTACATTGCCGTGCCACATTCATTTCGCTTTTTCTACGTTGTGGTCGATATTCTCTGTTAACATTTGTCATTAGTTTTATTGTTTCATTGAGTACTCTCGTTTAACACAAAACTAAACAGTTACAAATTTTTGCATTAGAAGCAAGGGTCAAAAGCTAATTGTGCTCTGTTGTACTGTCTTGCAAATTCCTAGTTTTTAAATTGGCTAAAATAATTCTATATTTTACGACGCTTTAGTTGTTTTGTAAACTCTTGCACCTTCACATTTCTTGTGCATTCCAATGCTTAACGCGTATTTGTTTGGAATTTATTTAGAAAATGTTTGTAAGCAAAATTGTGTAGCTAAAAAACTAACTTAAAAATAAACTTTTGCGATTTCTTTAAATTATTTGTTATTATTATGATTTATATTTCATAATGACTAGATTATAACGTAAAGGCTGCCTCGCGGCCTTGTTAAACTAGACTTCTATACATGAGATGGTAAAGCTTTTCGAGCGGTGAGCGTTGAGGCGCTTCGCGCCTTGTAAGAAGTGCAAACTGGCATATGAATGTAGAAGGGGCTATTTTTTAGGCCACTTGCACTGGTTTTCTTGAATTCCTGATCGTGGATTTGGATTCTACATCAAATTTAGTTGTCTCTTTTGTTTTTTCCAGAGGGAACCGACGACTAGGGGATCTGTGGTTATGTATTATAAGAGATTTTTGAAAGTTTTTCTCAACTGTATATAGAGTTTTAAAATAAAAGGGACTATTTTTAGGCCACTTGCACTGGTTTTATTGAATTTATGATTGCGGATTCAGATTCTACGTCAAATTTGAGTGTCCCTGTTCTTGTAAAATTTCGAGAAGTAAGTGAAAGTATTCAAATAGAAAGTACAAATACAACAATACTTTGAAAGCTTTTATTATATTTATTATATTCTCACAGTTAGAAACTTACGTCTACAAAACAGATATTGCAAGAGAGAGAAAACCAAAATTTCCTTTGGTGAAAACAAGGATAGAAGTTATGAGTTTTCTGGATGACAGAGTTTTGTGATAGAAACATATGCTGCTCTCGATACACTAAAGCTTAATTTAGTACAAAAAGGACAATCTACACAGAAACACACACATAAGGATTGTAAATTTCTATGGAAAATCACTTAAATTGAAAATGACAGAACACAGCAAAGGACAAATCAGCTTTTGGTAGAATAAAAACATTTTCTAACAAATATGTGCATTAAGCAGCATTTCTAAAAATTAACAAAATTATTGACAAAGAAGATAAGAACGCCAAGTCAAAACGCGTCATAAGATGTAGAATCAATGCTTTGTCTGAAAAATCAACTCCTTTGTAATTTTTTGACAACATTTCAAGCACAAAAATTTGAGGAATGGTGCCATTAACCATATTTGGGCCCCGGAGAATGTAAAAGTAGCTTCTGAGAACCAATATATTTTTTTGTATATCAGACTTGACTGATTTCTTTTCTAGGCCATGCTAATTTCAATGACCTTAATTCGCATAGAGTTTAAACAGATTTGGATTTTACCTAGGTTTGCAGATTGTGGTAAGAACATAACATAGAAGTATTGTCCGCATAGGTAGCTATAGCTATTTTTGTTAGTTGGTATATCTGAAGTGTAGATTAGATAAAGTGTGAGAACAAGTACAATCCCTTGTAGAACGTCCGAGTGAACACAATATAGTGCTGATAATTCATGGAATCTTATTGAAAAAAAACTGCCACTTAGATATGGCAAAAATATTGAAGTACCTAGTTGGTAAAATCCTTTTATTTTATACACCAAACTTCGTCAAAAGCTTAGCTAATGTGGAGAAGCACCTCACAACAGTATTTTATGTGTAAATCTCACTACTCCATGAACTTGTCCTGTTGTACCACAACTAATATTTTGATTTTGCATCAAGAATTGGGTTTAATTTGTGCAAAATAAGCTTTTCGCATATTTTCACTAATGTGAGAAGTTGTGAACGATAAGAAATAATATAAAGCAACCCAAGTGTTTATTTGTACGAGTGAAATTAAATTCAGGCAGTACGACTTATGAATTAACATGATGGTTACATTTGTATAACATCATTACCTGCCACGAACGACCATTATTCAGTCGTAAATGAGCGCACAATCTGTGGTGTTTTCCGTCGTAGTTTATTTGTGGGTGGGCTTAAATTACTTCCGGCAATACTAGAAGTAATAGCACTTACGTAACGTGTTGTAAGTAACTTAGTTTATGAGTTGAATTATTTATTTGCATTAAAAAATTATTTAAGGGGGTCAATACAATTAGATAGGTCGAAATTGCACATTTTTCAAAATTTTTTTGGCAAGATGGTTTTATTTAAACTTTGTGGGTTTATTAACACAATATTAAAGTATATAACAAAAAAAATTTTGAAACAAAATGGCGAATATATAAAGTAAACCCATAAAATAAACTGCGATCACTCTGGATATCGTAATTATGATCACAGAGCTCATAAAAATAATTTAAGTAAAAAATAGTTATAATTTGTCGGTAAACCTCAATAAAGAAGAAATAAATTCGATGACTGAAAAAGGTTTTTCGACAAAATTGCGAATTTTCAATAATTTTTTGGACATTTTTGCAATGATAAATTTTGCAACTTAAAATGTTAAAACATTTAGGTTTACAGACAAACTAATGATATAAAGAAAATTTCCTTAATTTTGAGCAAACTCAGCCGATCAGTTTTTGAGTAATCGTAGTCGCAAATTTCAAAAATGTTATTTCGGGAAAAACGCGTTTAAGGTTGGCGTAAGCGCGCAGCAAGAGATGCTTTCTAAAGTTGCGCATGGAGCAAAAGTAACATTGAACTGTTAGTAATTCTCTATTTATTATCGCATATGTTTATTTGTTGCTTTTCTTCTTTGAAGACTGGAATTTTGACGCCGAACTTTTTACATTTGCTTGCATTATAAGCCGTTTTTCCCAATGTAGGCTATTTTTCGACACACGCTCTGGAATATCCGCAACGTCTTCTTCATCCTGAAGAATTGCGACGATCAATTTCTCAGAACTAATAACCGTGACCTGGATTCGGCATAATCTTTTTAAATTTAATGAATCACTAGATTCAGTAACTGATTTCTTCCTATTGTGATATCTTCTCTTGGTCCTTTCATTCCAACATTAGTCTTAAATCCGAGCCAAGTTCCTGTTCTCGCCGTATCTCCTGTGGCAACAAGTGATCCTCAAATACTATGATCTCCACCACTCACAATATTTTTTGGTTTCAATTAATTGCTGTATAACTTTATCAGCCAATCATCTACTTCTATGTCTGATTGTTCTACTTTATTCGTAAGACTTTCAAAATGTTCTCCCATTTCCTACAACTTATTTTTAAAACGTCTGAGGTGTTCTTTTGCTTTAGTTTTATTCTTTTCTTAAACTGCTAGAATGTTGTTCTGCGTTCTCCTTTAATCTCTTCTAAAATTTTCAGGATATATTTTTGCCCTTATTTTTCTAAACTTTGAAAGTGCATTTATTCTCTTTATTTTTGTAATTTTTCCTACAATATTCTGCTCAAATTTCTAGATCGTTTTTCTCGCTTCTTGTAATTTTACTTTTACTGATTCGACCAAACTTCCAAAACATCCGCCTGCATTTGTCTGTTTTGTTCTCACTTTCGTTAAACTAAGCTCGTCACAATGTTTTCTGTAGTATGGTTTCCTTCTTTATGGTCACTAGATCAAGCTCTACTAATTTATTTTTTAAGGTTGCCGCATTTATTTTACGCATTTCGAAATAGTAATTTATATAAATAATTCTTCGAGTTGCAATTAATCCAGCTTTTGATATCTCTTGTAATGAGTTGGGTTTATTGATTCGTTTATTTATTTTTTCACTTAATAATTAGACTACGCAGGTACTGTTTATTTGTATAGAGGGTTAACCACTAATTAACTAATGCAGTAATACTAATTGTTTATTTCTATTAGCCGATCTGTCCCTAGACGCATTTAGTTCATCATTGCAGTTATTTTTACGTCATCGTCGACATCAACATCATTGATATATAAGATTCCTGATACTAAACCATTACTCCTTTTTCTGGTAGATTTAACTGTAAAATCAGAATGTGAAAACTCCTGAACATGCTGAAGATGATATCCGATATCTTCCATACAAGATACTTCTTCTTCTTCTTAGAGTGCCAACTCCTTATTGGAGGTTGGCGACAATCTCAGCAAACATCCGAAAATTCTTGGCAGCTTGGAATAATGGGAGGGGCTTCAAACCGGTCCAGTCCTTTATATTCTTCAGCCAGGATTATTTTCTTCTGCCTACGCCGCGTCGACCTTCAATTTTACCTTCCATTATAAGCTTCTTATTATATCTAATTATGTTGTTCTTGTGCATAACATGTCCTAGGCATGCCGTCTTTCTTTGTTTCACCAGTTGTAGCAGTTCTCTTCTACACTTGGCTCTCCTAAAGACATCGTTGTTGGGAACTCGTGCAGTCCAGGGAATCTTCAGCAATCTCCGTAGAATCCACATTTCCAAGGCTTCGATTGTTTAATGGTATTGGTCTTTAAGGTCCAGACTTCGTTGCTGTATAATAACATTGTATATATGTAGCATTTCGCAAACCGATATCTAAGACTTAATGATATTGTGGAATTGCATAAGAATAGCTTCATCGGGTTAAATGTGGCTCTTGATTGCTCAATTCTCGATCTGATCTCGATTTCTGGGTCTAAATCGTTTTTTATCCAGGTTCCTAAATATTTAAACTTTTCCACCACTTCTATGTTCCTTCCGTATATTCTGATATGTATCGACGGTTCAGGAGTTCTAGATATTCTAAGTATTTTTGTTTTCGTGGTGTTTCTTTTGAGGCCATATTGATCACCAACGGTAATGAGATTATTTAACAGACGTTGTAATGTTTCTGGACTATCTGCAATTACCACGGTGTCATCTGCGTAACGAAGGTTCTGCAAATATTTCTTCAGACTATAATTTGAACAATAGAGGAGGCAAGACACATCCTTGTCTGACTTCTCTTTATATGATACTAGGCTTATTTGTTGTGCCATCATACTTTACATTGGCTGTTTTGTTCCAATAAAGTTACTTTATTATATTGATTTACTCGGTCAATAGCCTTTTCATAGTCTATAAAACACGAGTATATTGTCTTCTGTTGATCTCTACATTTTTGAAATGGTATCGTTGTGGCGAATAGCGCCTCTCGAGTTCCCACACCATCACGAAATCAGAGCTGTGTCTCGCTAAGATTTTGTTCGCATTCTTTGTATATTCTTGTATGTATGATGTTAAGGAACAGTTTAAGTAAGTGGCTCATTAGACTTATAAGCCCGTGTTCGTCGCACTTTTTTGCCGTTGCCTTCTTGGGGACAGGAATAAATTCTGAAATCAGCCACTCAGAAAGGATTACGCCAGATTCATAGATATTATTGAAGATTTTTGTTAGAATGTCTATGTTTCTTCTTCTAGTAGTTATATTAGTTCAATGTGGAGTTGGTCTGGCCTAGGAGCTTTTCCAGTTTTACTGGTTTTAATTGCTCTCATTACTTCCACTTTCATAATTTTTGGCGATTCTTCTTCCCTACTAACATCAAATGTACGTGGTTCATTGTTTCTAAATAGTTCCTGAATATACATGCTCCACTGTTTCATAGCCTCTTTTGATCCCGTGATGGTCTTATTGTTGCTTAGGCTGTTTGCTTGAAATTTTCTATTTCGACCTGTGACTTCCCTTATTGTCTTGTAGACGGTGAAATGATTATTTTTCTATTGTAAGCATTCGATTTCCTCACATTTTTCTTTCATCCATGATTCTCTGGTAGTTTTGATTTTTCGATTTATTTCGTTATGTATTTCTTTATATTTGCCTAGCTTTTTGTTTTTGTACCTCCTTCGCTGTTCCATCATCTGCAATCTTTCGTCCGTCATCCACGTTTTCTTTTTAAATTTGTCTTTTTTTCCAATTTCTTTGTTTTAGATTTTCGTTAGCATATCCTGTATTTTATCCAATTGTTCTTGTATAGGGCACCCTCTTACGTTTCTACCACCTTTGATTAACCTCCCATTCTTCTTCCTTCTGTTCCTCTTGATGTTGATAAATTTATAAGTTATTTTTGAGTAATTCTTCATACTTTTGTTTATTTTCTTCATTATTCAATGACTCTACCTTCGGTCTTTCATACTTCTTATGTTTTAACTTTCGGTAGGGACTTAAACCTTATATCTGCTATTAGGAGTTTAAGATCAGTGTTTATTTGAGCCCCTCTTATAACCTTTATATCAATAACTAGCAAATTATAAAAATGAGGAAAACAACATTCCTAATAGTAAAAGGAATTATAGTCGCCTAAGCCCATCAATTAATAATGCAATCAAAAGATGTACCTAAAATTCAATTTGATTAAAAACAGCGCATACAATCGTCTGTCGACACAAAAAACACATTTTGGCGACAATAAAAAAATTAGCTATGATGTCAATCACATAACCAATAAAGTAAAAATTTCACCTATATCTAATTTTATATGAATACCATGATCAAGTTTTATGTATACCAAAATCATAATGAAAAGCACTTGTAATAAAAAAATTAATTTCAAAAGATGTTCCCGTCACAAGTTCGACATGTCTGAAAAATAAAGAGGAAAGACCGATTCCGACGTGTCCTTTAATATTGCTTGCAAACGAATCTTCTAAAGCAACGTTAAAATAGTCTTTGGCTCATTAGTTACTATAAGACCACGAAAAAAACAACAAACGTATCACAGTATCACAAATGTTAACGATTATTGCGCGACAAAGCAACCGAGCACGCACCTAATGCCCGTAGTAAATCAAAATAAAATACACCCCTCTTCCCCAATTTATAAAATTGAGCTTTCGCCATAATGGAACTCTTAAAGTATTGTGCTCTAAGCCAAAGTCTAAAATAATCCACCCAATAACTCAAATACCGTACGCTGACGCCTACTCCCTTATAGATAGCATTCTACACTTTATTCGACAATTAATTTATAGAACATTTAAATCAAATAAGAACCTTCATAACGACATATATTTCCAAATCTATCATTGGATATCTTATTGAAAAGCATTTACAATCTAAAATCTAACTCTTCTTAAGTAGAATTCTAACAGAATTAACTCAAAAATAGATTGTTGATTATCCTATGGAATGGGGTAGTAAAAAACGTCTAATCTAAAGGCCACTCTGAACACTACCGACGACAACCAAATACAAATTACAGTCGTCTATAAACCGCCCAATAAAATGCTTAAGAAAGTTGATATTAATGTACACAACTCATCCCGACATTAATATATACAGGGTGGCGCGGCAGATGCATGGATTTGAAAATGGAATAAAACGCAGACTTACAAAAAGACCAAATTTTTTATTTTTTCCCGACTCACTAATATTTGCCGCAGGAATTTCGGCGAGTTGAGCTCGAATGTTGTTTTTGAGTGCTTTCCGGGTCCTAAGACGACTGTTGTAAACGAGATGTTTTCGGTATCTCCACAGGAAGAAATTACAAGTGGCCAAATCAGGAAAGCGCACCGGCCAGTTCAAATCGCATCTTAGGGAGATGAGGTGCCCAGGGAATCTGTCTTGTAAAAAGTCCATGCAAACCCTTGGGTACATAGAAGAAATATTTCGAAACAAAGTTTAAAAAGGAAGAAGAGATAGAAATTCAAGGAAACACCATACAAGTTGAAGAACAGAAACGTGAAGACAACGAAACACGAAATATAACATAAGAAGAAGGAAAAGCGGCGATCAAAGAGACGCGAAACGAAAAAAGCAGCCGGATACGACCAAATATCACCAGAACTAATCAAATATGGAGAGGCTAGTATGGTAGAATGGATAACCAAGATATGCAAGACGAGCATGAGAGAGAAACCGAAAGACTGGACAAGAAACTACATAGTACCGATAAGAATTTTGGAAAGAAGGCTGAGAGAAGAAACAGAAGAACAGCTAGATGAAGAGCAAGCAGCATATAGAGAGAAGACGACAGACACAGGACCATATTTTCACATTAAGAATGACTATGGGAAAGATGATAGACAAAGGAAGGCCTTCATTGACCTTAAATCCGCTTCCAATACCGTGCGTAGAAAACATATGGAAAGTACTAGATCAACTAAAAGCAAATGAGAAACTGAGAAAAGTGATAGAGAGTGTATATAAGAAAGTAAGAGAAATAGTAAGACAATGAGGAGAACAGACGGAATAATTCAATATGGAGGAAAGAATCAAGCAATCCGACATTCTTAGCCTACTACTATTCATCCTAGTTATGAACACGGTGATTAAAAATACCAAGCAGAGAACGAGAAAGCTAAAGATAGGTAATTGGAACAGAGAGTCGGTAGAAATCTAAATCATCGTCTATGCAGATGACATTGTGCTCTTAGCAGAAAGTAGAGAACAACTACAGGCAACAGTAAACGTGTGGAAAGAGGAAATAAAAACAGTTGAACTAAAAATCAATATTGGAAAAACAAAAACAAAGAACACCAACTAGCACAAAGAATTAAAATAAGCAACATAGAGACGTAGAAGAAATACAAAGATATGAGTACCTAGGAACAATAATATCAAATGATGGAAGAATAGACATCGAAGTATTAAATAGGGTGAATAAAGCAAGTCAATTATACTACGCTATAAACAAAGTGTAATAAGAAAAAGAGAGATAAGGGCAGAAACAAAGCTACACATATATAAAACAGTATATGCTCAAATTTTGACCTATGGGGCAGAAAGCTGGACTATGCTAGACAAGCACAAATCCAAGATAACTATGCGAGAAATAAAGTACCTAAGGAACGTAGCTGGGAAAACGAGAAGAGATAAAATAATAAATACAACGTTTAGAGACCAACTCCAACAAATACCTCAAGCAACCACAAAAAAAAATAAACAGTTAAAATGGCCGTACAAAAGAATAGCGAAATACCCAAACTCAAGACGAATTCTAAAAGCAAGAAACGAAGGCAGATGACCAAGCGGTAGGCCAAGGAGAATGTGGATAGACAACATCTAGAAAATGGCAGGAAGAAAAGGAAAAACGATGGGGGAAGTAAACAGATTGACAGGAAACAGAAACAACTATAGAAAATGGATAGAGGCACCCGATGCCTTTTAGGCAAAGAGGTAAAATAGAAAAAAGAATCAAGAATGTCGTTTTCCTCATTTTTATAATTTGCTAGTCATTGCTCAATTAATTTATTTAATTGCCTTTCTCGGTCCTGTTGTGTCAAAATGTTGTTTGGCGTCTTTATAACCACTATTTTAAATAACGGACCACAAATTTGAAGGTTTATTCAAGTATTTACGAACTGCCTAGATAACCGCACAGAGATTGACGTTTTGAACTTCTTATTTCGTTTTTCTCTAAATATATAAAATAAAAAGTATTTCTTACTTATGATAAGTTAGTAAAATAAATATTGCTCGGGAAATTTTGGGTCCTCATTCCATTCGTCTATCAGTCTATAAATTTTGGCCAACAGTAGTTAAAGAAGAATGTTAACGTGGCCGCCAATATCGAAAAGAAAGCAAATCGATTTTAGGGAATTTCTTTGTTGTCTTAGCTTACCTGGATGAACATACATATTTCCTTGATAAGTATTTTTACATGCAAAATTTTAATCATCATTATTTTGGAAATGTTAATATTTTCAACGGTATATTCTTTATGAAGGGGATCAATTTATATCCATTTTATTCTTATAAAGAATCCTCTGAGTACTACTCTGGTGTCCAAACATATAATGCAATTATTTTCCCAAGACAAAATTTAATTACAGCGCACGGTACTGTTAGCCCCCTATTAGGTATATAAAAAAGTTTTCCATCTTTATCAATGATGAAAAAAGAACAAATGGACGTCAGTGTAATGATTTGCTGGTTTAAAACCCTTTTATGAAAAATTAGAAGCTTTATTAATATTTTTTTATTTGATCTTTATTTTAAATTTAAATAATCACAGATATATCAAAGAAATGCAGTTTCTTTTTTGTTGCTTTTACTTCTGTTTCGGCCAAAAGTGAACTGTATCATAATTTTAAAATTTTTAAACAAAAGAACTTCAATCAAAAGCCAAAACTGGAAAACTCGCCTTTGGAAATCGAACGCTCTGAAGCAGAAATCGGCTCTCTGTGCTGAACTCCTGGGGAACCAAAAAAGAGGAAAAAAGGGCGTGGGTGGAAAAAGGAAACGTTACCCCTATCTTCGCTGGGGAACGATCGGAAGCGTCTTTTCAGCTAATTGTGTCCGAAGTTTGCGACTAGGTTTTTCTTTGTTCCTTGCCGGGCCAGATACAAGGAAACGGAACCGAGTTTTTCCGCCGCCACAGTTTCGACTCCCGAAATACAATCGGCCAACAAAACAACCTCTGGTTGAGGAAAATCGGCAAAATATCGAATCCCGGAATAAAATCAGCCTTTAACAAAACGGCCACCGGAATGTGGAAACAAAACAAAACACGCCGGCGAATTCTCGGTCCAAATGGTTTCGTACTAAATCATCACAACTAAAATTCGAAAGCGAAGCTGGCGAAAGAGAGAGAAGCCGCGACCGAAACCGCTTATATATCGGCTAATCGCGCAAGCGGGCAAATTGGCCTCCGCTATCCCAAATCAAAACTAAAGCGCGTATACAGGGGAACCAAAAACGCCCGGCTCTAATTTAAAACCCAAATAAAAGTAATTGGAGATTGCGCGTACATTCAATTGCAGAAGGTAATTTTCACTTATATGTCTCTCCATTGCTCACTATAAAGTACCAACTCTCCTTGCCACCATTTTTATTCTTGTCTTAATCAGCCTTTCTTTGTTTCTTAATTTATTATCCTTCAGAACCTTCAACCAAAAAATTAAATACGGTTTTCAATGTAATAGGGTTTAGGTAAGAGTGGAGATAAAAAACTAAAAATGTTGCGCTATTATAATTGTTTATGTGGTACTATATTTAGGCACCCAGCATTATTGTTTGTTTCTTATTTTTATTGTTTGTCGTAATTTTAACATTAAAATGCAAGATTATGTTAGGAGAATAACATATAATACATACAATAACACTTGTGTATAACTAATTCAAAATTAACTCGGTTTTGACGCAAATGGAAACGTTAAATTACGATAACAATGCTTATTAAAAATGCATTTCACACAACATCTCAAGGCTGTAGTAAACATAGTGGGTAATTAAGGTATCTGTATGCCACAACTACGTAACTTTTAATGAGGAATTAAGTCATAGATTATTATCATTGCCTTTGCATGTTTCTTTGCTTTTAAAATAGTCAAAATTACGTTATTTATTTAATTAGAACCGCGAAACTTTTTTCCCAAATAATAAAGGGAGTACAAATAAGTCTCCGCCATTTAACAAAAGATGGTCCCACCAATAAGTTATCGTTGAATATCTGGCAACACCATAACCTTGAAATGTTAGCGATTGTGTATCAACATTACATAATTTTTTTCGTGCAGAAATGTTTTCAGTCGAACAAGCGTCATTTGCGGGAACTTTTAATTTACTTCTTTAATTTGAACAAATCTGCGGCTAAGGCGCATCGACTGTTCGTAGAAGCATATATACTGATGATATATACTGATGCTGCTTTCAGTGAAAGAAGTTGTCGTGAGTTGTTTCATAAGTTTAAGAACGGTGAGTTTAACGTCGAAGGCCAAAAGTGTACGAAGACGCGGAATTGGAAATATTATTGGAGGAAGATTCCTGCCAAACCCAAAAAGAACTTGCACTTACATTAGGAGTGACTCAACAAGCAATTTCACATTGTTTAAAATCGTTGGGAATGATTCAAAAGCAAGGAAATTGGGTTCCATGTGAACTGAAACTGAGAAACGTTGAATGCCGATTTTGCACATATGAAATGCTGCTTGCCAAGTATAAACGAAAGGGGTTTGTGCATCATATAGTCACTGGTGATGAAAAATGGATCCACTGCGACAACCCAAAGAAGAGGAAATCACGGGGATTACGTGGCCATGCTTCAACATCAACAGCCAAGCCAAATATTTATGAAAAAAAAAAACTCATGTGTATTTGGTGGGGTCAGCTTGGTGTCGTGTATCATGAGTTGCTCAAACTGAACGAAACCATTACTGGGGCTCTCTACCAAACACAATTGGTGAAATTGAGCCGAGCATTCCAGGAAAAACGCGCCCACTACTACTCCAGACACGACAAAATCATTCTCCTGCATAATAAAGCTCGTCCACATATTGCGGCGCTGAACAAAACCTACTTGGAAACACTCAATTGGAAAGTCCTACCCCAGATATTGCCCTTTCCGATTATCACTTGTTCCAATCGGTAGCACAAGGCCTGTCTCATCAGCACATCATATGAAGATACCAAAAATTGGGTCGATTCGTGGATAGCCTCAAAAGATGAAGCGTTCTTCTGGCGCGGTATTCGTATGCTGCCAGAAGGATGTGAAAAAGTAGTGACTAGCGATGGACAATACTTTGAATAAAAGATAAGGTTCCGTTCTTTCACAATAAATGCTCAATTTTTGATAAAATACTGCGAAAACTTATTTGTATTCCCTTTAATTAAGACATATATAAGATAAATAAACTCCAAAACAATAGAGAATACCCAAGGGTTTGACATATTGTATTAGATCCTAGTAGTATGGACACAAAGAAGCATGTTTTATCAGACCATTTGTTTGTGTAAAGTGTGGAAATTTATACAGTACTGTCAGTTGCAAGACAAGTAAAGACACTTATAAAAAGTGTGTGGTAAGCTACAAAGGAAGTGAATTGTACCGCATCTCTCGACATACGCCTCAAGCTGTCGCTCTGCCATTTGATCCGCCGTCGCTCCCATTTGTGTTCCTGCGACCTTATTTATGTCGTCTCTCCATCTGGTTCTCGGTTTTCCTCGTTCCCTTCCCGTCTTTGGCCTCCACTCTGTTACCTTTTTGCTCCACCTATCGTCTTCTCGCCGCGTAAGATGACCTGCCTATTGCCACTTCAAGTTTGCCCTGGGTCGTGCCACGTCCTCAACTTTCGTTTTATCTCGAATTCGTTCGATTGATTTTATATTCTGCAGTCGCACTCCCAACATTGATAGTTTCATTCTTCTTTGCGTATCTTTCAGTTTTTTCATCACGGTTTCCGTAAAGTAATGTTTCCGAGGCATATGTGAGTATTAGAAGAATGCACTGATTAAACACCCTAGTCTTAAAGTGTTGCGGATATGTTGTTGTTTTGAACGCATACGTTAGATTTTCATAAGCAACCCAAGTCAGCTTTATCCTCCTTCCAATTTCTGCCGCCTGGGTAACTGTCCTAAAAGTAAGTATTTGTCCTAAGTATACGTATTCGTCCCAAAACTTCTATTAAGTCATTCTCAAGGCGAATAGGTGCTACATGGTCATTGTTTACTATAATCTTTGTTTTTGTAATGTTTATTTTTAACCCGACATTTCTTATTACTTTTTGCAGGTCTTTAATCATCGTCGTTAAATCTACTATGTTATTTGCAAATAAAACAATATCGTCAACGAATCATAAGATAGACAGATATCCTCCGTTGATATTAATTCCTAATTTATTCCACTTCAATGCTTTATAGACATTTTCTAATAAGTTAGTAAAGAGCTTCGGGGAGATAGTATCCCTTTGACTAATTCCCCTTCTTACTTTTATCGGGTTCGTTTTTTCGAATATCAGGAAGCTCACTGTTGCATTTCGTATATTTTCGTGTTTAAATCTATATATCTACAACCGATCCCTTTAATCTCTTTAATGCATTGATCAGTGTCCACGTTTCCACCGTGGCAAACGCCTTTTCAAAATCGAAGGCTAGGTAGAAAGATTGGTTTTATTCGTGCGTTTTTTCCATAACTTGTCTTACGGTGTATGTGATCCAAGGTGTGTGTTCTGAGGTTTTGAATTCGACTAGGCGTTTAGTTATTCGTGTTGCTATTATTTTTGTTAACAGTTTATACATGTGGGATAGCAACGAGATCGGTCGATAGTTTTTTATCTCCTTTTTATTCCCTTTTTTATAACTTAGCACAGCATTAGCGTTTTTCCATGTATTGTGCCCGTATCTAGACGGTGGTTAAATAGTGTTTCTGTATGACCAAGAAGAACTCCTACTTTTATTAACTTTCGACAGCGGAACGCTATAGGCGAAAGTTAATGATTTTAACATGGTGTCTGTCTGTCTGCAGACACGATAACTTCCGTTATAATCATCGGATTCACTTCAAACTTGCCATACATATACCTTATGTCAATACCTTCTTCACTATTGAATTTCAGCCAAATCGGCCAAAGGTCAAGTAGTTAACGGTGAGGTCAAACCTTTTTTCCGTCACATAACATATGTCATGTGATACCTCATTCGAAAGCAGATGTCATATTTCACCTCTCGCTAATTCGCCACACCGCTGTCGATAGTTTCATTTATGGTTTTACACCATTCTCGTTAGTTCTGTTACTATCCCGTCCGGGCCTGCAGCTTATTATTTTTTATTTGTTTCAGTGTCTGTTTTATTTCATGTTTACTAATAGTGGGTATGTCCTCTATATAGTGCCTGGCCAATGGTGCTCGTTTTTCGTTTGGGCTAGTTGATACTTCTTGAATCTTCGATGAGTACAGGTTCCCGTAAAAATTTTATTATATTCTAGGATCTTTTTGCGATTGCACACTGCGTTGCCTTTGTCATCCATTATATTTACTATTTCTTTTTTTCCTTCTTGCGTTCTCCACCTGAATACTTTTGGATCTTTCTTTCTTTCAATGATTTCTCTAATAGTTTTTTCGTTATACTCTGATATGTCTAATTTTACTCGCTTCCTGATGTTCTTGTTGATTTCTTTTATCTCTTTTTCTGGCATATTTAGTTTTTATTTGTTCCACTGGTCCTATTAGTTTTGTTGTTTCTTATTTAACTTTAATTTGTCTTCTTAAGTACGCTATTTGCAGTTTCTTTTACGTTATTGATGATGTAATTATAAAGATCTTCAATATTTAATCGGGTTGCTTAAAACTGTTTTCTGTAGTACATTTCTGAAGGTATCCTCTTTGTTTCACACTTCTGTATGGCCTATGTTTCTAACTCCTCTTTTATTTATTTTTTTCTTTCTAATATTGTATTTATTTCTACTCGTATTCTTCGCATTCTTTAGTTGCTGATGTTGGGGGGATACATCTTGTATAATGTTTTACGATCTGAGATGATGAAATCGATATCGTTTTTTGTGATCCCATTAGGGCTTTTTCAAGTCCATTTTAGGTATTCTTTTTCAGAATTTAATTGATGCGCTTCAAGGAAGTTAACTAACACTTTCGCTCTCTCATTACGTGTTCCTACTCCGTGCATATCCATGGATGTCTCTTCTCTTTGGTATTTCCCAATTTTGGCATTAAGGTCTCCGATTAGAAGTGTATAATAGGTATTTCTTCCATTGCCTCGCTATGTCTTCAAAGAACTGTTCAATCTCTTCATCAGTGTGTTTAGATGTTTAAAATAATTGCTTAAAATAATTTTTATGTAATAGCAATTAGTTATCTGAACTAAAACTATGAATTATTTCTCTCTCATAAAATTAAACAGATTTTTGGATGTCGATGTTTAATCCGCTTATTCAGAAAACCAGAATTATTAAGAATTTTAAGAATTGCAATATGAAATGCCAATAGTGCACACAGCATAAATATGAAAACAAACTCTTCTGTTTAATTGATAAACATCCGCAAGAAACATTAATTAAAATAAAAAAATTCCCGTATATTTTAATGGTAGCATCATTTATACTGCTTATCTCATCGAACTCTTAAGAAAGAAAATTTAAACAAATTCTTTCAAATACTAAAATTTAAATGTACCGCAGGTAGCGATTGTAATAGCAAATGCATTATTTGGGGGTTTAGATTAATTACATAAAAATGTAGGGAACTTCATAAATTGACACAAGAACAATATTATTCACATTTTTTAATAAATACGTCAATTTACTAGCCCAAGGACGAGTTTTCTGGACTCCATTGTCACAAATGGAATCTTTGGAATCACTTGTAATTCCAAATTTTGATTTTTCATAAAATTACTCATTAATAGTTGCAACAGTGAGCATATTTGCCATACATAGCTTTTCTGTATCTAAACAACACAACGACAGAACGAATTGGAAAGACTACATACATAATATGTAACAAGTAGTAAAGTTAAACATAAGTCCCTAAAACAAATCGATTTCGCAGATCCTTTTACACGTAAACAAAAAGTCTAAAAAGCCGTATTTCAGTATAACTCATAATTTACCCAAAGGTTTTAAGAAACTTATAGTTGAAAAAATAAGAACTAGGATAATTACAACAAAAGAATATCCAATCGAGTAATAAATAATCTTAAAACGAAATTGAAAGTGTTAAAGATACTCCATCACCTCATCAGTCCAAACGGATTCGACATTAGTGTTTGGAAATCAGTGAAATCAGCAACAAATCCAAAGCACTTCTACCACCTGTACAGAATCAAAGTAGAGTTATCACAGAACAGTAGACACGATGTGATGAAAAGGGAGAATTGTTTGGAAATTTCAAATTGAATTTACACCATAAAATAGCCAACCTGAACAGGCAATAAGACAAGATATTGTGACTACACCTGAGAACATACCACAGGTTCTCCTGTTTACCCCAAAGGAAGAGAAATAAGAAATCCGATCCCTGAAAACCAAAAATTCATCAGTGATACTTAAAATAAAATCGAAAATACTACGAGGGTTATTTTTTTTCAAGGTCCGATTGGTAGCTAAATGAAAATCACAGTCAGAATCAAGAAAATTTTATATGGAACAACGTGATACAGCATTAAGCTACTTTTCGACGTAATCGCCGTTCCGATTCATACATTTGTCGTAGCGTGGTACCAATTTTCCAATGCCTTCATCATAGAAAGCAGCCAATTCTGAACGCTGGTCTGGAGCTCGTTGTCTGTGGCGAAAGTTTGTCCTCCTAATCAGCGTTTCATGTGGGCAAAGAGATGAAAATCTGAGGGAGCCAAGTCAAGACTATATCAAAAACTTCTCATCCAAAAAGGTGCAGAAGGATCGTTGTTGCAACTGCAGTGTGCGGCCGCGCATTGTCATGAAGAAGGACAATGCCTGACGATAACATTCCTCTTCTCTTGTTCTGAATTACCCTTCGAAGACGTTGAAGAGTCTTGCTGCACAAAGCTGCAGTGATTGTTGTGCCACGTGGCATGAATTCCACCTTTACGGTCCCAAAACACTGTACACATACACTTTTTGGTGGAGAACGTGCGCTTGAACTTCACTGGTTTACGACTCGGGGAGTGTGAACGCATCCACTGTTTGGATTGCTCTTTCGTTTCTTCAGTTTCGTAATGGGCCCATGCCTCATCTCCTGTGACAATTTTGTCCAAAAACTCATCTCCGTCGTAATGGTAGCGCTGGAGGAAGGTTAATGCGGCGCTCATTCGCTGAGTTTTGTGATGGTCAGACAGCATCTTGGGAACCCATCTCGTGCAGAGTTTGCGGTACTGGAGTCTCACAATGGTATAGAGAGCTGACCGTGAAATTTCCGGAAACAAATCACTCAACCCAGAAATTGTGAACCGCCGATTTCCGCGAATCGCCTGATCCACGCGCTTAACAAGATCATCGGTTGACACTGGCTTCCTTCCCTAGCTGGCTGCATCATGAACATCTGTGCGTCCAGCATCAAAGTTCCTGCATAATTTCCACACTTTGCTGGCACTCATGAACGTTTCTCCGTACACTTTATTCATTCGTCTCATTCGTCTATGAATTTCAGCTGCATTGCTTCCTTCAGCATGAAGAAATCGAATGACTGGACGCAATTCACATTTGGCGGGAGACTCTATTTTTCGAAGCATGTTTATGTGAAACATAAACGTACTCAGAAATGACAACCGCGAATCGACGCGTTCCCCGGGCCAACTACAGACACAGCGCAAGACGTCTGCGCATAGACCTAGCGGATTTCCCCGAAGCTTTCCTTTAGCGACCAATGGGACCTTGAAAAAAAATAGCCCTCGTAGGACTTAGAACCCACCATTAGAGAACAAATTATTATGGCATATTACTGTCCTCAAGTCTATATGGTTTTATGGAGTTGAGCTATGGGAATGCAAGCAAAATGCCAATCAAAGATATTGCAAATGATTACGAAGTCGCCCTGGTACATCAAGAATCAAGTACTACAGGATGACTTGAAAGCTCTCTCTGTCAAGGATGTTATTAAGGAACGAAGTGTTAACAATCATGCAAAACTGGAAAGTGACAACATTCTTCTCCATTCACTACTAGACGAACGTAAAAACAGATATTTGAAAAGAAGCTCGCCAACTTACCTAGTGATTAAGAAGACACTTCAGTGGAACATTAACTCATAGAGTTGTAATTCTGATTCCTAATTAACCTGTAAACAAGATTGGCGAAGTGTATATACAATTCTAAATTCTAACTACAAATGTGTTTTTCCATTCCTTCACTTTATTTTCTATAATTACTTTTATTTACTTTAAATAAAATTATTTTGGTACACTTAAGTAATGTGTGCAACAGAATTATAATTTTTTGTAGTAAATACATTTTTACAAATTTCTAGTTGATGCATCCATATATAACGACCGCGTCAATGGTCTTCACCTCGTTTGGTAATAGCTTTTTCACTGTAATCTTGATTATTAGACTAGTGATTCTTCTACTACTAGTATCTCAAGAGTACTTACTTTTTCTTTCTGTATGGCTAGTGGGGTTGAGCCCTGAATTGTTGCCTCCATAGTTTTCTATCTTGTGTTTGGTCTCATATACCCTCCCATTTTATTCTCTTTTTCTCTGCTTCCTTCTTTGATTCTATCTAACCATCTTGTTCTTGGGCGTCCTTTCTTGTTTTTTCTCTGAATTTGCGTATCAAACACTTTTTTTCTAAGTCGTTCATCCGGCATTCGACACGCATGTCGAAACCACCTTTTCTTTAATTGGCTCTATTTGTAGGTTTTGTCTGAACGTTTGTTTTTTTATTTTGTCTTTCCTATTCTTCTCACCAATCGCATTTCTATTACGTTGAGTCTCGATTATTGCCTTTCTGTTAATGTCCATGTCTTATTGGTATATATAATTATTGGCCTAACCACTTTTTTAACGACTTCTGTTTTTATCTTTTTCGGTACTCATTTTTTACCCAAGAATGTCGTCTTTACTGTATTAAATATATTTCCCGTTTTTTCCAATCTCTCATTTATCTACCTTCCCGTTTTTTTTTATTATTTTTCCTAAATATTTGAAGTATTCAACTTGCTCTATTTGTTTTTCGTCCACATTTCGTGTTAGATATTATTATCGCTTTTGTTTTTCCAGTATTCATTTTCATGTTTATCTTCTTTAGTTCTTCGTCTATGTCTTTGGAATTATGTTGTAAATTCTCTTCCGTTTCTGATATTATGGCAATGTCATCTGTGAACAGCAGTTCTGTCAGTTGTGTTTGTCTCAGTTGCCAGTATCTCAATGTCAATTTTTTCATCTTTTTCTTAGCCTTTTTCATTGCCTCGTCTGGTACCATTGAAAATAAGAGCGGGCCTAATACACATCCATGTTTGACTCAACGTTTAGTTTCAAATTCCCTGAATCTTTGTTTGTTCATACTATGTTCGTATTTTCTTTATACATGTCTTTTATTACTTCTATGGTGTTTCTGTTTACTCCTCTTGTCTGCAACTTTCTATATATCGAACGTTTTTTCCAGGTCGATAAAGCATATGTGTATTCTTTATTCTTATGAATTAACATGAATAATTATGAATTTAAGATCTTGAGTACTTCTATTTTTCCTGAATCCACATTGCGTCTCTTCCAGTGTTGTGTCGATTTTGCTTTTTTCTATTTCTTCCTCTGTTATAATTTCTATTTATATCTCTTGATTTCCGTCTTTTTCTTCATTTTCCCTCCTCTTGGTTTTGTAGGTTCGCGTGTGTTAGCTCTTCGAAATACTCTTTCCATCTATACATTATTTTTGTCTTATTTCAAGAGTAACGGAAGTCAAATCAGGCTGTAGCCAATAATTTTATAATACTCACAGAAAACAGTAATAGCAAAAGCAATCAAAGTAAATGACTTGGACGCTACCTGAGTAATTACCGAAGGAAATGTCGAAGAAAATGTAAAACATTTCTGTGATTCTTAAATTCCTCAATTTTTGGTGTTTAGAAGTCTATCAACAATACCAATATTATATTAAAAATAAGTGTATAAAATAAAGATTTTTTAAAAAAAATGGTGCTTGTCTGTAAGACATTCATGAAGTGAGCACGAGGCTAATATTCTTTTTGCTAAATATAATAGCATGTCCATAGGTTGGCACATTTCTCTACATTTACACCTTCAGTAATTCCATACTACTGGTACAGTCCCTTCAGAACACTGTTTTTAAATGTACATTTAAAAAAGCTAATATTTCAAAAAATTTGCCTTGTTTTTAAGGTATATTAACTTAAAATGTCAAGGTATTTCCGCCTATTTTAAGGTATTTTTAAAAAAGTTAAAATTCGCCTTTGGGTCATGAATCTGTGTTGAATTTCAAGGCCTTTCGGGACGTGCCATTCAGAAAAGAAAAAAGCCCGCTCGATACACAATGATTTTTAAATCCAAGCTCCAAAGTTTTTATAATTATTAAAAAACAGTCACAATTAAACCTATTACATCTGAAACATTTAGGCGTAGAACCATTTCTCACACAAAAGCATTATTAACATGAAATAGAAGATAAGAAGTGCATCGCAAAAAAATTTCAAGACAAGTAATATTTTGAAGCAAATAATAGGTCAAATCCGACAAAAACAATAAGCTCCCTAACTGACATTTTTACATTTTATCAATTTCTCTTTTATTTTCAACTACCTATACAGGACCACTTATCTTGAAGACCTGTATAAAAGAAATTGAAATTTTTTAAGAAAATAGTCCCTCTATAAACAATAAAGATAGCACATAAAATCCCCTAGCCGCCCGTTCCCTCTGGAAAAAAAGGGACACCCAAATTTGACGTAGAATCCGAATACGCGATCAGAAATTTAAGAAAGCCAGTGCAAGTGGCCTAAAAAATAGCCCCTTTCACATTTATATGCCAGTGGCTACATTTAAGTGGGGGAGAAGGTAGGGCTTGCACTTCTTACAAGGCTCAAAGCGCCTCAACGCACACCGCTCGAAAGCTTTATCTCATGCATAGAAGTATACTTTAACAAGGCCGCTAAGCGGTCTTTATGTCATAATCTAGTTCAGTTTTTAAATATGAACTTATTGTAAATATTTACAGAATAGCAGTTTATAATCAGTTTTAATTGTCCTCTAGACAAATTATAACTTACTTAATTTTCTGTAAGGAATAAATAACTTCAAAAACTCGTTAATTCTTTTATCCAAAAAAAATATGGTAATATAACTTAAAGTTTGCCGAACATTACTTATTTGATCTTAAAAAAGCTCTCTAAGTTCATCCTGAAACCAAGAAACCTTATTTGCTTGTAACTTAAGGGGTAAGCTAAGGTAAGGGGTGGTTACATAGGTTTCAACGGTTAAAAAAGCAAATTTTCTCTATTTTTTATATAATAATTAAATTATTTTAATCAAAAACATAGCATATAAAAGAGCAAAATTTAAAGAACATTTTGTAAAATTTCATTAAAAAATCTTAAAAATTCAGCCGACGGGACCTAGTTTCCGGAGACCCCTCAAAAAGTGTCCTCGCAGTGGTCTGCATAACTCGTGATAGATTTGTCTTAAATGAAAAAATCAATTTTTTCTGTTAGTAAATGAGTGATTGAACACAGGATTTAAAAAAATTGAAATTTGAATTTTTGGCAGAGTTTTATGCACAATAGTACAATTTTTGGTACAAGTTACGCCACGTATAGCCTTGTAAAATTAGTTGTAGTTGAAAAAATCCTGCGTTCAATCACTAGCCAACCCTATTTTAAAGAAGTGTGCAAAATTTCAATACCATCGGGGCATTCGTTTTTGAGAAATCGTGTCCACCGACTTCAAAAATAGTGTTTTGAAAAAAAAGAGATTAAAGTTTCATATAGAAAAAAAAAGAAAAAAATTTTTTAACTTGCATAAAATCGTCGATTCCAGCACCATAAAGCAAAGCTGAGATCCCTTTGTTGAAAGTACAAGCAGCAACAAAAGCAACAATCTGAACTATTTTGGAACCACCTGGAAGTATTTTTGGCGTGATTTTCCAAATTAATTGATTCACACTCTATTATTTTGCGTAAAGCCACCAACACACCGCTCTAGAAGCACATCCTTGCTAAGCTCCTCATAAATAGCTTGGTAGCCAACAAAACATCATTTGGCAATGTAGCATAATTGTGTTTGAATCATGATAAGGCATTCATAGCTGTAGCACGCTGCCAAGTGAACCACAAGTCAGACCCGATTGGGCATTTTTTGTGCTGTGGGCTTTGGTTGGTAGAGCTATAATGAAAGTAAGTTGCCATTATAGCGTCCTTCATCTTTTGAACTGCATCACAATTTCTTCTTATAGTTAGTCCATAATTACTTATTTTTTACTCCTAAAGTTGCCTTTGCCAGATAAGCTTTTTTTTAATCATTTTACCTTCGATTTGTTTTTCATCAACAATTGTTTTTACTAAATTGCGTAAACGGGTGTCCATCCTCTTGCACATGTCCTAAGCACTCTTTTTTATTTATTTAAACAATTTCACCATATGGTTTGGAATCAATAACTCCGGAATATGTTTTGGAGTCCCCATTCTCCAATGTAGTTGACATACCTCAGGCCGTATTTTTCAACCCCGGAGTTGGATGAAGTAAATGGAGAAATACTGAAATATAGAGGAATACAACTACACAAAGGATTACACAACATAATAAAAAACTGGGAAGAAGAAAAATGCCAAATGGATGGAGAAGAGGAATAATCATACCACTATTCAAAAAATGAGACCCCGAAATATGTAACAACTACAGAGGTATTACTTTTTTAAACAACTCCTATAAAGTATTTACAAGTATAATTCATCAAAGATTAAGAAGGTACACAGAAAGGGAACTAGGGGAATACCAGTGTGGGTTTAGGCCAGGCAGATCCACAGTAGACGCCATACACACAATGAACCAAATAATAGAAAAAGCTTATGAATATAACACCGAACTGCACCTGCTATTCATAGATTTCCGCAAAGCAGTCGATGAAACTAGAAGACCACAAATAATAAAAAACATGCAAAAACTACAAATACCACAAAAATTAATACGATTAACGCAAATGACAATGGAAAACTCAGAAGCGACAATAAAAGTGGGACAGGGAGAGGGCGTAAGACAAGGGGATGCACTATCGCCAGTGCTATTCAACATGGTCGTAGAAAACATAATAAGAAAAACAGAACACAGAGGACCAATAAGAAATAAGGAAATACAGATGTTGGCGTGCGCTGATGATTTAGTTATTATATCAAGGTGCAAAACAAAACTAAATGAGACGTTGAAGATAACAGATAAAGAAGCGAAAAAAGAGGGCTCTCAATGAACGAAGATAAGACGTCGTATATGAGATGCAAAAGAGGAGACATAGAAGATCAAACACCATACAGGATAGCACAATACGAATTTAAGAAAGTGCAAGCATTAACATATTTAGGTACTGAGATAAATAATAAAAACAGTTAAGTACAAGACATAAAAAGATAGAATCCAAAGGGGACACAAAATGTTTAACATATATAAACCGTTGCTAAAAGATCGTAAGTTTACAAAAGATACAAAAATAAGAATTTATAAGACCCACAGTTATATACGCACCCGAAACAATGAGGTTAACAAAGAAGGATGAATATATGAAAGAAAGATCTTAAGAAGAATTCTGGGCCCAGTGAAAACAGGAGAAGACAAATAGAAAGTGAGGATGAACAAAGAAATAGACAGCGAGTTAAAAGTGAGGACATAGTACGAGAAATTAAAGCACGAAGGATACGATGGTTGGGACATGTAACGAGAGCAAACGAAAATGGAATGATCAAGACAATAACCGAATGGGAACCAAAAACAACAAGACCAAGGGGAAAACCCAAAAATAGATGGAAAAACGAAGTCCTAAAAGACCTAAAAAAGATAAACGTGAAGGGATGGAGGGAAAAACCACAAATAGGCAGGAATGGAGGAAAATAATAAAAAAGGCCAAATCAGACCAAAACATTTAACATGATTATGTGTAATAATAAGCACTAATCCAACTTAACAAAGAAAAAGGATTGAAGAGGCCGAAAAGGGCGCCAGTGATTGTCAAAGGAATTAAGGCAGATATTATTATTATTATTGAAACATTGCAATGATTGATGAAATTTTCATATTACCAACTGGTCCGTGGTGATTGGCACTGCTCTTCACATTCTCTCTTCAATTTAGTTTTTTCTGCCAAGTTTCACATAATTTACAACTTTTTACAAAAACATCCAAAACTTTTCCAGAATAATAGCCAATCAAAGTGGCCACACAGTGTGATGATGAATAACCTTACTTTTCCCAAATGCCATCGCCTGATACAGTACGTAACATCTGATGTGTGTTCAACACCGTTTTCTTCGCACGTCAGGTTTTTTCTTCTTTTGCAGCTGAGGGAAAAGGTATGTCGGCAACTGTCTTGATGCATTCATGTATCTTATTCACATAAAATTCGCACGTTGACTGATTTAAGAAAGAACCACTTATGTCCATTAAGCCACAAAATTTTTTGCACCCTGCAAGGCCTAAGCCTAATATTCTCATAACAAAAATGAATCTGCGATTTACTTCATAGGCTCTACCTATTTTTTGACACGATGAAATATAGGCCGACACTTTTCACACTCCGCAATTTTAAAACCGAGACCTACTTTTGCACACTGTTTAAATTATATTTCACTTTCTCCTCTCCATTTTCAATTATACCGTTAGAACACTTTAGAAAGCGTTGAAGAAACTAAAAAAAGTCAATAATCGCATATTGAAGAGTAGTGACCTATGGCACGCGTTTCTCTTCTTGGCTCTTAAGTTTTTTCGCCGATGTGCTGATGAAAGATGAGCTATCGATTTCAACAGTTTTAAGATTAAATGATTGTTTCCTTTTCTTTCGCCTATCTATTCTTCTAGTGCCCTCTGTTTGCTCAACTCTACTAACTTCATGCGGCTGCATTTGCAAAAAAATGAGTAAAAATCTCCGTAAAAATTCACAACGCACTTGTATAACCTCAAAGAAAGCTCGTGGCTCAACAAGCAGAAGTAAACTGAAGTATTTACTTTAGATGAGAAAACTCTTAGAAAGTGGGAGAAGCGAGCGAGAGAGACAGACAAACAATAGCTGAACAGCTGCCTCAATGTACCTGCGTCGTTTCGGCCGGTCTAACCTGATGAGGGGAATTTCCAACGGCTCTCTCTCCTAGACTTTTTCTCCGAATAACTTGAAACTTTGGAAAAATATCTTGACATATTGTACTGTTCTATTCTATCTGTGCTATATCCTCAATGGACGTTGGCGATTATTGTAGCCCATCTAATTCTGTTGCCTGCAGCACGGAATAACTCTATTGATGTCATGCCGGACCATTGTCTTAAATTCCGTAGCCACGATGTTCTTCGTCTTCCCGGTCCTCTCCTTCCGTCAAACTTTCCCTGCATGACAAGCTGCAGCAATTGATATTTACTATTACGCATTATATATCCAAAGTATGAAAATTTCCGTTTTTTGATAATCTCCATTATTTCTCTGTTTTTGTTCATTTGTTATATGGTAAGTCCAAGAGATCCTCAGCATGCGTCGATAGCACCACATTTCAAATGCTTCTAGTCGCCTACATGCATTATTGGTTAGGGTCCAAGCTTCCACGCCGTATAATAGTATCGATAAGACGTAACATATTAGGGTGCAGATAAGAAGTTGGAGATTAAGGTTGATATTACATAGCATTTCTCATGCTATTAAAGGCGGCTCTGACTTTTTCTATCTGGACTTTAATTTCTTGGATCTGATCCCATTTGTTATTTAAACTGGTACCTAAGTATTTAATTGTTGGAGCTATTTGCAACTGGGAACCATGTACATAAAACTGGCCAGTGACATTCTCGTTTTTGCTCACAATCATTACTTTAGTTTTATCCATGTTTAGTCGCATGTTGTAGGATTCGCTTACAGTCGCCACCTTTGTTATCAATTGTAGCAGTCCTGTTGCGGAGTCAGCGAGCAAAACGGTGTCATCCGCATACCGTAAGTTGTTAATTAGTACTCCATTTAATCTAATTCCTTCTTGTGCATCGCCCAGTGCCTCCTTAAATAGCCTCTCAGAATAAGCATTAAAAAGTAATGGAGAGAGCAGACACCCTTGCCGAACTCCTTGACGAACTTGAAATTCTTCAGATGTCTTATCATTTTTTGAAATTTTGAAACCCATGTAACCCCTTCAACTTACATTGATAAATCCGTGACCACCTCCTCCACTTCATTTTTTGTCGCAAGCCACTTCATTTGAGGCAAATTCAAAATTTTGTGACCCCGTGCAGTCGCACATAACTTTGTAGGTTACAAAGGCGGCAAAGCGTTCGCCATTATGTTTTGTCAGTACCTTCGCACTTTGTGACGGGTTGAATCTAATTAACTTATCATAAATTTGTTTCAATTCTCTTCCCGGTAAAGGGAATTCTCCGTCGTTATCTTTTATACATTTAACGAGCCATCTACAACACGGCTTGGGTTTGGTGTTAAAAGGATACACTTCATCGACTAAGTATGTCCGCGGGCAAATACTACCTTGTTTTCTTCACTTGCGCAGGGCATGAGAACTAAAATGTAAATAATTATTATAATATCATAATAACAGTGAATCACACTCACCATGATTATAACGACATAGTTGCGGATAATCTTCCATTATTAACAAAACAGCAACTGCTAACCACCGTGAACAGAAAACAAAGAACTGAATAGAATGCGTAATTATGATCACAGATTACGTATTCTTTTATGTAATCTAATTCTTCCATACCATGAAATTTTATTTTATTCGAAATTTTATTGAAAAATTCAAATTGAGGCTTTAAAGAAGAAATCTTCCAATTTGGAAGCTTTTAAAGAGTTAATTTGCCTATATTAAAATACTAAATTATTTGAATGGTTACCTTACTTAGATACATTTCTTAAAGCAGTTAAAGTTTGTACCCCTTCTTTCAGTTTCTCTTTTCCATATTTTTAGATCTCTAAGATGCTTTAAATATAAATGTCCATTTGAATATTATGTGTAACTAATATAATTTGGCAGAACCTTCTTTTTTCAAAATTGTTTTAGTTTTTAAGGAAATTTCATTCATCAAAATTAGCTTAGATAATTCAAAGGCAAATTAAGTAAATTAAAGTTTTTCTTCTTCTGCATTATAGAGATTACGAATTTGCCTATTTTATTTTCACAAAGCTTACATCTCTTTTGCCTTTGGGATTGCAGTTGAAAATTTTCTCGCATATATTTTTTTTCACCCTAATAACGTTATCTTAATTTTTCTTTGTATTAGACCATTCTCTCTTTTATGGCCCAAGATATTTAGTTCATTATGCACATCTTTGTTAAACTTTTATTTTTCCTAATAGCCTAATTTTTGGTGCCCGTATTTTTCTGTCGCTTTTTTCATTGTATAGCAAACTTCGCTTCAATACTACTGGTGTAGTCATAGTCATATAAAACTTAATCTTTGTATGCCTTTAGATTTCATTAATCAATGTTCTCTTTTCTGTACTACAGATTTTTACATTTATGTCATTGTTGCAATCGTAACTTGCGTCACAGCGTAAATATTTAAAATATAGCAGTTGCGCTATTGTTTTTTATGATCGAACAGGGTAGGCTATAACCTACATTTTCTTCAAAGATATTGCGGGATTGTATTTTCTGCATTTTTTGTTTGGGCGGTGGGTTGCTAATTGAAACGTATCTTCGTTTTCTTGTATCATCACTATAAAGAAATCGTTCTTCTTGTAAAAGTATTTCTGTTATTACTTTCAGTAGTTATAAATTTTCGAGTTTTACGGTTTTGATAACCAATTACGTTGACTTTTTTGAAAGAGAGATAAGTTCTTCTATCCTCCATAAATATGGAATTTTGCATGCCTGCTAACACACAAGACGACAGGTAGTGCTTATCTTATTTATCTGCAGCTTTTCTGTTTTTCGTGTTCTGTAATGCTGTAATTCTGTAATTCATCCATCGCAATGTGGTCAATTTTAGAAAAGCCACCGTCACCATTTGAGTTTGTTTCGTTACTTTTGACTTCCACAGTACTTTAGTGTTTTTTCACTATTTTTCTTGTATTAAGCTTTTATTAAAAAATTAAAATTGTAAACTAGATACTTGTCGTTTAATTACATTTTGTTATACTTGTTTGTAGCCTTTAGATTGTTAAGTATAATAATAATGATGATGGTACACTTAATAAGAATAAAATTACCTTTTAATTTCAAGTTTATAATATATTACATAAACTTTAAAACACTCAAATGTCGTTACATCAATAATTAATAGGTGTACAACTTTGCTTCCGACTTTCGAGACTTTACTATAAAAAACTGATTATACATTTACGATTTAAAATATTGTCCATCGCTGGCCACTATTTTCTTCCGTCTTTCGGACAGCGTACGAATCGTGGGCCAAAAACTGCTCAACTTTTGAAGCGATCCACGTATGAATCTAATTTTTGACTTCTTCATAAGAACGTAAGTGCTGGTCAGCCAAACCGTGTGCCATTGATCGAAACAAATGATAGTCAGAGGGAGCAATGTCTGGAGAATACGGCGGGTGGGGTAGGACTTTCCATTTCAACGTTTCCAAGTATGTTTTGACCGACGTTGCGACATGGGGTCAAGCATTGGCATCCTGCAAAATCACTTTATTGTGTCTCTCGTTGTATGCGGCCCTTTGTCTTTCAAAGCTCGGCTTAAACGCATTCTTTGCTTTCGATACAGATCGCATGTGATTGTTTCAGACGGTTTTAGTAGCTCATAATACACTTCGCCGAGCTGGTCCCACCAAATACAGAGCATGACCTTGGAGCTATGAATATTCGGTTTGGCCGTCAACGTGGAAGCATAGCCGGGAAGTCCCCATGATTTTCTGCGCTTGGAGTTATTCTAATGAACCCATTTTTCGTCCCCAGTCACAATACGATGTAGAAACCCCTTCCGCCTTTGCCTTTCAAGCAGCTGTTCACAAGCAAACAAACGCCGTTCAAGATCTCTCGGCTTCAATTCATGTGGCGCCTAATTTCCTTGTCTCTGAATCATTCCCATGACTTTGAGGCGTTTTGAAATGGCTAGTCAAGTTACTCCTAACGGTTCTGCCAATTGTTCTTGCGTTTGACACAAGTCTTTATGAAGTAAAGCCTCCAATTTTGTATCTTTGAAAACCTTCTTTTCTCCACCGCTATGCCGATGTTAAAATCACCGTTCTTGAAGCGTTGAAACCATTCGTGACACGTTCTTTCACTAATAGCGGTCTCACCATAAGAATTTGAGAGCATTCGATGAGCCTCAGCCGCAAATTTCTTTATATTGAAGCAGAAAATTGAAACCTCCCGCAAATGACGAGAATTTGGCTCGTAAACTGACATTCTTTTACGATACGGACACAAATCGACTAATGTTTCGATGGGGTTATGTTGGCAAATTCCCAAAATTATTGTATGACCACCACCACTTACCGCCTATAGCCGTCTATTGTAAAACGGCGGAAGCACCTATTATTTAACACACTTAAAATTACATCTTAATTGTAAATTAGTTACACTGGAATTTCGTTATATACGTATTCAACAGCACTAAAATTTATTTGTTATTGGGACAAATAAAAAAGAAATAAAAACCTCAAATTTGTTATGGAATCTGTAACTGTTCGATCAAATAGCAAGTCGCCTAAACATAATAGCAGCTGACTCTTTGAGAAAGTTTAAGAACTTCGAGATCTTATATAAAGGTTGTTCAAAAAAATTTTTATTTGAAAAATAAAATATTGAGTTGACTTAACTCTAAACTCGAGGAGTACCAAAGTTTGCAAAATATCTGTTACTTTTACTTCCAGCCACCCTGTGCTAACAGCTAATATTAGTTGTTATATGCCAAATAATGACAGCTTACAATGAGAAAGAGGTTTAGAATCAACCTTGAAAGCTTTTCTATCCTTAAATGTTCGCAAAGCTGTAACATTCTCTTTGTTAAATTTTCTTTTACACATAATGTGTCTGTAGAACACAAAAATACGCAGATGTTACTTTAGTACTTACTATATTGAATGTTATCGTCTTTAGTTATCAGAACAATCTACTACATTGTGCAACGCTACATTATTAATTGCTATAAATCTAAGCCATCCCATTGTTATATAGATTATTTTTTACTCTTAAAACCAGATTGACGTAAGATATCAGTGAAGATTAAATACTTTGTAAGTGCTATTCGCGTTCGTCAAATATGATGAGATATAATTAATCCATTTTGTTTATACCGAATTCAAATACATTGTAATAAAAGATTTTAAATTGTGTAAGTACTGCTAAACAGGCTGCTATGAGTACAACATAGTGTTGTGCATTTTAATGCAATTTAGAAAAGAACTTGCTCAGTGTTGCTAGCAATCTAGCAGAAAGTAGAAAAATAAAATTATAGTTTAATTTTTTATTAGTCTAGGAAAAGTGGGAAAATTTAGCACACTTAAATTTACTTGGGGCATTCAAAAAATGATAAACCTTACAAATGTGCATTACTCGATAACCTTTTATTACGAAGAAGTGAGTAAACGTTTCATAAAAAGTATTTCTTTTCAATGTTTTGACGCTTTTACCATCCTTCTAGCAATTTTTGTAAAGCTGCAACAAACACTTATTTAAGTGTAGGTCAGTATCACTTGTGGACAGCCAAGCGAAACTTGTATTTGGAGGAAAACTTCTTATCTTTTTCACTGCTTGAAACATAGCATCCAACAAATGTGTAGCGTGTAATAGCACGATTTGTCCAAAAGATTGCAGGAAGCAACGCTACGGCCACTGCGTGCGGTCACATGTTGTCATGGTAAAGCAGCCTACCTCATCTCCATTTCCTATGGCGGCGTTGTTGTGAAGTCGCTGCAATGACCCGCAGTATCACTTACTGATAATGCTCTCGCGAGAAGGCATTTAATCCATCAGATGTTCTGATCCCAAAACACAATTGCTAATTGTTTTGGAATAAACAATCACAATCGCAACTCTTTGGAACGAAGACTTGGAATGCGATGCCATTCTATATACCTATTGTTGTTTCTTTTCCGGTGTGACAAAACTCAGAGAACGTCTCCGTATTCACGCTGTACAGCTAGTAGCAACTATTGCTATACCACCACATGTTTTTGATTTTGCTGACACTAAGCGATAAGAATATGAGGAGCCCCTCATATACAGATTTTTGTCATCGTGAGATCCTTATAGATGATTTTATCGAAAGTTTCACGAGTCAGACTGGCATTTACTAGTCCAAAGAATGCGATTCAACTATTTGCGGCTTATGTGCATTTACTGGATGCCTGCTTCAATTACCTTTGTCACCATAGTCCACATACAACTGCTGGCCTCGTACAGATGTCCTAAGCAGTCATTTCTTCTCTTCAAAGGACCACACAGTCCATCGCTATTCATAATTGTATGCTTCTACGGTTTTGTCTGCAACTACACTTGCAGCACTGCAGGAATGATTTTCTACTATTGCTTCTGTGCGTTACAGCAACGCTATCTAGCAGCACTATTGGGTGCCAATATCAGTCTGCAACCTAACCGAATTTTAAGAAGGAGTGCCAATAAATTTTGAACTCATTAATACTTCATACCTTCTCTAGTAAACGTGTGCAGAAATCTATGTTTTATGATGCTTTGCATATCTCTCTAAAACGATCGATTTAAAAATGATGAGATATTTAAATCCGTTCGAGTCTCAACCCAAGTTATTTATCCTTTTATCGCTTCTTCGTTATCAATATCAAAACAGAATTGACGTTCGTGAGATTCGATTTAATTGTTGAACTATTAAATCCGGCTAGTTCAACTTCTTGAATGTTGCCCAGACAAAGACTTTTGTTCTCTAGATGTTTAAACTTTTACAATAACGTCTTGAACAGAGCATCTTAATTTTTTGTAGTGAATGATTTGTGTATTAGTACTTTGATTATCTGTTTTTAAGCAAATGTAATAAGTTTTGAAAGCACACAGTATTTACGCAGACTAATTTAATTCACAAATAATTCACTTTAATAAAGATGTACATCTATTATTTAAAAAAACTATTTTTGTACAGAGTGGTCGATATATAACAACAATATATAAATAAAACATTTTAATTTTTATTTAGAGTTTTAAATTATATTTTAAATAATTGGTCTAGTAAAAAGAAATCCATTATTTATCCAATAGATGGCTTTAATAAATTGTATCTCGCGCTCTAAAAGTCCGATCGGTTTACACTAGATGGCGTTAAAAAGCTGACATTTTGTACTAAAAAAACTTTTTTGACAATTTTGTGAATGGTTGACTCAGTTTTGTTCGAGATCGCGTCAAAATGGACACCAGAAAAGAGAAAATACGCTATATTTTACAGTTTTTCTTCGATAAAGGTGAAAACGCAAGCCAGGCGGCTGAAAATGTAAATAGTGTTTATGGTTCTGATACTCTAACAGCCAATCAAGCTCAGTTTTGGTTTTGTGGATTCCGTTGCAGTAATTTCGATGTCAAAAATGCACCAGGCCAATTGTCGAAAATGTGGATAAAATTATGAAAATGGCCGAGTCCGACCGTCGTATAAGTACTGTTTTTATTGTCCAGGAGCTAAACATTGCACAAAAAACCGTTTGAAACCATTTGGAAAAAGGCTAGATACAAAAAGAAGCTGGGCGTATGGTGGGTGACATACGAGTTAACGCAAAAAAAACCTCATGGACCGAATCTCCATCTGTGAATCGCTTCTGAATCGCAACAAAGTCGACCCATTTCTGAAGCGGATAGTGACTGGCGATGAAAATTGGATCACTTACGACAACGTCAAGCGAAAACGGTCGTGGTTGAAGCGGTGAGCCGGCGCAAACGGTGGCCAAGCTAGGATTTTGGCCAGGAAAGTTTTGCTGTGCGTTTGGTGGGATTGGCAAGGAATCATATACTATCAGCTGCTCCTCTACGGCCAAACTCTTAATTCAAACCTGTACTGTAAACAATTAGACCGTCTAAAGGAAGTAATCATTCAGAAGCGGCCAACTTTGGCCACAAGGACATGAATTGTGTTTCATCAAGACAACGCCAGGCCACACATATCGAGAGAGACTCGCCAGAAGCTCCGGGAACTTGGTTGGGAGGTTCTCATGCATCCACCTTATAGTCCGGACCTAGTACCAAGTGATTACGACCTGTTCCTCTCCATGGCGAACTATTTCGCTGGTGAAAAATTCGCCTCAAGAGAGGCTTGTGAAAATCGACTGTCCCAGTTTTTTGCCAATAGGAACAAGGGCTTCTATGAGAGAGGCATAATGGAATTACCTTCAAAATGGCAACAAAGTTATCGAACAAAACGGCGCATATTTGGCTAAATCGGTTCATTCTAAATATGTTAAATAAAATCTTCAATTTTATGCAAAAATAATGGATTTCTATTATAATATCTGATGAATGTCTACTTCTGGGGGCCGCACAGATTTGGGCTCTTTGAATTACATTTTCAAATACCTCTTTATATACGCCAGGGAGGTATGGAAGAATAGTTTCCAGTATGTTTTCTTCGAGTTTCTCAGTTGTGTTAGATTAGGTAGCGTAAACCCTAGCCTTAAGATGATCCTACAGTTAAATCTGGTAATCTAGGGAGTCACACATATTACCAAAATGGGAGATTTTTAACATGATCACCGGCTCTATCTCATTTCTCTCTTTGTTACCCTCCACATGTTTTTTATCTTTGACAAAAGATTTATTATTGTATTATTATATTAACAATGTTTCTGATAATTTCTAGACAAAAGTTTCTTAATTAACTGGATCTTGTGTAGCTTTAAGTGCAAGTAGGTGTTTAATATGGTTAGCAAAATGTTCGACAGATGTCATTTCTTCTTTTTCTTCGTCGAACCATTTCAGTATTCTCCAGTATACGAACAGGACGAGCACAGCCAGACCTCAGAATAACTTAACACCGCCAGTTTTTTAAACTTTTTTTCTAGCTGACAAACTACGTTAATGCTGGGCACGTTATTACGACTAAAATCTTGCCTTCATTTTTGTAAAGCTGATAATACACGCTGTTGAATCAAGCAAGGATTTGTGACTAATTTGACTAATTTCCACATTACTTGCAAATTGCCGCTTACGACAATACGTACATTTAAAATTTTGGGAAATTCATGTCAGTCAGCTTTGTATAAGATTGGCGCATTAACTGTGATCGTCTCCACCAAGTTTGATAAACTCCTCTTTTGTCGTGAGCTACATACACGAACAATACTTAAGAAAAGGTTGCGCTGAGTTAGAATGTCTGTTGGTGGCATTAATAGAATTTTCAAGTACCGATTTAAAAAATTTTTTGAAAAGGTTATATTTTACTAAACAAAAACTAAATTATTTTTAATTTAAATTTTTTTAAGTGCGCGGTGTTGCTTAACTACCAATTAACTATTAACAAAACAGCTAAGAAGTACTATAAAACCCTGTTACGAATAAAAGTAGACTGTATCGTAAATATTAAATTTAAACAAAGAAACTTCAAACAAAAACCAAAGCTGAAACACTCACCTTTTTGGAAGAGGCGCTCTCCCGCATAAATCGGTTCTCCGTGTTGTAATCTTGGGGGATCCAGGAAGAGGAAATCAGGGTGTGGGTGAAAAGATAGGACAAGTTACCCCAATCTTTACAGCGGAGCCGATTGGAAGCGTCGTCCTGGTGCAACAAGATTACTTCTTGATTCCTCGCCGGGTCAAAGGAAATCGGACCGAGTTTCCTCACCGGCAAAATTTCAACTCCCGAAATACAATCGGGAAACAAAACGACCTCCGGGAAGAGGTTAATCTGGTCGGCAAAATATCCAATTCCGCAATGAAATAGCCTTCAACAAAACGGGATTTAAAAACTCTTGCCGCCAAACAAAACACGCCGGCGAACTCTCAAAACGGTCTCGGATACGGAAAATTTAAAGCCGGTCGCCCGCTTCCTAGACCAACACAATTCAAAATTCAAAACGTAGCGAGCGAAAGAGCGAAGAGCTAGGCAAGGCCGAAGGCTCTCCGCTTTATATATATGCGCACGCGGGCAAATTGGCCGCAACTATTTCAAATCGAAACTAAAGCGCGTATACAGGAGAAAGCCAAAAGATGGCCTGCCCTAATTGAAAATCCAAACAAATGTAATTGGCACAAACAAATCCAAAATTTATTTTTTGTTTTTTTTTTAGTTAGGACGGCTATATTCTTCACCGGCGTTTTAAACACTAAGTAATACCTCTTTTATTATAGAAAAAATTGTGTTACGAAGGTTTACCATAACAGCACATAAGTGGATGAATATAATCGGTCCCATATTAAAATGACAACAAAATCAGAAATAGTGTTAGACTGTTTTAACACATCTACTTTTTCTTTACTACGACTAGTAATTTTGTATTGAACTAATAGTTATATATCACTTACATAGCTCTACTTAGATACCAAAACGTGTTGAAATGAGATAAAATTAAAAATGACGATGTTTGGTGATTCCGACAGTTAAATGACTGCCATAATTACGCTTAGTAATCAGCATACGAATTTTGTTTTCTTGTTTGTTTGTTTGAAGGTACACTTCTTACCATAACCTTTAGATGATTATCATATATGCCGTAACTTTCGCGTAAACTTCTATAGTTTGTGATCCTCAGATATATGGTGAACTTTGCATTGACTTTGCAACAGTGCCAAATAAAGAATTACAGACGCATTGCTGCTGGAATTTGTGCTTCTTTCTGCTTCAATCTGCACACTTTATTCCACTTAAACATAAGTATTAAGAAATATTGCCTTCTAGCAGATAGATCTGATAATATTCGGTTCATATAAAACAAATATCTCTAACTCAATGACTACCAAGACGTGAATGTCAGTACTGTTAGGTTGTAGGCAAGAAGTGTAAAAAAAAAATTAAATTGTAACAAATCTGCCTGTAGACAAACTGATTCGTACCAATTGCGTGTAAAGTAGAAGGATATCGTTGGAGTTGTTGGGATTTTTTTGAGAAGTCTACCATCTCATTCAGGCTTTGCTTGGTTACAAGCAAGTATGCGTTTCATGTAAATAAAACATCCGAAAAGAGATCTGCTAGTAACTTTTAGTTTGTTGTGAATAAGGAGGTAATGCTTATTTCATTTGAAATTGTTACTAATGACAAATTGTGAGCACATCAATATGACCCAGAAAACAAGAGGCACTTACTAGAGTACGGCCATAGGGGCTCTTTTAACCTGAAAAATATGGGGTTTTTGCTTTGGCACGAAAGTGTTACTGGTCTTTCTTTGGGGCATAGTCAATGTCGGGACGCAGAGTTAGCATAATATTGAAACGCAAAGCGAATGAATTAGCCGAGCTGAGAAGCATTCCCAGAAACCGGCAATTGAGGATGCAAGCCAGCCCAATCACGTGATCTTTTCTAGGAGGAGCTACGCTCTCGCACAATCCCTGGGAGATAAAAGCGTGCCTCACGCCAGTCCAGGACAGTTCGCTGCCGCTACTCGAAAGCCTTCAAACTGGCCTTGACGCTATCGACCTGTACTTGCCGCTGGGCATAGGATCTTGCCGAATCGTGAGCTACCCCCGACAACTATGTGACCGTGGCCTATGGCCCCCAGGAGGACCAGCACCAACATCGTCCGATCGACACTTCCGATAAAGTGGCGAGCCTACCGCCGAAGAACGCCGGTACCAGAACCACTGTCCCCGCTGCCACTGACACCCCAGAAGAGGCTCCTGAAAGAGCCGTTCAGTGAATCTCCATCCCCCGTGAAAACGACAGCGGCGTCACCGACTGAAGAACGATTGCAGCGCGTCCTGCGAACACTGTTCGGGCCACCACCGGATCGCAAGAACCAACCTTTAGCGTACGCTCGACGCCACGGAAACGACCCAACTGCCGGCCGAGACCTCAGCACTCTCGTGGCCATAATAAACTCTGTAAATAATGTAAAAAAGCGTCTGCAAATAAAAACAATATGTGAAGAATATTCGTTATACCGTCCCCACAGTCAACATTAAATTCGTGCTTGATTATAGCGAGTTAAACCAGACACCGAAGAAATCCTTCAACATGACAATGATCGTTCCGTTGCAGTCGCTAGTTAAGGATTTTTATTTTTCCAAAGTTAAAGAAAAAACCTAAAGGGGCAGTATTACACTAATTATGAGAAGGTGCAACAATGTCTGATTTATTCTACAACGGGTCGGTGTGCGTATTTGGAGATGAATTTTATAGAAAACTAATGACAATTCTTGATAGGGAGCATTCTAACCTTATAGTTTATATGTAGCTTATTTTGTACTTCGTTTGAATTTCGCAGGGCCAACATCGTTGACGATAGACGTACAGTGAATTTAAGCTCAAGTGCTTTGTCCGATAACGCGGCCACGGCACTTTATCGCTAATAGCGTTTAGCGGGACTTTTAATTTAAATAATTACATGGAACCTCTAAATCACAGGTATTTTCCTATTAAATTATTACAATAACCGGCAGGAAACTGGCCAGGTTTCAACTGGCCTCCAAACCCCTTTCATAACCAATCCTCCACAAACAGCCAAACCCCAGTAAATTATAACATATAAATGAGCCAACTTATACCAGATCTCGGCAATTACTTTCCTGCAAACCAGTGAAACACGTTGTACCGCAATTTTCGGTGCCCCACCGAACTCATAACCCTCATCAACTTCTTAGAATGGCTTCTACTAGCGACGACAAACTAGAAAATACTATTTCATCTCAAAAGCACTCTTGGTAAACGGTTATATCTACAAAACGCAGAAAAATAAGAAGAATAAGAAAAAAAACGAGGAAGAAAACAAAGTCTCCAATAGAATACTACTCTCTATCAAATACACCAAACAATTCGCAAGAATAATAACACAAGGGAATCAGATAAAATACCCAAACCTTCTCAAATATTTGGTTACGGAGTTACAAACTTACTTAAAATGAAGGAAAAGCTTGCTGAAGTAGTAGCCGATGAGAAATACGCCACCAAAAGCTTAATAAATAACACAGTGAAAATTTCAAATAATACTCCGGATACATTCAGAATACTAGTGCAATTTCTAGGCGATAACCAAATAATTTACCATGCTCACCAATCGAAAGACAAACGCGTGTATAGATAATCATTAAACACCTACATCATTCAATTCCAGTAGATGAAATAAAATCAACTCACCGAACACGGACATACAGTCAAAAACATTATCAATGCAAGACACAGAACCACAAAAGAACCAATGAACTTATTCTTTGTCAAACAACAAAGAGATCTACAAAATACAACACCTAAAATACAACCGTATATTAATAGAACTACCACAAACCTTCAGAACCCCAGTACAATGTATGCGATGTCAACTGTATGACCACACTAAAACATGCTGTTCTCGACCATTTATTTGTGTCAAATTTGGAGGCAAGCACAGCATAGCAAGCTGTAAGAAGACTTGTGCCTTACGTGCAGAAAACTGTCCAGTCAACTATTGGGGATATGTGTATTATCACAACTAACCAAAATCCAAAAACACCAACAAAATACCTCAAGTCCTATATTTAAACTCTTAAAGTTAATTTCTAAATCTTTGTCATTCCACGAGCTACGTTAACATAGTCCGACCTGCAGAAGCCCAACTTGCCAACACTAGCTGTCGAACAATCACTTAATCTCATTCTCACCAAGTGAATCACAGAAAAACCCTATTTTACTATTCCAAACTATACATCTTATCACATTAATTATCCCTATAAAACTGGGTACGCGGGAACCGCCATCTTAATAAAAAAAGCATCAAATATTACGCTCTTCCCTGTTATGAGAAAACTACACTCCAACCCACATCCATTAAAGTGCTCACTTTACCCGTTAAACTTCCGATAGTGGCGGTATATTGTCCTCCTCGGCACAACATAAAAAAGGACTTTGAAAAATTCTTCCACACTCTGAGACCAAAATTTATCTTTGGATACTTTAACAGTAAATACACCACATAGGGCTCTCGATTGCTCACTGCCAAAGGTAGGTAGCTGCTCAAGATACTGGCCCAAGGACCCCAAAAAATACCCGACCTACATGATATTTTCATCATCAGTGGTATATAAGAACCCTTTACAGACATGTCCTCTAGTTTTGATCACATGCTCATCGTAGCAAAAATTAGTGCATTTATTATCCACACAGAGGCCTTCAGAGACTCCATAACAAACAAATTGAGAACATCGTTATATCCTACATAAAAACATAGACCTGAAACTCAACGTCAAGAAACTTTAACGAATGCTGGTAGTTGATACAGTTGAAACTTAATATATATCACAAGTTTTACAAGTCTGACCACGTTTACAGCGTACGATACGACGTTTATGTGAGTACCAAGACCGAATTGGGTGCCCACATCACTCCCCAGAGACCGTCTCGACTGGCGGTAGTGCTTTGGGAATGTAACTACTTTTTTCGACTTTGCCGCTACATTGTCAAGCTTTGTGTGAACTAGTGTAAACAGGTAGCTAGGGACGTGCAGTTCTTCGATCCGAGATAAGGTGTCCTCAATGATTTGGCGGGAAATATACCTTGTGTCGGTTGTGAACTGTGAGATGAGGTTTATACTGCCTTGGTAAACAATTACTTTTCTTTACATGGAACGCGAAACTAATTGGCTTGTGGTCAGCATAAACTATAAAGTATCTCGGCTGTAACCTTAATGAGAATATTTAATGGCTTCTGTGCGTATGTGGTGCACAGTATTATGATTGCAGTTTGTGTGGTGCTGTTGCTGTTGCCATTGTGGTTGCTGCTGTTTCTGTTGCCATGGTGGTTGTTACTGATGCTGTTGCCATGGTGGTTGCTGCTGTTGCTGCTGCCGTGGTAGTTGTTGCTGTTCCTGGGGTTGCTGCTGTGTATCTCTGCTGCTGTTGTCGCCGTGGTTGCTGCTGTTGATATTGTGGTTGATGTGCTGTCGCTGTGATTCAGCAATCTCCTGCGTCAACGCCTCTAACCCTGGTGGAGCCGCTGGAGCTTTCGCTGTCGAAGCCTTGACTGATAATGGGGCTGTGATGTCCCAGATACGATCAGCGAGGTTTGCAAGCGTTTCCAATTCCGGCTTAGGATGACCTGCGAGGAGTGCTTGTGTATTTGCTAGTAGTCTGCTTACCCATTGTGGTTGCGATTGTTGCGACTGTTGTTGAAAACTTTCTTTTTTTTTGTTTTGCGTCGGATGGTTGATAATGATGTCCTTAAGAATATCGGGTGTCGTGATGGATGGTGTAGCGGTTTCCTGGGCGGCAGTGGGTGGGTCAGGCATGTTGATCGCTCACGGTGCACATGTAAAATGCAGATGCAAATATGGAGTCGTCCAAGTACACGACGTGGTACTGCGAACATGGCAAGGGAAGACGAAAATTCCACACTCGCTGCGCCTCCGGGCTCGGCGTGTTCAACGTCGGCGTCGGACTTAATATATTTAATACCACAAGTTGTACAAGGCTTACAGAGGACCTCGTGGCTCTACGTGTCGGAATCGGAAAGGAAAAGCGCTCTGCCCGGATATCCGCTTTCATTCTGCTCGCTTGCACCGGGCCGCGCGGTGTCTGACCACGTTTACAGCGTACGATACGACAACGTTTATGTGAACACCAAGATTACGAATTGGGTGCCCACAAAACCAAAGGAAGTAGACGACGCTTCCAATCAATTAAATACGCTACTAAGTACAGTTCAACTAGCCACACCCTCCATTGATAACAAAAGAACCCCCTTGAACTTCAACAGCCATTCAACAATGGAAAGCCAGAGCCCAATGGCAAAAAGGTTACCATCTATCAGATAAAACAAAACTTATTAATCTAAGCAATCAACTATAGGCAAAGCTCAAGAACCTGTCAGAAAACTCCTTCAAAACCTACGAATTAAACCTTAACAAGTACGACAATTCAATCTGGAAACCAATTAAATGCTGCCTAAAACCTCAAACAACTTCTCTACCATAAGAAAACTAGCACTAGGAGGAGCTAAAAGGAAAGGAAATGGCGGACCTATTTGCTTACTATCTGTCTCGTGTCTTTTAACCGCACGAAACACACTCAACGATCTAATCCCAGAAAATCTCATACCACTTGGAACTTTTCCCACCCACATTCCGCCAGTCACACCTAAGAACATTAAATCTCCAAGAAAACGCCAGGGATGGATCAAATGACATCCAGAATATTATGTGAACTCTCCAAAAAAAGAATCTTACTCGTAACCTAATTTATTCAATACTATCCTGAGACTTCAGTACTGGTCTGCAAAATTCAAAAAACTCAAATAATCTTCATCCCCAGCCAGGTAAAGATCCCAACTACGCAATAAGCCTGCTACCGGTGACCTCCAAACTCCTCAGAAAGCTAGACCCTAAATTCACACCAACAAACTGAATACAGATTATTCATTTGATTTTCGTAAAATGCACTCAACAATCCAACAGTGTCACTGGATCACACAAGTAATAAACACAGCTCTCAAGAAAAAATTCTACTGAAATGCCATCCTTATGGACGTCCGTCAGTCTTCGATAAAGTTGGCATAAAGGATTCGTTTACAAACTCCAATAAATCTTATTCCATTTCTTCCATAACCTGCTAGAATCCTACCGAACCCATCGGCAATTTCAAAGACGAGTCAACGACGAAACTTCAGCATTATACCCAATCAATTCCGGTGTACCTCAGGGTAGTATCCTAGGCCCCTTCCACTACCTATTATATGCCTCGAACCTCCCAACCACATGTACGTTTGCTGACAACACCATTATACTTGCAAAACACAATAATGTAAACACCCCCTCGCGTCAAGTTCAAAAGCCATCTTATTTTTCTCAAAGACTAGCACAAAAATGGAAAGTCAACGAAATAAAATCAAACATTAATCCTGAGAAAACTATCCCCAAAAATATTTAGGTCGTTGCCTCGACAACAAACTCACCTGGCGAAACGATATTAACAAAAAAGCAATACATATAACTACGATTCAAAATCCTCTACTGGATTCTTAGAAGATATTCATCCCTAGCACTGGATTAAAACTTCTAATATATAAAACCGTCATCAAGCCCATATGGACCTACAGTGTGGAGCTGTTGGGCTGTGCCCAGCAAGTCAAACATCACCATCATGCAACGATGTCAGTCTAAAATACTACGAGTATTAACCAACGCACTGTGGCATAACCAAAGGTTACAGATAGACCTGGGTATCCTGTTCATAACACAAGTCATACGGGATAGAGCAACAGAACATCTCGGCAAAATCGTAGTTCACACCAATCACCTGCTATCTGACCTCTCACATCAAGAAGTGATTAGAAGACTCAAATGACGTTGGCCCACTGATTTTCACTAACGAGGATCTATGGCTGGACGAGCCCTAACCTAACCAGTTATCAGTCAACACATTAGCTTATAAAATACTATTATATTCTGATTCTGATTCTATGTTTAATAAAAAAAAAATGTATAACTGAGTTGAAATATTTTGTTGAAAGGAGGGTTGATATAAAAGCAAATTTATTCTATTTTTTTAGGTCATTTGAATTATATGAACAGCTGTGAATTTACAATTTTCATCTTTAGTGGGCATGCCATTAGTAATAAAGGGAAGTTTTATGGTTAATATAGCAAAATATCCCATGTATCCAGCTTATCAAGTATCTCAGAGCACTACAAAACTCATTATGCCATCTGCTTGTCAAATATGGGTTATCAAGAAAACAAGCTTTTCTCTCATAAAATAATATTCTAGTGCTTGTTTGAATCTGTTCCAAAATCTTGAACTTGCTACAACGTGAAAACATCGCTTTCTTAGTACCCTAGTATGTTCTACATCCAGTTCTTAATAGTGCCCCAAGTTACTTATATAATATAACCAGCTTTTTTTATTTTACTATATTTTTAAGTATTCAATTATTATTAATCAAATGTCTTTTTCAGCAAGACTACAGTACTTTTGAAATATCGGAGAAGGATGCCAATGGCGACATCAAAAAGGTTGCCAGCGAAAACGGCGACACCAAGGGCGGCTTGGCCGGCGTCATCAGAAATTTCCACAGAGGCACAGACCGAATATTCAAAGAAAACAGACAAAGACTGAAGCTGTCATTCTACATACTTCTGCACAGCATGCTGATCGCCTATTTCGCGTGGGCCACGCACTACTTCATAGAAAATTCAGGTGAGTGCGCCAGCTCACTGTGCAAGAACGTGTTGCAGTCATTCAATCCTTTTCAGAATTAAGTTTGACAGACACAACCTGCACAGGCTACGGCTTTCTCATGATTTTATTTATTTTCGTAAACTTCGGGATCTGCTACTACTGGCTAATTAAGCCGTACTTGCTGCCTGCGTTCTGTAGGTTGATATGGGAGCCGCTGTCGAAAAATGTCGCGAAGGTTTCTTCCTCAAGGTCAGTATTAATCTTACACTTTATTTTAAGTGCAGCGGCAGACAAGATGTTTTTCAGTATTGAGGGACATTGCATATTTTTGATAACTGACAAAGATTAAAACACTTGGAATAATTGGTTCTGTTTTAAATATTTGATAAATTTGACTTAATATTATTATAAGATACTTTGAAAGCATATTTTTGTTTTAAAACATAATTGTGGCTACTTTTTAACTATAGCTGAACTTTTCATTATTTGTTTTTAAAAATAATTGTAATATTCTGATCTTCCTTGAATACTACTTGTCACTTGAAGTCGATTGGCCGATATCTTTTCAGTTTTCTGTTGTCGGGATGATGCAGAAGGAGTTGTAAGAGAGGGTTGCTGTTAACTGCAAGCCGATCATGATGATTATTACTGCGATCTTAGATGACCTCGAAAATGAATGGAATGATGAGGTTGGTATGGATCGTTTGATTAGAAACATAACATGGCTATACTAGTTTACGAAAGATTTTGGACTGACCTCGTGGAAGAAATGGCTATGTTGGATTTGCTGGCACAACTCCATAATTCGATGCCATATGTCCAGATGGGAATTATTATGGTCTTGTATAAGAGAAGTTTGTCGTCCCGTAGGAAATGCGACTTTCTTCGAAGTAGCTAGCATAACTCTTTAAATTTTAGGTCAACTTGCCCCCTCTTCTTTATGATGTGGGTTTTTCCAAGAGGCTTGTGGCATAACGGTATTATTCGTAGATACTAGTGGACAGTGACCTTTTCTTAAAGTGAAAGTTACTTGCATTCATTTGAAGTCATTCATTTTAATTTTTCACTGGGTAGTCCAGTCTTGTAGAACATTCAGATGATCTTGAATGTGCGAAGATGTTATTTCAAGATTATCGTAGCTAACAAGAATCGCTGTATCGTTGGCGAAGTTTCCGATTAGGGTAGTTGGGGTGGTAGGTATGTCTGCGGTGTACAAGAAATAAAATACGGGCCCCAATACACTTTCTTGTGATACACCGGATTTTATTGGAAATAAATCTAAGGCTTTGATTCGAAACTGACGATCGCTGAAATAAGACTTGAACAAACTGAAGTATGAAGGCAGAAAAAGTTTGATCTTGCAGAGGCCAGCGTTCCATACATTGTCGAAAGCTTAACCTATATCTAGCAAGACCGAGACATAGTATTTCTTGTTCTTCAGTTAAGTGTTTATGTACGATACGGTAGCACTGTGAGTCGTACAGTGGTGGTACCGGAATCCGAACTGGTGATTAGGAGTTTCATTCAGGAGTAGTCTAATTCTGTAGAGCAAGAGCTTTTCTAGTAATTTGGAGATGGTTGATACTACACTCATGTGTCAGTACGATGAGACGTCATTACGCGGCTTAGAAATCATAATTATCTTTGCCAACTTTAGCTGCTGAGGCCAGGACTGTAGTCGTAGGACGGCGTTAAAAATATATGTAGCATCACAATACATTTTCTTGGCAGTTTTTTCGACATTTCTGGCACAATTTTATCGGGATCTGTTAATTTAGGAAATGATTTCATGTTTAAGTTCTTTAGGGGTAAATTGGCTGATAGGATCTGTTGGAGGTGAAGGACTGTCGAGAAAATCTTGCATTTCTTGGTGTGGTACGTCATCATTAGGTGTAAACACCTCATTGAGGTGAATGGCAAAAATATTAGCATTCTTTTATTGCTTTATGCCTATGGACTAGGCGTGGAGTTGAGTTTACAAAGTGGGGAGTTTGGGTAAAGTGGTTTGATCGATCGTCATATTGAGTTGTGGCACTTGAGATTAGAAATGTATTCTTAAAATGGTATGTGGTGTACTTTTCTTAATTTGGATTTAAGTTTGTTGGCAAGCTAGTTATATGCCGTTTTATCATCTAAAGAGTAACTTCGATGCCACTTGCTTGAGATTTTCTTTCGTCCACAATTAATTTTTTTATGTTTAACGGAAGATTTATGATTTTGGTTTTGGCCTCCAGGCATGGATTGGTCGGCTGCTTGTATGAGAATTGATGTTCATTTACTTACAGGGATAGTGGGCTTTACTTTGAGGCTTGCGGCTTCACTGGTTAGATTTCGATACTCATTCCAGTTAGTTTTTGAGTTATACAATTTAGTTTCGGATTTGATATTTATTACAGGGGTGCTTAGTGTTGCTATTGTTGGCGAGTGGTCAGATGAAAGCTTAAGGTTGGGTTCTATATCCAGATAGGAGTTAGAGATGCCACTGACAACGAAAAAATTCAAGAGATCTGGTTCGTATTAGTCAGCCAATGAGTGGGTGTTGATAAGAAATCTTAGTCAGTTCTTTACCCTTTGTGGTAGTAAGCCGAGAAACCCAAAGAGTGTTCTTACAATTATAATAACCTCAAGCTATAAATTTTGCATCAAGAGTTGCAAAAAATTATTTGAAGATTTCTTATTTCAAGTTATAAGTTATGTTGATGTGAATAATGGACAGCTCTTAAAATTATATCGTAGGGTAAACCTTAATTGATGTGGCTTGAAGATAGTTTATAATGATATGTTGTGTTCTTTATTAATATTGTATTTACCCCATGACCTGTATTATTAGGGCGGTTAGTGTAATAAAATCTATATTTAGGTATTTAGAATATGATCAACCGGTGAGATAAGTTGCGCTGATTAATAGGATGTCAATATAGTTATACTGAAGGAAACTTTTTATTTCTTCTTTGTGTTGAGTAATGTGATCGGCATTCCATAAGACTATTCGGAGAAACTTCCGTTGAAGAAATTAATTAAATATATTTTTGAAGACTTTCAAAAATTTATTGAGCAGCTGGCTGATGTTTTCACTAGTGTTGTTGTGTGATCTTTATGTATCCTTCTTATTGTTATTAATTGGATTGTATTTATGGAGTGATGAAGTTGGTGGGACTGCTGGTGGCTGACGGATTAAGGTTGAGAAAGGAATGTCAGATTGTAAGTTGAGAATGTTTTTACTGTTATTGTTGCTTTTGTATGATTTTGGATTTTTAATTTCTTTATTACTGATTGATGATATTCTTTCTAACTGTGCGCTAGCATCAGGCTGCTGAGATTGATCAAATCATTGTTTGCTGTTGTTGTAGAGTTTGCATTTGCATATGCAAACCTATATACCTTTAAGATTGTTGCTGGTTGGGTGGGAAATGTTTTGTTTGTGACGCACGAAAGTGTGATAATTACGAAGACGGCACCGGCTGGCATTACACAAAGCCGGGTGCCGGTTCAATATGTGATGTATTATTGAAAAATCGAGGGCCGTCCCCCGTAAGGAACATTCTAACCAAAACTAGCAGTTAGGTTTGAGCTAATACAAAATCAATCAGTTGTACCGACAAATAAAAAATTATGCCTGATCTTAAGCAAAGGCGCGGCCCGGCCGCTGCGCTCTCACAAATGTAATTGGCTCGCACACGTCCACTCTGCTTCGATACACTGGCCAAACTATATTTAACAATGAATTTAAATTGATTAACTTATATCTATTTTAAAAACACTTTAAAATTGGCAACGCTAAAATTGATTTGAAATATTTTTATTTTAACTTTCGTCTTATCAATAGAGGAAAGGTCGTGTGCTTAGTCAGTCCGCTTGCCCAGCTAAACCTCTGCTGAACTTAAGAATAGCTAAGTTTTAAAATTTGGTTTTTGATAATCAAATAATTGTTTCAGAACTCATATTTTAAATGGAAAAGCAATTCTGCACAATAACGAGTTACTTTAAATTACGTTTTTTGTAGTGTAAGTGCAGCATTCAAAAGCTTTTATAATTTGTATCGAAAGTATGTAACTTTTTTAAAAACTATTTATCGTGTCTGCCAGAGATGGGCAACACAAATCAGTTTCCAAATATGGCTTATAGGTAAACTATAGGTACATATCACCTACCACCTGGAAACTCAAGTCACGTCACAACAAGCTCAAATGCTGCAACTTCAATACGTCTGTCCTCCCTATAATCGAAATCTACGTCAAAATACAATTAAGGTACAATATAACTTACCTAATAACGAGTATCAGCAACCCATTACGCAACAATTTGCATTAGATTATAGTAATACGGAATGGACAAGAGCAACATCAAAACAAAAAACAAAAACATATCTAACTATGAAGTTTGCCTTGTAAGGCTAGAAATAGCTTAGGAAAATACACCAAAGGTCAATGTTACTAATAACTTACGTTTTTGTGAAAACAACAAAATGGACTTTTTGAATGCTAAACAATTTGTAACCAACCAAAGCACCAGTGATGTTTTAAATATTAATCCCGATAGATTAACCAGATACAGTTGTTAAGGACGGTTACACCCTCAGCAAAATTAAGTTGAATAATGCCGTCAAGTGCAGATAACCATTGAACCGTAATAGCTAGACTAAAAGACCTAAAAGTACAATTCCATTGGTGTCGATTAAAAAAAAGGCACAAATTTAAAGCAGTAATTACAAGCGTCCACTGCTCTACGGTTACAAGTAAATTAAAGAAGAAATATAAATCCTTGGTCACAAAGTCGTAATCATGTACAACATAAAACATCCAGCTACTAAGGAGCCTTAGTTGATTTTTGTTGTGGTTCCACTAGAAAATATGCGAACTCAGTCACCTACAGTATGCCGAAATAAAACCGCCGCCAAAAAAGGCCACATTACATCAATTTTCAAATCATGGCACGTGGTAACAATTCAAAAGTCCAAAACGTCCCAGCAAGACCTGCACTTTGTAGAGGTACTCATTTAGTAATAAGGATGTAAGGATGTAAGATCTTCCAAGACGTATTGTGGTCAAAAAAGCAGAACTCAAGTAAATTCTGTAATAAATTCCACATAACAAACTAGTATAGGGCTAGTTTCATGAAAATTCATGACAAATACAGCTCGAATAACTGTGGCTGTATAACCTACAACATCCATTTTTGCCAACTAGAGAAAATAAGTCTGAAAATGTTAGTACAATTATTAACAACCATAATCACTAGGCTTCAGTAATGGCTTAAATTCCTAAGATAATACGTTGCAAAGCCAGAACGGGTTCTGGCTGAAATGGCGACAATGTGGTGGAGCCTTCCGGAAAATGCCATGGCAAGGGGTGGACCACAGAACGCAAAGAAAGCAAGGCCGACAGCATTTTGCCTCCAAGCAGACGCATTGCTAAGCCCCTGCGTCTTTCCCTGCAGGGTGTCTATAAAATTGGCGGTATCGGCACTAGGTCGAGTCTAATCTAGTATCTTGAAACTCGGTACGTTAGTTACCTTTGCCCCTCCTAATCTGGCAATTGAAGTAAAATCTATGGAGATGTACCAGCCTTGCAGGAGGCTGTTCCTGGAGGCAACGTTGGCTTTAACGTTAAGACATGTCCGTTAAGGAGTTGAATTGTGACTACATTGCTGGTGACTCTAAAAATGATCCTCCAAAGGGCGCGGCCGATTTAATCCCTCAGGTAATTATACTGAACCAGTCTGGCCAAATCGCAAACGGCTACACTTCCGTGCTCGATTGCCTGTAAGTCTTCTGAGATCAAAGAGAAGTGCGACTGAAGAGAATCTCAACCCAATCAAGTCTGGTGATGCAGTCATCGTCAGCTGGGTGCCCAGTAAGCCAATGTGCGCCAAGTGCTTCCATGAGTTCCAGCCTACTAGTTCGGTTCTTGAAAGAAGTATTTGACCCCTAACCACACGTGGCGGCGCTGTCTTCCTGGTTTTGGTTTCCGTACTAGTGCTGTCAGCTATGGTAAATCTTGCCACAGTTCTTGTGCTCGATCACGTAACCCGCCCACACGTAGTTTATAAAGCTAGATCAGGAACTTTGCGCTATTGATCACAACCCTCTACCCGTTCTTGTTGCACTTTTTACACAAATATGCGCATTTCTGAAACTGGTGCTGGAACTTGCATTTCTCTGGGTTGTAGTCGGCCTTGAGGTCACCCTTATGTCCCATTGGCAGCATGCACCTCATATCACAGAACTGATACTTCTCCTTGGAAGGTAAAGTACTGCTCCAAATTCAGCTGCGATTTCTTTAGTTCGCTGCAGAATTTCTCGTTGAATCGCTTTAAAGTTAGATAAACTATCTTAGGATGTTCAGCCGATTGCAACTTGGTGTCTTCAAGCTCCAGCTATATAGGGTTCTCTAGCTCCTTGAATGGCGTGTGAGAATCTCGCGTTCGCACTCCAATGCATTTCAAGAGCTGAAAGCGTCGATGTGCAGATGAATATCTGCAAACGTATTGCATAGGAGATCCTCAGGTGTTCAGACACAGAATTGATTAGGTTGGCATTTCTAGTACCTGGAATTGAGCCACGAAACCTACGGAGACACCTTGTCCACGACATACGTTGGAGATCAGGTAGGCGACCAGGTTCCTGCCTATGAAAGTACATCCGCTCAGAAAGAGAACCGCAGATTCTCCATGTTCCTTCGCGTTGATGACCGTGTGCTTCCAGTTGGAGGCGTCCGTTCGAATGCTTTATCAGTACTGCTTTAAAAGAAACCTGAATACATACAATTTAGATATATTTATGATTTCTAAAATCCACTTTATTAACAAAATTATCTGAGCTTACCAAAATATACTATCTAAAACACATAACTTTCTCATGGAATAGCCTATAAAAACACTGCCACTATAATTAATAGTTCTATCAGACGTTACACGAGGTGAATTCAAGTTATAACACCTCCGATTTTTCTCTCACAAACTAATCACACGAAAACTGTGAAACTTGCGTCACTTCTCAACGTAATCACATTTTTCACAACGTCGATGCTATGATCCAATGGCCGCTGCGATCGCTTCTTTAGGGGTGTATTTTGCCCACTGGAAAATCGCTGATGCAAAAGCGGCACGACTAGTGAATTAACAACCACAACAGTTGTAAACAACCAAAAGTAGCTAGGAGCCAGGTCAGGTGAGTAGAAAACATGAGAAATCACTTCAAAGTTGTCAGCATTCGTGGCGCCCACGTGGAAGACACTTTTGCATTTTTAGGTCTTTATGCAGGATTGTGTGCACAGATCTCACGGAAATGCTAACTTTGGAGGCGATATGTTCCACACACATTCGGCGATCTACCAAAACAAGTTTATCTACTCGCTTGATCATGTCGTCAAACCGGCTGGTGCGAGGCCGAAATTTTATGGGTTTGTTGTCACACGACGTCGCACACACAAACGCATATTAGACACATCCATAGCACCATCACCACATGTCTCACTCAACTGGCGATGAATTTCAATTGGTGCCACACCACGCAAATGGAGAAAACGAATGATTACATTCTGTTCTTGTAATGAAAACGACGCCATTTTAAGTATCAAAAACGTCCTCACTCTCGCCACTGCCGCTAGAGTCCTGTGTGTCGCGCAGTACTACAATCTTTGTCACGCATTCGCAAAGAGTGCGCGCGTATTTTAAAATAAACCACATATTTCTATGTTCCCAGTCCTGAGAAAAAAAAAATCGGAGGTGTTATAACTTGAATGCACCTCGTAAAATAAATACCAACATTAACATTATACAAATAAACAAGCGTTGTGGTTGAAGACTGGCTTGGTCCAGTTATAATTACAGCTATCTACTGCTCTTCTCAACATTCAATAAGACAAGATCAATTCAATATTTTCTTCAAAATGCTATTTTTTGTTGGTTATTGAATTATAATGCAAAATAGTAACATTATGAATCAAGAATAATACTCACTAAAGAAAAAGGGCTTTTAAAATCACAACTGTGGGGCAGCATATCTATTGGCTAACTTACAGGCGTAAAATACCGGTTCTACCTGATTATTGAGTCACAAAGCGTATTGCACGGAACTCTTTTACGGAGAAGTAATCTCTTGAACTATCATCTAAAACCATATAAAATCATATAAAAAAAAAGAACGTATTGAGAATTATTTAAGTATCTAGTTAACGAAAGAACTAATCTAAGAATCCTCCTAAAAAACATAGATAATGCTGTACAAGATTTTATTTGCATTATATAGAATGGTAGTCGGGAGTCTTAACCTGTGGATAACAAATATGTTAATTTCCTATAGATGTTAAAAAAGCAATTGCTGAAAAAGAAAGACTCAGAAAAATATAATAAATCGCTTGCAAGCAAAACTAGACTAAATAAAGAAAAAGAGATCTAAAATGGATGCTTCAAGATATGAAAAACCGTCCCCCACAGTTACTCTCCGTGGAAGGTCATTAAGCAACTAAAGCGCCCACAAACTATAGTACTTTTGACCAAAAATGCTAAAGACAGTTGTGTCAGAGATAGAAAAGAAAAAGAAAACATTTTGCTATCATATTTTAGCTACCACCATCGGAACTAACAAAAATTAAACAAATTACACAAAAATATTCAATATTTGAAAAATCCTCAGAAACCTCTAGGACTTAACCTTATCACCAAAAAGATCTTAAAACCAGCCATAGCTACATGTAATGTTGTTTGAAGAGTGGACATATTTTCCAGCTTAATGGAAAGTGGCATAAGTAAATGTGAAACAGAAAAGGAAAAACCTCTAGAAGAACCTTCATCTTACCGCCCTATTAGTGCGTTGCCTATTTTTTTAAGCTCTTTGAAAATCTTGTACCTAAACAACTAAAACCCCTTCTTAAAAAATCTTAACCTGATCACCAATTCGGGAAAACATTCTACAGTTGAATAAATACATATAAAGGGTTGAAGAAACAATTAACTAAACATTTGAAAGGAAATACTAATGTTCAGTCGCTTTTCTTGATGTTTTGAGGCTTTCAATAAGGTAAGCAAAACCTGTTCTTGAAGATTAAGTAGAAGCTTTTTTAACTTTTAAAGTAATATTTATCAGGCAAACATTTTTAAGTAAAATATCAAAGAGTACTTTCAGATCTTACCAGCATACACTCGGGAGTCCCACAAGGACGCTTTCTCTCAACGCTCTATACATAGCAGACATACCAACCACATGGAATACGTTAATAGTTATATATATCGATGATACTGTCATCTTGGCCTCACTCAAATTGCGCCTGGAAATTTACAAGCTTATCTAAACGGTCCAGACGAGGTAAAGCTGAAAAACATTTAACTAAAGGCAAACAAATAAGCTTAAAATTACCACACTATAGTGGTTCATTGGGAAAAAGCTTTGACCTTTCTTGAAAACTACTTATTTATAAAGTAATTTTAAAGCTAATATAAATGTGTGGTGAGCAAGTTTGGGGGATGGAATCAAATTTAAATTTAAAAATCCTACAAAAGTTTCAATCTAAAACTTGTTATGTTTTCAAAAAAGCTATTAACTAATCAACAATGCATTCTGTCGCGGTTTTCTAATTTTTTGCTCTAAAGAGAAGAAAACAGTGCATTAAACTAAATAGCAACATCTAGTTATCACGCAAAAGTATATATTTTTCGTGTCTTTATCCTCGTATCAATCACTACATATTGTTCAAATACACACCCCTCCCGTTGTTAATATTCTATTAGTAATTAATGTAAATTTTAAATCTACAGGGTGCAGGTAAATTTTTCTCGCTAGTTTTAGTAGAACCTTGTGAAGTGAGTGGGTCATAAAAGGTGGGGATGACGGCTATGGCCGCAGACGGATGAAAAGTTTCTGTTACAGAAAATTTTAGTCGAAAACATAACGTGGAAGCCGTGGAAACCAACATCCACCAAAACAAGTGTGTCCCGGGGCCAAAAATAGATTACAGGATTTGTTATCAAGAAGGGAGGTAGATGATCTCGTACTGTTCGAATACCTGAAAACATGCACTTCGGCTCTCAGATCGCACAGTGCAGCAATTTTTTTAGCAAAACCTTTATTTCGATTCACAGAAGGTAGTTGTTTAAAAAGTGTCAGTCGAATTGTGGCACCTTAAGAAATTATTGATGCTTTACCGCGTGACGCGGTTGTTTTCTTCAGTAACAAAACACGCTTCTATTTTTTGGTTGTGTAAACAAGCCTAACGTTCATTATCGGAGTGAAAATAACCCGAGGGTGATCCACCAGAATCTTCTGTATAATGATCGTGTCACTGTTGGGTCACGAATATCAAGCCTTACTTTTTGAGGAGAGAAATCGAACAGCTACTGTCAATTCTGAGCAACATGTGAGCATACTCCAGAATTTTTTACGCCAGCTGATGAAGAATTGTGTCTGCACAATGTTTGGTTTTAGCAAGACGGGACCACGGCCCATACAGCGCGAGCATCAATACGTATTTCTGAGGCACTTATTTCACCAGATTTGAGTCCATGCGACATTTTCTGTGGAAACAAGATTTGTAAACATCGTTTGAGGAACCTGTAAACTCCGAAAGAAAATGCACGAGATAAAACTTCCCATCTTGAGCTGCCGCATTAAACAGACGTTTGCTTTCTGGAGTTCTTAGTCTCTGCCATTTTTTTCTGAATCTTCTTTTCTCCAGAATGTTTTGTCATATTGTTATGGGGCAATCGTAGATTTTATTGACATCAGATGGTTCGGGAGTTGCGTACCAACCTGCCTGTTGTACTGCATCGTTAAATAATTTGACGGCTGTTTCAACTTCTTCTTCGGTTTTAAGACTGATGTCTAACGGTAAGTTATCGTTTATAGTGTCTGAAGACGTCCCAGATTGTGTAATTGTTGCATAAGCTTGGTTGTTTACTTGAACTTATCGCTTTTGTGAAAGTGATATCAATGCTGGGGAGTGGTCTGAAGATAAGTCAGAGCATGATTTAGCTATGGCAAAGCCTTGAGGAATGCCCTTGGTAATAGCGAAATCCACCAAGTCTGGTATTTTGCGTCTATCCGATGGCCAATATGTGGGTTCGCTAGTAGATAAGTGTTTTAGGCGGTTTTTCTCTAATGTTTTGAGTAATTCACGTCCTTTCGGTGTAATTAACTTGGAGCCCCAATCGGTGTGTTTTGAATTATAGTCACCACCTGCGATGAACCGGTGTCCTAGTGTCCCAAAGAAGTTTTCGTAGTGTTCTTGTTTTACTATATGTTTTGGAGCCGAGACGGTTAGGGGGCCATTGGAATCTTCAATTACTACGTTGGTGGCCTGTAAGTAATCTTTGCAGTAGTTGTTTATTTGATGATGCTTGGTCGAATTTTTTATTATAATTGCTGAACCGCCTCTCGCGTTGCCATTTGGATGGTTGGTGCAATAAATGGAATAATTTGGCATTTTAAAATGGCTTTTTTGGGTGAAATGCGTTTCAGAGATAAGAATAATATCAAGGTTGTGATTGTGTATAAATACTTTTAGCTCCTCTAAATGTTGCCAGAGCCCATTTGCATTTCACAATGCTATTATTAATAACTGAGCCATTATTTGAGTTTGGAGAGCACTGCAGTGAGAAGGTTTAGCATGGTACCTATTTGTTCAAATAGGCCCTTCATTATATTTTTTAGTTCGGCTAAATCGTTAGGTAAGGTTGATTGTGTATGTTGTTATTAGTAGTATGAGATTGCTGAGTTTGAACTTTGGTTATTGTTGAGTACGATAGTCCCGGCTGTGTTTGTTGGTAACTTTTAATTTGTATGGGAGGGGTGTATAGTTTAGGCCGAAGAGGCGGAAACTGTTTTTCCTGTAAATCTTTATAGACTGTGCAACCCTTATAGTTTGCCTGGTGGTTTCCATCACACAGAACACAACGAACATCTGCAGATTTTGTTTTGGGTTTTCGTGTACAACTTTCGGTAGAGTGGTCTCCAGTACATTTAACACATCGTGGTCTTAAGTAGCAAAAGTTTTTTGTATGGCCATATCTTTGACATCTCGTACATTGCACTATTTCCCTTTATTTGTTTGGATTTAATTTCAGGTTCGTGTGTTTCATTTCTATATCTTTTTTTATGGACTATAGTCCAGTTATTTGATTCTATTTGTGGGGGTATTATAGTGGATTGGACGTAATTGTTTGGTAGAGAGGCTTGGGAATAAAATGAATGTTGTGACTGTATTGGATAGTTACCTGGTATTTGTTGGCTCTGAAAGCTGTACCTCTGGTCTTGATTAGTCCATTGTGTAGCAATTGGGGATGCCGTTTGAAAGGGCTTCATCCCTCCTGGAGGTGGAGGAAAGGCCATACGGCCCCAAAAACGTTTATGTTTTGGTTGAATCCGTATTTAAATCTTTAAATTTTTTTATTTAATATTGTAAAATTGAAAATGCAATAAGTAAATAAATGTGCACTCGCGATATCGCGGGTCACTTGATAAGATATCAGAACACTTGCTCTTAACGTCTTTCCTCTTTGAGACTCAAATCGGAACTAGCTGCCAGTATGGCTTCCGTGTCCTGAAGCCCTCCAGGATGACCGGCCTGAAGATGCTCTCGCTGGGGAAAGGCCCGGGTCGCTGGCCGGAGAGGGCCGGCTCGCAGGTGCTGTTGAAGCCTTGGTCGCCGCCGTAGAGTTCACCCTCCGTGCGGGCGCGCTCCTGGCAGCACTTGAGGATGCGTTCGCTGGGCCCTGATTAAATTCCCTTTATAGCAAAGATGTCTAGTAAATACGTTTGTCCTTAGGACTACGGCTCGGCGCGGCGATATCGCAGGTAAAATTGGCCCGCACACGTCCACTCTGCTTCAATGTACGGACCGGAATGCCCTAGAAATGCAGTTTTACTCCAAAACTAAACTTGTCAGAACAAATAAATAGCATTAGGAGTCTTTTTTGCCTACTTGTATTACACTTACTTCATAACTAAACGTAAAAGAATTGAAATATTATACTACGAGGTGTGGCAGAAAAGTAATAAGACTGGCAACACTGCAAGCGATCTGGCAACGCTACGCTGTTTTTCTTGATAGAGCACGTATATAAATACCCTCCCATAGCTCAGTGCGAGTTTCAACTTGTTCCGTTAACTACGTGATTTTTGTGACTGCTATTAGTGAAGTTGTATTTTGGTTGTGGGTCACGCAAAATGGAACAGCGGAAACTTTTTTTTATAAAGACGTCCTTGAAAGGCTCAGAAAAAGAGTCATTCGCGTGAGACCAGACATTGCAGACATAACAGAATTTTTGACCTCAAAAGGCATTTCTCTGGTTCCCCAGTCCCCCTATTCACTTGACCTCAGTCCCTGTGACTTTTTCTTTTTTCGTAAACTGAAAAATGTCCTCAAAGGACGTCATTGTGGGACTTTAAAAAACATCCAAAAAAGTGTAACGGACACGCTGAAGACTTCCAGCGCTGCTACCAACAGTGGTAATAACGTCTCGATCGGTGTGTAGCTGCCCAAGGGAACTACTTTGTAGGGTATAACATTGATGTTTGAAAAAATAAAAACTTTGGTAAATAAAAAATCAGTCTCATTACTTTTCTGCCACACCTCGTATATTGCATGAAATGCAGAAAACACTTATGAGGAAAGTGTAAGGTTTTATCAAAGGAAAGATAGGATATATAAAATTCACTTCAAACAATACCAGCCACTTCATCTTAACTGAGGCCCAATTGAGGTACAAATCTCACAACGCACTGTCGTGCATAATTTTATCATAACAACTAATTGGTTAACTTGCTATTTTTATTTTATGGTTACCTAGCAGTGTGTACTATTTCGTATGCAACAATTTTCTTTCTAGTGATTTGATAAACTTTTACATCCGTATTATTCTTCACAAAAATTCATTTTATTAATTATTGCAATATTATAGTTTTGTTTCTTACTGTAATCGATTATGTTGCGCTAATATAGAGTGGGCAAAACTTTTTCTTTTTTTTCGGGTTGAGTAAGGAAAAACGATAGGAGGTATACAAAATTCATTTTGCGAAAGTAGAACTACAAACTAGAAGTTGTATTTCAATGTGTTGCAAAAAGAATATTGGTTAAGTCCTTTTTGAAGTCACATCTTACATTTTTTTATTACTTTTCAAAATATTCGAAGAATATGTGGAATTTCTTGAAGTTTTACATTTGGTAGAGAGTGCAGAGCCTTAAAGCAATGTTTTTAAACATCAACCTTAAAATATTTCTATAATCACCGCATACCAATCAGTCATGCGTTTGCTGCAGATAAATCCTTTATGGATATCTCGCAGGTTCTTATCACTCCAATAAGTCCCAACAAGTGGAAATTCACTTCGTCAGCAAGGAAAACAACTGAGTCGTGTGGCATACTTTTCAAAGAGATTTTATCAATTAAGTTCCGAATATTCCTGCACAATACAAGCACAAATAGATTGGAAAATTGGACGTCTTATTGCATCAATCTCTTCCGAGGTTTTCCTATTTCCATTCTTACTACAGAATCAATACTTCTACTAAAATATATGCTTCGACAAAAAAAATTTTTTTTGTTCATCTATGACACGGTTCATCACCCTTAAACTATCCTTTCCTCTACGATGTTTTTTTTTAAGAGAGAGTTGTATAAAAGTTATGTAAAAAGTGATATTCTAAGCATATTTATGTAGGCAAGTTTTCGATTTTTATACATAATTTTCGGTGCCTCCGCAAGCTAGGTTTTTATGGAACATCTTGCTAATGTATTTATTCCACTTCTATCGAAAGCAGACGACAGTGAAATGCAAACCTATCTTGATACTCTATGTCAAATCCCCCTGCTAGTAAAACCATTCTTTCTGAAGGAATTCCGTCACAAACTTAATATCACTAACTTTCACAAGGCTTCTGGATACGACTTAATAGTAGGAAAAATTCTAAAACTTCTCCCCAATAAAGCGATTGTCCTCTTAACAACAATTTACAATAGCATTGTTCGACTGACTTACTTCCTAATGGAGTAAAATTTCGCTCAAATTGTTATGATCCCCAAATCAAGGAAGCCACCAACTGAAGAATCAGCCTATAGACCGATAAGTCTCCTACCTATAATGGCAAAAATATTTGAAAGGCTACTCCTTAACAGAATTAAAGATATTATACCCACAGAACATCAGTATGGCTTCATAGAAAAGCACAACTCCGCAGTACAACAATGCCACAGATTAGTTGATAAGACCAAGAAAGGTTTAGAGGGAAAGATATGTAAGCACCAGTTTTTCTAGACATCCAGCAAGCGTTTGATAAAGGATGGCTTGGTGCACTCCTATACAAGCTGAAAAGAAATATCATTCTTAAATCATATATGCAAAACAGATATTTTTAAGTAAAATGTAACAATACTTTGTTTAACTACATACAATTTAATCAAAATAAATACAAAACATTACAGGAAATGTGGCTGGTGCTCCGCCTTGGGGCACTACATCAGCACTACTCCAACTGCATTAACGATTTAGCGCAAACCTGTATTTTACACTGCCCAACATTTCTTAAATCTATCTTGGCCGCAAATTTATTTGTCCGGGGAAACCACTAGCGCAGGCAGCTTGAAACCGATAATGACTCCGAGTTCTCCTGTCATTTACAAAATTACGCAAAGAAACAGACTAATCTACCTTAACCTATGTCGCACTTATGTTAGTGTTTGTTATCAATTGTCCAAGAGTTCGCATTGCGCACCAGCACTAATTTTCCCAACTCCCGTGATTCTTATTAGGTAGGACCGGCAATTGCCATGTCCAGTGATAAGCTAGACGCTGTGCTCATTGGAGCATGAATAGGAAAGGATGAATATCCTTGCATGTCGCCCCGTTTCCGCTGCTTGCCATCCCTGCTCCCATTTCGCTCTCGTCCTAGCTAGAAGTCGGTTTTTTACGAGCCCCATTAGGATTGTCTCGAAAATCGGCGTTTTTAGTTCTGCCGCTGCCTCTTTGGCCATCTGGTCCGCACGATCGTTGCCTGGAGTTCAGGTGTGCGCCTTGGTTCAATGGAATGCACCTTCGATTTTGGTCGACAGCCTCTTTGCAAGGCTCCAAACCTCCACTTGCACATCCATGGGAGCTTTCATACTTCTAAGAGCAAGTAGCGCCGACTTGTTGTCAGATATTACAGCGCATCTTGAGATTACTGCTTTGTGTCTCTGGATATACGTCAGGCACTCTTTGATGGCTATTAACTCGCCCTCGTACTCTGGTCTGCGAGTTTTGCTCGTTCACGGTGGATTTCCTTGTCTCCTCGCATGACCACGAACGCGGCTCTTGCTCTCCCGTCGTTCGCCCGCGATTAGTTCGCGTAGCAGCACAGTTATCGCCCCTCTGGCTTCTCCACGCTGAATGAGATGCTGTCTCTCTCAGCCGGGTGCCCGTCTCTTCAATGGACTGCTTCCGCTCAATAACGCCTTGCCCCAGCCCCAGCTCCTCTTGAAGTTGCTGCTCCGGCCCGGTCGTCAGCCTCCTGCGAAATGTCGCATTCTGCAAAACAAAATGCAAAGGCTCAATAATAGGAGAGTCTCGGTGGCTATAGAGCGGTAAGCACTTGCCACCTTAACTGCGAGTATCCTTTGTACGCTAAGCAAATTCCTACATTCCTTGCATCCTTCCGCCCATAGCGTACAGTATCAGCGGTTGTTCTGCCCCCTCAAAGACTCGCGCCGCCTTTTTGTCGTGAAAACCCCACGTTAGTCGCGCCGCCTCCCCGATCTGATGAAAAATTTGTTTTCCCTTGTCAGAAACCACGCGTTTCAGTCGTTATCCATCATGTGAGTAGACGGCCTCGCCGTCGAGCGAGAAAGTCGACCTCTCTTGCCTAAGTCGCATGCCAGAAAATACCGCCTTGGTCTTTTTCGCACTAAATCGCAATTTCGCGCTATTCTCCCATGTTTCTACGCGCTTTCAGCGTCTTAAATTGTGCTACCCGAACTGTTAATAGGGTCCGCAAATCTTACGATCCGGCGTACTTGCGGCAATTGAACTCTGAATATAATATCGTATACTAGCTAGCTTTCAATATATAGGTCCAGAGCACAAACCCTGGCCACACCCTTTCGTACCGTTTAATATAGTCCGGAGTACCACAGGGCAGCGTATTAGGACCATACTTATATCTAATCTACATGGCAGACTTAACAGTCACAGAGTACACTGCGGCAGCTACATTTGCTGATGATACAGCAAACCTATCACCTGATCACCTTGTTGCAGGGATAGCAAGGAAAGAAGTGAAGCACTTATGATTCCATTTAGATGAAAAAAGCACACATCAAATCCAAAAAACAATAAATAAACTTAAAGATTAAACAAATGTACTGGTTGATTGGTAGAAAGACCAAACTCAGTTTAGAAAGCAAACTAAGAATATACAAAACTATACTGATCTCTATATGGACATATACAGTGGGGCTATGGGGTAGTAGTAAGCCGTCAAACACAAAAATGTTATAGACGGTACAATCAAAAATTCTCCGTATGATAACAAACTCCTCTTGGTATGTATAGAACCTCACAATACATAATGATCTGAAAGTACCATATGAACTTATGTCATTAAATCACCAGCTATCAAATACAGTACCCCAATATGGGACACTCCAATTAGCTAGAATGCTCATCAGTCCATTTCAGTTTATCTCACTAAACCTAACTGACATTTACCATTTTTTAAGTTAATCTGCATTGATTACTCAGGGACCAATTAGAAATCGTATTTACAACTTTGTTGCGTCTTACCTCAATTTATTTCTGTTCCTTTACTTCATATTTCTGCTTATCAAGAAGTTTGATAAGCTTTATCGCCTAATTTCGCTGAATACACAGATATCTGACCTAGAGAAAGTTATTCGTTACATCTATGGCTCAAAATTACCTGCCCCCAAATTTTACTTAATTGTAAGGGAAGACTATAAAAACCCAAATCAGAGCACACGAGTTTTCTAGCAATTATTTTTAGGTAATAAATATACTAATTTATCTTAACCTACCGGAATTTGTGTACGTACTTGGTTTAGTATTTGTATTTAATTTTGTCAACCCCCGGGTGTCTATTTCAAATCCGTGTCTACGCTGTAATTTCCCGAAAATTTGTAAATTTCTCAAACGTCGTCCACTATTCGCGCACTCCTGACCATCTCTACCCGTTTCTAATGAGGATCTTCTCCGTTTTCGATTTTGTTTTCTTAACCCCGTAAGCATGGTGTGGTAGACCACCACCAACTTCCGGATTATAATGAGGTAAAACTGGAAATTAGCATGTCTAGTAATAATCTGGACACTGTATGCAACTTTGGTAGCTGCAACACAGTAAGCCTTAACCTATGTGTGCTAAGCAAGTCTCTAGTCTGTTTGGGCTTGCATTTTTTTATTTATTTTTCGGCTTTATGCAACATAGGCTGCTGTACCGCTCTTGTTAATCGCGCTGCCTTTTCGAATTCATGAGATGCTTATACGCGACTTCCATAAAAACAATTTGTCGAATTCTATTACAAAACACCGAAAGTAATCTTTACACTAGACTCTTTCTCCGTTAAGTAAGAAAATCGGTCACTTTTGTCCCAATCGCATTAAAAAAAATTAAATTAAACTCCCCGACTTAGCAAGGATGCTCCTATGATCTGGAATTTTTGTGGCCACTGAATTCTGAATACGCCTTTGTATACCAGATTTTAATATACCGGTCCGTAGCACAGACCCTAGGAGCATTTTATCGCTACTTGTTGCGTTGAGATATCGTTTGCCGTTTCGAGCTCCCTAGTGTTTTACTTGCGAGAGTAGATTTTGCGGAAATCTCTTTAGTTAATTTTGTCTACACGCTTTATCAAACGTCCCCAAAGCCATTAATATGCAGCATGCTTTTGCACCCATGGGTTTTAAATCCCATCGCACATAGTTATGATCTGCTCTAAAATATTTCAGACTAGCAGTAGTAAGGTTATTGATTGGAAGCAGCCTGGGTCAATAGGTTTTGAAATAAATTGCACCCTTAGATCTTCTAACATCTCGGAAAGATGTCGAGTTTAAAGATTGCCGGTGTAATCTCAAAAGCCTTAAACGACGCATCTACCGCCAGGTCGTTATGTCCCGGAACTTTCTCGGCGTTTATTTTTGCGATTAATCTATACATTTCTCTCGCCGTTATTCAAACGTCCAGTCGCCGGTTGGGGGCGATGGTGATTATCTTGCCCACAATCACGGTTGTCTGTCCTTTCCCTAAATTACTTGATACGCAGTGCCCCACATATGTTCTCCGCTTTGTACGGGTAAAGTTGTATTCAAATTTCTATTATAGACGCTTATATTATCAATAAGCCAACTCTCTCCGCTCTTTCACACCCTCTACAGCTTTGATCAAGTTAAGCTTTCGCTTAACTTCGTTAAGTTTTTTGGTAATTTTCATTGGTCCACCAAGGAACGTTTTTTCGCCGAGGTACAGACGCTTTGCATGTCATAACTAACATGTTGTTTAATTCGGCCACTCTAGTGTTAAGTGTGTCTATTCTTTTATTGTGGCGCACTTACTGGCACTGAAGACTCAGACTTATTGTACCTACTATGCACTTATATCAAGACTTTAACTAGTCACATACATCCATGAGTTAAGCGAGACTCGAACTCGTTTGGGCCGGGTTAGCAGACAGCAGAGTAAATTCTTAACCGCGAGGCCACGTAGAACTCTTTTGACTCTTTAGTTCATTTGCACTCATTAAGTCCAGTGATGAGTTGGACGGTGTGCCGGTTAAGACATTCCGCAGTTTGCTGCGCCATGTCGACTGGAGGAATAAATATCCGCGCAAATTGCTCAGTCTCCGCTGCTTACCATCTCGGTTTCCGTGTTGCCCCGTTCTAATTCGTAACGAATTCTTTACGAATCCCATTGATACTGTCTCAAGAATCGACTAGTTCGTACCTTTGCTCTACAAAGTCCCGACTGCATCTCCATTTTGTCTGACCGTCCATGCAAAGGCTCCAAACCAGATATCACAGCACAACTTAGAGCGACTACACCTCGTCGCTATTAGGTAGTTTCCCTGCGGATCACTTTCACTTGATCTCGTCGGTCTGCAGCCTCAGCTCTTCTCAAATTTGCCGCTATGGTCCGGATGTCAGCTACCTCCGGTCTGCCACTTTTTGCAAAACGAAATATAAGCACTTACCATCAAGTATTCTCTGCATATTAAACGACCATAATTTTTCTGAATTTGTACCTTTGCGCCTATATTTTGGCTACATACAACTTTACTAACTGTATTATACCATTGATAACTCTCGCCGGCATTTTACCGCGAAAACCCTACATTAATAGCGTCACCGCTTCGATCCGATGGAAATTTGTTTCTCCTTGTTATAAAGTGCCAGCATGTGGCTCTTCCACGAAAGTCAATCGTCCATCCTTCCTTCAAGGTACCGGATGTGATTCTTGCAGTAGACACGCTCGACGTTTAGCAAGACTTATCCTGATCACATTTCAGAAAATACCGGCCTTTTTCGTGTTAAAGCTCAATATTGTAGTGTCTGTTCACGTTCTGAGTGCTTCAAGTGCATTTAAATTTACTACCCAAACTATCAGTAAGATATTGGCTGCGAATCCCACGCTGTTGTATTTATACCGGTCCGGAGCACAAACCCTGAAGGGCATACTCTCGTAACTTGTTGTGTTGCGATCCCGTTTCCCGTTTTTATTTGCATTGTCCTTTCGCTGAAACAGTGTTTTACTAGTGTGAGTATATTCCGTGGGCGCTCCCTCTTGGCTAGTTCTCAGATGATTCCAGGCCAACACGTGTTATTAAATACCCCCACGATAATGAACGCTGTCAGCGGGCATATTCTTTCGCGCTCTTCGCATTTTTAACACTGAACACCATTCAGGCAATCGTGTTCGTCATAGACTAACGCTTTTATGACTACCGCTAGCAAGTTTATCAAATGAAAGCTACCTGTTTGAATTTAAAAGTCACTCTGAAGATGCTTTCGAAGATTTAATGCCGCTTCTGTCATAACGCCGTGGTACACCAAATTTTTTTTGGCGTTCATCCCTCTGGTCGATCTGTAAATTTTACCAACGGTTATCCGAACGTCGGTTTGCAGATTGCTAACGATTGTAAGTATTTCGCGTCTAATCAGTTTGATTTGCGTCATCCTCTTCCGCGTTGTTGCCGGGAAACATTTGTGTAACAAATATTAAGTAACTGCTCTATTTCTCGTAACAGAAAAAGTGAAAATTAAACATGAAAGTGTGTAAATATTAAATTACTTTCCGCTTTTCATATCGTTATGAAAAGCGTACGTTTTGCTAAACGTTGCCAAATGGATACTGTAAAGGATTTTAATTATTCTGAAAATCAACAAGGATTTCGACCTTCTGTTTTGTTCATTCTCTGGTACGTCAACATAACATAGTTCTAAATTTCTCACAGAATTTTTTTACTGAATTTTTCTGTCAAGATTTCTTTAGTAAGAAGTCCAATGTTTCATCTGTGTCTAACGTTTCATTGTCTTAACTTCTTAATCTTCTGCTTGATCTCTTTCATGCGATGGCATGAGTGAAAGCTAAAACGACTACTAATTTCGTAACAAGCCCTGTTTAGAATTTGTGTTTTTTTATAATTTTTTATGTTTAATATACTAAACGTAGTTTATTTTTTTTGTAAATATTACAGCTTGCTTTGAAAACTTCACAGTAACCACTCATCTTTCTTTTATATTTGAGATTTAAAAAACAAAATTGTGTTTAGTGAAGCAAAAGCATATCTAGCACTGCTAAAAGCGGCGCTTTAGTAATTTTATTCCATGATGTCCGGGTTTTAAATCTTGTTTACAAATTAGGCTTAAAGGCGCTAACTTAAAGATCTTTAATAGTTTTTTGCTAAACAAATAGCACAACACTCTGCTAAAATGTTTCAAAACAAAAAACTCGTTAAGGCACGAATTAAGGTATTAAAAATTCCACGTTATTTTGATCAGCTCGTGTAAGTGTGCTTGCGTGACTTTATGTAAGCCTCAATTAGAGCTAAGTGATTTCGTGCGGATTACATCGCCGCTTGCATAACGTCCTTTTTAAGGACCATTATAAATCACAATCCTCTAAAAGTGCCAGGTAGCTGGCTTAATGGCTAAATTTCCGTTGTTATGTGATTATGAGAATTAATTTTACGTCCCTGCATATAATACAATAGTTAAATAACATGAAAACAACTATTTCTTACAAATGTTAATTGTCTTTCTATAGTTCTACAAGTTTTTTAATGTTTTGAAAATAAATTCTTATTTAGTTGCAATTTTAAACTGCATTGTTTGTTGCTAAAAATTGAGTAAATTTATTTTTTTAATTGTCCTAGTTTGGATTGCTTTAGAATACCGTAAGATTTTTTTATATTTTTAAAAAAGTTTATTGGCAGATTAACAAATGACAGTTTGTTATACATAGTATTGATAAATTTGAATACAGTAACTAAATTATAATAGAATGAGACTAATTAGCAGTCTCATGGGTATGTAAAAACAATAACGATTAATAATAATGATTAACTTTAACAATGATTGTGATTTAATTGTGTGCGATTAGGTTTAATGATATCTTGTTGTAATCTACGGTTCAGTCTAGTGTGGATATTTATTTGAAGCAGTTCATAGTGTACCGCCGCACCACTACACGTACTAGAATTAGTAGTAAAGTTGTTAGCACATTTTTTTAATAAGCCCTTCCACGTATAATACGCCTAGCTGATTGTAGCATATTCACCAGGTCTGGCCTCCAGCGTCTATTTCCTGTTCCTTAAGCTCACATTTTGGCTGGGAGGACAGAGATATTCATCAAACGAGAAGGTATTCGCAACCGTAGCAGCTTATTTTGCAGAGCAAGACGCCAACTACTATATGGGCGGATTAAACAGGTTGGGGCATCGCTGGAAAAAAGTATCGACTTAAAAGGGGACTATGTCAAAAAATTTGACAAAAAAAATACTTGTTTCTATGTAATACCCAATTCAACGTGGAGCTGATTGTTGCGGATGAACCAAGGAGCATTCGCAGCAATTCTAAGAACCTTATTTTGAAGTCGCTGCAACTACTGTGTATTGGTTTTGAATGTGTTGAGCCAAATCGGACTAGCCTATAAGATTAACGAACGCAGCAGCGTTTTATATAATAATGTAGTACATTCTTTAAACATACGTTTAAGTGACGATTTCCATTTATTAAAGGATAAAGCTGTCTTATTCTGTTGTAGCCTTGGATGAGTTTTGATTTATGTGGTAGCTCCAGCTGAGTCGATTATTCTTTGAATTCTATATTATGCTTACTCCGTTCATATTTTTCTCAATGTAAAAATCTTACTTAACCACTCGAACTACTCATTAAAATTGTTGACGGCATATTGCAACTCTTGAACTGCTTCATCTAGGTTAGGTCTCTTTGTGATTATAGCAGTATCGTCAGCGAATATGGCTAAAGACAGTGTTGTCCAAAATATAAATATTGAAGAGAAGTTGCCCCAGAATGCTTTCTTGTAGAACTCCTGCGTACATGTCTTTGATTTGAGATGTATAGCAATTTAGTTAAACTGCGAATATTTAATGTGCAAGGAAGGAGAAGAGGGCTGTTTGAAGATAACTAGGTATGTTTAGCACGATCCAGACAAAGGCTTGTGCTACATCGATAAATACCGCACGGTATAAGTCAATTAAAATAATTTCTCTGATATATTGAAGCTAGTGCCATTTGGATGCCATTTCCTAAAACCAAATTGAAAGGGTGGCAAAGGGTATAATGTTTCTATGGCTTTTAATAAGTGGAGGTAAACAATTATTTCAAAGATCTTCTAGAGAGTGGTTATAAAATTTATAGGCCTGCAGATAGTGATATCATTTTTGTTTTTACCCAGCTTAGAGAACATAAGAATGTGAGCATTTTGGAGACTTTTAGTAAACAAGGAGGTTAAGTATGCTAAGTATTTTATAGTTAAATTCTAAAGTACAATGTTGGGTATAACATCATAACTAGATGTTTTTCGTTTAGGTAAAGCTGCTATGAATTGGGCTAGTTCTTTGAGTTAGGTCGATTTTCGGCAATTAGAATATTTCGTTCAACGTGATTAATTACAGAAAATATTTGCATTTGATTGCAGATGACTGATGGTGTAAAGTTTTTTTAAGAGAGGGTTGAAGGCTTTAGATCATTAGCCATTACCACTAAATGTATCATTGCCTAGCATAAGGGTGGGTAGCACTTCACGATGCTTTAAAATTAATCTAGCAGTTTTCCACATTCTTGGGTCTCCCGGGCCAATATCTGCGTCAGTGTAGATAATAGTTTATGGTGTTCTTAGCGGTTTTCTTGGGAGCAGAATATAAATGCTGGTATAGTGCAGATGCGACGTACGCGCTCTGATAATAGTGTGATACAGGTGACCTCAAACATTATTAAAACCAAACCAAAAATTAAAAACTCTAAGATGGATCACTGAAAACGGAAGCTCAAAAGAGACGAAGATGAAAGACCAGTCTCATTTTCACTCAGATTTAAAGGGACAAACGCTTCAAGGTCAACAAAGTGATTTGCCAAAGAACAAAGGATTCGACGCGAGTGATCCATCTTAATAACTAACTTAAATAACTGTGAGTACATTTTAATTTTTAACTAAATTTGTAAAAATAAGCTCCATGCTCAATGTAACTAACATGAACTCACAAGCGCAGTCTAGTGCAAATTTGATGAGCTTACTTCGCCTTTAATAGAGGAGCGAAAACTATATTACTTGCCACCAAATAACTTTTTTATTAACATCCCAATTTATTTACAATATGTCCATGTACATTTAGTAAACAGTCTGAATTGATTATTTGGATATGCAGTAATATGCTTCTACAACAACAGACCCATAAGTCTTTTGTGGCTTTTGGAACAAATAATAAAAATAACCTTATCGAGGACCCAACCAGCAATTTAAATCTACAACAATTTAACAGCAAGCTAACAAGGCGATAAACCACAAAGCTCTGATAGAATATATCAAAAAAATAATTACCAACGAATTTACAATCATGTGCAATACAAACACGATTCCATTAATTTAATAATTGAAGACGATCATCGCGACCTCACTCAGTTCTAGACTACAAAAAACAAAATTCAGAATCATTCATTTGAAAATCCTAACAACAAGCCCTTGTCTCGTATTATCAAGAATGTTCCACTATCATTAATAGCCAAGAAAATTGAATCAAAGAATTTATTAGTAAAAAAAAATTATCTTTGTTGTATAATGATCCTTAATATATCAAGATTAATTAAAAACCTAACAATCCTTAATTGGAACTTAAATGGCATCACCAGTCAACGTCCGCTATTCATTGCTTTCTTAGTCAGATATAATATTCATGTGGCATGTATTACCGAAACTCACCTAACCGGAAATGATGCTTTTAAAGTACCCGGCTATCGCAATGATAGAAACACTAGAATTGCATCTAAGGGTGTCACAATCATAGTTAAAAGAAAACTTGAACATGTCAAGCTTGCTGACTGCACATCAGCCTCAAAATTGGAAGAATCAAAATACAGCTCAGTAATTCAAGCCATCTCGCAATATTAAGCACCTACATACAACCTAATAAAGTATTATTTATAAATGTTATTCGATACAACTGAAAAAAATAGTTATAGGAAATCTAAATTCAAAGCACACTTTATGGGGCTCTTGTGCGACCAATCCAGAATGCATCAAACTAATGAAATATTCGACAAGGTACATTTTTCACATCACGACCCCATATCATACTGATCACTAGCCAGACCTACGAGACTTTGTACTCCAAAAAAATTCTAAACCCATCAATCAAAAAGTTATTTTAGAACTAAACTGGGACCACTTACCTGTCTTAGTGTCTTTAACTACACTCCAAATAAGACAACCTCCTTACAAGCTCATCAATAGACCGATAAATTGGGACACTTTTCAAGAACGTTTGGATGCGAATCTTAAAAAGCCAAACAGCCATGATACAGTAAAGAAAGAACCTTGTGTTTCATATTAAGCACAATTAGAATTAGCTCAAAAAAACAGAACAGAGCTGTGTAAACTATATATTCAAATAAATATTAATAACAAAGTAAGATTAAAAAATGAATGAAACAAGCAAATAAATTGATAAAAGACAATACAAAACATGACTACGTAAATTAAATTAGATTTAAATACGGTGGGCGGCAGGTCAGCTACGGGAAAAAAGTGCTGACGGACGGAACAACTAAAAGAGACTTACCGCACGTAACCTTCTCTTGCAGCCTGGCGGCGGATGTCAGGGTAGTTTGGCTTGGCGGCGTCAAACCCGGAGGTGGATTCCTACTTGGCCAGATATACACTTATTGGAGCACCCCCGACATGTGCAGAACACACAAAACGGCAACAGACAAAGTGCAATCAAAGCATGCTATCGGGTTTTCACAAAAACCTGGTCAGCTTCGGCTGGCGGCCAGCTACGCTGTGTCTCTCAGAAAATTTGAACTTGGAATGCTGGGTCGGTGGTAAAAATCTCTTTTAGCTGTGAATAGGGGTGGGTAGGCGGACAAATCAAGGTTGCGGGTAGAGATGGGATTAGGGCCATAGGTGGTTTAGAGATGTGCACAAAACATCTTGACATGGTAGTACTCAACTTTACAGAAGCAGTAAACTCATCACTCGCAACTTCAACAAGACGCCCATCGTTTGATTATAATTGTCCTGCAAACTATATAAACAGCCAAGCTAGAAGGCAGTGGTAAACAACAAGAAATCCCGCACAAAAAAGAGCTGGACGAATTTAAAATATAGAAAATACATCGCTATTTAACTTAACCAAGTTTGTAGCAGTGGTTAGTTCTACACACTTATGTCAGTGGATAGTTTTCAATATTAAATCATATGTATATTATGCACAAGGTTTTCAAAGTTTTTCCTACACTTGCATTGAAATTCTCAAAACAGGTATAAAATATTATTATTGTAGGATAGTAGATTTCATAAAAAATGGGTCTGATTTTCAGTTTAATGTTTTGTTTGATTTTTGTACGTACAGTCCTCAAATTAACCTCATAGAAAAAAATCATAAGGGTTCAGATCAAATGAATAACCCATCCGGTTTTTGCTTTCGCATCCAATGCCAAAACTAGATTCAAGTTCTCTTGGTTTAGATGTGCAGTGGTTTTATTTTTTGGCAGTAAGAGAACCTTGCAGTAGGAATTAATTTTCCCAAAATTTCTTGCGCTAAGCTTGACTTACATAAGCTTATCATAAAAGATTGTACACCTGACTGTACACTGACTTTATGAGAACGAAATGGACTAACAATCGATAATGGGGGGTTTTGCTACCCCAAATGCAAAAGGTTTGTTTATTCATGTATACATCCAAAAGAAAATAGACTTCATCAATAAAATGCATCCGCTTGATATCGACTTCCTCATCTCCTCCAAAATTTGATTGTAAAATCTAAATTTTGGTCAAATTATTTCTGAGGCAAAAGCTATTAGATCTGAGTTTGATAGAAAAATAAATTTAATTAGTCGCACAGAATTATTTGATTTTTATATTCCAGTGGTAATCTTTGCATGAAATACTGAAGTAGTTGGGCTCTGACGCTAGAAGTCGCTGGCCGTCTCTAGGATAGTCATAGTTGTTATTCGACCTGTTTGATACTCTTTACACACTTTCAGTATTTTTAAATTTTTTCACCAATTATTAAAAACAAATTTTAAAAAAGTCTTCTTCTTCTTCTTCTTTGCTCTATCCCACTTTAAGTAAGGTGGGCACTCCTAATTTTACTTCGCCAAGAACTTTTGTCTAAGGTCGTCGGGTCAGGTAAGTTTTCTGTTTTTAATAGTGAGGCTATGCTGGCCCACCATAAAGCTGGGGGCGGCCTCTGCATCTTTTATTCTATGGTAGTCTTAGAGCTCTCTTCATCTTGCGTCATTACGTGGCCGTAACACCTTAATCTGCTTTCCTTGAATTTGTCTTATATAAGTGCCATTTTCAAGCTGGCTCGGATGTATTTATTTCTGTTCTTATGTATCCTAGTTACTCATCCGGACCATCTAAGGATTTTCACTTCTTCCGTGTGAAGTTTTTGTACATTAGTTTCTTGACCGGCCAGCATTCGGACCTATACATCATTGCTAGTCTCACTGCTATCTTGTAAACCTTGCCCTTTGTCCGAACGGGCATAACGCCAGACAGAGGTCGCCACTTTTGCCAACCAACATTAACTCCATGTGCTACATCTGCCCCTATACCTCCATTTTCCGTGATCACTGATCCGAGGTATGTAAATTGTGTTATCTTAAGTACTGGTTTACTGTCGGGATAGGTAATTGCGGCTGATTGTAAGTTGTTGCTAAATCGGGATTCTAGGTGCTTGGTTTTTGATCGGCTAACTGTAAGTTCCGCATTTTCTAGAGTGTTTACTCACAGGTGTAATATTGACTGCAGTTCGCTGGCTGCATTTGAGATCAGAATGATGTTGTCCGCGTAAAGGAGATTCCAGGGAGGTGGGGGTTGGATATCTTTTGTCACCAGGTCTATGATTACATTAAAAAGAAGTGGGGTAAGTGCCAAACCTTGATGAACTCCAACGCTTATTTGAAACGCCTCTCTAACTCCTGCCAGGCTTTTGACCATGGTAGGAACTTTATGATATTAACTGCAAGTAGATTTCAGGGAGATGCTGAGCTCTCAGCGCTTGCCATACCAGGCTGCTAGATACTCGGTCGAAAGCTTTTTCCGTGTCTATAAAAATGAGATGTAGATCTTCATTGTTCAGGTGGTGTTTATCAGACATTATTCGTACTGCTGTACTGCATCAGTTGTTGATTTTGAAAGAGTGAATCCAAATTGGTTTTGGGATATATCCGTGAGCGTTTGAATGTGATGGCTGAGTATACGTTCCCATATTTTTAAGGTAACTTGACCTCTATAGTTACCGCATTCTGAGGCATCACACTAATTTTTGTAGAATGGGATTAGTACACTCATACGCCAAGAGTGTGGAATGGTTTTATTTTCAAGGATGAGATTGAAAAGTGTATTGAGCCACGCTGTTCCTATAGAGCCGAGAAGTTTCCAAATATCTACCGGAATTTTGCCTGGACCAATGGCTTTTCGGGTTTTCATCTTTCTTACTGCAGTCTTTGCTTCATCTATACCAATCCTCAGTATCGGGTCTAGCTCTGGTTTAGAGGGATAATTTCGTTTCTGGGGAATTCTTCATTCATAAGTACCTTATAGTATTCAAACCATTTGTTTGTGGTGTCTTTATTGCTTGTTAATAATATTTTTAATATTTATTAATATTTTAAAAAAGTCCTCAACTTCGGTTTTTAATTTTAATTGTATTATCACTCAGTCTTATATGTAGTGCAAATCGGTGTTGAAGTGTATCAGACCTTGCTGATAGTGATCTGACATTTGATGTTGTAGGTAATCTTCTTCGTGGCTATTAAAGCCGATAATAAATATTTTAAAAAATAATCTTTTCTTATACTTTTAGTAAACACTGCAGTATTAATTAGATAATAAACGGGCAAACATTTGTCCAATGTTTCCTGCTTACGTATCTCTATTAAAAACATACTATTTCAGATTTGCAGCCCCTTTAATGTACCTGGCTATACTCGCCGCTGTCGTAGCTTATTTGATATATGACACCGCCGACGATCTGGAGCGACTCAGACCGGCGATGGGCCTGTGCGTCTTCTTGTTAGTTGGGTTTCTTCTCAGCAAACATCCAGAAAAGGTATGTGGAACAAAATAACACATTCGAAAAATTTTAAAATTTTTGGTACAAAACTGTGACTGTGACACTATGGTAGTGAATCAAATATAGATTAGAATTATTTTTGCCTTGTTTCTTTACTTACTTTGAAGAAAAGAAAAATTTAATACTTTGGAAATGTCATGCGGAGTAGTAAATACGAAATACTCCTCCTAATTACCGAAAGGAAAATCCAGGAGAAAAAGTTAGTAGGGAGACCAAAGAACTCTTGACTGTAAATCCATTGATATATTTAGAGTAGCCGTTTTCAAAACAAAATTAGCCATATAAATCATCAACCTTCGTAAGAAGACGGCGCAATAATAAGAAGGAGGTGGCCGTATGAGGCCGCGAGTTGTTATGACACTAGATAATGCCCGTAATTTATTCTGACCTTGGAAGCAATTTCAGCTACCATTTCCAAGAAAGCTGCAAACGATACAAACACTTTTTTCAATTATGTTGATCATCAGAAAACATCCACGTCTTTTATCTTTAAGTGCTTTCCTTTCTCTCAAAAATTGTTTGTGCTCCCTGTACACTTGAGCCTCGTTAGGGATGTAGATCACGAAGAAACATCAAACAATTTTACACCCTCCTTCGTAAGAAACTTGATAATAATATGCTACAAGCAAGTGTATCTCTTGTTCCGATAGTTACTAAAGAACAGAGATACTCTACGGGGAATTCCTCTCTACAATTCTCAGATGTCGCGCTCTTCTTCCTTTATCACACAACATTAAAAAATTGCTAATTACATTTTTCTCACCTACGTTTTTACGAAGATATTTAGAATCAAATAAGATATGCAGATAAATTGACGCTAAGGTTTTAATTTGTAATGTAGCTAAATATATCAAAACATGCAATCTACATGGGGAAAAAATTAAAAACAGTATAAAACCGAACAGTTTTACTTAAACATATTTGAACTAAAAGATTATTAAGGTTCTAGTATTGTATAAGAGTGGGTTTTAGTCAAAGAATACAAAAAATCAACATGAATGTTTGATATTGTGTGTCTACATGTATGTAGGTAGATGTGGTATAAAATTAACAATTTATCAATTTTATTTGGGTCGCTCAAAAATAATAGAAGCTTTCCTTTGAAGTCCCAGTTGTATCATAGTTTAAAGTGCACGGTAATGAGCGTATAAATATAGACTATAGTGCCACAGAATTCCATCAAACACCCTTGCTGAGACAAACAAAAAAAAAACGCTAATAAGACATTTGTACAGTGATGCGAATACAATTGTGGACAAAGCGAAAAACGATCGAAGCAGCATATCATGGGCAGTCATAAATGATGCAATTTATTAGGGAAACATAACACCGAGTTATAAAACTGTGTTCCACTGGATATTGACGTCGAGGTTGTCAAGAACTGAAATGAGAAAAACACGTATAATGACCCACATTTGAGACGTTTATATACTTTGCCTCAAGATAATCTGCAACATAAGGTAAGAAATTAAATAGATTACTTACCCATTAAAAAACGCTTTTAAAATAATGTTACAAGTGTCGCTGCGTACCTAATCTTCTTCTTCTGCTTGTGCCGTATCCTCATTGGACGTTGGCGATCAGTCTGGCCCATCTAATCTTGTTTATCGCTGTTCGGAACAGGGCGACCGACGTCATTCCTGTCCACTGCCTAAGGTTGCGAAGCCATGAGATTCTTCGTCTACCAGGACCTCGTTTGCTTTCGATTTTTCCTTGCATAATCAACTGCAAAAGACGATATTTATCATTTCGCATGACGTGACCAAAGTATGCTAGTTTCCTTTTCTTAACAGCATTAAGGATCTCTCTGTCCTTGTTCATGCGCTGAAGGACTGTCTCATTTGTTACATGGTGTACCCATGAAATTCTGAGCATGCGGCGATAGCACCATAGCTCAAAAGCTCCCAATCGTTTGTTTGCAGCTTCTGTGAGAGTCCATGCTTATGTCCCATATAAAATAATTGAGAAAACATAACATCTAAGTATTCGAGTACGAAGTTGCAAATTTAAACTCAAATTACAAAGTACTTTCTTTAGGCGGTTAAATGCACTCCGCGCCTTTTCGATTCGAACTTTTATTTCCTGAGTATGGTCCCATCTCTCGTTTAACGTACATCCCAAGTAATTAAACGCCTGTACTCTTTGTAAAGGGGATTGATTTATGTGGAAATTCACGTTTATGTTGGCATTTTTACTCATGATCATCACTTTTGTTTTACTTATGTTAAGCCGCATACCGTAATTTTTACTAGTTTCTGTTACGCGGTCTATTAATCTTTGCAATCCTTCTGATGTGTTGGCCAGCAGAACCGTGTCGTCCGCATATTTAATGTTGTTGACTATCTCTCCGTTTATTTTGATTCCATCTTCTGCACCCTCTAGGGCTTCTTTGAAGAGATTTTCAGAGTAGGCGTTAAATAACATCGGGGACAATACGCATCCTTGTCGAACACCTTTGCGGATGTGAAATTCTTCTGATGTTCTGTCCCCTATACGGATTGTGGCTCTTTGTTGCCATTACAAGTTGGCAATGATTCTGGTATCACTGTTATCTATTCCTGCTGATTTTAATGTTTGTATTAATTGCTCGTGTTTTACGCGGTCAAACGCTCTTTCAAAATCAATAAAACATGCAAATATATCGTAGTTGACATCACGCGCTCTTTGTATCAGCACTTGTATCGAGAATAAGGCTTTCCTTGTTCCAAGGCCATCTCTGAAACCAAATTGCGATTCGCCGATATTTTGTTCTAACTTGCTGTATACACGTTGGTGGATGATGTGTAGAAAAACCTTTAGTATATGGCTCATTAGACTAATTGTGCGATGATCTTCACATTTCTTGACCCCTGGCTTTTTTGGTAATGGGATGAACGTAGAGAGTAACCAGTCATTGGGCATATTTCCTGTTTCGTATATTCTATTGAACAAATCTAATACAGCCTGCGTGTGTTCTTCTTCCAATAACTTTAGAAGTTCTCCATGGGTTTCATCTGGTCCTGCTGACTTGTTGTTTTTTATTCTCTTGATGGCTTTCAACAACTCTTGTCTAGTTATAGTTGGTCCTAATGTGCCAACTATTACATCAGCGTCATCTCTATGTTCATCCGAAAATGATTCCTCCATGTACTCTTTCCATCTTTCTAGTATTTTCTCTTTGTCGAATATTGATTTATTATCTTTGTCTGTGACTATTCCATTGGATTTTGTTCTTACTATTCCTGCAGTTTCCTTGATCTTTTTATGTAGGTTTAGTATATCATGTTTTCCCTCTAAGGTTTCAATTTCTGCACATTTGCTTCCTAACCAGGCTTCCTTCGCTTCCTTGATTTTTTGTCTAATAATATTGTGTATTCGCTTATAATTTAGTTCACTTTTATTTCTATATCTGCGCCTTTCTTCCATAAGATCTAGTATTTCGTCCGTCATCCAATCATTGTTTTTCTTTCTTGGGTTCTTTGCTAGCTTATTCTTTGCAATGACGTTCAGCGTTTCTTTAATTGTTTCCTATTTTTGTTCTATATCGTTGCCCGTACTTATATTGATTTCAGAGAATTTTTGATTTAGCTGTTGTTTTACTTCCTGCCGTACATTCTCTGTTTTCAGGTTCTGTACATCTATTCTTGTTTGTCTCGTACCACTTGCCGATGCTTTCTTTAATCGTAACCTGAATACAGCTAGCAAGAGATTGTGGTCAGATGGAACATCTGCGCCAGGATATGTTTTAACCGATGTAATCGAATTGCGGAATCGTTTGTTTATCATTACGTAATCAATCTGATTTCTTATAATGTTACCGTTTCTATCAGCGGGGGATTTCCATGTATATAATCTTCTGCTTGGTAATTCAAAATAAGTATTCATAATAGAAAATTGTATTTCTTTACAAAACTGTACCAGCATTTCTCCACGCTCATTACGTATTCCAAGACCATATGTTCCTACTATTCCTTCGGTTGCTTCGTTGCCAACTTTAGCGTTTAAATCTCCCATAATTAAGGATATGTCTTCTTTCTTTGTATATTTTATTGCTTTCCTTACGTCGTCATAAAATTGTTCAATGACTTCATCATTGCTGTCTGTTGTTGGCGCATAAGTTTGTATTATGTTCAAACTACAAGGTTGTGCATTTATTTTTAACATAGCAACTCTATCCGATATTGGTAGGAATCCGCTTACTGCTTTTTGAACGTCCTTTGTTATTATAAAACCAACTCCATTGCGATGTTGCGGACTATCATCACCAATATAGTATATTTGATGTTCATCTACCACACACGTTCCTTCGCCTGGCCATCTCATTTCGCTGCATCCCAATATGTCACTATGTAGCCGTCGCATTTCTTTAACCACGTTGGCTAATTTACCTAATCTACTAATAGAAATTTTTTTATTTATAGGAAAATTATCAGGACGTAGACAAAGGATAAAAAAATATAATATTGATACCTCGACAAAAATGGGAAAAAAGAAAAACTCGGAAGAAATTAAAGCACAATTCAAAAGAAACGAACCAAATAAAAACCAAAATGGAGAATCATAGTGAAAAACAATAGAAAGAAATCTTAAACAAACAACTGAGAAAGTAATTGAGTACAAAAAAAAACAAGGAACGACGAAACCGTGGATGAGAAACTCTTGATAAACAGGAATCAATACAATAAAATACACAAAGACATACGAAATCAAATAAGACAGGCGAAGGAGAAATCGCTAGCAGAACATACACGACGCTTTAAACTCTCATGAAAAGTACAGGAAGTAAAAAGAAAAATACAAGCAATATCAGGAAAAATAACAAAATAGTAACAGATAGCATAGAACCACGGCAGACTTGGAAAAATATATGAAAAACTTGAATGCATGTGCAATTGATGGGTCTCATGTGGATTGTTATCTCCTCAAATGCGACAACTGCTGCGGAGCCCAGTTAGCGAATGCTCGATTATCTTTCGTTCCTGGGTTAATTGAATTGTGTACGGGTGCAGGCCCGAGTGGTACCATGACACGACGCCGAAAGCCAACACGCCGAAAGACATTACGACGAACCCGCAACGCCGAAAACCAACATGTCGAAACCATTGACGACGAAAGTCGTTATGCCGAATGACGATTCACGGATAATTGTATTTATCATATTTATAATTATTTTAATTTTAGAATAAATCAACTTAACATTTTAAATTGGTTACTTGATCAGATTGCAGTGTAGAATATAACGTTGCAAAATGCGAGGCAAGGCGAGTAGCGATTTTGCGGGACAAATTGTGGAAACGGACACGCATAACCACTTGCCGCGTTTCGGAGAGGTCGCCGTGCGAGAAGTATTGGAAGGTATCAAAGAAAGAGCGGCCAACGGAACCGAAACAGCTCAGCAAATTCTGTCACGTGCAACATCATCTGTATTAAAGCAGTGTCCGGGAAATTGATACCAGTGAGAACTATAACGAAGCGCATACAACGAACACGAAAAGCTGTTTGCAAACCATTGCCATCACCGATTTCACTCAATGTCTTGCATTTGCCAGAAGAATACACTAAAACATCACAAGGCGAGCAATTTCTGCTTTGTAAATACAATAAATATAATTATCTGTGAATTACCATGCGGCATAATAGCCATTCGGTGTAACAGCCATTCGGCATAACGACTTTCGTCGTCAATGCTTTCGGCAAGCTGGTTTTCGGCGTCATGTCGTGCTGCGAGGCCGAGTACCGACGCGAAATTCGCCAAGTTGAGGTCTGCGAAAGGTCAAGTTCTTGTGCGCGACGAGGAATTGACTGCCTCGGGTTATACTGCACACTCTCGTTCACTGCAGCAATGTTTTCTATTTTTTCGACGACGTACGGGTGTTGTTTGTTGTTGATTGGATTTGTCCACCAAACGACGAATAGTCGACTCAACAGGACGACTGTGTGCACCGTAAAAATCACGTAGCGCATGGAACGTAGCTCGAACTGAATACTCATTTTATTAGTAAGGTTTAATGATTTGCACGCGTTGCTCAACACTGTAACTTTCTATGACAATTTGCCCAATATTAATTACTATAACAGCTGTAGCTTTACCAACTGTACACTGTCAAAGTGTGAGCACCCCCCATTACAAAGACGTTTACCAAGAAGATCGTTCAATTATGCTGAATCAAAACGCAGCTCATGAACCCACAGACCCACCAACACTCATATCAGGAAGTGAGACATTAAATAAAATATTTAAATAAGGAAAGGGACCAGGAAATGGCAATATACATACAAGAACACTGAAGTTATTAAATATGACATACTTATGTATGCTATTTCATAGAATCTATGATAGTGGACACATAACATATGAATGACTAAGATTCACGTTTATATCATTACCAAAAAAGAGTAACGCTCATAACTGCAACGACCATGGACTAAGAAACATAATAAGCCATGCTTTAAAAGCCGTACTAAAATTCTACATGCAAGAATATATACGAAATACAAATAATATAGTAGCAATACCCAATTTGTATTTAAAAACGCAATGGGCACAAGAGAAGCATTGTACTGTATGCAAATTCTAACGCAAAAATGCTATGACTAACGAAAGGATGTCTTCATAGCTTTTATAAATTACCAAAAAGCTTTTCACAGCATAAGATATCAACCGATGCTTGATATACTACAAGAAATTGGACTAGATACAAAAGATCTTAGAATCATACAAATCCTACATTGGAACCAATCAACTCAATAGTTACAAATCAAAAAAGGTGTACGTCAGGGCTGTGTATTTTTCCTCTAATTGTTTAACGTAATGGAGCACCAATAAACAATATACGAAACGCAGACGATACAGTTATCTTAGCAGACAATCTAGAGGTTTTACAAGACTTATTAAATGACATAAACAGAAACGTAGTTACTAAAGATTAGATCAATGAACCGAATTGAGATTTTTGAAATGTGGACCATACAAAAACTACTACCAATTCCCTGGGTGGAACTAATCACAAATGATGAAGTATTACGCAGAACCAATACTGAACGCGAACTATTGCAAATAATAAAAGAGCAAAAAGTGAAATACCTGGGACATATATTTCTTCTTCTTCTTCTTTTAGCCTGGTATCGTCCATTTTTGGATATAGGCCTCTCCTAAGTCCCTCCATCTTTGTCTGTTTTGTGCACTTTGCATCCATCCAAATCCAGGAGTTCTCACAATATCGTCTTCCATCTCATTTGTGGCCGCCCACGTTGTCTTTTGCCTACCCATGGTCTCCACTGTTGTATGATAGCATTCCATCTACCATCTCTTTGTCTGGCGTTGTGTCCCGCAAACGACCATTTCAATTGTGCAATATGTGTTGCTACATCTTTAAGTTTCGTGACTCCTCTTATCCAAGCATTTGTTTTCCTGTCGCTTAATCGTATATTTAACATACCTCGCTCCATGGCTCTTTGTGTTTTTATCAGTTTGTCCATATTTCTTTTAGTCAGTGTCCAGGTTTGTGAACCATATGTCATAATTGGTAAGATACACTGATTAAACATATTGCTTTCTAAGTGTTGCGGTATTTTCTTATTTTTTAGTATGTATGATAGTTTCCCGAAGCCCGCCAGGATAGTCTCACTCTTCTAGCTATTTCAGCCGTTTGGTTTTCTTTGTGCGGTCTTACTACTTGTCCCAGAACTTGTTCTATCGTCTTCCCATGTATCACTATATTTCTTGTGTCGTTTGTATTTGTCATCATTTTGGTTTTTTCCATATTCATTTTCAGTCCAACTTTTGCAGATTCGTTTGCTAGTTCTTCGAGCATCATTTTCATTTCGTCCCAATTTTCGCTTATCAGGAGAATGTCATCCGCAAATCTCAGGTGACTTAGTTTTCTACCATTTATGTTTATACCTACGTTTTCCCACGATAGATTTTTAAAAACATCTTCCAGTGTCAGAGTGAACAATTTTGGAGAGATAACATCTCCCTGTCTAACACCTCTTTTAACTTATACTTTAACATATACTACGAGATAAAAAAAAACGAAGCACTGAGACTTATTCTAATGGGAAACTGAAAGAAGAAGAGGGCCAGAAAGAAATCAACACTCATGCTAAACGACATAAAAGATTTGTGTGAAGTCAGAAATGTAGCAGATGCGTGCGACAGAAGAAAGATTACACATAATAAATTAAAAATGCACTAGAAGCGCAGAAGAAGAACTAGAAAGTCAAGAAATTCTCGCAAACCACACTTCCAAAGTGTGCCCAACTTGTTAATGGCAAACAGGTAAATCATATTCAGTGCACTAGCAAATACAACAAATTTGTCTCACGAAACTTTGCATACCATTATTAGTAAGACCTGAAGATGATAAAGATTGAGTTCTCAGTACTCTCATATTATGGAGGTATACCAAAGTGCAGAAGATATTCTTATAATGTCTGGCAACAAGAAACGAATTATAAGTTTGATAAAAACGCCGACAAGGAACCATAATCTATGGAATAGAGCCCATTGAAAGTTTTCTCCAATGATAAACTTTGGTCGACTTTCCAGTTTTACAGAAACTGTGCAGCACAACAGAACAGCGGCACAAGTATATAAACATAGAAGGGGAAAACTTCTTATAAAATGTGGACTTCCTAATAAAATATTAGTAATGAAAAAAAATTAGTATTTCCAAATCTAGTGAAAGACGCTTTAACCTGTAGATAACACTTTTTAAGTTATTTCAAGTCGACAGTTGGCAAATAATACCAATCAGTAACAATGAAATGCACAAAACTATTTTACTGATTTATTATTGATTCTACTGTAAAGCACTAGCTTCTAAATCATTCATTAGCTTTCATAAACTGATCTGTTGTTTATCAAATTTAAACATTGCTGCCACGATGCAAAATGCAATTTTGATACAAAAAACTGCGAAGTGAGCGACAAGAAGCTACCCAATTTTCATATTAAGCTGGTATCCACATGAATTTTGTAGCTACGGATGTCGATCGAGTACTCATCTTATCTGTCGCACTGCGACACGAAAGTGATGGTGAATATATCGGTACTAATATGAGTGTAGTGATAACAAATTACGAATACCAAACTATCTTTTAATTGCCGTAAAATTAACTACCACCAATGTTTTTTCTGAACAATGGTATACTAGGGTGTTCCACCACATACTATGCAAATGCTGCAAATATTTTCGCAACTATTCCACCAACAACAAGCAATATTAATCATTATTTATTACAACGGCAGTACTATTATATCAGAATGTCATCTGCCAGTGATGAATAATATGACTAAAGTTAAAATTTGGGAAGAAATCAGTAAAAATGTTAATTTGAACAACAAATTTGTCGCATGGTTTGAACCAAATGAGAAAACCACACAAGAAATTTAAACAGAAAATGAAATTAAAACTTCACCATTTATATTTATGGGGCAACAAATTATAACCGAAAAATTGAACAGCGAAGCGGTAGAGATAGAACAATATACTAGCAAATGCTGAGTAGGATTCTGGATTTTGGATATAAAGTGGAGGGTAACCAAAGTCACTTAGGCCTCAATTAGACCCATTGGACTAGCTTCTCCGCCGCCTCTTTCCGTGTACCCATCAGCCAAGCCAACCAATCGTTTGGATGAACTTGAGGATGTCTGTTAGAGGGGTCACGCTGATCCTAGGCCAAAACTCCTCCAACATTCGCAAAGAACGTGCTCTGCCGTCTCGTCTTCTAAATTACAATCTCGGTAGGATGGGTTTGCTACGAGGTCCATTATGTACATATGATTTTTCAGATTGCAGTGTCCTGATAATATTCCTACTACATGTCACAGTTTGCCTTTAGACAACTGTTTGAAGAAGTTAGTCATCTTCGTCGTTAGATTTTAAATGGCTAACCTTGCATGTTGACATATCTTCTTATTGACCCATCTACTACAATGCCGATTGTGGATTTCTTATTTATTAGTGTGCATAATGCGGCTGATAACAGAAGAAATGCTGCCTTAAGACCACAGAAGGTTGTTCTGAGCTTTGGCTTGTCATATTATCTACGCGAGCGTTACGTTATAAACCAGAAATGTCATTTAACCCAAATCAATTCCAGGACATTATTTGTCGCGACTTGGTCAAGAGTAGTTTGTCACTGGAGAATTATTCCAGATAGAACTTTGCAGTTGGTTAGTGCCAGTAAAACAGCTCTAATATCGCTGGCAATTCTAATTATTTTGTTCTTAATGTTCCTCTCAAGGATTACATTTGCACCTTGCATTATGCCAATACTTCCGCTTGAAAGATTGTGGTTAGTTTGCCTAATGCTATGCTTATTTGAGGTTCAAATCATCTAAAAGGATACCTGATTTCGTACTCTCGCTTATTTTAGACCCATTTGTAAAGATGGTTAAATTTGGTTTGAAAGACCCAAAAAAGGAATCCGTTGTACGGCCCCCCTTAGAATCCGATGGTGTCTTCTCCCTACTCCTTTATCATTCCAAAGTCGCTTTGTCTAGAGTCTTAAAGATAACCTTAATATCACATCCTCCACATAGATATCTAGGGATGCTTCCATAGCTGCCGTTGTTATGAGACGCATTGCTCCCGTGTTACTGATACACACCAGTCTTTGAACGTGTAAGATCTTGGTTGCTGCAGTGACCTGTCTGGTTTTAGGCCATTAGATTATTATGGTACTACAGCCAAAGACCAGCTTTTGGTAAAAAATTTGCCCATAGCACTGCGACATGGCCAAAATGGTTTTAACCACTATGTATCTTCCCCAATTCAGCTTTTGTCAAGTATAACTTCTAAATACTTGACTTTATCTGAATAGGTAAGAGATATTTCGAACAGTCTAGGTACCCTCTGTACTTCTACCTTTTTCAATCAATAGTGAGCAAGATAGTTGGCATAACCTACTCTGTAAAATCCTTGTACAGCTCTGCGATATAAAAGTTGTAGAATCCACTCTCATAGCATTGTCCATAAATACCGTGGACATTTTGTTGTCCAGCGTTCTTTTTATAAGCCCTACAACCAAATATACTATAAACTCCGTAGATCTCCCTGCTACATATGCATGCTGATTAGAATGTAGTGGACTAGTTACTAGTTGCTATCTTTTATTTATCTGTCATAAAGTCTTTCTAGTGCCTTTCGAAAGAAATACATAAGGCTGATTGGACGACAAGATTTAGCCTGAAAATGTTCTTGCGGCCTGGTTCGCACTGAAATAGAAGAAAAGATAAACCTAAATATAAAACTTCAAAACCGAACTGAAGTGGACGAGTCTTAACAAACCTAATTAACTTTCTCACACTGGCAGCTCACTACGCTACACCTACGTTCGAACCACAAAATCAAACTTCCAGTTATGTTCCAATCGAGGTCAAAAAACTTACAGTAGTCAAAAGAACGGCAAGAGCCAAATGGTGCGGAATACACATTTCACAAGATAAATCGTTTTAAACAGAGAAATTAATCAATTAAAAACCAATAAACACAGAATAAAATTCAATCAGCATGTATCTCATTCGACTGAAACAGCACTTTACTACCTCACCTGTAGAGGAGAGAAAACTCTGGACAACAAAGAGATCCTTCTATGTGCCTTTTTGGGCATAGAAGGGGCCTTTGACAATACATTCTTCAACTCCATAACCTCGGCCCTGAGAGGGCGTGACCTGGAGGTGACCTGCTGTAGATGGATAGACTGCATGCTCAAAGGAAGGATGGTTTATTCGTCTATGTATGACGAAACTATAATGGTCCAGATAGCGGCGGGAGGGGTGTCCTCAGGGAAGAGTTCTTTCCCCCTGCTAGGGAACCTGGTAATGGATGGACTTTCAAAGAACTTAAAAGATAAAAGATTCTCTTTTGTAGGGTATGCCGACGACCTAGTTGTCTTTGTGGAAGAGAAATTTGTAGGCAAGGATGCAGAGGGTTCTGAACGTGGTAACTGAATGGACTGAACGGGGAGGCCTCAAGGTCAGTCCCGTAAAACCAAAATTATACCCTTCACGCGAAGGAAAAAATTAGAGGGGCTTACACCTTTTTTCCTTGGCGAAAAAGAAATTACCATATCGGGAGAAGTAAAGTATCTAAAAGTCGTTTTCGATTCTAAACTTACTTGGAACCGTCATATTGAGAAAGTCGACAAATCGGTGACAACTTTAGCAGTTGTCAAACGGATGTACGACAAGTTGTGGGAGCTAAAACCAGTAATGATGCACTGGATGTACGCCAGAGTGGTTAGACCCTCTCTTACATACTCAGCTTTGGTCTGATGGCCCAAAGTTACACAAGAAACCATCAAACTAAAACTAGGTAAGGTACAAAAACTTGCCTGTTTGCGCATTACAGGAGCTATGAGAACCACGCCCTCTGCAGCAACGGAGACTCTTCTAGACCTTCCACCTCTGCACATAGTGATTCAGGGAGAGGCAAGACTAGGTCACTATAGGCTCCATCATTCACTGTACAATACACATACGGGTACAGGCCATACTAGAATAATTGATAGTCCCTCTGTTTCAAATGAGGACGGGCCACATGACCTCAAAAATATGTGACGACTATCTATTCAAGGTAGGAGCGAAACATTTAGATAGGCAATTGCACCTAGTATCCTAATCTGGTACACAGATGGTTCTAAAATCGAGGTGGATACCGGAGCTGGAATATATGCTAACGTTCCCAGGGTAGAGCTAAGCTTTCCCCTGGGTCAGTACACTTCTATCTTTCAGACAGAAATATACGTCATACTACAACGTGTGCGTGAAAACGGTAAGAGAGCTTACATGAGAAAGCGGATCTATATTATATCAGACAGCAAGGCAACTTTAAAAGCTTTATCAAGCACTAAAGCATTATCTAGACTGGTATGGGAATGCATCAACGAACTTAATGCACTGACAGAACATAACACGGTGAAACTGTTATGAGCACCTGGGAATTGCGATATCTACAGCAATGAGAAAGCTGATGAATTGGCTAGGCTGAGATCTAGTGAGGCTTACCCAGAACCTGCTTTAGGAATTTTACGAAGTGCTACCCAAAGCTTTATTAAGGAGAGGACACGCACTAATCATCGAATGTACTGGAAGAATTGACCAGGACATAATTTCAGCAAAACCTTCAATAAGGAACCTTGCCAAAAGAGAGCTGCAGAACTCCTTAATCTAAGTGGACCACAGCTAAAGATAAGCATAGAGTTTCTCACAGGATATGCGACTGTTAAAAAGCACCTCTGGAAAATTGGTAAATTCAATGGTGAACTTGCATGCAGATTCTGTAGCAAGGAATCAGAAATAGTCTTACATATCTTATGCAAGTGCAATGTGCTGTGCAGGAGAAGGTAACATACATTCGGGAGACCAACTCTGGAACCGGAAGATTTTCAGACACACCCTGTAAAGGACCTGTATTTACTGATTTAGGGGACATCAATTACAGATTGGTTGTGAATTTACTTTATTAGGGTAATAACAATAAGCCATAGTCTGTAGTGAACATGGATCCATCAAGGAAGACAGGAGTCAAAAATGATTAAATTATTACCGCGGAAAGATGTAATGTTAATTACTTAATGAAATCTTAAAAAAATATCCAAAGCAATTAAAAAATGCTGAAATTATTTTAATACGCAAACCAGGTAAAGATTCATACAAAGTAGAACCATGCCACCCAATAAGCTGCTTCTTGTCATCGCTAAGCTTCTGGTTCAAAGAATAAAAACTGACCACAACACCGAAAAATAGATATAACTTCACCAGTTTGGTTTTTGCAAATATCATTAAATAATGCAGCAAACTTATAGTCGCGTTATAAATAAAGCATTTAAACGTAAAGAATACTATACTTCAGTATTCTTGGGCGTTAGCCAAACCTTTGATAAGAGCTTTATAAGTCTTTTGCCAGCACGTTGACTTACAGATTTGTAAATTCACAGGTAACGATTTGTATGGGCAAGTTTTCTGTAGACGGTAATAGAAACTGACGTCGGAAACATTTTTTGATATGAGCGTGCTCAAATAATGGAGGAAATTGATGTTGATATGAAGTTTATTTAGGTGGGAAACAAATTCGAAAAGCGTATCATGTTCATGAGGCTAGATGACACAGTACTCTTATCTAACATGTAAGTTAGTAGCTACGACAGGTGAAAAGGGTGAACCCATAGGAGCACCATTGGTTTGGCGGTAGCATTTGTTTTGAAAAGTATTATAGGTGTCGGATAGGCAATGGTTAATTAATTTGAGGGTGTCGTCTTCTAGATTGTGATTAGTTTTTAGAAACTGCAAGGTCTCAGAAACAGATAAAAACTGATCATTATGTCGCCTTTACGTCTGGATCAGAATTTGGGAATTTTTAAGAAGTGGTAAAAGTTCCGAATCTATAATGATCCTTGTTCTGTAAGGGGCTGAAGAATTGTGGCCAGGTAGTTAGCTAAATTATGGGTGGATGAACCAAAGGCACTTATAATGGGTCGCAGGGCGTATTTTCTTTGTGGACTACAATTTTGGTATTCTTGAGGATTTCTTTCCAAGAATAAGGAGTTATTTAGTATCAAGGGATAGGTTCGAGTTGTTAATAAAGGTCTTGGTTTTCTTTTTAAGGTAGGTCGTTGGCGATAGTTTGGTGATTTTACTAGGTCGCTTATTTTAGCAATGTAGTCTGTGTTGTTGAGGACAATAGTAGCTTTACCTTTGTCTGCCGGTAAGATCATGACGTTTTTGTCTTGTCTGTTTTCATTGGCTGAGATTTAGGGGAATTTGGTAATAGATGATTCTATCTATTCGGTGGAGATACGATTAGGGGGACAGCAAAGTTAAAACCTTTTTCAAGAGCTTGAATAGCCGGTTTGTTTAACGGATAATTATAAAGATAATGCACGGTGATGTAACTTGACAGATTGATAGTAGATGAATGGTTCTGGCAAAGTTTAGAAAGTTTCTGTTTTTGGATATTCGTTTCCTCTTCATATATATATAGTGCTTTATCATCTTGGCAAAACAATCCCAAATAGTTGGATAAATTTGGAAAGAGCTGAGGTTATAAAAATGGTCATACAGTTGAGAGTTAATAATCTAGAAACACAGCGAATGAAAGCATGGTTATTAACGGAGATTACTAATTTTTTTTGAAAAAAAGCTTAAATACGAACTTCAATATACAATTAATAATTAAGATACAAAGTTTAAAAAATATAACAAATAAATAGATACAAAGTTGCAACAGTAAAGCAATGCTAACGTAGCTAATACCATTTTTTGAAGTTTTAAATCTGGAACTTTTCTAGATTGCTTGGCGGCCCGTAATTTTGGGCTTGCTCCTCCAGTTCATCTTCGGCCTACTAACCATCAGGTGGGCAGTGGGCAGGAACATCTTCGAATGCTTGGGCAACAAAACCACCACCTTCCTAAACTACGCCTCGGACGGCTCGAGCTTCGTTTACGGCGACTTCCTAATCAAAACCCTAAAGGTGTTTGCCTTTGAGGTCGGTACCCTGAATAAGCTTTTGTGGTTTTATTAAAGCGTTCCCTTTTGAGCAGGCTCTAGCGACAATATTCTTCCTAGGGTTCATGATCAACGTAATGTACCACTTCGGCATCATGCAGAAAGTAATCGGAGAGATAGGGGAGTTCCTCCACAGCATTATGGGCACCAGCATATGCGAGAGCGTGAACAGTTCTGCCAACATATTTCTGGGAATGGTACGTTGCACTCAGGGAGTGGATTTAGGCAAAAATGTCGGTCTTTCAGAGCGAGTCTCCGCTACTATTGAAGCCCTATTTGTCGAATCTGACACCCTCAGAGATCCACGCAGTCATGACGTCGGGGTTTGCTAGTGTTTCTGGTAAGTTTGCAAATTATGTCATCTCCACTTATACTAGAAAAATAACCTTTGAGGATTCTACTGCGGAGCTTTGATGTTTGTATTATTTGGGAGAAGTTTATAAATTTATTAGTCTTACTTTGACTAGTCCTACAACCACCAAAGAAACATATAGAGAGGAAAAGATATTTTAGTAACCATTATTACGAGGCGTGTTCTCAAAGTAAATTTCGCTTGTTGAAATTATGCACTCAACGATAGTTCTATCAGCATTGTTATATTTAAAGAAGCTTACGCTAACAAAAAATTCAGATAAATAAACAAATTAATGTCATTTATAGCAAACTTAAAGTTATATGAGGGATGATTAAATTATTCCCAGTTAAATTTTGTTAACAATATGCACTCAAACATCATGACGTAAATAAGTATTATACGACTTTCGTTTTCAATTACACAAAATTATCTTCTTTGTTAAATACAGTGTTCCGATTTAGTTCTTTAACTACTGCTACGCCACAAACGTAATTTTAAACAATTATAAGCTGTTGTTAAGATTTGGCAAATTTTCGTAAGTATATGTATAACAACTAGAACTGTTATAATAGATGATTGAATGAATAAGGTAAAAGAGAAAGTGAATAAAATCAAAAGAATACTTTATACAATTTTCTATAAACTGTATGTATGGTCAATTACCATACGAAAATTTATTTGATCAAAAACTGTACTTATGCTACTCACCAGAGACAACAAAATATGCTACCATTGGGTTGAATTTTTTTTATAATACAGCGAGTGCTTTATTACGAAACGAAAATTTTCTATCGCTTGCGGTTCCGGAAATATATTACCTCGGTCGCGCCTGCCGCCGGGCCGAAATTTGTCCTTCGGAGGCGCTCGGGTCGGCACGGAAAGGCACGAACAATTGTGTGACAGCAGCACTCATAATTTTTTTTATATATATAATTAGTGTTAATTTTTTGAACTTGAAGCTTTCAGACGTTAAGACTGTCGCACATAATGTCTAAAAAAAATTTTGTTGCGCTTATACACACAACAAGTTTCTTAGAGAAGAATTTTTGTATACCGTCTTTTATGAGAGGAACACTTAACTCTGGTGTATTTGTCTGTTTCGTACATTGTAACACTTTGTTTTGCATGATTTCTTGAAGGATGTTTTCGGTGCGTTACTCTATAAGGACATGCGTGACACATCACTCAATAAGTTCGTAAGATGATTAATAAAACAACTGTTAGGCAAAATTCGAGTTTATTCTCTCCTTCAAGATTGATGAATTCATTCCAACATTTTTTGTACAACAATTTATCACTTCTTCAATGGAAACAAATCTCTTTCCCTGGAGCATTCTTTTGCGAACAGGTAGTAGTTGCTGGGAGCCACATCCGGAGAATACGGTGGATGGGAAACAATTCAAAGTGCGATTCGTGCAATTTTGCCATTGTCGTGATCGACTTGTGCCACGGTGCGTTTTCTTGGTGAAAGAGCACTTTTTTTCTTTATTTGGGGTCGTACTTTCACAATTTCTTCCTTCGAATGCACCAATAACGCCATATAACATTCATTATTGATGGTTTTTTCTTTCTCAAGGTAATCGTGCGCATCCCAAAATACGAAGGCCAAACCCTTACCAGCTGACATTTGCGTTTTTGGTCATTTTAGGCGGCTTTCGTTGTTTGCTGTCTACTCAGCTGGCCGCCGCTTTGACTCTGGAGTGTAGTGATGAATTCATGTTTGATCCATTTCTACATACCGCATGAAAAAATCTTCTTTATTGCGCTGAAACAGCTCTAAACAGCGCTCTGAATCGTCAACGCGTTGTTGTTTTTGAGCAATTGTGAGTAGACGCAGAGCTTTGTCATGGACAAATGTTCATGAAAAATGGTATATACACTGCCTTCTGAGTTGGAATCTATAGTTGATCAATGAATACAGTATAATCCGCCTTGTATGGCATTTTTTCTAGTTAAGTGATGTTTTCATTTTAGTCTAGTATCCAGGTAGACTCCCAAATATTTTACTGCAGAATCTTTTGGATTCTATATTATATCAACATTGCTTATTCTAATCATTGGAAGTTCAGTGTAATGTTTTAGGATGAAAATCTTCGCTTGAAATTTGGTTGAGTTTATTTGTATTTTGCATTTCTGAAACCAGTCAGAAGTGAAGTTTGCTGCATTTTGAAGATATTCTATAGTTGTTTCAATTGTAGTGCTCCGAGTAAGAATTGCGGTATCATCCGCAATCACCGCTAGCGTTGTGGAGATGTAGATTAAACAAGGTTGGTCTCTTTTATTGTTTTCACACTAAATGGAGTAGTACGAGGTGCATCCATAATACCATCACCACATGTCTCACTCAACTGGCGATGAATTTCAATTGGTGTCACACCACACAAATGAAGAAAGCAAATGATTACACGCTGTTTTTGTAATGAAAATGTCTTCATTTTAAGTCTCCACTCTCGCCGCTGTCGCTAGAGTTCTGTGTGTCGTGCAGTGCTACCACCTCTATCACGCATTCATAAAGAGTACGTGCTTATCTTAAAATAAACCGCGCGTTTCTATCTGTTCCCAATCTGGGGAAAAATTGAGATGTGTTATAACTTGAATACACCTCGTATTGATTCTTACTCTGCCTGTTCTGGTGCCTAAAAAGGAGCCTATGATTTTGATTATATATGTCGGAATATTTAACTCGATCATCTTATATGTATAAGAGTTCTTCCAGACGTACCTTATTGAAGGCCCTTTGTAGATACAAAAAGATTGCTGCGTTGTATGCGTTTTCTTCAAACCCCTTCTCAATTAGTGCCGTTATTTTCAGAAGTGGGTGGGCGGTTAAAAGTCTAAAACCAAACTGGTGTGGCGGTATGCTTATTTTACAAAAGAAGTCTTATAGGCGAATAAAGATAATTTTTTTCAAGAGCTTGGTTAGGGTGGATAATAAGCTGCTATCAGCAGTTTTACTTATCCTTTCCCGTTTTGTAGATGAGGATTGCGTTCGCAGTTTCTCAGGATAACAGAAAGTATCCAAGTCTTATGCAGCCGTTGAAGGTTGAAGTTAGGCAGTCTATTGCTTTTTTCTTCGATAGGTGCTTCAATATTTCGTTCTCTATAAGGTATAATCTTAATCTTTCCCGTTTTTTTGACAATCCCAGATTGTGTTTTTGGGGTTTAGGTATCCTAGTAGTAACGTGGCTTCTATGCTGTGGAACGATTTACGTATGACAGTTTGTATGCACCGATCAGTTTCACGGAGCGATTATTTTCAGTGCATATTTGTATTGCACTAGCTTCAATGTTATATATAAGGTAGTTGGTATTTTAGTTGTTTTTTATTGTGATCACGATACCCCCCGACGCCTCATTCAGTGTATCTGTCTTTTCAATAAATTTGATATCCCAGTAGACGACCTCCATGTTGTATGTAGCCAAAAAGTAAATAAATATTGAGCATTGAGTTTCCAATTGGTCAAGGTAAATTTGGTTAATATTCGCTGGTTATTTGAATCCATTAGTTAGGAGGGTGGGAAACATCTAGTAGAAACAACTAGTAGTAAAGTTAGTTTTTTTAGTATAGAATGGGTAATTCGTCGAGTTTCTTTAAGACAATTCTGATGAGGTCAGTTAATTATTCATTTTCACTTCTATTAAAAAATAAAAAAAATTGCATACTTACCTTTACTCCTTTTTAGTTGTAATCAAGACCAACTTGGACTAATAACTGCCTTCTCCTTCTTGTGGTTCTTCCTCCTACCTGAGGTTAGGCGCCATCAAAGCTATTCTGATATTTGATGCCACTGTTACAAATTTATGTAGGAATGTGCAGTCGCACAGTTCCCTTAACTTTTGCAGCCATGAGCTTCTTCAAGCTGATCTCTTCCTCTCTTTCTTGCCCTGCACAATTAATTGTAACATGGAGTACTCATCTCCGCGCATATTTTTTATGATAAAAATTATTTTTTGTTTTGTTACACATATGTCTCATCACTTATGCGATCTATTCAAGAAATTTTAAGATTTTTCCGGTATATCTACAGGTCACAAGCTTCTTAAATTGTACTTAAAAGTCCATACTTCTATTTCGTATAGCAATATGGAGAATATGTAACACCTGGTCATACGCACTTTCAAATCTAATGTTAAATTTCTATTAAAATAAGAGACAAATTATTGTCTGTGGTAGGTCTCTTATCAACTACCATATACAGACTGGCGCGGAGTCCACTTACACATTTCAAATTTGAATAGTGCGCCGCCGCGATAGCTTGTCGTGGTTGGCGGGCGGTAGAGGGGGAGGGGAATTTTATGACGTATATGTCAGTCGTAATGGAGCGTTGGAACGTGTAAGACCTTTGTTCGTAGTTATTACAAAACAAATTCTGTCACGGAAGTGCAACGTGTCTATCGACGACAGTTCAGTATTGGTCGACATGGTCATGTACCGTTTCGCAATACCATATTGGCTTGGGTAAAGAAATTTGAAGAAACTAGTAGCGTCTTACACGTGAAGCATGAAGCTCCACGAATAGTACGGACGCCAGAGAACCTGCAGACAGTGAGGGAAGCTGTTGAACGCAATCCTCGCCGTTCGGCGCGCCAACAATCGCGCATTTTAGGCATCAGTAGAAAAATTTTAAATCGAATCCTAAAAGAGATAAAATTTCACCCTTACAGACTGCAAGTTGTGCAACAAATTAACGAAAGAGACAAGAAAGCAAGACTTGCTTTGTGCACCACCATGAGTTGTTTGTTACGGAAAACCCAGACATTATGAATGATTTTCTAATGACCGACGAAGCACATTTTCATTTCTGGCTGGTTAAACAAACAGAACATACGATACTGGTCATCAGTGAACCCTAAAAAACTGCATGAAAAGCCCTTGCACTCTCCTAAAGTGACGGTTTGGTGTGGGGTCGGTGCTTTCGCAATTGTAGGCCCGTATTTATTTGAAAATGACAATGAACAAACAGTGACCGTTGATTCAGAACGTTATGCGACTATGTTGGAAGGCTTTGTCGAACAAAAGTTACGACAGCTTGACATTGACCCTAAAAAAGTATATTTTCAGCAGGATGGAGCAACAGCTCGAAACAATATGGCTGTAGCTCGTAAAATGTTTGGAACTCTTATCTCTCGTTCCGGCAAAATCGCTTGGCCAGCTCGGTCACCCAACCTTAGTGTAGCAGATTTTTTTCTGTGGAGGTTCCTGAGAGACCGTGTTCCAGAGGCGTATCATGAGTGTTCAAGAACTCAAGCAAGCCATTGGCGACGAACTTGCAACCATTAATGAGGACGTACGAAGGCGCGTGTATGACAACTCTAAAAAGCGTTTGCAACAATGCATTGATGTCAACGGAGGCCATCTGCCTGATATAGTTTTCAACAAATAACCTTGTAATCGGTGGTAAATAAACGGCATACTTGGTCGTATTTATGGACACTTTTACCTATTTTTTCCCTGCTTTGTTTATAATATATGAGTAGTTGAAAAATGTCAGTAGGCTCCACAACACCCTGTATTTAGTTTTTTAAAGTTTATTTTGCAAATTATTAATGTTATTTGTTAACAGCATTGTGTATATTAATTATTACTTTTCTATTGATCTTTATTCTAACTGTTTGCTCAGATAGCTCTTGATTGAACATAACTTAGGAATACAAATTAAATAGAGAGGGTAATAAAACACACCCTTACAGTACTCCTTTTTTGATTTCCATTTCTCTAGTTATTTTATCGTCAATTTGGTTAGTGCTATTTGTTGCCAGTATAGGTTTTGTATTATTTGTATATATTGTGGATCTGTGCTTTTCCTTTCAAGAATTTTAATCATCTATTCATGTTCCATGTTGATTCTAAATAGGACTTCTCTTGTTTTCACCCCATTGAGAAATCCAAGCTAGGTTTCAGAAGTATCTTTAATGCATGGTTCATTAAGCTCATAGTTCAGTATTATATATAGTGGTATTATGCTTTTTAGGTAATATTACAAATATTGATATTAACCAATTTTCCGATAAATTTCCATATGGTAAATTGTGTGAAATAAATGTGTTATAGTATGTAGTTCTTCTATTAGTTTTAAAATTTTCACCTGTATTTTATGCGGACGTACAAGTTTGAGCTCTTTAGCGCTCTTCAAGGCCCACTTTACTTCACTACACGTTATTTCTTAAATTTACCACTCTTTGTATTCAATGTTTTCTTTTCACCCCAATTATCAATAAATAATTTTTTTTATTTTATCCAAAATAAGCTGCGCGTTTTTATTTTTTATTTGGCTAAAATATTTCTTGCTACTAATTCTTAATATTCTTAGACATTCCAAATATATTGTACTTTTTTCTAAATCTTCTAGTTCTTTGTATTTTCGGACCAGAATTTCTTTTTGTCTCCTTAGTTGTATTTTTTATTAGCTTATAGGTGTCCCGATGTTTTACTTCATTACTTTAAATCTTCTCATCCATGAGATTTAAAATTTTGTAGTCATCCAAGATTTGTTTGCTTTTAGTTTTGATCATGTTGCATCAAACTTTCTTCAATCTTTTATCTGCATCGTCGCAGATGTTACTTATTACTATATATCTGCATTAATTTGTAGTTCGAATGTTGTATTTTAATGTTTCTAGATTTAACCTTTTGACGTACATGTTGTTAATTTTACATGAAACTTGGCCACTAAAGGATTGTGGTCAAGCATGGTATGTGCCCCGAGGTACGTCTGAGGAGATTTCTATATCTGCTGTTGGTCAAAATAAGGTCAATTGAGTTTTTTACAGTTTTATCTTTTGTATGTTTCGATGATGTCCTGTAACTGCCTAATTTTCAAAATAAAAAGCAACATTTCTTTTGCATAAAACTTCTGCGAAGCATAATTTATGTTACTATGTAATTAGCGAATGACTACTATTTTTATTATTTTTTGTATAACTAAATCTAAAAAATATTGATACAATTGACATAATTTTCAGGTACTGTCCTGGCCGCTTACATTTCGTTCGGAGCCGACGCGTCGCATCTTATCACAGCCTGCGTCATGGCGGCCCCCACGGCTCTTTCATACAGCAAGCTGCTCTTCCCGCAAATAGAGGAGCCGAAAGTCACCAAAGAGTCGGTTACTTTGGTTAAATCGTACGTAACTGCGGCCAATCAAGCGTGCACGTTTGTCAATGACTGACCCACAGAGAATACAGTTCCGTGCTGGACGCTGCCAGCAAAGGCGCCTCCGTTGCGATGGACATCGTCCTGGGGATCATATCCAACATCATCGCTTTCATAGCATTCGTGTATTTCTTGAATGGAGTTGCGGGCTGGATGGGAGAGCTAGTAGGCGAGTATTCTCTTTTTGCTATATATTCTAGAATAAACAGTTTTCGACCCTAATAACTAAAAGCTAATAAAATTCTCTTGCGGCAGGAATTAAAAAATTATCCACTGAGCTTTTTTAAGTATAAATATTCATGGGTACTTTGATTTACATTATCCTAAAAAACTGCAAAAAGCCCATCCCAAATGTACGTGATTTATGTACGTGTTGTCCTTATAGAAGAATGTTTTCCAAAATGGACTGCGTGTAGGAGTACAGCAGATTGAATTCTGCAATTTACTAGATTTATGCTGATTTTGTGCAAAAGGTTTAAAATTCTTTTACTCTCCGAGTATTTCGTATGGATGTGGATACAAGTCTTTATGCGGCACATTCCACATACCATGACGAGACATTTGCAATTGCTGAGCTTTTGGATTTTCAGCTACACTGCAACAACATTCTCACTTGATCGCGCGTTTATAGAATGGCCAGATGAGAGTTTATTCGTAAATGAACCAAACGATTTGAAATTATTGATGATACGGTGAACGGTCACTCTTGTAAGCATATTCTTTCGGTCAAATAAATTTATGCTTAACCCAGTACGTTGGCTTTTTTTCTGCTAAACAGATGACGTATTCATATACTAAGCACTTGCAACATTTTGTACTAAAGATGGTAGAGTAAATGCCAATTTAGTCCTTGGTACTTTCAAAAACAATATCGGACGCATGCAATACCTTCTCTTATCTTAACACCTATTTACTGGCGCATTCCTATTTCAATGAATCGTTAGATGTGTCAGTTATTTATACCAAGTACTATAATATTTAGAACTTTTCCTTATCGCGAGCTGAATGTTTATGATTTTCTGTGCAATATTATTACAATAAATAAGTTGATGTTTCTTGTCTGTGCGTGTTAATAGATCTATAATTCAGGTAATTAATCTGTTTCTATGGCTATTCAGAGGACTGAATATAAATTAAACCCATAACCTGCATGAATGATGGACTAATACAACTACGTTTATTATGATGAGAAAAAAGAAAACAAAAACATAAATGCGAATGTTTTTTCCTTAATAATATTTTATCAGGAAAAAGTGAACAGACATTTTATTATTATTTTCCTTCAACGTTCCCATTGATTTCGTAAAGCCGCTGTAAACCATTGATTTTTTAATGTATCATGGCATAGTTTGTGGTAAGCCGACTGTAGCTCGTCGTTGGAGGACAATTTATTACTACGCAATACCTCTTTCATTGCGTCAACAGAGTTTGGTCGCTAGGTGCAAGATCCGGCGAATATTGGACCTGACATAGCTTGGTGTACCCGACAAACTGCAGCATAACTGACCTGTGGCCGTGCATTTTCCGTTTCGGTAACTCAATGGCAATGAGTTCATAAGAAGTCAGCTAATCTACCTCTTGATCTCAAAAGATAATCGTCGTTTCCGACGTATGTAGCTTTTTAAAACGAATATAGGGAAAAAACGAAAATGGGAAATGTGTTGACCATCTCATTCCAGAACCTTGATTCTGATGTGACCAGACACTCAAGCAAGGCATCCGAGTCTACACTATACAACTGCAGCAACTGTTGGCATACCTCCACATGCTTCTGTTTCTGATGAATGGTGAGGGTATGGAGAGCCCATTGTACACAAACCTTTTTAGTATGCATCCACCAGTGTAGATGCTTGATAACATGTCCCTGTACTCAGTATGGAGGTTCGAAGCAGTCAGTCCCTCTTCTTAAAGAAATCAAACCATCCATCGGTGTGTAGGATTGTCTACTTCCACGGTTTTTTGTTGTCCACAATTCGATTGACAGCTCTGTTTTCCTTAGCGTCAACTGGTGATATCACGTGGCACTGAAGTCTATCTTCACACACACATTGGTCGTGAATTTCAATCGGCAACACAATTGGGGTTTTAAGTGAGGGTGCTAATCGTTTTTTAATGCCTTAAATAAATAAAAAGTTATACCGCTAGTTTTGATGTACAAAGTGAATCAACTTAACTTTAAGGTTTTCTTGGTCTTTTGTAAAAACTTTAAGCTTAAAAATATTAGTGATTAAAGTGCACAAAAATAGCCTGAGCTTAATATTTTCCAAAGAGGGATTTGAACGCAGGAATGATTCGTAATTAATCTCACCAATTAATTAAGTTCTACGTCACTTTTTTTTCAATTTTTATTTGACTAGAGCGACTTGTTTATCTTCACACCCAATCTTATTTCCCCAAAGAAAAGAGACTCGAAAGAAACAGACAGGACAAAGAAGAATAAAAAATCAATGCAGGAAAACCAATTACATTTTAAGCTAATTCGTCGTTGATGTCATCAAACATAATTTGGGTGGCATCCAAATTAATATCCAATTTAGGAAGAATACATTTCTCAATATGTTCATTTGATTCATCTGTTTGATCTGGGCAAGGTATCGTCATTATTGTCTCCATCTTCAGTTAGTTCTGCACTAGTAACAGAATTAAATGGAATTGAATTTTAAAAAAACAATCCAAATACCGCTCGACGAAAACCTAATAAAACAATAAAATGAGTTATCCGTTACTGAATGATTGAACATGCAATCAAGTTTCGTAAAAGTGGCTGTCAAAAAATGCGAATCGTAGTATTTGATTGATTAGGTTAGCTTATTTTAAAAAGGATGTCGGTCAAGCTCTGTCCGTCATTTTGACATACTATTAAAATCTTTTTCTGAAGTTCTTCATTACTTTGCGAAACATGTATTGAGGATACGCCTAAGCCACGTTGAAATAATGGGTGTCCAGAAAACATCTCATGCACTTGGAGTAAAGCTTCTGTTGTGTAAGCTGTGACTTTGTCCTGTTAGGTTCTAACGTTTTCTAGTTTATATACAGTTCTACAGTAACACATTTGGCTTCACAAAAATAAAGGCCAATAACCGCAACATTACTCACCACACAGCAGACAATGGCTTGTTCACTATGGGGAGGCCTTTTATAAATTTATCATGTGTTATCACTCCAATAATAAAAGTTTTGTTCTTCTTCTTAATCCACATAACATATACTCGTTCCTGGGCATTGAAATTTTTTTGTTGTTGAAAACTGTAAGACACATTAAAATGTAATCATTATCAAGGCCAATAGCTGACCATAACGTATTCTAACTTACATATTTCCTTTTTTACAGGTTACTCGGGCGAAAGCGCCTGGTCTATCGAAAAGCTCGTCGGCTACATCTTCATGCCCATCAGCTACCTCATGGGCGTGCCGTGGGACGAATGCGAAGCCGTGGGCAGAATCGTCGGAATAAAAACGATTATCAACGAGTTCGCCGCCTTTCAAAAGCTGGGCCAAACGCAACTGAGGGTAAGTGATTTCCGTGCCGAAGCTTTTGCGCCCTAGCAAACTTTTCCAGAAACGCACCAAAGTGATAGCCACCTACGCCATTTGCGGTTTTGCTAACCCCGGGTCCATCGGCATCATGATATCGGGTTTGAGTGTGCTGATGCCCACGAAAAGGGACGTTGTGACGCAGCTGGTCTTCAGAGCGTTCCTCGCCGGCGCCATCGTGTGCTTCATGACTGCCTGCACGGCCGGAATGCTTATATCAGTCAGTTATCTAGAAGGCGAAAAGCTTACGACGTAAACTGTAGATTGAAGTATAAGTTGTGTATTTATAGACTAATTAATAAATTTGTGATTATTAAAAAGTGTAGTAAATCACATTTAAATATGATTCCCTTGCTTATTTAATTTTTTTTACTGTATTTTGTGTTTCATCGATAGTATTTTTTTATTCATGCACTAAATCATTTACCCACATATTATTATGCGGCTTTTTCTTTCCTTATTCTAATATATCACCCAATTTGACCACGTATATTAATTTTGTTGTCTATTAATCTTTTAGTTTTTTTATTATGCTGTTGTGTATTTTTGTTAGTTTTTACAAATTCTACACACTTAAATGTTTTTCTCTTGAGCTATTTAAAAAATAAGGTTTATGTCAACAAACCTGCTACTATCCAGGGCTAAAAGACTATCATAGGTGTAATTGCTAAAATAGTGCCCCATTTATGGGAAAGCATTATGGAAAACTATGCTTAAAAATGTTCGCCTGTCATCTGAGTCGTGGAGGGCATTTGGCCGTTATCATATCTCATATGTAACTACTAAGTCTGTACTTTACATTGATAGCAATAAAATTCGGGCTGTTCTAATGTTTTGTGTTTTATTTAGGAAAATTTGGATCACCCTATATAATGTTGACCACAGTAATTACGTAATTGCGTTAAAACGTTTCCGGAACTTGCTGCGTTACTCTACTTCTTACCGTGCCATTTACACATGTGGTTCTTAGAATTACCTTGTAAGCGTTAAGACAACTAAACACATACGAGGTGCGTTCAGGTTCTAAGGTCTCCAATTTTTTTTTTCTCGGCAGTGAAGATAAGTAGAAAGAAGCGGTTAATTTTATTGCAATGAGTGTTGTTTTGTATGCTTTAAATAGCAACGTTTAGTGTTCAAGAACATCCGTTTTCTCCTCTTGCGTCGTGAAATGTTCATCAAAATTTATCTATAATTAAGTAAGATACTCGATGAAGGCGTTATGGATGTTAAATATGATGCTTTCGTGGATGCGAAAGTTCAAAGAAGGTTGAAAGTTGTGTGTCAATAAACCGAAGCAGCCTCGGCTACAAAAACCAGTCGGACCGAAACCATAATTGCGCGAGTGGAGCAAATATGCCGCCATAAATTTCCGACCATAAAGAACACCTCTAAGGAAGTGTTCTTGGAAGCCATGACGGTGTTGTAAAAAATGTGTTTAGACAGGGATTACGTTGATAAGTGACAGAAGTTTCAACTTTCTTAGGTACGGACTTTTCAGAAAAAAATTTGGAGACCTTAAAACTTAAATGGATTTCTTATGGGCAATATACCTATACACAACTTTTTATAAAACTTGTTAATCTGTTACTGAGACGCTGAAAGTGTTTTGTTAGACTTTTAGCAAGCGCCATTAAGACAAACTGCCTGGTTGTTCTAAATTATATGATTTTTGTTTTTATTATTAGTACTTTGATCAGGTTCTGATGATGATGTAAAATACATCAACAGATTATTTACTGCGTTCTATTTTATAGTTAACATATGTGTCTTGGCTACGTGTTAAACAAAAAAATAATCAAATTAAACTTGAATAAAGACAACCTGTCGCGGATTTGTTCACACGGAGAATAGCTGCTCAGGTCTAGGCCAACTAAAAGTTAACACTTCTACTCGCTCTGGTACAACCACCAAATTAATTAAATTATAATCAACAAGCGCTGTAATACAATATCGATTATAAATAAATAAAATCAAAATATAATTAAACTTCGAACTATTTGTTGGCCATTGTTGAGCGGCTTTGTAATGATATCGACCAATTGCGTTTCGTTGGCCACAATATGGCCGGATATGAAGCAATCAATCTCTCGTAAAATAATACTTATGTGGCGGTGACAATTGGGTTGACAGTTAATTTCTCGACTGTTCCAAAATAATATTCAGATTATATTCAAATAATTTTTGGGGGTGTCACATACGCAAAACTGTTTACTATCGCCCAAACTAAGTCACAGCTCCATTGTTAAACGTTTTAAAGATATACAGCCCGCTTTAGTCTCTCTACCAGTCAGAGGATACTAGAGTGGCCTGTACAATATTTGTGGCGGCTACGCTCGAATTTCTTGAGATGTCGCATGCAAATCTCTTCTTTGAGATTGTTATAAAAAATTGTTTTACTCTCAATCTAATAAATTTCTCAGCCGTTGTCCGCGCCGAAGGTTAACAACACAAGCGCAGAATCAAAATATCCTAGCTGCTACAAGCAGCCCTTTACCACAAGGCGTTTTTTGAATTTGCTAACGCTGCCATTTATTTTACCTTTTGGTTAGGTAGTAAGTCGAAAAAAATTTAGATCATTAACTTAATTTGCTCTTCTTTTTTGTGCATTTCCTTCTTCCGTTCTTTCTGTGTCGTCCCTTGCTTAGCCTCGATTACAGATATTTGACCACAAAACAAGATGTTTCACCAGTTAAGGTGTTTGTCGTTTGCTGTTTTTTCATATCAAGTTGACTACGGTTAACTACCAAAATCAAAACGTATGAGTCAGATAATCATCTAGACTTTCTTAGAGAGTAATTTCTGATATGGCCAATTGTCTAAATAATTTTGGCGTCACTGTCACTAAATTTTAATGTAAAAGTACGTTCGTTTTCTTGCAGGTATTTTCATACTACGAACACTTAAACAGTATAGTCATCGTGAAAATGTCAGCGATAGCATAAATTTCGGATTTTGACTGTGATAGGAACACCATATCATACCTTCGGTGAACACGACTGTACTTATTGTGTACAATATGCTGTAAACCTGTTTAGTTAGCATAATAATTAAAAATTCAAAAATTTGGCAAAATTTTGCACATGTAAATCAAATAATTCACAAAAGTTATTCTTAACACTACTCAGGAATTTTCACACCCATATTTACCACATTATATAGTTCTTTGTTCTTCTTTCATTACGTCGTACAGTGTACGTTTATGTTTTTGTAACTATCATTACAGTACACAAACATTCGGGAAAACTTGTGGTTGAGGACGCGGTGGCTCAGCAGGTTCAAGCAATTGCCTCTGATCAACAAAATAAGAAGAGATAAAGTAAGAAACACCAGAATCAGAGAGAAAGTAGAGCAAATACCCCTGAATCGAAGAGTAGATAACAGGCAGTTGAGTTGGTGCGGGAATATGCTTAGAATAGATGTAGAAAGAGTTCGCAAACAAGTACTCAAAGCAAAACTGGGGTATTAAGAGAACGAGGCAGGCTCAAAATAAAATGGATAGAAGGGATAAACAGAATGGCAAGAGAAAGGGGAATAGAAGAAGGAGAAATGGATAGGCTGGCTCGAGACCGAAAAGACTGGAAGAAGTTGATCGAGGCAACCGGCCATAAGGACATAATAAAAAAGAAGGTGAATGATCAATGATTTATTTCTGTTTCAATGTAGGTCTTTCCCATGTACACTTATATATGTTCTTGTGTGCATAAAAACCATTTAGTATTTTTAGATAATGTCTTTACAGAGTTCTATTAATAATTCTTCTAATTAGTTAATAATATATTTTCCATGTTGGCTTATTGCTTCATTTTTTTTTGTTTAAGCCTATTCTCTCATTGGAGTCTCCTGCTAATTTTATTTCTTGAAAAGTTCTTATTTCTGCCATTGCTCTTCTTAAGTATTGATAGAAATTGTCCTTTACGTATTGTTTTGAGTTGTCCGTTGGTGCATATACTCTTTCATACTGTTTCATATCCATGTACATAGATATATCGTTAGTTGTCACTGCTATCGCAAGTATGTGAAAGGTAAGTGCAATTATTAACCCTCCGTTGTCGCACTTATTTTTTCGACCAAGAAAGTCACTCTGGGTCAATATGACCTGAGACAAACTTTAATCGTTCACCAGTTGACCATTTATAGACCAATCGTCTTGAAAAAATTCTCGAGTGTACTTGTACTATTAAAAAATCGAATAACATAACGAAAAAAATGTTTATTCATTTTTCACATGTTAAAAAAATCGGGAAAAATGGTTTTTGTTGTTTTAATGAATTTTACGAAAAAATTTGTTTTCTTCGATTTTTTATATTTTTTGCTGAAATTTTACATTTATATTTGTAAAATGATGCTGAATCCAGAAAAATTTTATATTACAGTGTACCGATAAAAAGTATTTATTTTGCTAAGTGACGGAGGTCGTTTTTCGAATAAAGAAAAGTAACAAATTTAGCAAAAAAATACCAAAAAATTTATTTTTCATACAAAAATCGCAAAAAATACTTAATTTATTGAAAGATTCATATTTGTATTCACTCCAGCACAACTGTTACAAATGTAGGCGCGATTATCGCACCTAGGGCACAAGAAGCTTGGGACACTGCATTTTCATTTTCCTCTCTTTATTGCTGGGACAACTTTAACATCTAATTCTTTTGGGTGAGCTCAGAGGTACATTTTCAGCATCATTGGCTTCGCTGTAATCTAAACTCGTATCTGATTGCTCGGAGATATAATTCTCAACCGAGGAAACATCGGCACCAAAATTCTCATGCTCGTCAAGCATGAGGACGAGTTGAACACGTCATTTTTACAATAAAAGGGGCACTTCAAAATAAATCAGCCATTAAGCTATTTTTGATTCACTACACTATCAGAAAGAACTTTATTTCAATTTTTTTATTCAATTGACAAGGAGGTCATAGTGTGGGTCAAAATGACCCGACACTGACTTGCAACGACGCTAAATTGTCACTGGATGTTATGTAGTACGCGAGAAACATCTTACGCTATAGTAGAGACCCTGAACCACCGCTAGAGGGCCTTATGACCGCCAATTTTCAAAATGTTTTTAGAATATTTACCAGCAAAGTTTAGGTTCCGCTCAAATTGACCCAGTGTAACAACGGAGGGTTAACGAAACTGCTGCCTAGAATTAACAACTTCGAAAGTAACAAAATTGTAAGTATTTATACCGTCACATATGTAATGACCGAAAATATAAGCAATGCGTGTCCAATGGAAATTCAAACGCAAAATAAGCGTAAATTAGAATCTTTAACATCTCCGCTACACAAATTGCAAAAGCATTACGGGTGGATACCAAATATTCCAACTCAAAATAAGTATTACCTGCTATCTAACCTCGAAGTCGGCCCAAAAAATAATCACAGCCAACCTAAAAATGCAGGCGATAAAACTAAAACTACGACGACAAAACAAAAATACCATCTACTTATCTTTATAATGCTACAGCACTAACCACAGATACCAAGAAATTAGCAACCGGTAAATTTCACAACTTTTTGTAACCCTTACAGAATAAGAATAAATTTGATGCTTACAGAACCTTAATAAAACACTTTAATGATAACAGTATTAAATGCCATACGTTTCAAAACGCAAATAGTAAACCGCTCAGGAAATATTTGAAGAACTCTAGTATAGCAGAAACAGTTCTTAAAGTAACATGCCTTCTAGCTCAAAACAAGCAGCCGCTACTAGTCTGTGCCGTGGACTTAACTAATAATAAAAATGCACAAAAATCTTTTGCTTAAAAAGCTTTAATCATTCAATTGTTACAGCAGAGCAGAGAAGAAAGCCAAAAAACACTCCCCAGTGTCATCGATGCCAAAGTTACGGTCATACGAAAAACTACTGCACATTAGACCCACAATTCGTAAAGTGTGCAGGAAATCACCAACATCAACAATACAAAAACCAGAAGATCCACCAAAATGCGCGAAGGACCTCACCTCACAAGCTACGGCGATTGCAGTCATCACGTCGAGACAAGTCAAAAATAAATAAAAAACAACAGCAACAGTAATCAACCTAACAGAAGACAGGGAAGAAATTATTTTGTCAACCAAAACCGTTCATATGCAGGCCAGACACGCAATTCTTCAACAGCCGATCCCAACCCTAATAACACAAACCCATCAACCAATCCGGTGATTTCACCCGACACAAACAACATAATCAAAATCCTTATCAATAAAAATTTTATTATTAACATAATGCTCCCGTTATTCCTTAAAGGACCCTAACCCACAGAAAGTCATAGACAAACTAACTATCTTTAATTGGAATGCAAACAGTATATTAACGCAAAGATCAATCTTTATAGCATTTTACCAGACACAACAAAAATGTTGCATGTATCACAGAAACTCGTTTATCTGAAGCAGACACGTTCAAAATACCCGGATATCAAGTGCGTAAGAAGACAGAAACGTCCGAACAGGAGCCAGCGCAGTAGCGATACTATAAAAAAGCCAAAGTAGATGCGAATGACAGAGAAACTGAAATCCTAAAACAAAAAATCTACACAGGTTAAGACATAGCTTAAAAAGAGAATCAACATATATAAAAAATATATGGTAAATCTCAAACCAGGCGAGTTGGGAATATGGAGAGCTACCAAACGTGTATCAAAGCAACGCGAGAAAATCCCAACACCAAGTGCAGATAATTCAATACTTGCTACCAACGAAGAGAAACGACAATTACACTTAATCCCTCTACACCCAGCGAATTTAAAACCACAATTGACGATCTTTCAATGAGAAACTCTCCTGGATATGACCTCATCACCAATTTAGTGCTAACACAGTTTACCAAAAAATCCTTGGCCTACATTGCGACCACATTCAATGCGTGCCTCCGACAAGGTTACTTCCCACAAGCATGAAAGCATGCTCACATATTAGTATTTCTTAAGCCGGGCAAAAACAAAAAGAAGATTGGTAACTACAGACCAATAAAGTTGTTAACATTGCTCTCAAAGCTCTTAAAGCATCGACTTTCGCCTATGCATATTAGTAGTTTCTGTAAGCTCGGGCCTACAACCAACTACAGCGCATCACAGAACAAGCTACACAGTAGCAGTTGACGTAGGCCTTTGATAAGGTCTGGGCTGAAGGCTTAAAGAGCAAAATAATCAAAATCAGAATAGCCTGCTACCTAAAAGCAGCAGTCTTCTGATTTCTAGAAAACCGAACTTTTGCCGTAAGGATCAACTCTACAGTTTTTGAAGCAAAGGCCATTAAAACAGGAATTCCGCAAGGAAGTGTGCTACGGCTCCTGGTATTCAACATATTTACATCGGACATCCCAACCATAGAGGCAACTTAGCGACGTTTGCAGACGATACCGCAGTTCTAGTGCAACACGCCGACCTTATCCGGGCCATAGATATACTATAAACCGCAACCTACCAAATATGCTCATGGTACAACAGATGGACTATATAAAATATTCTCCCTCAGAAGAATCAGAAACCCACCTAGCATAATAATAAACAATAAGATCATCTACTGAAATTCCACCGGCGTAACAGTGAAATACCTGGGAGTGTTACTAGATACACGATTTACATGGAAACTCCTCGTAAACATCAAATTAAATCAAAGTTATGCGAGACTAGCACAAGCGTATCCCCTCATAAACAGGAAATCCTTCTCAAACCTAAATGTGCCGTACTGATGTATAAACCATTAATAAGACCACTAGTGCTTTACGCATCACCAATCTGGAGTAACACAGCCAAATACAACTTAGAAAAAGTGCAAAGACTACAAAAAAAATTCTCCGAATCGCGATGAACGCCCCTGGTACATCCGCAACGCGCAGCTGCACTATGAACTAGACATACCCACAGTCCAAAGCTATGTCAGTGCCAGTGCTAACAAATTCTTTAAAAACACATGAATGCGGTGGTGCTGTTCTTTACAATATAGGCAGATAAAATATTTATCATAGACTAAAACGCAAACTACCACATGATTTGTACTTAACCGAATCAGACAGTGATTAATCAAGTAACCAAATATCACACTAACATGTAGGGGATTTTTATTTTTTTAGGCGCTTGCCTGCTCAACAATTTACACTGTTATACAAGGCATTGTTGACAAAATATGTATAATAAATTAACTAATATGAGCCGCAAATATGACCGCAGGAAAGTTTAATTGTTACTTAGTTGTTAATGCTGTGAATTGATCACTTAACTGTCATCACTGTTGTCAGTGAGATATATTTCTTAGGGTAATTTGCGTTTCAGTCGGCATGGATGCCTCGTTGACGCAGTGTGTAGAAGGCTGCACGGCTGCAGTTGATGACATTGGCATGGAATTTTTTGGTAAGTTTTGCTATATACTGCTCGGAATAACCAGTTCGTAATGAACCTGTTGGTTTGTGATGAACCAGGGAGCGTTGATTGCGATTCGAAGGATCTTAATCTGGAGTACTCAGATTCTACGCAGATTTGTTTTGGATGTGCTGCCCCATATGACACAACCATAGAGGATTAATGGGCGCATCAGTGATTTGTACAAGAAAGTAGAACTTTGAGTGAGCAAGGTGGACTTGCGGTTTAGAAGTAGGTGGAGTTGGATTAGTCTCATGTGCCCTTCATTTAGATTTTTGGAGACACGGTATTTCCAGGTGAGCTTCGTGTCTAAATAAATACCTAAGCATTTAACGGGCTCATCGTTGGTGTTCCACTGAATGGAGTGGCCATTAATTGTGTGATTTCTGGTGGGTTATAAATTCGTCTTAATCTGAAAATTTTGTAACACATTTGTCATAGACAGGTTCCATTTCTCGAACCATCTGTTGAAAATAGCATCTTGTAGTTCAGAGATGCGTTTATCTTTGGTTATTATGACTGTGTCGTCTGCGTACAACGCAAGGTCAGCATGGATGGTAGGGAAGTCGCACTTGTAGATGTTGAAAAGGATTGGACATAAGATGCTGCAATTTTCGAGAAAGGAGAAAAGTATGAATTTGATGTAGTTAGGAATTTGAAGTAGTGGGATTTTGTATTTCAGGCTGTTGGTCCATACACGATCGAAGGCTTGATCTATATCTATAAACAGGGTTACTATGTATTATTTAGATTCATAACCTCTTTCTATGGTTTCTGTAAAAGGTTGTAATTGTTGGCTGGTGAAGTGCCTTCTCTAAAACCAAATTGAAAGGTTTGTAGAATATTCAATCTTTGGACTTTGTCATTAGGTCAAATGGATAACTTTTTTTGAGATAGTTGATAATAAGCTGATTGGTGGTGTAGTCTCTTATAATAACCATAATTATAAGTTATGTTAATATATTGGAAATCTAATCGAGATTTGCATTGGTCAAATATGGATAGTTTCCATTTTTTGAACGTTAAGTCGTACGTTCGCTCAGCGTAAGAAAGTGTAAATGGCTACGATAAATGCGAGGCCTGGCCTTCGTATCTATTATAAAAGGACATTTATTAAAATAAGTGTATAATTCAAGTTACAATCAACATTTGAAATCTACAGACAATCGATAGCTATGACATTAATAATATGTATTGTCATGGAAATAATCCAGAATACAATATTATAAATAATCAACCAATTTATCAACAACAAAACATGCAAGCAGCCAACTCGAATACACCTCCACTGATAAATACACATCCACCGTTATGGCACGCAAATATGCGAGACCTCGGCAAAATGGCCTTCGGTAGAATACATAGTGCTAAAAGGATATCAACTACAAAGAATGACGTCGAACCAGCGAAAGAAGACATACAATACAACAATAATGATTATGGAAATAATCCAGAATACAAATAAAAAATTCAACAATTATCAAAACCAAGCACTACAATGAAATCGAGACTAACAATCGCTACGACCTATTGACTCAAGACGCAGGAACAAGCAATGAAAGCACAGAAGTCACTACAACACCAAGAGCTACCCTTTTTTTGTACAAGGAGTAAAAATTACAATGAATTAATAAAACGAATTCAAAAGGTTGCAGAAGCTGAACAGTACTAGACAAAGACGTTAGCTGATAACGTTGTGAAAATAAACTGCATAATCCCAGAAATATACAGGAAATTGATTCGAGAATTTAAAGAACAAAACATTTACTACCACACATATCAAATGAAGGAAGAGAGGGCCTACAGAATTGTAAACCTACACCACTCCACATACCTCGACAACATTAAAGAAGAACAAAGCATCCCCTCAATCTATTTTTTGTGGACTTGGAACCCGCTTCAAACAACAAAAATGTTTTTAATATAAAAGGACTTCAGAATATGATAGTACAAATAGAACCCCTCGCACAAAGAAAAACAACATAATACAATGCATCAGGTGCCAACAGTACGGTCACACTAAATAGTATTGTAATAATCCATATTTATGCGTGAAATGCGGAGGTCACCACAACACCGCAACATGCACTAAAACAAGAGAAACCCCCGCAAAATGTGCATTATGCGGAGGGAACCACCCCGCGAACTATAGGGGATGCGAACACTATCAAAGAATCTACAAAGGGAACACCAGAAACTACGGAAAGATCAACACAGCCCCACCGATATTTACAAACAATGCTTATATAAGGAACTTACCACAACCCTCACCTTCTCAACAAAGAAGCTACGCGGAAACAGTAAAACAAAACACAAATAAAAGCGAAGGCACAACTACTATACTAACCAAATTCTTAAATGAATTTAAAACCTTATTTAATCAGTTACTACAACAAAACACTACAGTCCTAAATATGATTATAATGTTAATTAATAAAATTAAATAAAAATGGCGAAGTCACTGCGAATAGCCCAATGGAACGCCAACGGCCTTCCAAGCCACCAAGAAGAAATAGAAATATTTCTAGACAATAATTTTATAGACATATTACTGGTTAGCATAACGTATCTTACAAATAGAAGTTACTTCAACATACCAAAATATAGATTTCACCACACCAACCACCCGATGGAACAGCACATGGGGCACCGCAATACTTGTCAAACAAACAATTAAGCACCATGAACTGCCAAAATACGAAGAAGAACATACTCAAGCAACGTCAGTACTAATACAAACACTTCCATACGATTTAACCGTCACAGCAGTCTATAGTCCCCCACGACACAACCTAAAACAAAATACATTGAAAGCTTCTTTCAAACACTGGGACAAAAATTCATTGCAGGAGGGGATTATAACTGTAAACATACGCTATAGGTTTGCGAGTGACTACAGCTAAGGGTAGAGAACTAGCAAAAGTTCTCCAGTTCATTTCGTCGGGAACACCAACTTACTGGCCATCAGACCCCAACAAAATTTCAGACTTATTGGATTTCTTCATTACTAAAAACATAGCACCAACATACATAAGCATTACACTCAGCTACGATCTTTCTTCGGACCATAGCCCAATCATAGCTACGCTAAGCATATCCACAATCTACAAGAAACACAAACCATATTTGCACAACTCCAAAACAAACTGGGACACATATCGGCAAATACTACAAGATAACATTGTAATATCCACCCGATTGAAAGAACCAAAGGAAGTCGAGGAGGAATATAATAACTATGTCAATGTTCTACAAGAGGCCACGAAAGCAGCCACTCCTAACATCGAACACAAGATATCAACCAATAACATACCTCTAGAAATCAAAAAACTGGTATCTGAAAAGCGAGGAGCCAGATCAACTTGGCAACGAATTAGAACACCAGATAATAGAGTTAAATATAACCATCTAAGTAACAAGCTAAAAACCGAGCTGCAAGAATTCAAAAACAACTTAACTGCTTCATATATTTCTAACCTTTCAAGGTTGGATAACTCCATTTGAAAGCCCATAAAAATAGAAGAAAACCTTTAACAACATCTTCCCCCATACGGAAATATTCAACATCCCCAGGTGCGTAGGCAACAAATGACAAACAAAAGGCCGACCTCTTTGCCGAGCACCTTGCAGCGGTCTTTCAACCCCAAAATAATGATCAGGTACAGGAAGTCGAACAGGTTCTAAGTACGCCTACACGAGCACAACCCTTAACATTATCCAAAAGATATAAGAGACTTAATAAATACCTTAAATCCCAAAAAGGCCCCTGGCATAGACCTCAACACAGCGAAAATGTTAAAAGAATTGCCAAAAAAGGACTTGTAAAACTCCTGTATATCTTCAACGCAATAATTAGACTCGACTACTGGCCTACGTCACTTAAAATAGCTCAAATCATAATGATGCTAAAACCTGCCAAAAATCCGTCAGATGTCACATCTTATCGCCCGATAAGTTTACTTCCCGCAATTTCAAAACTGCTCAAAAGACTTCTTCTCAACAGACTGAACACAGACTTAAATTCACAGGATTGTATCCCAAACCATCAGTTCGGGCACACTCGGCAACCCAACAATGTCACCGAATTGTCAACGTTGTAAACAAGTCATTTGAAGACAAACAATACTGCACAGCTGCATTTATAGATAATAGTCAAGCTTTTGACAAAGTGTGGCACCCTGGGCTACTATCAAAAATAAAAAGAATCTTTCCATTCAGCTACTTTAAACTGATGAAGTCATACCTACAAAAACGCTAATTTGAAGTGAGAGTAAACGAAGCTACATCTAACCGACAACCAGTCCTATCAGGAGTACCGCAAGGTAGCATCCTAGGACCACTACTATATGCCCTATACACACACGACTTACCCACAACAACTCTAACAACAAAAAGCACCTTCGCGGACGACACCGCCATATTCTCAGCGCACGAAGATCCAGTAGTAGCCTCCTCAAATCTACAACACCATTTAAACTTAATAAACACATGGATGGAAAAATGGAAGGTCAAGGCTAATGAATCCAAATCGACACAGGTAACCTTCACCCTCAGGAAAGGTACATGCCCACCTGTACACCTCAATCAAGTAATACTACTACAAAGCGACAATGCAAAATACTTAGGCCTAACCTCGACAATAAATTAAATTGGAAACAACACATTAAAAATAAAAGAACTCAACTCGATTTAAAAGCTAAAGAACTCTCCTGGCTTATTGGAAGGAAATCCCGACTTTCAATGGAAAACAAAATTTTGATCTATAAAATAGTGCTCGAGTCGATATGGACTTACAGCATAGAACTCTGGAGATGCGTTAGCAAGTCCAACACAGCAATAATCCAGAGAGCTCAACCCAAAATACTCCGAGCCATAAAGGATCCGCCGTGGTATGTCTCGAACCATACCTTACATACAGATCTCAAAATCCCATACGTCACTGAAGTAATCAGAGAAACAGCCACCAAACATCACACGAAACTCTAATTCCACCCAAATCCACTGCTACAACCCTTGCTTCATCTTCCAGAAAATAGAAGACTCAGAAAATGTTGGTCAATAGACATTAAAGACATTATTATTGTACATTATTTATACCAATTTACTAGCCATCGAATTGTCTCATAGATTGTATTTCATTCTGGTTGCCAATAAATAATCATAATAAAAATATATATATGCGTATGCTTTTTTGGTGAGTTTTTTAAATATAATATTGGTTATTTTATTGTTCCCCTGTAATTTCTTAATTGACAGGGTTTTTTATAATTGATTGGGTGAGGTTGATTTAAAGTTTAATTTTGAGATTGGTTGGTGCGCTTCAATATGTCACTATGTTATTGAAAACCGGGTTGGTGTGGTTGTGATAAGTGCAAGTTTTCTCGAGATGATCAGCAAAGGCTTTGCTTTTTTCGGCCTCAGAATTGAGTTTCTGAGCGCCCGTAGAGATTGGTGGAATTTCGTGAGGTTGGCGTGGTATCCGTTTGGTTGTTCTCCATAGTCATGGATCTCTTGGTTCAATGTTACTAATGTGTTTTTGATAGGAGTAAATCCGATACTCTTGAGTTGGTGTTTGATGCGGTGATATAAATTATTTACGATGTATTTTGTTACGGGACTTCGGGTTCTCTGCCATTCTCTTCTCAACAAGTTCTTTTGGTTGATTAAATCAAGTATATGTTTAGGTGATGAGTTATCGTTTGTGCGTTTTCTGTTTACCTTCTCTTTGGTAGCTTTGTGGACGTTATCAGTGATGCATTTTGTTATATGTACAATTGTTTCATCTGTATGAATTGGGGATTGGATATTGTTATGGTACTTGAGTTGTTTATCAAGATACTCACCATAGAGTTCCCAGTTGACTATCCCATTAATTAATCTAGTCTCGGGGATGAATTTTGCAGGTGTTATTAAAAATGAAATGATAACTGGCAAGTGGTCCGAATTTAGTTCTGGGACCACTTGTTGTAGAACTTGCTTATTAAAATTTTTACGAGCAAGAATGTCCATGATATCGGGTTGGTGATCATTTCTGTAAGGGCTTCTAAAAAAAGCATGATGTTAGGTCATAGAGTTTGATACCGGCAGGGTTTGTTGCTCTACTTCATGTAGGGGGACTATCAATCACCATAAGCTATTAATTATATTGCTATCATTAACAATGCCATGAATAATATTGTAATTTATTGTTGAACTGGCAAATAAATAATAAAAGAAGATATATCATTAGTGTTAAAATTCTGTCACATTAACACTCAAAGCTTCTTGTGTATTAAGACAGATGCTCCCGATGCTGCTCTACTACTTATTTACACTAAACCAAATATGTATATAGTAGGTGTATAAGTATGAACTGCAGGATTTGTTAACAGATGACGCCATTTGTACGTTTTTGTTATATAAACAACTTTAGTTTGTTGCGTATAACTTGAGCTTTTAATAACCTTTAAAACTAGATGTGTCAACTCATTAAAAGTGGAAGCATCAATTTTTTGTAGCGCTTTGAAAATGTTGGATTTTATTCCGACAAAGGACCATTTGCGGGAAATTATTTTGAATTACTTCATTTTGAAAAAATCAGCTGACATTTATTGCTTGTGGAGGCTTATGGCACTCATGCTCCAAGCGTAACAATTGTGGAAAGGTGGTTTGGTCGGTTCAAAAGTGGCGATATGGATGTGTACGACAAGGGCAAGGGACGGTCACTGAAAAAGTTTGAAGATGCAGAATTGCAGGCATTGTTGAACGATGGTCCCACACAAACGCAGCAACAGCTCGCAGAAGGGTTAGGTGTGACCCAAGCAATCGTCGGCATGCGTATGCAAGCCATGGCAAAAATTCAGAAGGAAGGAAGATGGGTTCCACATGAACTGAACGAGAGGCAGCAGGAGAACCGCAAAATCAAGTGTGAAATGCTGCTTCAACGACATGAAAGAAAGCGCTTTTTGCATCGCATCGCATCGCAACGGGGGATGAAAAATGGATCTTTTTCGACAATCCCAAACGCGATAAATCATGGGTTAGCCCAGGTGAAGCAGTTCCATCGACGTCACGGCCTGGTCGTTTCGGCCGGAAGGCAATGCTTTGTGTTTGGTGGGATCACAAGGGTGTGGTGTATTATGAGCTACTAAAACCTGAAGAAACGGTTAATGAAGAACGCTACGGCCAACAGATAATCCATGCTTTCATTGAAAAACGGCCAGATTGGACAAGACGACATGGCAAGGTGATTTTGCTCCATGACAACGCACCGTCACACGCCATGAAGCGGGTCAAAGACACCTTGTCTGTGTTGAAATGGGACGTGTTACATCACCCGCCGTACTCTCCAGATTTGGCCCCTTCCGACTACCACTTGTTCCGGTCGATGGCGCATGGATTGGCTAACCAGCACTTCGCTACTTTCGAAGCCGTCGAAAAATGGGTGGCCGATTTCTTTGTCTTACAGCCAGAACAATTTTATCGCCACGACATTCACCAATTGGCAAAGATGTATAGATTGAAACGGCACATACTTTGAATAAATTGAATTAATTTTTCAATTTCAAACATTGTGTTTAGTTTTACCAAAATATCCTGCATTTCATATTTATACCCTCTATTAATTTATCATTTCCTTTTCTTTTTCTTTCTGTCTACGATAGAACTGCTATGTCAATGTCTTTCTCGTTGAATTCTTTCTCTATTTCCACTACTTTATAATTTATTCCTTGAACATTCCGTTATTCTCATCATCCGTTTCTTTTCCAATTATGTTTTATTGTACAAGTAAATACTACTGGTCAGTACGCCACAACCTCCAACCTGACGGACTAGTGTTTTTTATTTAGGTAATCTCCCTTTGTAAGGATAGGACTTGCTGGCATAGTTGCTAAGAAGTTCGCAGAGAACACCTCCCCTTTCATGAAGACCATACCAGCCCTTTAATCTCCTCTAGATAAATGTTTTAAGGAATAAATAAGCAAGATATTCATACACTACTGTGTACAAATATAACCCGGAATTTTTAATTTAAACTGCGCGGGCATTTCGCTGGGCACAAACCTTCTCAGTTTTAAGTTTTAAGTTGGTAGGACTGCTACTGACATCTGTGTCAAATTTTAGGTTAATATCTTAATTAGTTGAAGAGTGACGCTCGTTTTCGTAAACAACCAAAATTAACTTTTTGGATTTTACCATGTCAGAAAATATTCAACAAAGAAGTTCAATTAAATTTTGTGTTAGAAATGATATTTCTGCTGCGGAAACGCTCAGAATGTTACAAAAAGCCTTCGATGAACAAGCTATGTCTAAAACACAAGTATACGAGTGGCATAAAATGTTCAAAGGGGTCGTGAAGGCGTTGAAGACGAACCACATCAAAGACGTCCAACTGACGAACAGCACGTCGCAAAAATTGAGGAATTGGTGCTCCAAAATCGTCGATTGACAACTAGAGAGCTTGCTGACATCGTTGGCATTTCAAATGGATCAGTCAACACCATTTTGAAGGAAGTTTTGTGCCTCAAAAAAGTCAAATCTCGTTTGGTTCCAAAAACCCTTAATTTATTCGTGACCATTTCGCTAAAAATTCCACCCATATCGTTCCGCAACCGCCGTATTCGCCTGATTTAGCTCCATGTGACTTCTGGCTATTCAGAAAAATGAAAAGACCGCTCCGGGAACACCGCTTTGACACGATAGAAGAGATTCAAGCCGAATCGAAGAAGGTGCTGAAGGCCATACCGAAACAGGACTTTTCAAAGTGTTTTAATGAGTGAAAAATTCGCTGGCATAAGTGCATTGCAGCCGAGGGGGATTACTTCGAAGGCGATGAAATAGATTTTTAAGAATAAATAAGGATTTCAAAAATTATAACTAAATTCCAGGTTATATTTGTACACAGTAGTAAAGACTACCTGATACAAAATTTTTAAAATATGCAACCTTTTTTATTTAATTTGTTCCTTGCGGAGTTCATTTTATTTAACTTTCTATATTAACTTTTTTCTACCTTTGTCTAACATAGGACTCAGAGTTATAATGTTGTAGCCTTAAAAAAAGTAGTTCAATTGTACTTACCTTAGTTTTACCATATCCAATATTAGTTCTGTCTAGACTCACTCCTTTATTGTTACCATTTCTACTATGCCATTTACTCCAATTTCTTCTTCAATCTTAATAGTCTATATAAAAATATATAATATAAAATTTAAAAAAGCAGGTTAGGCTCAAGAAGAAAATAAAGATGGCAGACACTAGAAAAAAGAAGTTTAAGTAGACCCAGAATTTGCATACAGTATTCTTGAGCTTGTCGTCCTCATTTTACCAAAAATGTATTTTATGTTTGAATTCCACAACAAAAATTGAAGAGTTGAGTTAAATTGATTATTAATACGTCTTTATCATATGCCCTCGCGCCCTAAAGCGTCGGGCCAATTGCCTCGATCCACTTCTTCCAGTCTTTTCGATCTCGAGCCAGTCTATTCATTTCTCCTTTCTTCTGTCTCTTGCCATTCTGTTTATTCCTTCTATCCATTTTATTCTGGGGCCTGCCTCGTTCTCTTGTTCCCCCTAGTCTTGCTTCGAGTACTTATTTGGGAATTCTTTCTGCATCCATTCTAAGCACATGTCCGTACCAACCCAACGGCCTGTTCTCTATTCTTCCATTCAGGGTATTTGCTCCACTTGCTCTCTGATTCTGGTATTTATTACTCTACCTCTTCTTGTTTTGTTGACATAGTTCAGCTTTCTGTCGCATATGTCTGGATAGGTACATATACTGCATTATATATCTATAGCCTCGTTTTATTTTAAATTTTTCTTTTTCCTACTATGGTGTTGTTCATTTGGTAATAGGCGTTAGTACTTTCTTAATTCGGTTATTGATTTCCGCGTCGTTCGTTCTGTTACTTGAGATCCTTGTAAATAAGTATTCATACTCTTCTATAGGGTGGTCCAACCAAAACGCACGATGTTAATTGTATAAAACAAAAAGTTTTCAGAGAATTATCTTAATATTTTTTATTATGATAGAAGTATCTATGACAATTATGTGCGAAACAAAATATCGGCCAAGTGCTCACCACGGCTTTGGTGGTATACCTCTATCCGATGGTCCAAATATTCAATGACTTTGAGACATAATTGAGGTTCAATGTCGTTAATGTGCCGAATTAACTTATCCTTTAGCTCTTGAATTGTTCTTGGCTTAGTGACTTACACTTTTTCTTTTAAATATCCCCAAAGAAAGAAATCCAACGGTGTCAAATCACATGATCGTGACCAATTAACATCGCCACGACGTGAGATAACACGGCCATTGAATTTCTCGCGCAAAAGAGTCATTGTTTCGTTGGCTGTGTGGCAAGTGGCACCATCCTGTTGCAACCACATATCGTCCAGGTCCATATCCTCAATTTCTGGCCACAAGAAGTCCGTTATCATCTCGCAACTGCTTGGCCGACCTCATTTTCGAAGAAGTACGGCCCGATGACGCCGCCAGCCCATAAACCGCAACAACACAGTCACTCTGTGTGGATGTATCGGCTTTTCAACAATCACTCGTGGATTCTCATTTGCCCAACTGCGGCAATTCTGCTTGTTAACGAATCCACTGAGGTGAAAGTGTGCCTCGTCGCTGAAGATGATTTTCTTTGTAAAGTCACCATTCACTTCTGTCTGTTCACCCAACCATTCGGCGTATTGACGACGCTTGAAATGGTCAGTAGGCTTCAGCTCTTGAGTCAATTGAACCGTGTGAGCGTGTAAATTCAAATCTTTATTCAAAATTCGCATCAGTGATGTTCAATTGTTGGGCACGACGACGAGTCGAGGTTGACGGCTCTTCTGCCACACTATCGCAAACAACAGCAATGTTTTCCGCAGAACTGGGCGAGCATGCACAGGTGTTTTCACATTTCCTACAAACCCGGTTTGCTGAAATTTGCGCACAGTTCTCCCGATTGTGGACACATTTGGTCGATTATGCCGACCAAAAAAATCACGAAGTGCACGAAATGCATTTTGATTTGAACGTAAGAGGCTTCAACAATCTTAACGCGCTGCTCAATTGTGTACCTCTCCATGGTTGAATTTGTCAAACACTGAAACAAAGGAATGTCAAATTAAGTTGGGCAAAAAACTTGACGTTAAGGTGTGACTCACAGTTAACATCGTGCATTATAGTTGGACCACCCTTTACTACTTCTAGTACTGCTTCCTTGCAGCGAATTCTAATATCCTCTTTATGTTCTTTGTTTATTATTCTGATCTTACTTTTCGATGTATTTATCTCCATCCTCACGTTTATCGCTTCTTGTAATTTTTGTTGAGAGTCTGTTATTATAAGGATATCATCTGCATGTACCAGCGCTTGTATGTATATTGCTACTGGATTCCTGTACACGACTATGGTTTTCTTGTATGATGTTTACATCTTGTTCTTGTTCCTGTCCTTGTTGTTTAAATTTATTCTTATAATATTCTAGGTCTGCAGCATTTCTGTCTTTTCTGATGCTAGGGTGTTGTCTTCTTTTTGAACGTTTCTAGCTTTTTGTTTCGTATTATCCTCTTAGTCTTTTGATGATCCCCAAAAGTGTTTCTGTTTTCCTGGAATTTCGTTTCAATGTCATTCTGGAATTTTTTCCGTGATCTTTGTTTCATCTGTTTTGCTTCATTCCTTTTTTTGTATATCGCCCTTTCTTGTTTCATCATTTTCATTCTTGCATATTTCTTCCAGGTTATTTTCTTTCTCTAACTTTTTGCTTGACTTCTTCGTTTGACCAGTCATTCTTCTTCCTCGTGTGTCTATTTTTTGTTTATCGCAAACTTCTTCTGTTGCTTTTCATATATTTCCTTAAAACAAGTCCCATGTTCTAGTGATATCCCAATTATTGCAGAATTTTATCTTCTTTTCAGCCTTTGACAGTCTCTCCCATATGTTTGTTATGTTATGTTTTAGTTTGCTTGCGTTCAACTTTTCATACATTTTGCATTTTTGCTTTTTAGGTTTATTGGTTTATTGATTAAAAGTCTGTGAACTGTATTCATTTTTGCCCCTCTTATCACTTTTACATATGTAACATTTCTCCTGGTTTCTGTATTATAAGTTATGTAATCGATTGCACTTTCTACATTTCTTCCTTCTGACATAAAGGTTATTTTGTGAATTCGTTTATGATTATAGAACGAGTTTCCTATAGGCAGTTGGTTTTCAATGCAAAAATTGATCATTCCTGTCCGTTTCTGTTTAGGGTTTCTTCTCCCCGTATCTCCCTATCGTTCCATGGCCTCTACATCGTTGCCTTTTTATTTTTTAAATTTTTTATTATTATTATTTATTTATTTTATATTTATTATAATTATTAATATTATAAATTATTAATACAAAAAGTAAAAATAATTTTGTCTCACACCTTACACAAAACTTAAAAACTCATTCATTCTTATTAATAAGAGTAATTTTCATAACTAACCGTTTCTGTAAATATTGTAACTGACTTTTGTTATCAGTGGTGTTATATTTAGAGCTTTCCGGGCAGTACTAAAAATACGAAGCACTTCCTGATGCTAAAACGCTGAATTACCAAACAAAAGCGCATTTATTAGTTTCCCACAGTACATTGCATGAATATAATTAAGCATTCAGAATGTAATATACCTAACATTGACCTATTGCTCTGCAACGGGACCAGATTGCATGGCAACTATAAAAACTGGTGAGTATTACAAGTGGGAAAACAAATATTTCATTGTTGTTTTTTTGCTTCCCTAGTCTAATTTTGTTTTATAACAAGGTAATTAGCTGATCTTGAATGTATAAATACATATAATTTTAAATTGATTTTATAAAATTTTAAATTTTTTCTGTTATTCTATAATGAACCTTATGGTTAAAAAATGTAATTACATTTAAATGTTCATAATCCCAAATGGAAATTTGCTAGTTACCTCTACCGGACGTGCCTCTTTTGAAATTAGAGAAAGTCCTTTAGCCATCCAATGGTTATAGGATAGTGATAAAATTAAATATCTACTGTCAAACAAAAACTGACTTGGTCCTCCAAGTTGAGGTTGAAGCGTTGTACTAGCAATCCTACACTTGTAGAATAATTTTTTACGACTAAAGTAAATTCGGACAATAAATAAAAGATAAAATAACATTGAAATATACAAGACATATTAGATTGAACCATATTTTTCAATGTGGTCCCCATCAGAGCCACAATCTTCTCAAACGGGGACTGCAGACCAAAACAACTTCCACCTTGCTCTCTATAATGGAGGCCCTTAAGCTGACGCCTCTCAGTGACCTTCACATCGACCATGCCATCAATACATGTGTACATGGTATATCTCCTTCGCCTCGCTTTTTGCTTTCTTCGTCTTCTGTTTGTCTTCTTATTTTATTGTCATTCCCGCTTAATAGTTCTCTCCATCTTGTTATTAGATCTTCATAATTAAATATGAATTTTCCTTCTTTGTCTCTTATATGTTGAGTTTTCTGCCCAAACCCCATTTAATTCTTTTTAATTTATTAATAAAAATTTTATTAATCTCTGATTTGTTCCTACACTTTGCATATTATTTAGCTTTTTTACAATCTCCTTTGTATTTCGTTACTATATTCTTCTCCGATAGTCGCCTTATATTTATCTGTTAATCCTTCCTTACAGATTTCATTCTTCTAATTTCAATATCTTGCCTTATTTTTGTAATTACCAGAAAGTGCGTACGTTCTTCATATTTTTCACGTTTTCTTTCTTGATTAGAATCTGGTTTGTGTACTGTGTTGCAAAACTTACTAGTCTTATGCTTATTATTACTCACCCTATGTTTACTATGCTGTTCTATTACTGGCATGTATATTTTCTCTCTTCCTACTTTCGCACTGCAGTCTCCTATTACTATTTTAGTATCTTGCTTTGGCATAGCAATTGAGGTATCCTCTAGTTCTTCGTAAAATATATCTTTAATATATTTTGTTTCATTCTCTGTTGGTGCGCGAATATTCAAAATACTTAGATTTGTTTTCTAAATTTGCAATTTATCAGATATTGCTTTAAAATCTGCAATTGTATTAACATAATTTTTGCTACCAAAAAACTTGTTCTTAACATTCTTGAAATATACATATTTTTCTAGCTCTACTATAAAATCCTCTTTTTGTTTCTATTCATTTCCTCCCCTAGAAGTTTTAGCACTCCTTCTGCATAGGTGCTTGTGATTTCATTTTTATTTTGTTCTCCGTTACCATTCCTAACGTTTATTTTCCTTTGCCCAATTTCTTTTTGGCTTATACTCGTGCCAACTTTTTTACTATATCTTTTAGCTTTTCCTTAACCTGTGTCGTTTCCTTTATCCGTCCTTTATTATACTATAATAGATTTTTGAGGTATTTTCTCTTTTTGTAATCTTCAGAGGTCTCTCTCTCTCTCTTATTACTTCATTTTCGTTACTTCCTGGTGATCTTTGGATCAGAGTTTTGTTCTTCTTCCTGTATTCCTTTCACTCTATTTGTGCTTTTTTGTGTAAAGTGAGACTTTATTGACTTTTGTAACTGTTTTCTTTTTTATTTTCCCCTTCTTCTTTACCTGTTTTATAGTTTTCAAATGCTTTTAATTACTCTAGAGAGCCTCGCCATTTACTATTAGTTTATTGTATTTTTATTTATTGTTTTTTACTCTAATTGTAAATAGTTTTGTATGTTTAATTATATTTATTTTTCTTATCTCCTTTTCCATTGCTTTTGTTCTTCTATCTTGCTTTAGTATGTTTTGTTTCAGTATTTAATTCTCTTTTCTCACTTGCTTGTTTTCAACCTTGCTTTCAATAAAGTCACAACTTTTCTTTTCATTCATTTCTCCCTCAACTCTATTTTATCAAATTTAACTCTGATTTTTTCTAATAATTACTGCATCCTATCTACCAGTGTTCCCAATAATACTTGCGAAACTTAAAATAAAATATAATATATGCAAGGCCGAACTTAACTCAAATTCGTTTGCTGTTATCGCGACGCGATAAGGGGTTGACCCGGATCGACTCCAAGGAGGTTGCGCTCTTCTCGCCGCTTTAAATGCCTAAATATGCTGTTCTATTGTGCCCTTACTTTTAGCTTGCTTGCTGTAACCATACAGATCTTTGTAACAACTTCTTGTAACTCTTAGATTTCTTATGTTGATGCTCGAAATTGCCCGCGGAATGGGTTAAAATTCGGAACTCACACTTACGTTCGCTTGCAAAGAAAAACGGATTTCAATTTCTTTATATAGACCCACTAGAACTTTTTCTCAGCTTCAAATAATTTACAAATTGCCGGACGGCGACGGCTATAGTAGCTTCCAGCAAATGTACTAGCATCAAATCATAACTACACTTCGGGAACTGTTTGAGTTCCTGTTTATTACACTGAGATATTGCAATGCAGTTTGATCATTTTGTCAGAGAAGATCGAAGCAATCCGCATAGTTTACAACCCAAACAATCAAACAACTATGGCAGTTTTTGAGTGCGTTAAACTATTGCATGAGGCTTACACCTAATACAGTATTGATCCAAGCAACGTCAAAAAAAACTCCAATAAAGTAGACACTAGCAGCAGAAGCGACATTTAAATTCTGCAAAAACAACTTTGTTCAGGCACCACTTCTAGCTTGCCCCAGCTTTAGGGCTCCACGTGAGTTGAATTGCGACATTTTACTGTAGATGCTATTCTCCAACAAAACGCCAACACTTTGCTTTCTTTCCCAGGAAGCGGGACGCAACGTAAGTATACAAGTTATTATCAAGAATTGCTTGCTCTATACAAAACCACATAGTAGAAACAAGGGCATTTACCATCTTCACTGATCACAAACTCATACCGTCCACATTTCACAAGAAGGACAATTAAAGCAAACTCCGGCAGTTTATATATCAGGAATTTATTAGCCAATATTCAACAATTATTCGCCACGTCTTCTGACAAAACAACATCGTTGCCGATATTGTCGCTCGGATCAAAGGAATCTTATAGAGAGTTACCACCTATATAGAAGGACGATGAGGAATTAATTAAGTTTTGATGTGAAAGAGCATCATCATTATAATTAAAGCTTTAACGAGTTTCTGGGGCAGAGAGGTGTACCGTTATTTTGCGATGTATCTATAACTATAACCCAGCCGTTTCTCACAGCATTTATCAGGTGTTCTGCACGCAGGTTAACAGGACGGGAAAATTAATAAAAAAAAAACTACTGACATTGAGGTCACAATTTTCTGCAACGATCTAAAAGTAACAAACCGCATGTAGAACACATCAGGAACTTTTATGCCACTGCCGGGAAAATTTGAGCACGCGCATATAAATAGAATGGTCATGTCAATTTACATTACCTAACTTGTGTCAATCACTTCTCAAGTTAACCAGAAGCCACTCCCGTAGAAAACCACGAGGCTTTAAGTATCGCTTGGCCATTCTATACTAACTCGATTGCTAGATTTAATATACTGCTGAGAGTTACAACTGACAAAAACAAAACGTTTGTGGCATACCTCATTAAGAAGCTATTGGGTTGTCGGAAAAGTCATGACGTATTTTTGGGCAATTTTCAAGACTTATTTATTAATAACATAACAAAGTTTAATCAGTAATGTATTGACCACTTTGCCATCTTTCTGGAAGTTGCATGATTCCGCGCTCGTAGAAGGACTGCTCTTTACCAGTGAAGAACTTTGATGGCCTAATCAGAATCGAAAGACCTACCGTACAAGTTATTTTGCAAAGAACGAAACAAATAGTAATCCGATATGGCAAGGTCCGGTGAGTAAGGAGGATAGGCCAAAACTTCCCATCCAAGCTGCAGCAACTTCTGGCGGGTCACCAAACTTGTGAGTGGTCAGGATGGAACATCATGCTTTTGCGATTGACGAGCTCTAGGCGTTTCTCCGTGCGATGTGTGTTCAAATCATCCAGTTGGCAACAGCACACTACAGAATCGATTGTTTGATTCCGCGATAGAAGCTCAAAAAATACCACACCCTGGTAGTCCCACCATATTGAGAGCATAACTTTTTTTTTATGAATATCGGCTTTGTATGTTGTTTTTGCTCGCTCTTTTCCCTGCAGCACGATCGATGACGTTGAATATTGTTGTAAACAATCCATTTTTTATCGCCGGTCACGAGGCGCTTCGAAAGTGGGTCGATTTTGTTGGAACTGAATTGAGTATCGGCGATATTGATGCGGTTGGCGAGATGGACTTCTTTAAGTTCATGAGGAACCCATATATTGAGCTTGCTGATGAATCCCAGCTTCCTGAGATGGTCGTAGATAGTTGAATGAAAAAAGCCCAGTGTTTTCACGATGTCACGATTAGTCTAATGTGGGTTTGCTTCAAGCAGTGCATTTATTTGATCGCCATCAACTTCAACGGGATTTCCGCTGTAAGGACCATTGTTGACGTCAAAATCACCAGCACAAAATTTAGCAAACCGTTTCTGGCACTAACGTTCTTGTAGGGCATTGTTCCCCGTAAACATTACACCATTTTTCATAAGCATGTCTTGCGTTATTTCCTGCTAGAAAATAAAAAAGCAAAATATGCCGAAAATGCACAGTTTGGTCTTTCAACTTAATGTAAGAACTGAAGGACGTGACCAAATCATATACTTATTTATTTCAAATGAAGTATAAACTGTCGTCTGTCAAAATATATAACACTTGTGCCGATTGCGATGACGTTTCTGACGCTATCTATTGCAAAATCAGTCATGGCTTTTCCGACAACTCTATAAATCACCTAAGAGGCACAAATCAGACAACGATCGTGGCTTATCATGCAGAATTCAACGTTATGGTCGAGAGGTTTCACCGACAACTTAAGGCAAGTATCAAGTGATTTGCCAACCCTCAATGCACCTAAGTACTGCCTACAGTAAATTGGTTGGGAAGGATTAACTTAAAGCAACAGTAGCATTTATATTATACAGAGATTTATTTTGCTTTCCCTGAATATTCCTGGCATTTTCAAATATGTTAAAAGAGAAACCAACTAACTTGCCGCCTTTTTGCAGTCTTTTGCAACATTGGCTGCATTTAAATGGGGGAGAAGGTAGGGTCTGCACTTCTTACAAAGCGCGAAGCGCCTCGACGTACACCGCTCGAAACTTTACCATCTCATGCATAGAAATATACTTTAATAAGGCCGCAAAGCGTCCTTTATTGTATATCTATTTTGTTAATTTATAACTATATTTTCAAAAGTCTCTGTTGACTCCAATATTAAAGTCCAAATAGGGCCATTTTGAGTCAGCAGAGGCAAAAGAAAGCAGAGAATTAGGAAGAGTGAAATAGCAGAAATTGCGGGAGAGCAGAGAAAACGCAAATAACAGATGAACAGTGAGTAAATTGATGTAGATAATAGTTAATTGAGGTTAAGGATTTTGAGAATAAAGTCGAAAATTGCATGTGACAAGTGTAGATAAGAGATAAGAGAAATAAATACAACTAGAGTGACCTCCACAACAAACATTTTTGGGTAGGCAACACATTATACATCAAAATAATGTAATTCACAAATGTTAGTGTAAATAAAGTTTAAATTGAAACAGCATAACAACTAGACGAGGGCTGTTGATAGATAGGTGACAAACCTGCGACGGGAGGACTGGGGTCTGTCACTTTACGCAATCAACAGCAGATTTGAAGATAAATGAGATGGAGAAAATTGAAAAGATGTTCCAACAAATAGAGGGGAACATGAAGCAAATGAGAAATTTGATACGTTTGTAATGGAAATGAAACAAGTGAGGGATGAAAATAAGAAACTAAACGAGAACATGGTACAACAGGAGGGGGGAATAGCTAACTTAGAAAGAGAGATCAGAAGGAATAATATTATAATAAAAGGAGTAGTAGATGAGGAAAATGAAAGCACAAGCAGGACAAGAAAAAGTAACTAGTATAATACAAAAGATAGGAATTGACATAGACCAAAATGGTGATTTAGACCAAACGAGAAGAATCGGAAAATATATGAAAGACAAGGAAAGACCAATTTTGGTTAAGTTAACTAAAGTCAATAAAAAAATATCAATACTACAAAATGCGAGAAAGCTCAAGGGAACAGACATATGGATGGAACAGACATGGATTGATAAAGATTACACCAAGGAGGTATTAGAGGAAAGAAAAATGTTAATCCCACAAATGAAAGAAGCGAGGAATAAAGGATATAGAGCACAACTAAAATATAATAAATTGATAATTAACGATGAAATATACAGAGCAAATGATTTGGTAAATAAGGAAGAATTGGTAAAGGACGATAGGACTGAAAGCAATGCATTAAAAAGGACGGTAACGGAGAGATCGCCAAAAGGAACAAGTTTTGAGGAACAAATAAGAAAAATAACCCGAACCAGACGAAAAAACTATTAGGTATAGATATGTAGGTGAGTAGCGACAACGAAACTGACAATGGAAAAGGTAATGAACTACAGGATTGGAAATTTGGAGTTTGGAATACAAGAAGCCTGGCGAGACAAGAAGAAGTTATATACGAGCTTAACAGAACAGGAATAGATATACTAGTACTAGCAGAGACAAAGAAAAAAGGGAAAGGAGAAAAGATGTTAATGGCTGGACACAGGTTAATATACACCGGAGTGAAAGGAAATGTAAGAGCGGCAGAAGGCGTGACATGCATTATAAACAGGAGTTTGAGTGATAAGATCACAAACTGGACAGGATGGTCAGAAAGAATTCTCACGGTAGAACTAGAAATGCAAGAAAAAGAAAGAATAACGATAATTGCAGTCTATGGACCCGATGAAAATGAGAAAAAAGAAGTAAAATAAATTCTGGGATGAATTAACAATGATAACAGAAACGAGCAAAGGGAAAATATTCGTAGCAGGTGACTTCAACAGTAGAGTGGGGAAGAGAGAAAATGATATAGAAAAGGTGATAGGAAAATTTGGTGAAGATAAAAGGAATAACAACGGAAAGAGATTAATAGAGTACTGCTCCCAAAACAACCTGATTATAGCAAACTCGTTCTTCCAACATAAAAAGGTACACACATACACACGAGAGGTTAAAAGTAGAGATGAGAGATCTCTATTAGAATACATACTAGTAGAAAAAAACAACAGACATACAGTGAAAGATGTTAGAGTTAAAAGAGGAGCTGAGATATACAGCGACCATTACCTATTAGTAGGAAAAATAAAGAGGCCAGAAGACCAGAAGAAAACAGTAAAAGAAGAATACACAGTTCAGAAAGAAGCAATAAAAATCTATAAACTACAAGAAACAGAAACAGCAAGGGAGTATGTGAACATAATAAGCAGAAACCTACTGGTAGATGAAGAGAAGTTTGAACAGTTAAAGGTAGAAGAGATTTTTTTTTTTATTATGTAATTATTTAGCAATCAGAACAAGGTTACATTCTATAATCTAAATGGTTAACAATCATTATAGATACTAACGATAAGAATAACATGATGAGGCTTGCATCCCACGATACAACCTACGTAATTACAGTTTTGTACTTCGAGAGTATTAGAGTCTAATAGATATTAGGAATACACTACACACACACACGAGTTTGTTGGCCATAACACAACACTCACACTAGGTTTATTGGCCATAGTTTCTTTAGTCTTTGGTTGACCCTGGGTTCCAGCATCTGCTCCAGTAAGGGGTTTGAGTGAGTTTCTAGGGTTGCATGGTACTTGATAGCTCTCTCCTGGATTACTTCCTGGACCGTTGGGAGATGTAAGTCCATATGCAGCGTGTTGTTGGATACATACCACGGCGCATTTGTAATCTGACGTAATATTTTTGATTGAGTACGTTGGATTAATGCGATTTTGATTTGGATGCACAGCCCCATAACTCTACTCCATACATCCAGATTGGTTTTATAACAGTCTTATAGATTAGGGTTTTGTTTGCAAGCGATAATTTTGAATGTCTTCCAATTAGCCAGTTGAGTTCCTTTACTTTTAGATCTATTTGTTTTTTTTTTCTTCTTAAGGTGTTCCTTCCAATTTAGCTTATGAGCTAGGTGTAAGCTTAGATATTTTGCCGTTTCCAGTTGTGGTATTTGTGCATTATTTATTACGACTGGTGGGCATATCTGTTTTTTAAGCGTAAATGTTGTGTGTACCGACTTGTTTTCGTTAACTTTGATTTTCCATCTGTGTAACCATTGTTGAAGGAGTACTAAGTGCTTTTGTAGGTTGGCCGATGCAGTTGCAGGATTTTCATGTCTGGACAGTATAGCAGTGTCGTCTGCGAATGTTCCTATTGTATATTGTGTCGTTGGTAGATCCGATGTATATAGGACATAGAGCAAAGGCCCCAGAACACTGCCTTGTGGAACGCCTGAGTTGATAGGGTGGTAGTCTGATGTTACTTCATTAATTTTTATCTGAAATGTTCTATCGCTTAGATATGATTTTAGTAAATTATAGTATGTCAAAGGGAACGTTTGCTTAATTTTGAAAAGTAATCCGGGGTGCCACACTTTGTCAAATGCTTGACTAATGTCGATAAAGACAGCTGAACAGTACTCTTTGTTTTCTAGTGCTTTATTTATGGTTTGTGTAATGCGGTGTACTTGTTGCACGGTAGAATGAGCCTGTCGAAACCCAAACTGATGAGAAGGTATCCAATGTTGGGGCAGTAAGTCTTCATTAATTCGACGAAGTATGAGTTTTCTAACAGCTTTGAGGTCACCGGGAGGAGGCTGATAGGTCGATAAGATGTAACGTCGGTTGGTTCTTTTCCGGGTTTTCCGACCATTATGATTTGTGCAGCCTTAAAGCATTTTGGCCAATATCCTAGCCTCAGGATTGCATTGTAAATATAAGTTAAGAGCACTAGGCCCTTTTTTGGGAGTTCACGCAGCATTTTGGCAGTTATCAGATCAGTTCCTGGGGTCTTCTTGAGGTTTAGCAGATTTATTTCAGATTTTATTTCGTTTGGGGTAAAGGGTTTAATTTCATGACGTATGTCAGGAGGGATGGAAAGACTTCGCTCTACTTCTTGGTCTGGTGCGCTATCAAGTGGTTGAAAGACTGAGGATAGATGTTCAGCGAAGAGTCTGACTTTGTCTCTATCGCTTTTGCCCAAGGTTCGGTGTTGCTTTTTCTAATTGGTAGTATTTTGAATTTTGGTTTCTAGCTTGTTTGATGGGTTTCCAGATAGAATCATCAGTTCGATTTAATTGAGATACATAGAGCTCAAACTTCTCATTTCTGATTTCTTTGAGTTTTGTTTTTAATTTATTGGTCATATGGTTGTAGGCGTTTTTGGCAGCAGGTGTATGATTTCGTTGCCAGTTAGCTCTAGCACGACGTTTTTCTGCGACCATTCGTTTAATTTCTAGTGGTATGTCAATGTTTAGTTGCTTTTGTGAAATGGTTGGTGTAGCTTGTTGCGCAGCTTGCTGGAGTTTTGTTATGAGTTCTTCAGTACCTGTTTCAATTTCTTCGCATTCCGTGAGTCGAATGTTTAATTTTATGGTAGGTAGAAGAGATGTGGAACAAGATAAAGAATACTCTATTAAAAGCAGCAAGGTACGCATGCGGTGTAATTAAGACAAACAAACATATGAAAAGAACCGCGTGGTAGAACGAAAAAATAGAAGGACAAGTTAAACTAAAGAAGAAGAGGTGGACAGACTACTGAGGGAGAAAATCAGAAGATACCTACAATGCGTACAAAGAACAACGGACAATAGTAAAACACATGGTGAGAGAAGCGAAAGGAAAGGCGTGGAAAGACTTTGGCGAAAAACTAGAAAAGAACAGTAGAGCAAACCAGAAACTATTTTATAAAGTTTTAAAAGATAAAAATGGAAAGGTATTGATAAAATCAACAGAAATAATGAACAGATGGAGACACTATTTTCAAGAACTTCTACAGACCCAAGTTATGATTAAAGAAGAAAGTACACAGATAGAAGACGCCAGAATACAGGAAATGAAGAAGAAGGTATAACGGAAGAAGAGTTAGTAACCGCATTAAAGAAAATCAAAAATGGAAAGTCACCAGGACATGACGGAATCACAGGCAAAATGTTAAAAAAAATGAGAGAACAAGGAATTAAGACACTACTAAAAATGTTTAATAGAATATGGAAAGACGAGAAAATATCAAAAGACTGGGAAGTAGGACAGATTGTCCCAATATTTAAGAAAGGAGATAGGAAGATATGTAATAACTACAGAGGCATAACGCTGCTCAGTATTCCTTTAAAACTGTATGAACAAATACTTGAAGGTAAACTCCGAACTGTAATAGAACCAACGTTAACAGAAGCACAGAGCGGTTTCCGTAAGGGTAGAAGCGTAAAAAACCATATATTTACTGTTAAACAAATAATTACAAAAACACTCCAATACAACGAGAAAGCTGCCTTTGCATTTATTGATCTCGAGAAAGCTTTCGATAGAACGCCTAGAGAGAGAGAGTGTGGAAAAGTTTGAGCAATAGAGGAGTAAGCCCAAAAGTACCAAAGGACAAGGAATTACGTGATAAACAATAACAGAATATCAGAAGAGTTTGACACAAATGAAGGTCTAAGACAAGGAGGGGTAATGAGCCCGGTACTATTCACCATCTTTATAGACGAAATAATACGAACATGCCACCAGAGAATGAAAGGGTTAAATGTAGGATACAGAAAATTACAACACACATTCATTCAAGATTGGGCATTTGCAGATGATATTATAGTAATGGCAGGAAGAGAAGAAGAACAACAGCGAAACCTACTGATATGGAACGAAGAATTAACATATAACGGAATGAAGATGAATATCAGCAAAACAAAAGTAATGACCATGAGAGGAGATAGAACAAATAAAACATTTTAAGTATCTAGGGGTTACTATCGATGATAGTGGAAGACAAGAAATAGACATAACTGAACGGATAGAGAAATGTAACAAATTATATTATGCAATGAATGTAAACTTTATAAATAAACGAGAGGTGTCACAAAAAACCAAACTCACGGTGTACAAAACAATCTTTAGACCCATCATGACCTATGGATGCGAATCGTGGGTACTGACACAAAAAATGAAATCAAGATTGGAAGCAACAGAAATGAAATACCTGAGAAGAGTGAAAGGTGTCACCCTGAGAGATAGAATAAGAAACAAGCAGATAAGGGAAGAATTAGAGATCAACCCAATAACAAGTTTCATCGAAGGACGACAGTTAGCGTGGTGGGGTCATTTCAACGAATGGATCAAAATAGACAAGTTAAACAAATATGGGAAACGAGAAAAGTAGGCAAAAGGAAACAGGGAAGGCCACAAGAAACATGGGATAATGTCATAGGAAAAATACTAACAAGGAGAGAAAAAACAATGGTGGAGGCAAAGCCAATGACAAGTAACAGAAAAGAATGGTATAAATTTGTACATAACTAAATAAGTGAATTAAGTTAAGACAGTAGGTATATAGGTATTATAACACATACTGTATTCATTTTATTTTATTTTAGTTTCTTTATAAGCCAACACCAATTTGATAAATGGCTTTTGATTATATATATATTTCCAAAGTTTTTTTTATCAATCTCTCTTCTATCTAGCACTTTTCATGTGGGTTCTCTTTGTATCTTGCCAAGGACTTTTTCAAAATCTGTAAAGGACATATGTATTTCTCTGTTTTTATTAATAAGTTTTTCGCTGGCTTCTGTGACAGTTATTATTAAGTTGTGGATGCTTTTTTCTCTATAAAGACACATTAATCCTTATCCTCTTTTTAATTATTTTTCTATAATTATCTCGGGCTCTTTAATCTCTTTTCTGATGTATGGGGAGTAGATTCCTACATTCCATTTCCTTGGTATTTTGTTTAGTAATTTTGTAAATTTAGTTATTGCTTCTTTTCCCTTGTGTTTTATCATTTCTATTGTTATATTGTTCCTTACTGGTGTTTTTCCTAGTTTTAGTTTTAATGTGGCCGTTTTCACTTCTTTCTCTTGTATTTCTTCCATTTTGTTTATCTCTCCTTGTACTTAAGTAACGTTAATTTTTGTTTTGTTGGTTTTTTAAATTTTTGTCTCTATATTTTTATTATATTATATGCCTTTTTCTGTTTGAGTTGTTTTAGAGCTCCATGTAATAGTTTTTAATTGCATTTATAGCTTTTTTACTTTTTTCTGCCATTTTTATCTCTGACTCTTATTTTGCTTTCCTGGTGGCTGTTTGTATTTTTTTTTGCTTGGGGTTGTAGTTTTTGCGATCCGATATCTTTTTGTCTTTGTGTGTCCTTTTCATTTCATTATATTTTTCTATCCAATTTTTAATTGTACCTCTGAATTCGATCCCTTTGTCTTTTTTACGTTTTTATTCAATGGTTTTCCTTTTCTTTAACTTTTTATGGCAGTTTTTGAGTTTAAAATATATAAATTTTTAACTTTTTATTTCTACTTTTTACGACTTGCATTTCTTTGTTACTATCTTTATATTGCTGTTTTCTATATGCTATTATCGCATTTCATATTTCTTCTTTTAGTAATTTCAATTATACATGTAATAGTCTTTTATTTATATATTCTTCATTTATAACATTTTTAATTTATTTGGTGTTTTTATTATCGTAATTTTGCTACTTCTGTTTATTTTACCAAAATAGACAATAATTCATAGGTTCAATGATTCCTAGGACTTTGTATGTGGTAATTTATCATTTTACTCTTGTTCGCGCCAATCTCAAATTAGGGTCGGCTACAAATTGATTCTCTCTCATATATTTGAAATTTGTTTTATCGGCCCAATTGTCCAGCACGCGTGGCGATATGCCCGGGCGATGTAGGCCGAGAGCCGTGCTCGTGCAATGGGCTTTTAGAATTAGCTTTGAGCACTTGCTTTGGCCCGTTGGTTTCGTTTAGTTCGCGCGACATTAAGCCTTTGCTTTATTCACTTTAAACCGGCCATTTCAATTACGTTAAGTTCACGCGACTTTATACTTTTGCTTTATTAAAACCTGCATTTCGCATTTTTCTTCGCGGCATTACGCATATGCCTTTGTTCGCGCTTTTGCATTTCGCATTTTTGCTGTGCTCTCGCCGACAAATTATCAGCTCGACGAGGGAACCTTTACACCAGGAAGGCGCCCCCGTTTCGTCTGCTGTGAAGATTGGGGTAACTTGGCCTAATTTTTATCCATATCCTTCTCCTTTTCTTCTGGAAGTCCCAGGACCAACAGCAGGGAGCCGATATCTGCGGGAAGCGCCGTTTCCACAGGTTAGGACCTATACGGTCCACTTATTCCGGCCGTACCAACTCTTTTCTTGTAATACTACTCCCATTACATGTTCCAATTTTCACCTTTTCATATTGTTTTTAATCCTCTCTTTCCGTTATCTTCTCTTTACCTTTCTCTTTGCATTTTTCATAAATCTTAAATTGTTTATTATCGTCCGCAGATTTCGTTGTAATTTTGATTCAGTCTCTTTTTGTTCTCAGTTTTCTGTTTGTTTCATTACTCATCCAGACTTACTCCACTCCATCTGTGATAATTTTCTCATAACCGATTTTTATTCTACGTCTCTTACTTATCTCTTCTTTTGCAATTTTCTTTATTTTTGCCTGAGTACCTCTTCCGTTCGGTATCATGTTGCCGATGTAAATGTCTGATCCTTTTAATTTATATATTTTTTTATAACTATCTATTTATTATTCTAATCCTCCATCTTTATCAGATTTATAGTTATACCTTTTTTGTCTCTCTACTGTCTTTAGTTTTGCATCCACTCCCAGTTGCTCGCTGAAAAATTCTTTGTTCTATTTCATCCGTTTCGAATTTTATTCTCTAGGTTACTAACTTAACACTTTCACACAACATTTCAAGCTTATTTTCAAGTTAATCAATTATTTCTATGCGTTTTTGCTTTTCAGATTTTTTCTCTTTCATTTTTTATTAGTTTTTTGTTTTCTTTCGTGTTTTTACTTTCCTTATCCTATAATAAGGAAAGTAATGTAATCGGCGGAAATTTGACCTACCCAGTTTTTCACATTTCTGGCCGAAATATAGCCTCAGGACACCAAAAAAGTTTGGGCAATTGGTTCGTGTGTGTGTGTGTGTGTGTGTGTGTCTGTCGGCTGTGAGTAAACAGGATATCTCGAGAACCGTAATAGGTAGAGACTTGAACTTTGGTATGCAAGTTACTTGTAGGTAGGGGACGCAGTGCGAAAGTTTTGGTAAAAATCTGCCGAGCCGTTTGGTCGCAAAGTCGCAAAATCGGTCGCAAAGCGGTCGCGAATCTAAACGGTTGAAGATGCAAAAAATTCATGAGAATAAAAATGATTTGTTATCACGAGATAAACATGAATTTAAAGTAAAAGTTGGTAAAATAGGAACTCGAAAAAAATTGAAGCCCAGGATTTTTGCCAAAATTACCCAAATAATAGTGGAGAAGCAGCCGTGTAAATAGCCGTGCCCTCGTGGTGCGGCGTGGGGAACTAAGTACGGCCCGTTTTGAAAAGTAAAACGTTGAAGCCCAAATCGTCCTTTAAATGGCCGGCGCGAAAGCGGAAGGGGGCGGCTACCGATATCAACCGATAAGTAAACCAAATCGCTCACCTGTAATCGGCTTCGGCTTCGGCAGAGTTGGTTTCACGGTGGCGACCTTGTTGCGATGTCTTCGTGCCTGGAACACGATCGCACTGGCCGACATGCGATGCGGATCGAGTATGTCTTGCGGGGTATTTATCTGCGGGTTGGTTAAATGCGACCGAATTGGCCGCGTTGCGGATCGAGTATATCTTGCGGGTTGGTTAAATGCGGTCGCACTGGCCGCGTTGCGGTATGAGTATGTCGCCGGGCTTCGCGCCTGGCTTCGTGGTAGGTCATTTGCGGGAAATCTTACTTCGACATTTTTGTCTCAAAGGGTGCCGCCGACGGCGCATGCAGACTTGCCGGCTGAGCAAAAGCCCATATGCCGTTTTGTGTGCGATAGCAAATCTTGGCGGTAGATATCAAAGCCACCATCATGCGCCGCCACGATACACAAGCGGTTCAAAGGCGAAAAGCTCGCCACACCAAATAGGATAAGGAAAATCGTATGGTGTTCACACTAGATTTTTTAAATGCATCCAACATGGCCTAAATAATATCCTAATTTTTTTAATTCTCCCAATTTTCTTTTCTAATGTTTCTCATTTTAGTTTTAGCGTTTGATATATATCTAATTACTTTTTTGCTTGTCTTAAAATCTCACTCTATGGTTCTTCACTATTGTTTAGATCCCTACCGTTTTTCATTTCCGTATTCATAATGCTAATAGTTTTTCGATTAACATATAACTGCAACAAAGACATTCTTATCATTATTTCAACTAATGAAATAATGGAGTCGCAAACGGTCAGCATTTTTGCTTCTCTAACTATTTTTCCTCTTTTTTTTAGTAAGACCTTTTTTGGTTTTCTGCAATACTCAGACCCAGTTAAACATAATTTTATGTGACTTTTAGGAGGAATTACTCTTTTATATTTTAAAATTGAAACTACTCAAAAACCTCTTTAGAAATCATTGGTCAAATCTAGCTTTTAAGTATTAGAAAGAATCTAAGACAAACTAAAGTACAGACTTATTATGCTATAACTTGTTTTAATTGCTATCTTTAAATGTTTCACCAAAAGTTTCTTACATTCTGTGGCTATATTTTGTTTACTTATCTGCAAATTTTCATAATTTGGCCCGTCTTTAAATTTGTGTTTACGCTTAAAGTGTGTCATCTTTTTTCTGTGACATTATTGTCATTACTAGAAGAATTATACGCTTAGTTTTTCTTTTGTAGGGAAAACGCATCTAAAAACACAAATTTGTCTGTATAAAATACACAAGTTTTAAATAAGTTTTTTCTTTTATAATTATAATTTATTATTTACTCAACACAGAAAACAGTAACCGTTCGTTTCGCTGAATTAAAAGCTACCATTCTTATAATCCGTGATGTTACTAGCAAAATTTTAACATTTTAACGACAGATGGTCCAAACACTCCTAAATTCTAAATAGTAAATAGACAAAGTGACAACTTTAGCTAAAAATAACGTATATTTTTGAAAAATAGAAGTGGCGGTAAGTAGATGCTAAAATTAAGTATTTATGCAGAATATTGCAGGTACGGGATACGTCCTAAAATTCTTTTTTAATTTTTTTATTTTCCTTCCAAATTTCTTCATTCTCCGTTTTCATGTTTCTATTTTCAAGCTTCAGCGTTGATATTTCTTCAATAAAAATATTTTACTTCTCTCCAATTTGATGTATTTTATTTTTTATATCTGTTTGTTCTGCTTTCATCTCTTTTATTAGTTTTAACAGAGATTTACTGGAAGTTCTTAGAATTATTTTACTTCTTTCGTTTTTCTCAATGCACTCCTTTTTTATCACTTCGTCAGTTGCGTGCTCGTCTGAATCGGCCTTCTTTATTTTTCTTACGACCTGCTGCACTTATTTTCGCTTTTAGGTTCAATTTTCAACTGGATGCGGTCCTGTATTTTTATTCGACTGCTATCATCTCTACGCGATAAAACCTTCGCCCAGTCCGACTTCTCGGAGACTTGAATTTTGTTATGAGCTGATTGCCGTTATTTAAAAAACCTCTTACTTTTATCTCTGTTGTTTTTGCAGGTCATAATTTACTGTATATTCACACTCACTACGTTTAATTCTTTTAAGTTCAATACCGCCTATTTTCAGGTTAGACGTCGAAGCGTGATTTTACACTTTCACACGTACGATTGCCACAATGACAACGAAGATAAAGTAAATGTAAACGTATAATAATATCATGACAGTGCGGATTGTAATATGAAAAGCCCAGACTTTAGATTTAAAAAAATCAACGAAATGAAGAACGCAAAACCATATAATTCATAAATTAGTGCTTTTTAAAATAAAAAATGTCATTACTGATATTTGTAACAACACATTCATTTGAAGTGGTCTTATATCTGAGGAATAAGTGGATTTGCAGAAGATAAATGATAAAAGAGAGGACAGAAAAGTGACGACTTTTGTAAAAAAAATAAAGCAAATAAGTTAAGTGAATGTTACTACGAAGACCAAAGTTTGAGAATTGTTTTAAAATATCTAGTTATTCATATTAACAACAAGCAGAGATGTTTGGTGTAAGGCAGAGTGGTTTGTTGGCAGAAATAAACGCCGAGACAGACACTGAAGATAATTCCAATACAAATTCCGGCCAAGTGATCCATCAACGTAGTGTACGTACGCAAAGTAATTGTGTTGAATATCTTACATAAAAACTGGTACTAACCATAAGACTTGTAATGAGTGCAGAGAATAATGCGTGCGTATTTTTTTAAGAGACAGATTTTGTCTCTGGTTTGTGCAATAGGACACTACCATTATGAAACTTCTGTCGTTAATTTCTTTTAGAATAGTCATCTGTAGGCTAGGCAAAATTATCCTAAAACGATTGGATTTAATCACCAACAAGGGTTAGAAATCCGTAATAGGGCTGAAATCGTTGGCGGTTATTATATAGAAAGTGTATAGATAACGCCCTAACATATGTATATATAAATATAAATATACAAGTGTCGCTTTGTGTCAAATAGTAAACATCAAAACAAAGTAAAATAGGCTCATATACTTGGTGCTTAGTCTCTTGCGCATGCAACCGCAGCGTTTGTGCATTCTAGGGGGTCTTCTGCATTCACAGGGTTTTCTAACAGAGGACATGTTAGCAGGTGCTTCATGGTTTCTTCCGTGCCGCATTCCCATTGGCTGTCATAGATATATCCCCATTTGACAATATTAGCTTTGAATCTTTCCACTCCGCTTCGTAATCTAAGGGTTTCCGTGTCAGATACTCTAAACTTTTTTCCTTAGGCAAAGTTTAAGATACTAGAAAATTTATTCTTGGGTTTATGGGTCCTGTTAGTGGTATTATTGCCTGCATAAAACTGAACCTTGATTTGAGGCGTTTATTCGTGGGCACGTGATTATGTAACGGATGCCTGGTATCGCGTTGTTTGGTGCATTTTGCCATACTGGGGGTCACAGCAGGAGCTACCTCGTCGCGACCCTGTCAGCTTGGTTCTCCAAGTTGCGAATCGTGCTACTAACCTACCAGATACTTAAAGATGTATCATAACAGTACGATAGATTATATGATTAATGTATGATGAAGATCCAGCTTATTTCAGTATTAATATACAATCATCAAACTTAAACCCCATTAACATTTACCTGCAATCCCACTTGAAAAGTGTTGTTTATTCTGAACCAGTTCCTGGTAAGCATTACCACCTAAAGTTTGTCTTTATATTTAACAGCCTAACACTATGCAATAACATCAGTTTCAGTTCCTATCTCAAAATTTCTTTAAAAAGTCTCAAAATTATTATACGTTTCACATCATAGCTAAGAAAAGCTAATAAAAAGTTACATTTTTATTATAAATAAGCATGCATTTACAGAAAAATAAATAAATTCGGATCGCTATTTAATTGTTGGCAAACCAAATTCATCAATTAGTTCAAAAACGTCAAAATACCTTGATATCACTTGTTCTTTGTATTTCAATTGTAACTAGGTTAATAACTTCGCCAGTAATTTGTCCAACAGTCATAAATTTTGAAAAGATACATAACGAACAACTCAAGCTCAAAACTGGCTCCTTATCTCTACCTCAAGGTAAGCAAGTATTTTTGGGATACGCCATTATTGCGTGATGCAATCTCCTTAATAGCCACTTCAAAATATCCGACGTATCAGTTAAACAATGCTAGATTGTATCAGCGCTAACCTTGCAATATTTATCTCTGATATTTAAACGTTCTCCTCGCCTAATATGTGAAGTACGTCGAAATTATAAATGAAAATCTTGTAATGTGCTGCAGTCAAGCAACAAGAAAAAATAGGTATTTCTCATTGACTGAATGGGGTAAAGTGTGCAATGCTTTTGATGTGTCAATTATACTAACTGTTGTAAATCTTGGAGTTCCAGCAAAAATTTGAGATTAGGAGCCATTAGAATTCTGAAATATTAATTTGTTTTCAGAATAAAAAATTAAATATTCTCGCCGTACGGAAAAATAAAATGCGGCTGACAGATCAGTTGAATGGGACGCACCCTAATTCACACATATTTTTATTATTATTATTATCCCCCAAAGAGATCAGCTTATAGTAGGAAGGCCTCAGTACACATTAGCAGCCAGCAGTCGAGAAGCTAGCGGTTCTAAAAGTAGAGTAAACTACTTGGGTGAACTAAGAATCTACCAAAGAAAGGTATGTATCTTAGACTTTAACAAAAAATTGTTTTTTGTACCCGCCATTAATGTTTATTTGTGTATGATGTGCTAATTTTAAGCACGTTTGCAGCGGGAATCGTTCGTTTTTGTGCATTTTTAGTGATTCTTTGTGTTTTTGGTGTTTGTGCTTTTTTGTAAGTTTAGTTTTTGACAGAACTCTCAAGGTGCGACACAATGCTCATTAACGGTCCCTCTCTCGCCGCTGCTACCAGTGCCCGTAAAACCAACAAGCAGCGCATATTAAAGCATCCCAGAGGGATGCTCGGATACAAATAGAAATACAAGGATACAGGGCTCAAAACCCGGTCCCGTGTCTATCACTGACGAAAGGGCACGAGGCTCATAGGACGATAGGGATTGAGGAATTATTGGATTATATTGTTTGGTTAGCTTATATTAGGGTTAGTTAGGTTAGATTAGATATTTACGGCTAGCACAATCACGCTTCTCTTTTCAAAACTCAAGATGCTTCACTCAAAGAACATTTTGTTGGAGATGAAGGGAGTTTGCGAAGTTTCTTTTAGAAATATCCAAGAGTCAGGCCTAGTAAGCGTTATTAACAACGCTTCAGGAGCTTCTAGTACATCCAAAGAATATGAATTACTGCGAATATTTGGACTATCAACGCGAGAATTCGAAAAGCGAGGTCTAACAGCAATTCAGGCAGCGATAAGGAACTGGAGGACATGAAAACAAATAGGCCTAGAAATGGCTTTTCCATCGAGCAAAATCAAAAGGCATTAACGTTTTGTAAAACTCCTAGCAAGAGAAACAAGGGCTCTAGGAAACCTTTCAGCGCAGTTTAGTCAAAATTTCCGAATTTCTTGTGCACAACAGTTGTGTTGTTTTGAGAAAATAGATGAAAGCGGGGACACTCAAGCAGAAGAGATTAGACTGATTGATGGGAAATTTGCGAATAATTTTAGAAACTCCAGGGAACAGAATCTGCTGATGCATGACCGTCGCTTGAAAGTGAGGGCATATCAGAAAGTCGAGATATACAATGTGAATTTAAAGCTTTCCGCAAGTGGCTGATTCGTTTTAAGAAAAATCAGAAAATCAAGTCGCCCAGAGTAACGAAGGTAGTGACAGCATGCCATAAAATTTACTATAGGAAGCTAGCGAAATCCGCCAGGAACTTTGTGATTAACGCGGATCAGTCAGGATTCAATTATGAGATTTATTCCAAGAGCACTTTAGAAAGCTGCAGCTAGATAAAAGTCTTGCTTCAAGCAAAGGCAATTAACGCTACAACTCACAGCTACACGGTTGACTATGTCTAAAAAGCTTACTGGGAAGCTATTCGTTGTATTTAAGAAACAACTGATGTTTTAGGGGAAGCAGTTATGAAAACTCAGCGCGTAATCTTATTGTCAAATGCAGCTCCTTTGGTAAGATGTCCAAAGAGTTGTTGAAGCAGTTCTATATTAAGTGCGTAGGCAATCAGCCTTTCGTAATTAAACAAAACTCATGAACAGGGCAAAAAGGCCAAACCGTGTTAGATCAATGCCTCAGCAGGTGCAATCACTTAACGTAAATTTCTTCAGGCAATACAAGATTATAATTAAAGCAATGTACGATCATGTGATGCTCAACAATCTAGCTGTTGTAAATCTACATATAAGGCTCACCATACTCGCAATGCATTCTTTCGTATATAATCAGCTACAACCACCCAGGTTTGAAGCAATACGAAAGTATCCTTGAGTCAAAATTGGGTATCAAGGAAAACAGGAATTTCAGAACGTGAACGAGGTTTACTTTGCGATACCAATGGAAACTGTGACCATGACGACAAGAAACTACTGTTTTAGAAAATGTGCCTATTGCCGCATGCTTCTGTGTTTCAATCATGTACTAAATGAGAACGAACCACATCTGCATCTTAAATAAAGCCTTGTTTCGACCGAAAACTGCCTCTTTTCTTCAAAAATTTGTTTAAAACGTACCCAAACGCGCATAAAAATCATAAAATTCGAACTAGTTACCTACAACATTCGAATCTTGCACTCTTGCGTCACCTTGCCTCGCTTGAAGTAGCAGTGCAACAAACGCCACCCTATTCTTACTTTGGGAGCGTGGGCAAAAGTCCGATTATCCAAAAAGTAGCTGCAGAATGAATTATCTGAAAAACAAAACGCACATACACAACAATTATATACTCCGAGTACAAAATGCAACTTTTTATTAAAATCCAGGATTCACACCTGGAAACCTTCCCTTGTAAGATCTTATGTGTACTGCACCAAACGATGCATTGCTTTAATTAGTGAGTTGCTAACGGGCCTATTAGATACAAAATGCCCTGCAACAGTATTTAGCCTTTAGCTATTCATAAAATTCCTCTGGAAGATTGATTATCTCTTAAATAATTCACTAGCGTCGTCTACTCTTAAAAAGTCAGCCCAGTTACAAAACATGAGTCAAAAGATAGAGGTAATTTCCTGGTTTTTATTCTCAAAGAATCTAAATGGCTATTTTAATAAAGAAAATCCTTTTGAATTGAATAAATTATTTTGATACTGAAAAAGCTAAAATGTGTTCAAAAGTGTTATCTTCTCTCTTTATCTATCAAATTGTAGTACAAAAAAAACTAAAGAAGAGTTGAAAGAACAGGAAGTCATCAAAGCTAACCCCATAAAGTCTAAATTCAATAGTGTACTTTGAGATACACTAAATCACATTTTAATATTAAATAAATCTTAACATTCCTGTAAAATTAAAAGGTTGCGCTAAAGATTAAACTATACATTTTATTACCTATTAGATGAATTAGATATCAGAAGTTAGGTTTCAGTTCACTCCAATAAAATAATGAACTGCCCAAAAAGTCCAGAAACCCCACGCAAAGCAGCTCGGGTATGTGCCAACTGCAAAAAAAATCATTTAGCTAACTCAATAAATTCTACTATTTACAAATAAGAAGTAGAATACGCAACAGAGTTAGAGAAAATATCTCCTCTCTTTAAGCTAGAACTACAGTGGTCGTACACACACTCACACCCAGAGTATCGTGCTCCAAAGTAACCGAAAAAGGCCCAGCAAATATCAATACGAAGCAATTGGTACAGATTTTAATTCTAGGACTAAAACTTATTAAGGGCAGTTTTCACAATTACAAAAACTTTTAATAAAATAAAAAAAATAAAAAGTACGCATACAAACCGTTTCAGCAGTGAAAGTGATTGCAACAAAAGACCCTATAGCTTATACACCAGGCTTTATAAAACACATTGCTTACTAGCGGTTGGAGACTTGCGGAACTTAACAGACACCTGCAACGCCAGTGTAACTACTCGCCATTCCCATGCCAGTCGTTATAGAGTGTGGTTGTGCTGTGCAGAAATTACCGCAAGTTATCACTAGTACGAGCGCTTGACCTCTCAACCGAAGCAGATAGGACCATTTATAGCTCGATGAACTGATTTTAAAGTGATACCTTAACAACGTCGAAAATGATTATTACAAGGAACCAATCCACCGTACCTCTTACTCTATCTATATCCAGTTCATCAGATTCAACCATACCTGTACCTTCATCTGCTACCTCTGAACCTCATCGTCCATCCACAATAGAGAGATTAAATATAGTTAATTTCAATTATGAAGAGGAATAAACTCCAAACGATAATTTAAATAACAAACTCTCGTACTGTTGCAAAACACACAAACATGACCGGCAAATTACATGCGATAGTTGCAACAACTGGTTTCACTCTTCCTGTGGCAATATTTCTGAAGAAGATTTAATAAACTACAGCAAAAAAGGAGTTGAGTGGTTCTGTAATGACTGTGCTAATCAAAATAATAAGACACGCTGCCAATTCTGCCATCGTTTCTTCGCCAATCGAGATCTATCCACGCATATGACAAGGAAGCACCGTAATAAAATCCTATCAACCACTGATGAGAATAGTGATTCAATAAACTGGGGAAGTATAAATCTACAATTCTAATTGTGAAAAGGATTCCAAAGTCAGCACGAGTCACTGTAGCCAGACGACTAATTTACCCTCCAGAACATTCAACGATTTAGAATCCTGGTCGAATCTACTTCTATTTTGTTACACTTTGTTAAGACTACCTGAGAAACAGGAAAAATGCAAGTTTTCGAGTATGGTGAAGCAGAACTGTAATAATCGAAGCCCCTGATCATCAAACCAGCCAAGAAGATATTACAGACAAACCTCTCCAAAAGGGTAGGTTCTAAAATATCGGACGGAGATATCAGAGGTGCAATACAGCTACTTTCATCCCCTGACACCTTGGCTCCCATTGATAAAACAACTTTTAATAAGCTTGTAGAGAAACATCATCCTCCTTCCCGCCAACTTAGTTTTCCAAACCCTGAACCTATTCCTAAGCATAGTTCCACTAAAGAAGATGCATCTTACTGGCTATTAAAAGTTTTCCTAATGGATCGGCAGGTGGAATTGATACACTACGACCCCAACATCTAAAGGATCTTACGTCCAAAAATATGGGTGAAGCCAGGGCCAAACTTCTATCTTCTATCACAAATCTAGTCAATTTGATGCTAGCTGGAAAAATAAATAAGAATATCGTACCAATAATATATGGAGCCTCCCTTTGTGCTTTAAACAAGAAAGATGGCGGAATCCGTTCCATTTCAATTGGCTGCACTCTACGAAGTTTAGCTGCCAAAATAGCCTGTACACAAGTAAAAGAATAAGTTTGAAAATTATTACGTCCATTTCAACTTGATTTTGGAACACAAAGTGGATGCGAAGCCATTATCCATTCACAAGATCCTTCATCGAACTAAATCGCAACACGAACAAAGTAATCCTAAAAATTTATTTTCGAAATGCTTTTAATTCGGTAGAACGAGATGTAATGTTGAAGAAAACTCTATAACATGCTAATATTATATATATATATATATATATTAAATCTACCAGGATCCAAGCTTTTTATTCTTTGGAAAGTACCGTATTTTATCTCCGTTGGTGCACAGCAAGGTGACTCTTGTAGATCCCTCATATTCTGCTTAACAATTCAATCAATAATTAGTAGTTTTTCTTCTGAGTTCAATTCATATTACTTGTTCGATGGAACGAGTGGTGAAAAACCTGAAGTTGTTTTGGATGACCTTAAATTTCTTATCAAAGAATGCTATAAAATTGGTTTGGAGGTGAATCCATCGAAGTGTGAGCTATACTTCTGTTCAGATCCTGATAATAAAGTGATCTCTAACTTTAAAAAACTACCGGGACTTCAAATTATTATTGACAATCTGACTCTACTTGGTGCTCTACTACTCCCTTCAGCTATTCCATTTTGTTTTTCAAAAAAAAAAAGAAGAAATCAATCTCCTACTCTCACATCTTCTCGACCTAAGCTCCCACACAGCATATTTTCTTCTGAAACATTCAGTCGGGATACCCAGACTAACGTTCTTGCTCTGGACAACCCCCTCCACAACTCTACTACACTACTGAATGTAATTGATGGAAACATCTCAAAATCTCTTGAAGAAATAATCAATATTAAGCTTGACGCTCAGACATCAAGAGTTGCTTCGCTTCCCGTATCCCAAGCAGGTATCAGAATTAGAAAATTATCTGATATCTACATCCCAGCCTTTCTGTCGTCTGTGAATTCTGTATCAGAGCTAATTTATTCCATGATGTTATTACCCGAGAATAACTTAGCCTATGTTTCAGGATACTTAGACTACATCAGAATCTGGAACAGTTTATTAGATGAAACACCTGCCATTCCTTCATGTCAAAAAAGTTGCGACATCCTGAATATGAACAAAATAATTCGAATCTTCAATTTCAGTTCTGAAAGAGATCAGGCGAGATATCTTGCCTCCACTAAACCCAAATCCGGCGCCTGGTTGAATGCAATTCCATGCATAAAACTTGGAACTTTCCATTTGCGAGCCCCACAACTGCATCTGTGGAGATAAAGTAGACAAGCCAGGATCTCATGGTCTCTCATGTAAGAACAGTGGTAGTCGTCACTCTCGCCACCAGGAACTAAATCATTAAACAAGCCTTATCATCCATTAACATCCCATCTAAACTGGAACCATGTGAACTCTTCCGTAATGATGACAAAAGAGTGAACGGTTTAACTTTAACCCCGTGGTCCTATGGTATGAACCTTATTTGGGATGCTACCTGTAGTGATACCCTAGCTCCATCGTACATCAAACAATCTAGTGTAACTGCTGGCCTTATCGCAAACAATGCTGCCAATAACAAGAAGAGGAAATACAAAGAGCTCATCGACCAAGGATACATCTTCGTTCCTTTTGCAGTAGAGACTTTGGCACCTTGGTGTGATGAAGCAACCAATTTTATCGTAAAGCTTGGAAACTACCTTCACCTACTAACTGGAGAGTCCAGATCGAAATTATACCTTATACGAAGAATTAGTTTAGCTATCCAACTTGGAACTGCAGCTAGCATTATTGGAACATTTCCTAAAACTACTAATCTAGACGAAATTTTTATTTTATAAATTTTTTTTCTTAACTTATAATGTTATTAGCAAAGATAGTTCAATAGAAATCTAAGTAAAAAAATTTTTTAAATATTCTCATAGGCCACGAGCTTTGGAACAACACAGAAATGGTTCATAAATTGCAACTTCAGAAGAGAGGAAAAAATAAACAAATATTCTCATCTATTCTTCAAAAGAAAATATTGGAGTTTTAAGAAGCTCAGGAAGATCTCATGTATAGATCTAAAAAGGTAAAAAGTTAGTAAATAAGGTGCATTAATTTTTAGCCTCTTTTGAGTTCCTCTTTTTTTTAATGAACAATGTACTTCAATAGAACATTTACTATTAGGGATTAAAAATATATTATTAACAATGTACAATATGATATGTGCCTGTCTTAAAAAAATATACACTTTGCCTGATAAAAATTATAATCTAAAACTATTAGATGTAATTTCAAATGTTAAAGAGAGGCTTGGTGTGGCCATCATTATAATAAGTAATTTAAAATTCAAAATAATTCTAATTGACAGTCCTTTCCAAATAATAGTTGTAAGAACGTTACAACAACAATTTGCAATATTTACTTGCCAAATATAACAGTTACCACAGCTATTCATACTACTTAGAGATTTCAAAGTTTACAACGAGCTATGGGGTTTAGAACATGGTAACCAACCAACATCTTATTGAAAAGATACTTACATCTCCTGATGTTGGTTTTTGTTTATTTACTTTAATGGGCGTTCTAAATCTTTTATGCGCATTAATCTAATAATGATGCCTTCACGACTAACGAATAATTGTACATAGAAAGCTCTTAACAAATTTCCCTATAATGGCTACTACTTACACACGCACACACACACACATCATATCGGGTTTTCTGGGTCTCGCATCGAGCACCTCTCTATGTGGCGAATAAGGGAATGCCGACATATAGCAAACTGAAATGAAAGCCAAATCTAGAGGCTTTGAATGGCGCAATCGCAAAGGTTCGTCGAAAAGCTGCAGGTGATCTCTTCTTAGAGCTCAACTACGCGAAGAAGCAGAGGCGATATAGATTTTGGGCCAAATGACAGAGGTGAGAGCATTAACCCATTCCGAGCAAGTAAACATCAGAAACCTTGAGATGAGCGCTGAGGCAATAAAAATTATTAGGACGACATTCAACGGTACGCAACAAGAGGTAATTAGCCTATCGGACGCCCTGGCAAGGAAGGCCAAAGAGATAAAAAAGATCAGAATTGGCTGGGCAAGCGCCAAGATCCACGAGAAGATTAGTGTACTCAAGTACTTCAAGTGTTGGGATTTCGGGAATTTGGAACGCAATTACAAGAGTGCAATTGACAGAGCGAAATTGTGTGTCTAAACGATGGAGTGGATAAAAAACACGTAGCGGACAGCAGAAAGTGCCCGGCTTATCAAAAAGCACCACAGAGCGCCATTACAAAACGGGGATCTTGCAAGTGAGCCTAAATCACTGCGAGGTAGCCCAACATTTCCTGCACCAGAACGTGCGTGAGATGGGCATTGACGTGATGATCCCCCCAAAACCGTACAATACCCATGAAAAGACTAACTAGATCAGAGATGAGACAGGAGAAGCAGCAATATGGGTGTGAGAAAACCGTCCGATCCAAGCAACCCAACAGGTTCCAAAAAACGGACATGCTTAGATATAGATCTATGGCGTCAACATCTTTAGCTACTACGCCCCACCAAGGAAAACGGAAAGGTTTAACGGAAAATGAGGCCTTTTATAATAACCGGGCGGAGAAGAGAAATAAATTGTGGGGGAAAACTCTTCTAGACTCTTTTGTATCATTGGAAACTGTCCTTACCAACATGGGAGAGAAATTAACTTTTACGAGAAACGGGACTAATTCAACTGTAGATCTAACATTCACTAGCGACTGTCTCGTCAACCGAGTGAAAGGATGGGAAGTAAGCGATATCTACATATGCATTGATCATTATGTATGAAGTTTAGGGTTTCGAGGCGATATCGTCTAAGGCCACGAGAAGGATGTGGACAACATTCAAGTTCGACAGAAGCACCTTCACTCGTCGCTGGACTAGCTGAAAAGAGGGCAGGGAGACTCATGGCTCTCGTTGCCAAAGTGTGTGACGCGTAGATGCCAGGAACCTCAAGGACTAGTAAGCGACAGTCAGCGTACTAGTGGAACGAGTTCATCGCGGTGCACCGACAAAACATACTAAAGTGTGAGAAGCAAGCCATCTTTTCAGATGCCTGGCGAGGGGTACAAGGCGACCCGGGCAGAGCTACGAAAGGCTATCAAAATGACCAAGTTATTGGAAGAAGCTATGTAAGAAAGTTGATGACGACTCTTGGGGGAAACCGTACAAAACTGTAATAAAGCGGTTGAAAAACTCAAATATATCGGCCCCAATATTACCGCTCGAATTAGAGAACTGCTCTTTTTCCACAACGTGAAGAGATATGTCATGGCGGAAAGGCTCGACTTGACGACAGAGGAAATACCCCGAAAATCTTAAAAGAGAAGCTTTTAAGAACCTGTCCCAAGATGAAAAATCGCGTCGATGGAACCCAATGACATCCGAAATGTTGCACTAAAGCTGGCAATTGGGACGCAACCCGATCTCTTCCTGGAGATCTCCTTGGAGTGCTTGGGTGAGCGTGTTTTTCCTCGCAACTAGAAGAGGCAGTCTTATTTTCATCCAAAAACGCCGCCCGAGGACCCCTCCTTGTATCATCCAGCATGACTCTTAGACTGCAACCTAATGTTAAAGTTTATCGAGAAACATGGAGGGTTTGCAGAAAAATATTTTGGGTTCAAGGAAGCCCGTTCTATTGCCCACGCAATCGAGCTTGTTGTAAACCTGACCCGAAAAGCTACTAAGAGCAAGAGGCGGCACAATAGTGCATACAGGAAATAAGTGGTATTAATGTACCCCCAGACTGTACTAAGGGTGGCTGCCGCCTTATGCGCTGTTTCCTATGACGCGATATGCATGGTGGTATCGACACTGCCGATCGTGATACTGGAAGATGAGAGACGACGGCTCCGAAATCGCGGTAAAACGGGAGCGCCAAAGATGGTGGCCATAAAGAGTAAAGGAAATGTACGACGGCACTCTGGCAGCACCGTTGGGGCGCCTCCTTCAATGGAAGATGGACCCATTGACTGCTTCCGGACATAAAGGGCTGGTTAGCTAGAAGCATGACGAGATTGACTACTACCTTACTCAGTTTCTCATTAACCATAATCCTGGGTCTGTGGGCGTTTTTGGGGAATTATCTCAAATTTGTGTTTTCCAAGTTTAATCTGTCTGAATAAGGGTTTTTGAGATCGCTGATCATAAATATAATGCTTAGAAAATGTCCCGATGCACTTGGTAGACAGAATCTTGGGACTGGGGGGCAATTTAGAAAAACCAGCTGAAAATTGTTTGTTTTTTTGGGATTAATTGTCTATGCAATGGTTTTTAGAGTCGCTGATAACGATTTTGACTCTCACATTAAGCTCCAATGCACCAACGTGAGAAAATGTTCTGGGGCACTTTGGGGAAAAGGTACCATGGGGCACCAGAGTACGAGTAGTGCATTGTTTTATTTAAATATGATTCGATTTGAATTATTTTCAAAAACTTTTTTTTGTAGATATTATTAAGGAAAAAATTTGCTTGCACACATACGACCTCATCAGGGTGGTCACTTAGCAACTGTATTAAATGAATAGGGTTTTTTAGGCTTTTATCAAAGTTTACAAACGTTCTAGTTTCAGTAAAAAAGTTTTTTTTTTATTTATTTACTGCATATTTACAACTAGTCTATCTAGACTAACAAGCAAATGAGTTAATGTACATAGCATGTGGGGAGGAACACCATGAGTGACCTCCTGTCATTACAAGATATACAAGTCTTATTACTAATTTGTTAGGTCACTAAACTTTGTCCGTTTCAGGCGTCTAACTGCGTTTGCATTATTTAATAAGTCTGTCACTAGAACACTAGGGTGATCACTAATACGATCGTTGTATCTGATGCAGCAAGCTTTGATGACATCTTTAATCCATGGGATCTTTAGATCGTTATGTAATGTGCGGTTGTTCACATACCATTCGGCGTTTGCTATTGCGCGAAGTGTTTTGCTTTGAAATCGCTGTAATATCTCGATGTTCGATGACTTAGCAGATCCCCAAAACTGGATCCTATACGTCCAAATCGGTACTAACATGGTTTTATATAACAACACATTGTTTGTTAAACTGAGCTGAGATTTTCGTCCTAGGAGCCAGAACATCTTCTTCACGCGGATATCTAATTCTTTTCGCTTAGTCTGTATACGTTTTTTCCAGTTTAGTTTGCTATCGAGATGGATACCGAGATATTTGATATCTTCTTTGTGTGGTATGTTAGTGCCGTTGAAGATTATAGGAGGTGGAACAACCTTGCGGAGGGTGAAGACCACTGAAGCCGATTTGTTTTCATTGATTTTCATGCGCCAGGTCTTTATCCAGTTTTCTAAAGCTTCCAGCGCATTTTGCAGGTATATTGATGCCTGAAGTGGATCTCTGTGTGAAGATAATACAGCCGTGTCGTCCGCAAACGTAGCAATTAAAACATTGTCGGTAACAGGAAGATCTGCCGTAAACAACTGGTATAATGTCGGTCCCAGTACGCTACCTTGTGGTACACCTGCCTCGACTGGGTAGATTGGCAAGTGGCTGTCATTGATTTTGACCCGAAAGTATCTGTTTTCTAGATACGACTTGAAGAGCAGATAGTACTGTTGCTGTAGGGTTTGCTTGATCTTATATAGGAGGCCAGGGTGCCAAACTCGATCAAAAGCTTGGCCCACGTCTAAGAATGCTGCTAGGCATAACCGTTTTCCTCGAAGTCTTTTCTACCTTATCCACTATCCTATGGACTTGTTCCAATGTTGAGTATTTTCTGCGGAAACCGAATTGATGTTCCGGAACTAAATGCAGTTCTTCTATAATGGGTTCAAGTCTTCTTAGTAGAATTCGCTCAAAGAGCTTAGAGAGGAGTGGTAACAGCGAAATCGGTCTATAAGAAGCTGGTAATTGAGCTGGTTTTCCTGGCTTTTGAATGACAATTACTTCGGCAAATTTCCATTGGATTGGGAAGTACTGAGTTCTTAAGATGGCATTATATATACGTGTTATAGCTGCTATCCCTTTTTTTGCCAGTTGACGGAGTAATTCGGACGTAATTAGGTCATATCCCGGTGCTTTGCCAGTTTTTAAACATTTAACTTCTGTTTGGACTTCGTTGGGTGTACAGTGTCGAATGGGTAAATGGAGTTGGAGTGGTGATTTGAGGAATTCGAGAATTTCGTAATCATCTTGTGGAGTTCTGTCTGATTCGTGTGATTGAAAGGTTGCAGCTAAATGTTCGCCGAATACCACCGCTTTATCTTTGTCACATCGGGCCCAAGAGCCATCATTTTTACTAATAAGAGGGATAGGGATAATAGGCTTTTTCAAATTCCTAGTTGCGCGCCATAAGGAGTAGTCATGGTGTTGACTGGGGGATAAGTTTCGCGCGTAATTATTGAACATTTCGTTTTTCTGTTCCTTGATTAATCTTTTTAGTTGTGTGGTGAGAGTGTTTAGTTTATTTTTGTCTCTTGAGTGTCTTGTTTGTTGCCAGATCCGTCTTGCTTTTCGTTTATCGCTGATCTTTTGTCTAATTTCTAAGGAGTAGTTGTTAGTGTTTTTGTTACATTTATGTTGCAGTTTTATGGGCGTAGCTGTCCAAGAAGCATATTGTAAGGTTTGTGTTAGTCGTTCTATTGCCGTTTCAATTTCATTTGAAGTGTTAAATACTGCTGGAATCGATAGATGTTCATCAATATATTGTCGAAATATGTCCCAATCCGTAAGACTGTTGTGTAGGCTGGGCCTTGCAGGCTTGTTGATTATGCAGCTACTCAACGTGCATATTACAGCAGAGTGATCTGAGTTTAGATCGTAGCAGTCAGCAACATCGATGTAGTTGGGTGAGAGATTTTTTGTAATAAGGAAATCTAATGCATCCGGCAGTTTATTCAGATCGGTTGGCCAATATGTGGGTTTACCTGTGACTACTGCATTATAATGATTAGTTAAGATGGTTTTATATAGTTGCCTTCCCTTTGGATTAATTAATCTGGAACCCCATAAGGGGTGTTTAGAGTTAAAATCACCACCTGCTATGAACCGGTCTCCTAGCGTCCTGAAGAAGTCTTCGAACTGGTTCTGCGTTATTGAATGCCGCGGAGGGCAATATACTGATGATACTGTTATGTCTCCAACGTGGTCTTTAATTTTGACATTTGTGGCTTGTATATGATATGTTTCAAATTTCTCCATTTCGTAGTGTGATAATTTGCTGCTGATTATAATTGCCGTTCCAGCGTGAGCTGTGTTGTCGGATGACAGGTGTAATAAGTTCTGTAGTTGTGGATATTGAGGTAGTTGTAATTAGTAAAGTGTGCTTCAGATAACAAGAGCAAGGTCGATTTTTGGGTGTTTAGAAACGCTTCTACTTCTAAACGGCGTTGTAGAAGTCCGTTTGCGTTCCACACGGCTATTCTTAGGGTATCCATTATTGGGAGATTTTGGTTATCAGGCTAGTGAGTAGGTTGAGCATCATAGTATTTTGTTGCATTAACTGGCTAAACATGGTTTCAAATTTGGAAAGGAACTGAGACAGGGAGATGTCATTGCTGTTTTGATTTTGATTTTGAGTGTTGCATGAGTCTGACGTTGTTATGAAATTTTGTTGTCCAGCCACGGCTGCGGCATAGCTAGTTGGAAACCTGTTTGCCCTATATGTGTTTGGTTGAATTGTGGCCGCCTTTAGAGCTTGTGGTGCTTGGATCCTAGGGTTGGCGGTGTTGTTTCCTCTTATTAACTGAAGTTGTTGGTAGATAGAGCATCCTTTATAGTTTGCTGGGTGGGCTCCATTGCACAATGCACATGTAGCAGGAGTGTCTTTTGGCTTTGTACACGTCAGGGTATTGTGGTTACCACCACACTTTACGCACGCGAATGGTTTTCTGCAGTAAGTTTTACTGTGTCCGTATGCTTGACAACGAGTACACTGGATGATATTGGTTTTTTTCCTTGGTGGCTCAACTGTAATTATCATATTTAATAGAGATCTAAATTCGTATATCTCTTTGTTGTTACTGGCAGGCTCGAGGTCAACAAAGAATAAAGGAAGTGGTGTTTTGTCTACCCTGTGTCTTATATTCATTAAATTGCGTACAGTATGTCCTTTCTCTTTCAATTCTTCTTTTATCGCGGTATCGACTGTTGGGTGAAGGTTTCTGATTACAACTCTATATGCCATTTCTTCTTGAATCTGATAAGTATGAAAAATAATTTTCTCGTCATCAAGATGTCTCACAAGTTTTCGATATGTTTCAGGGTTATTAGTATTTATCTTGACGACGTTGTTTGCTAGTGTTTTTGAGTTGTATTGTTCAGTTTTTAATACTTTTGTCAGATTTGTAATCATTGCGTTATAATTTTCTACTCCGTGTATGTATACTGGAGGGGGTTTCTTAACTGCAGCTTGTGGTTCGTCTCTAGTTGTTCCCATTACGTTATCTTCGTGTATGTCATTTAATAAATTAAATCTGTTGTTATCGATGATTTGGCTTTGTAATTCGAGGTTATTATCAGGGGAGCGTGAACATCTTTTTCTCTTTTTCATTACTTGCCACTCATGAGAGCTCGTTTGGGGTTGGTCATCGTTTGTTGCGGTCATTTCAGGTGCTGAATGCTGGTTATTAGGATTTTGTGGCGGACAGTGCATGGGTTGTGGAATATTAGTAGGATAAGATACATATGGAACATATGTTTGGCTTGATAATAATTGTTGCGTAGGAGGATTAGTGTAGGGAGTTAATGGCTGGTTTTGATATAATAAATGATGTTGAGAAATTGGAATTTGTTGTTGAGCAATAGGCATTTGTGGTTGAAACGGAAACATATTTAAAATAAATAAAATAAACTCACTGATTAATGCGGGTCACTGGCATTCGAGTGCATGCATAGATAACACGCGCGTCACAGACACATCCACTCATCTACGAGGCCAGCGGCCGAATCCGTAAAAAAAGCAAAAGTCAAGATTCTGTGTTCAATAAAAAAATATCGCGTTCAACGCATGTGAGTTTCCGTTAAAACTGTTCGTTGAGGTGTCGGATAATCGGGAAACTAGAAATCGTCAGTTTCCGATTCAGCAGGCGGTAGATATTTGCGATAATGTAAAAAAATGTCACGAAAATTGTGTTAGAACTTAATTTGAGAATAAAAATCGTTATCAGCGACCCAAAAACTGTTATATAGAGACAGTTTAATCTCAAAAAACAAACAACTTTGAGCTGATTTCCAAAATTGCTTCCAGCCCTAGGATTCTGTGTCGCCAAGTGCACCGGGGCACCTTCTCAGCGTCGTATTCGTGATCAGCGACCCCAAAAGTCCTTATTCAGACAGTTTAAACTCGGAAAGCAAACAAGTTTGAGGTGATTCCCAAAATCGCCCTCAGAAGACACTTTCTAAGCATCATATTCGTGATCAGCCACCTCAAAACCCCCCTGATTAACGAGATTGAGCTTATTTTGGCCAATATTAAGCGACCAATAAACTATTCTTTAGGGTCGGCAAAAAATGGGTCAAATAAATTTTACTAACTTCCCTCGACTAATACGACAGAAAACAAATTCTAGATTTTTAACTTTCATGTAGCATTATATTATAGCATTCCCTGCGAAATCCTCTCTAAAACAGTATTACAAATAAAACTATATAAACTTTATTTCACAGGCTTAAAATCCATTTACTGTCAACATGAAATAGAATAAGATAATCTTTAAGTAGAATAGTTGTGGTAACTGTTACATAATGTACTAAATATTGTGACTATTCCAGTTAGTCTGTCAAGTAAATATTATAAATTGTTACTGTATTGAATAATAACATTCTTAGAACTGTTACTTGAAAATGGCTGTCAACTGGTATTGCCTCAAATTTTAAATTATCTCTCAGAATGACGTCTGCTTCACTCTTCTGTATAGCGTTTTAAATTACAATTTTTTTAACAGCACGTAGTATATTGTAAAACAGACTATTTACATTTTTCTCAAAGTCATTAAATAAATTTGCTGCTTTTATGATTCTATCATACCCTGACCAGTATGCTTTGCGGAAAAGCCCTTTAAGTTTGCAAACATGCTGTTTTGTGATGTAATCGCTGCCATAAAGATCCATGTATTCATTAGTTATCATCAATACGTGTGTGGGCAAACCATCATTCATAAATACAAGGTTAGGAAATCTAAGTATATCTTCAATAATATATCCTCGTTAATTGCAGTAGCTCGCTGTAACTGTTGAAGTCCCCGAGCAGTATAAAATGTTGCTGTTGGATCATGCATTGAATATTATAAATATTACAGTTAGTATCCAACAACTACATATTAAAAATTGTTATTTTGCTGAATCATAACATTTTTAATAGCGGCCAATTCACTCCTCCATCTCTTTTGCCTGTCTTTTAGATCATAAGTTTCATCAAACAAAAGATGTGCTTCCTGAAGAGAAGCACATGTTGAGTTATACCATGTTAACAGTAACTTTAGTTTTGATATACACAGTCACAAATATGTCACTGTAGTATATTTTTAATTAAAAAAAAATAAAGAATGAACGACTCTTATCTACTGGCTTCCTAGGTTTCGGCCAACCTCTTTTAATCTCTGCATGAGAATTTTCAAGGTTTATAAACGTTTAATATCTTTTGCTGAAAAATACAGGAAAATATTTACTTCCCTTTTTCTATTTGCTGAAGAGGAACGGGTTTGTCGCGTAAGAAAATTCTCTTTAATTTCGAAAATTATCTTTAGTGGGTTGAGTGTTTCTGGAAAAACAATTTTCACCAAATAATTTGTGTTAGTATCTGTCACGGTGGTTCATTTACCTAGAAATATAATACCCCTTGTGTGAGTGTGTATACAACCCTCTTAGTTCTAACTTCAGGATAGATGTTGCGTCAAACTTTGATGTTGTGTACTGCTACTTCTTATTTGTAAATAGAACAACAATTAGTTGGCTTCTTTCTTGGTTCGTCTACATGCTTGCATGTAAATGACATGTGACTTTTGACATCTGAAACATCCGACAAGTAATGAAATGTATAATATAACCTTTAGCAAATAAAACAAAATTTTAATTCATAAAATATTGTTTACCGTTTCTTGAAATTTGCCTTAACTTTAGCCTGTGTACGCTTGACTGAATGACACATTGTTCCTTAACTCTTTTATACTACAATTTAGTAGATCGCGACAAATTACAACACCTCAGACATATTAAAAGTTCTTTGTAGGAATGTTTCAACCTAGTTGCCTCCTATTTTTTTTTAGTTTGAGTAGACATTTTGACTGGACGACAGATAAAACATTAATTAATAAACCTTCTTTAATGCTCCGTATAGATTTTAGCTTTTCTGTAGTGCCATACAATAATTATTTAAGGCATAATAGGATTTTCTTTGCCAAACTTTCCATTTAGATTCTTTACGACCAAGAACCGGGGAAAAACTTCCTCTCCTGGCTCATATTTCTCCCTTTATGTGTATCAATTTTTTAACTGGGCCTACTCGTTGAGAAGTGGACAATGCTAACAAATCGTTTAAAATATACCCTTCTAGAGTTGTATGTAGCAGAGCTAGCTTGCCAAGAAAAGGTGAATAATAAGAGAAGTAATCAAATATCATTTAATAAACATCGTTAACAACTTAGTCAAGTGGAGTAATGCATTTCTCGGCACGGTATACATAAACACCTTAGATTTCTGATTTATTAAAATACTTCGCTCTACTTCTAAAACCGCTAGCTTCCTCACTGTGTTATAGTTGGTACTGAGTTCTTCCTACCTCTACAATCTGGTTCCTTAGGGGATGATAAAATTAATAATAATACTGTGTAAATTATTCAAAGTGCCACCCGTTTCACCATTTTCCAGTGTTCTGTGAGTAACGATAATACCAAATTTTTCTTTCTGAAAACAGAATAAAATCTTAGAATTGTAATGTCTCTTAGTTCTAGCTCAATTAAATATTTAATTTTCAAATAAAATTGTAACGTAGAATTGGATGGTATTTATTTTCATTTATCAAAACTCTAGGGTTTACACCATTTTAATATAATTAACACATCAAAGACATTGTACGGTTCACAACCCAAAACCGGATACTTACATTTTCTTGTTGCTCGACTATAACGTGTTGTAAGAGTTTCATTTTTAATTATGATGCACTATACATCTTTGCCAACGAAAATGTTCAAATATTAGAGATAAACATTGCAAGGTCAGCGCTGATGCAATATAGCATTGTTTAAATGATATCTTAGACGTTTTAAAGTGGCTGTTAAGGAGATTGCATTACACGATAATACCGATTGCCAAAAATACTCACTTACCTTGGTCGCGTTGGTAGTCTAAGTTGTTGAATCACGTTCATGGTAATATAAAATGGAATCTTGAAAGTGAATTTCAGAGTTAGAAGAAGTAATGTGCACAATGCTGAAACGCCATATCAAACATTCAAGTAAATTCACGACTATCAAAAATCGAAAGTACAATGAAAAACGATCCGCTAGAAGTCCTAAATAGTTTAGTTCTCATAGCACCCTTTATTTGACAAAATAATTCTGCGTAAATGTGACTTTAAGTTCTTATTACCAATATACGAGGACTATTTTTTATTTTGAACCTAACAAGTAAGTAATATGTTTAGCGCAACTGTTACTATGCAAGTTCAATATAGGGGAAAATACTGCGACGTCTATCAACGCACTCAAATGTTATAAAATATTTAGCTTCAGTTTTTTGCGAATTTGCGCTATAGATTAACCCGCCAAGAATGTTGAAAATATGCTTTTAAGTTTCAGTTAGTTAATTTGGGTAATTCTTCGTTTTATATTGCAGGTCTCTTTTTTGTAGTTCTTCAGTCTCAAAGCTAGTAGGAATTTTTACTGCTGTTTCAACAGAATGTGACCTTAGTACTGCTCAATTTTTTTTGAATTCGGTTCAGTGACACACATTCTTTATTTTTCTCGAAATCCAGGAATATTTACATTAAAAAGTGCAGCACTTCGATTAGCGCTATGATGCAAATTATGTATACGAAAAATACAATATCTTTGCCATCATTCTTTTAAAAAATATGTACTGAGAATCTTAAGTTTGTTGGTGAGTCACCGCCATAGCATCGTGGTTACCAGCTTTGCTCCTCTGTCCTCGAATCCGGCGGGGCGAGTTCGAGTCTTGCTGAAAACTCTTGGACGTATGTGACGTTCTAATTTGTAAATACAGGGTGGCGCGGAGCCAACTGACATTTTTCCACTGGTCATATATTATATACGGAAGCAGGAAAAAAATAAGTAAAAGTGTCTATAAATACAAGCAAATGTGCAATTTACTTAACACCGATTACAAGGTTATTTATTGAAAACTACATCAGGCAGATGGCCTCCGTTTACATCAATGAATTGTTGCAAACGTTTCTGGTACACTGAGGTCGTGCGACCGAGCTGGCCAAGCAATTTCGCCGAAACGAGAGATAACAGTTCCGAACATTTTACCAACTACAACCATACTGTTTCGCGCGGTATGGGCTGTTGCCCCATCTTGCTAGAAATATAGGTTTTTAGGGCCAATGCCAAGCTGTCGTAATTTTTGTTCAACAAAGCCTTCTATCATAGTCATATAACGTTCTGAATCAACGGTCACTGTTTGTTCATTGGCATTTTCAAAAAAAATACGGGCCTATAATTGCGAAAGCACCGACCCCACACCAAACCCCCACTTTAGGAGAGTGCAACGGCTTTTCATGCAGTTTTTTAGGTTTCACTGATGACCAGTATCGCATGTTCTGTTTGTTTACCCAGCCGAAAACACCTGACTTTAGGAGAGTACAAGGGCTTTTCATGCAGTTCCTTAGGGCTTACTGATGACCAGTATCGCATGTTCTGTTTGTTTGCCCAGCCAGAAACATGACAATGTGCTTCGTCGGTCATTAACAAATTATTCAGAATGTCTGGGTTTTTCCGCAACAAACCACTCATGGTGGTGCAGAAAGCTTTTTGTCTCTTTCGTTAATTTGTTGCACAACTTGCAGTTTGTAAGGATGAAATTTTATCTCTTTCAGCATTCGATTTAAACTTCTTCTATTGATGCCTAAAATGCGAAATTGCTGGCGACCCGAACGATGAGGACTGCGTTCAACAGCTTCTCTCTCTTTCTGCTGGTTCTGGTGTCCGCACTGTTCGTGAGCTCCATGCTTCAAGTCTAACACGCTACCAGCTTCTTCAAATTTCTTCACCCAAGCCAATATGGTATTGCGAGATGGTACGTGACCATGTCGACCAATATTGAACTGTCGTCGATAAACACCCTTCACTTCCGTGACAGAATTTGTTTTGTAGTAACTACAAACACAGGTAACACGGTGTTGCACGTTCCAATACTTAATTTAATATTATATCGTTGAATTGAAATAGTCAAAAGATTATTTGATCTGGGCCCTGTTATTCAATTGCAGTTAACATTTTTACAATTACCATTTTTGTCTAGTTATGTACAGTAGCGGTCTTGGTGATCTTTAGTTTTAATTTTTATAACTTTCTTTAAAATCAAGTTTTTGACTTGAAATTCAGGCTCAATGTAGACAAATTAGTTAGTAATGGTATTTGATGGAGCCGCAGTGACTCGGTGGTTAAGATCATCGTTCCTCTATCATCGAGCCGGCGCGGGCGAGTTCGAGTCTCGCTCAACCCATGGGTGTGTGTGAATGCCCTAGAATAAGTGCACGTTAGCGGACACAATAAGCCCTTGACGCCGCAGTGCCTATAAGTGCACAAAAAAATGAACGTAATGACAACTTATTGTGCTTCACAAATCATGAATTACTGATAGAGCCTGTGCTATAAGGTCCGTTCATTTTGGGGTATTATGATCAACCATTGGTAAAGCTTCTTGTGGTTGTATATCATATGACGATTCATAGCTGTACGAGGTAACAGATTGTGGAGAAAATACTGTTGAATTCGTGCTGCTGCTCGACAAAGGAATTTCTGTGCACAAATTACTTTGTTTCATAGTTTTATAGTTTCATAGTTTTTAGTCTGTAACTTGTTAATAGCACCTGTATTTCACTCTGCGCCAATTTTTTCAAGCATTTTCAAGAGGAATGCAACGCTGAGGCCAAAAAGTTTGAATTCATTATATTGTTCGTCTTCAACCTTCATAAGAGACCCGGCCAAGTTCTTAAGATCACTGACACATGAAGCAACTTCTTTGTCTCTACTATTTAATAACTTCCTACGCTTTGGTGCAGGTCCGGGACTTGTGGCATGAGTCTGTTTGTTCATTTGATTTTCACACAGATTATTTTTTCTTCCTTGCCTTGATTCCACTTGCATATCTTGCCCCTCTTGGACTAGAGAGTCCTCTTGGGTTTCAGATTATTTTATTAAGATACCTTTTGATGCATTTGCGACTTTTCCTCATCGTGTGGTTCTCCGTCATTCTGCAAAATAATAATTATACTTATAACTAAACTAAACTATTAATAGTATTAAATTAAATTTCATATGACATTTCTTTGTTACAGGTACCAGAGACTCGAAAGAAATGGAAAACTATAGAACGCGATTTCAACACTCGTTGGAATTTTCCAGTGTGCTACGGAGCAATCGACGGGAAACATGTCAACATTGCGGTACCGAATATTTTAACTATAAAAAGCAAAACACCATTATCTTACTAGCTATTATTGATGGGAATTACTGTTTTCGATTCATTGACGTATGATGTAATGGAAAGGCATTGGATGGAGGGGTTTTTGCTCGAATATATTTCTACAGCTTTGGAGAACATTTTGCCAGATGAAGGATTTATTGTTGGGGTATAAAAATCCTATTTACTCAAACTATTATCGTTAAGTTATTGATAATGTCACTATCACTAACGGTTTCGTCTTTAATCATTTTGATAAGATCATTAATTTTTGCTAGCACTTTACAATAATTCTTAGCAGCTGATTCATCGGCGGACGCGGCCTCGCCTTGTATCTTCACATTGTGAGTGCGTGTCGCCGTAAAAATCCAGCTAACCAGCCATTGTTCGCAAAAAAATTCAGGTTTTCAATGTGGAATGACGAATTAGACGGTTCTAAATCCTTCAGCTGATTGAAATACTATTTAGCTTTCTCTTAATTAAATCTGTCAATGGCGATCGGTTTTCGAGTTGAGTCTTTAATCCAAAAGATGAGAGCCTTTTCCATTTTCTCTATTACAGTATTTCTAGAGTATTGTCCTCTTTTACTGCTTTCGTTTGATGCATTTATTTTACTTGCACATTTTTGTATGTCTCTTATAGTTTACTCATCTAATTTAAATGCATTAGTAACAGCTATGGGTCCTTCAGCATCTGTTAATCTATTTAATATTGCAATTTTAGTCTTTCTTTTGGTAGAATTATTCATTTTAAGAGCCAGAGTGGTGCTGTGTTTGAGGGACGGGTTATGATGCTGGCGGGCCGGGTTCAATTCCCGGTGCTCTCTGATGCCTGGCGGGTGACCTACTCAGTGACTAAAAATAATTAAGTACCTGCGTTCACTCGAACAAGGAGTAATAATGGCGATCGTCTAAGACGCGGTGCTTGTCACATCGCCCATCATTAGAGATGGTGCGCAACGACCAGGCAGAGAGAGCGAACGTACGAGAGCCTTAACCTCTCAATTCGCAGGTCGTGCTCCCACGCGAGGCGTAGAGCCTTACCATTGTTATTATTCATTTTAAGGGGACCTTCTACATTAGAAGTTCAAAAAATCTATTGTTTGTTTTGCTTAAATCAGTAGTATTTCATCTGTAGAATATGCTCCTAAAATCTCAAGTCTGAATTCAAACTGTAAGAGGTCGGAATATCCATGTGTAGTGCGCGTGCTCCGAGCGCTCCGAGCAGAGCGGCAGGTAAGAATCTCTAACGGTCGGGAGGGGAGAAGGTACGCTGCCTGTTGGCGTTCATTATAAAATCACATAGTCTACAGTACGTGCCCTAAAACCGTTTTTAAAGTGCTCTTAGTATATTTGATGCCAATCAAGTCTGTAGAATAACGACCGTTACCGCGCGCGCACATGTATTCTGGTTTCAAGTTTGTTTACTGTTTGCTTTTCTTTCGAGTTATTAGTTAATTCTAATATGTCTTCGTATCCGAAAGGAGGACAATACGATAACTCTCGAGCAGCAAGGCCGAAGAAACGACGGTTTTATGGAAGGCAAAACGAAGACGACAGCAACGAGTCCGCCGAGGAAGGCTCATCGGCTCGTAAGTTGTTTACAGCCTATAGTAAAGACGCGTGTGTGAAACTTGCGCATTTTTACCGAATCATAGAGTTAGTGTTTTCGCAGCTATTTCGGAAATTGGAATTTGCAAAATTTCCAATTTGAATTTCGAAGAAACTGGAAATCGTGGCCTTGGCTTCAAAATTGCAATGAAATGTTCGTGTGATTGATTCGGTACCACTACGAAATCAAGTCATCGTGTTATATTTGCTATGAGACTATTGGGCGTCGGATTACAAGGCTGGAACTTGTTTTTGTCGATCATAGATATTAGCAAGGGACTAAGCATAAATACCTACGAAAGAGTGATTCAGCATATCCATGAAGCTGCAAAGACTATTTTTGATGCTATGTGTTTAAGAGTTGTGGAGTAGGAGAGACAATAAAATGAAAAAGAAGAAAGATTAATCAATAATTTTACAGTTTCCGGCGACGGAAGTTGGAAAAGGGGGTTTACATCCAAATACGGCGTTACAACCTTGATTGCTTTTTACAGCGGTAAAGTTATTGATCTTGTCGTAAAAAGTAGTTTTTGCCAGTCGTGTTTATCTTGGAAAGGAAAAGAGAATACAGAAGAGTTTAAAGATTGGTACGAGGAACATGAGGAGGAGTGTTCAGCAAATCATGAGGGAAGTCGACTCGATAAAAGAAATGTTCTCTGTTTCCGAAGATAAGTACGGTGTGCGTTATATACATTATATAGGAGACGACTATTCGAAAATTTTTAAAGCGATACTAGATTTGAATCCATATGTAGATTATTACCCTGTAGTTAAAAGCGATTGTGTGAATCATGTGGAAAAACGTATGGGTTCCAGGCTTCGCAATATAAAAAAGGAAAAGAAGCTCGGCGGCAAAGGGAAATTGACTGACAGCCTTATAAAAAAAATTACCAAATATTATGGTCTCGCCATTATGAAGAACAGTGATTCTGTAGAAAATATGGAGCGTAGTATAATGGGAACCTATCTACATATGATTTCCGCCGATGAAAAACCAAGGCATGAGAACTGTCCCGCGGGAGAAAGCAGCTGGTGCAAGTATCCACCCCCCCTCAATAAAGATGTTGCTAAAAATATCTTGCCAATATTCCAAGATTTATCTCAAAACGATTTGCTCCAACGGTGTATTGGTGGACATACACAAAACGCAAATGAAAGTTTGAATGCCACCGTTTGGCGAATGGCACTAAAACATCGTCACTACGGCAGAAAAGTTATTGAAATTGCAGCTTGGATTGCTGCTGGCATTTTCAATGAAGTATATTTATCAGTCTTACGTGTTATGTCAATGTCAGATATAGTTATTGGGCCCACTTGTCGAGACCTGGTCAATACAGTAAACACCAAACGAACAAGCAGTCAAAATCGTCGCAGTAAGAAACTTACGCCGGCTATCAGGAATTTGAAGACACGGCAACAAATGAACTGTACGAGGAAGAAGAAGGTCTTTTATATGGAGCAGGGATAGCAGATTAACCGAACAGTATAGGTAAATAAACGATAATAAGCTTTTATGAACCATTTTTTTGTACGAAAAACCACATTTTTTGACACGGTGGGCAAGATTAAAAAAATTACTCAATGGATCATCTTGATTTTTTTTAAATTAACGCTTATTTAATTGCCTTCAATATGAATTAAAGCATTTTAGTAAAATTATTTAAAAAATTATTAACAAATAAGAACCAATTTAAAAAAAATTTTATTAATCAGCCATTACATAACTTTTTTTAAATAAATTCATGGGTTCCTTTAATTCAACTAGAAGCTATACACACGAAGTTTACGAAGAAAATTTATTTTTGTGTTTCAGATAATTCTACAAGGCGCTACCATGCCCACCGTCCAGACGAAATTTTCCAAAACCGTTGAACATATTTGTTTGTAACTTAGAGTAGAAGCAACAAAATCTAATAAAAAAAATTCTTGTGTATGCCTTAAGATATGTACAATAATCTGTTAAAATTTCAAAAAGATCCATCATGCAGTTTTCTTACAAAACAATCATAAAAAGTGCTTTTTTGGTCTTCTAATGTAGAAGGTCCCCTTAAGGGAGTACTCATGTCTAAAAATAAAATAAAAATCATAAAAATTATATCTAAACAGGAAAAATAATTAATTTACCGTTAATCTCACTATAAAATGAACCATTTGTAGATTTTGTTATGAAATTCCACTTTTGAACAAATACCTTTGTGCAAGGACAAGAGTGGATAACAGACGAGATTTTGAACTTAATGGAACAAAGAAGAAGATACAAAAATCGAAATAAAAACATGTACCAAAATCTACAGAGGGAAATACGAAGCAAAATAAGAGCAGCAAAAGAACAGTATTACGCTGAAAAATGTAAAGAAATATAAAACCTTCAAATTAAGCATGACATGTTTAACCTACATAAAAAAGTAAAGGAAATAGCTGGTACAACACGTAAAAAGAATGCCAACATACTAGTAAACAAGGAGGGAAATATAATAACAGAAAATACTATGAAATTGTGTAGGTGGAAAGAATATATAGAAGAATTATTCAGAGATCAGAGAGAAGAAAACCAGAACATACACACACCCAACCAAGATATAGGACCAGACATAACAAAAAGCGAAATAATACACGCAATGAAAACAATGAAAAATCGTAAAGCCCCAGGCCCAGATGAAATACCAAGTGAACTCCTACAACTAATTGACGAAGAGAATCTAGATATACTGGTAAATCTATTCAACATAATATATAAAAACGGAATTATACCTCAAGAAATGTTAATCTCAACGTTTGTATGTATACCAAAGAAAGCTAATGCCAAAGAATGCTGTGATTACCGCACTATAAGTCTTATGTCTCACACACTAAAAATTCTCTTAAAAATCATTCACTCTAGGATACACCGGAAACTAGAAGCAGATATCAGTGAAACACAGTTTGGTTTTCAAAATGGAGTGGGGACAAGAGAAGCATTATTTGCATTCAACGTGCTTATTCAGAGATGCTTGGATGTTAACCAAAATGTATATCTATACTTTATAGACTATAATAAAGCCTTTGATAGAGTTAGACACGGTGCACTCATAGAAACTCTCAAAAATAAGAAATTAGATTATCAAGATATAAGACTAATATCAAACTTATATTACAGCCAGAAGGCTACAGTACGAATAGGAAACGAAACATCAGAAGCAACTGAAATTCAAAGAGGTGTCAGGCAGGGTTGTGTTCTGTCGCCCAGTCTATTTAACGCCTACTCAGAGGAAATAATGAAAAAAGCCCTGGAATCTGAAACTGCGGGAATAAAGGTAAATGGAAGACCAATAAACAACCTAAGATATGCAGATGATACCGTAATTATTACTGAAAACTTAGAAGATCTAGAAAGGGTAATGAATAAAGTAATTGACTATAGTGAGGAATACGGCTTATCACTCAATATCAAAAAGACGAAGTTTATGAAGATCAGTAAAAACAATAACAACAACGACAGCTTAAGAATTAGAGGAGAACAGATAGAAAGAGTCAAGAAATACACTTACTTAGGAAGTCTAATTACAGAAAACAACGACTACACGGCAGAAATAAGATCAAGAGTAGAAAAGGCAAGAGCTAATTTTCTAAAATGAGAAACGTCTTCTGTAGTAAGGATCTGTCGTTACCATTAAAAATACGACTGCTCAGATAGCTATGTGTTTAGTGTACTTTGTATGGTATGGAAGCGTGGACGTTAAATCAAGCCGCATTAAACAAACTTGACTCCTTCGAGATGTGGACTTACCGGAGGATTTTAAGAGTATCGTGGACGGATAGAATGACAAATCTGGAGGTACTGAGAAGAATGGGAAAGGAGAAGGAAATTACAAATACAGTCAAAGAAAGAAAACGCCAATATCTGGGACATATCATGCGTGGAGAACGGTACAACATACTACGACTTATAATACAGGGCAAGATCATGGGAAAAAGAAGCGTTGGTAGAAGACGAATGTCATGGCTGCGCAATCTACGAGAATGGTTTGGCTGCAGCTCTGGTCAACTGTTTCGAATAGCAATATCAAAAATTAGAATAGCCAATATGATTGCCAACCTCCGAAGCGGAGATGGCACTTGAAGAAGAAGAAGGACGTTTTTATCTGCCGTACGATATGCTTCGTCTTTCCTCAAGCGTCTCTCGTTGGAGACTGCCGTCGTCAACCGCCAGCGTCGATCTCGACGACTTCTCCCCCCCAAAAAAACAAAAAGTCATCTACGATCGCGACAAACCGCGATATCGCACCCCTTGCCACGCACCCGTGTCTTAGACATGTGTTCGACAGCGGGCTACAAGGGCACGCTGGCTCGCGCCTAGTTTGTAATACGATACCCCGGGACACCCGGGTCGACAAAAACACTCAAATCTTGCTACACCTTAACCCTGCTGTTAGATTAAAAAAAATATGCGAATCCTGTATTAAGAGATCATTTGGTCCAAATTACGTACATACAAATTTAATCCTATTTTCGCATGTAATATGATTGAATACTTTAATGCAAATCATAAACGTAATTACAAACCATTGATAATTTAACTAACAACCCGTTTATCGGTTATTTATGCGCTGTCATATAGTTTTACTAGCTTAAACATCCAGGTTGTTTGTGTTATTGCACTTGTTGCTGTCACGAAGCCACCTTGTAAAGTAAATTCACTTGGCTGACTTGTATAAAGTTGTGGGATTCCCCTTTTCATTTGTCTATGAAAACGTATGCATACGCACACTGTTTTGTTTAGTTTGCGATTTGATCTCGTAACAGTTGCGTGGTTTTTATACATTAAGAAAAAATGGAAAGACAACGTTATTTGAATGAGGATGATATTTATGCAGTGCTCAATTCAGAAAGTGACTCTGATATTTCAGACTCTGATATTGAATGTGTTTCAGAAAATGATGATATAAGTGATTTTGAAAGAGAAAGTGAACCAGATGTGGCTTCAATTAGTGCTGACCCATTGTTTATAACAAAAAAACCAAATGGTGTGGAGTGCTAATCCATTACAACAACCCATTGGAACTTCTGCTCAGAATATTATTACAGTATAGCCGGGCCCAACTAGATTTGCAACATATAGATGCAATGATATACTATCAACATTTTTGTGTTTTTCCACCTTCAATAGAAAGAATAATCGTCGAAAACACAAATATTTATGGCACAGTGAAATTTAATGACAAATGAGCAGATATTGATGAAGACACAATTCGTGCTTATATTGCTATTCTCATTCTTGCAGGAGTATATCGGTATGTATATTCTTGTTTCATTTATTTAACATGATTGATATGTAAAATTTGTACATGACAGTGGAAGAAACGAAGATGTTCATGGCCTATTTGATGCAAATTTTGGTCGCCCAATTTTCCGTGCAATAATGTCTGAAGGTGCTTTCCACATGATTACAAGTGCACTCCGCTTTGATAATGTTGCAAGTGGAGCGAAGCAGAAAGCGGAGATTGTTTCCTACTACAATTCAACAAAAGGTATGCTTTGATGCTTGTCGTCTACATATATACTCTTTTCTGAGATCGATGCTTCATGGGTACCGGCTGATCGAAATCGCCGGAGATCAGAGTTTTTGCGAAAACTAGCACTTTGTTTGGCAAACGCGCATATGATGAAACGAAGTAGATTACCACAACAGTTTTCAGCGAAGTTATTGACTGATATACAAACCTCATCTTCAATTTCCGCGAATTCATCAAAAATTGCTTCTTGTAAAGCGGGGGCAAGAAAGCGGGGAATCTGTAGTTGCTGTAAGGCTAAATCTGACATAAAATGCTTCACTTGCGAAAGTTTTATTTGCAAAATAAACCGGAAAATATTTTGTATAGCATGTAATGAAAAACACTTTCAGTAAAATAATATTTTTCTTGTAAATAAACGCAACAAAAGCTTCGTATTTTGTATTCCATTAAATTGATATATTCACTGAACCAAATGGTCCCCGATAAAAGATTAGTAACTTTTTAATTTTTTCCGTACAGCTTTAAATTAGATGCCTAATATTTTGAAAATAATATTGCTACAAAAATAAAACACGTGAGTCAAAACTTCAAAACAATATATTACACCGTTCAAAAGTTATTGAGATAACAAAAAAAAAATTTGGACCAAATGGAGGGTTAATGGTCAAAAGATATGCATGTACGCACTTTGAAAGTACGTAATTAACTGATGTTACTACCTGGTGTAATATGTATGGACATATTGAAATTGGCTGACGCAATATGTACATATATTGTATATCATATGCATTGTATCAGTTTATATGTGTACACTGATAGAAAACATTACAATGGTATTATAATACCAACACCGTTAGTATTCATATACCGCATGAAACAAATCCACAAAAAATGCACAAGAAAAACCGCACAAGAACTGGTTTGATTGTACGCATTTTCAAACATCAAAGCGGGTAAAACCCCAATTTAAACTAAAATGTAAAAGGCAAGATTCTGCTGCAACATTACCAAATATCAAAACTATAACTTTAATACTTAGTTGCAAAACCCTTGGCTTGAATTCTGTGCGGCATGAAGTTAGTCAAACTTTTCGCTTGATTTTGCGCTTTGACACTTTTAAGGCTTCCCTCAAGCTCGTCCCACTTGTGTTCGATCGGATCCAGGTCCGGAGACTGCGATGAGCACGGCAGAAAAAAGGGGACTGTGCTGGCCTCTCCTGCAGAAAACGAGAACGGTGCTTGGAATCATTGTCATGCTGTAAAATGTAACCTCGACGAGCTGTGATTCGTAAACAGGGCCATCAAAATCTGCCACGATGCCCAAGTACGTCTTGGCGACATGGTTCCTTCGATGAGTTGAAGGAGACCTATTTCTTTGCCACAAAAAGACGCATGCATAATTATGACAGAACCACCTCCCTGTTTGGCCATCGGAAGCTATTGCTTCGGGTCCTATTGCTAGCTTACAGCACGTCGAATCTGTACTGAACAGCATAAACTTCGATTTAACGATCCAGACGGCCTTCTTCCATTACTGAATAGTCCAATCTTTGTGGGCCTGTCTCATTTCAGTCGTGTCTTGCGATCCTTCAGCGAGATTAGCGGCTTCTTGGCAGGTCGGTATCCATGCTGTCCCGTATGTTAAAGCCGACGCCGGACAGTACAGACTGAGAGATTCAGGCCTTCTGAAATCGAAATTTAGCGGAAAATATCAGCCGCAGTGAGGCAAGGGTTACTTCTAGAGATTCAAAGTATGTTCCGATCGATGATGTAAGATGACCCGAGGCCGACTTGGACCTTGTACTTCTCCCAAAACCTTCTGTATAGTCCGTTCGGAAACGTAAGAGATGCATTCAAGTTATAACACTTCCGATTTTTTTTCTCACAAACTAATCACACGAATTATATGAAACTTGTGTCACTTTTCGACGTAATCTCCCTGCATCTGTACACATTTTTCTCAACGTCGACGCCACGATTTCATAGCCGCTGTGAGCGCTTCTTTAAACGTGTGTTTTGCCTAATGGAAAATCGCTGATTTAATAGCGGGACGACTAGTGAATTTGCGACCACCGGCAGTGTCTTTCATTGTTGAACACAGCTAAAAGTCACTATGAGCCAAGTCAGGTGAGTAGAAATCATTACAAAGTTGTCAGTATTTGTGATTTTAAGTAACAAAAACAGTCCTCACTCTCCGCTGCCACTAGAGTCCTGTGTGCCGTGTAGTGCTACCATTTCTGTCACGCATTCACAAAAAATGCGCGCGTATTTTGAAACAAACAACATGCTTCTATCTGTTTGCAGTCTTGAGAAAAAAATTTGGAGGTGTTATAACTTGAATACACTCGTACATGGTCGCAAGCTGCTTCGTTGTCACGCTGTCCAAGCGCTCGCGAACTATTGCGTCTAGCTGGTGCTGCCGGAGGTCTCGTGTCCAAATTTGAAATTAAAACCTCACTTTTAAGGAAAGTTGTAGCCAAAAAACCAAAATCGAATAAAGCGAAGACCGCTACTGTACATTCGAAATAAGCCTGGTTTGCATTACACCAGCATGACAATTTTTGCACTTTATCTTAGCAGATTATTTAAATACTAAAAGCCAGCTGCCAATTTTATCACAAAATTGCTTATTAAGAGAATTATTTTAACGGGAACGAATAACAGCATCTAAAAACATTACATTCGTAAGAAATGGCCGAGTAAGCTGCAGCACAGAACGCTAAAATTTGCGGATAAAAAAAACGAAAAAGTAAGGTCAATCAAAGAAACTTTGAATAGGTTATAACTATCACACTTTAAAATCGTATATTTATTGTTATCGACGTGTAATAAATTTTTAAAAAACTACATTGTAACAGAAATAACGGATCACAATATCGAGAACTTTACAGAGTGATCGATCACCGTTCACGATATTTTTAGCGGCGCCCTTGCGTTCAAATTTCGGAACCCTCTGGTTCATTCTAAAACTGAGCGCTTGAATATAAGACGGAGGTGAAAAAGTCATGCAGCAAACAGTGACACAAATAAATTAATGTTATAGTAAGCGTCGTAAAGTACCAATTAGTTGTTTCATAAAAGGTGGAGAACGCATCAAGCGAAATTGTTTGGTATGCTCAAATTCAACCGGACGAGTGTTTTGTGCGCCGTGCAAACTTTATAGAAAAACAACCATCCTAGCTGATAGAGGGAGAATAATCATATAATAAAGGATCGCGGTAATAACTGTAATGAGTGAATTGTAAAATAGTAAAAACAATACAAAACACTTGGTGTTGTCAAAATGTTCTCTTAAGAACTGTTAAAGTTGTAAAGCTTTTAGCTTTCCTTAGTCTACCAATGCATGACGATAATAAAATGTTAGACTTTATAAGAAATGGTAACTTAGAATTTAAAAATCCTACCCTTTCATGGCCTAACATGTAGTAAAATTACAAAATAACAGAAGAGGTGCTCCCTCTTACTTAACAAATACAAGTGTCAAATTCAGTATACAGTTACCGGACCAAGTTAAGGCAGATATTGTTCATAAATGTGAAGTATTATTCTGTAATTGTACACATAGCGTCAAATGTGTAGCATATACGAGAGTCATTCAATAATTAAAAAGACAAATTGGAGTGGAGAAAAGACTGTTGGTAGTACAAGTTTGATACATTTAGGATCTTAAGTTGGCCTCACTAGGATGAGTTCTAATCAGCTGATTGATCAGCATTGCTCTATTTATAACCTTAAAATTAAGTTAAACGATGTCGGGTCTTCTTGAAAATTCCTCGTTGGTTGAACAACGTTCTGTGATTTGTTTTTTGATTGCTGATGGTGAAAAACCAGCTAATGTATACTCTAGAATGACTAATGTGTGTGGTGAAAGTTGTATAAACAGTGGAAATTTTTACAAGTTTGTAGAACAGTTCAAAAGTGGTCGAGAATCAGTGTCTGTCGAACACCGTTCTGGCCGGCCCATTGAAGTTTTAACTTCCTCACTTGAAACTCGAATTGATGACATTATTTTTAACAGCCAATACTACTCAGATATGCTTTTGAAGAAGGTGAAGCCAGCCATGAGGGAGAAATTTGTGGGAAATTGGCTTCGACACCAAGGCAAAGAGTTCTTTGCAGCCGGTATAAAAAAGCTAGTAACCCGTTAGGACAAGTGCATAAATGTTGATGGGGATTATGTTGAAAGTAGGAAAAGTCTTATTTTGTAGAAATTTTGTAGAGGTCAGTTTGTCTCTTTAATTATCGAATGACCCTTGTAGATCAACTAGCTTTTGTAGTACTTCATTGCTACCTACAAGAATTTTTTGACATTTATTCATAACTATGGCCATAAAGGTAGAAATATGGCGAATGCTGTAATGTAGACCGCAGATGTTGTAGGTCTTGATCTAAATAACTGAAGAAGACATAACTATGACAATGCTAATCAAATGTTTTCCGGCTCAAATAAAAGAAATAAACCCTCTGGTCACATACATCTCTACATCTTATGTATTTTTTGAAAATCAACTTAGTACAAAAAGAATAATCTATACAGAAATACATAAGGATTTTGGATTCAATGGGAAATCACTCAAATGGAAAACGACAAAATACGACAGAGGGCAAATCAGCTATTGAAAGGTATGTTTCCAATTTAGATAAAACATTTCCTGAAGAACGTGTATATTTAACAGTATTTTGAACAATTAATATAACTGTTGATAAAAAAGATAAGAATACCAACCCAAAAACACAATTAGAGCCACAACGACTTCTAAAAGTATTGAAGTTATGGAACGTAGAGTCTACTTTTCGCAATACTGCTTTTCTAATAATTTTGTATGACAATTACTGGAAAACGATCCTTTCCAGCTCCTCACACTGCGACAAACTTTTATTAATGTTAAAACAGAAAAATGATCGGCCTTGCACTTTTATTTATTGAAAGTGAGTTTCTGCAGTCTTTCGTTTAATTATATAATCCAGAATTTTGCTGATTATAAAGGTGGAAAAGAAAGTGTTTTAAGATATAACCACATGTTTAAGTGTTTACACATTAGGATCTGATTTGCCATACGCAAGTATTTTCAAGTAGTACGACAGGTAAAATCAAAATAGATTAAGTCTGGTCATCAGACAGCCTATGCAGCAGAATAACTTGGCCTAATATATCTGTTATTAAGATAATAGCGCATAGTAATCGTAAAATAAGCTAAAATCGATAATTACCCACATGACCTGTCGTACTGCCAATAATACACCTTCAAGCAGTAGAGGAATTGCATATACACAAGGTCACTGATGTGCTGTAGAAGTACATACATAATAATTTCAGCCAATAATTGATTTTAAACCGTCCTTGATGATAAAATTCGACCATTTTAGGGAAACGTTATATACCCTGTTGTGAAAATTGATAATGTTATTCTTATCGAAGGTCACTTTCATCTGTAAAGGGGATTAACGAGAAAAATTTTATAATGGTAGTATCCTGTTGCATCTCCTGAAAATACTAACACGTTACAAGTGGTTGGGATAGTAATGGTTCTCATGTAGGTTGGCTGCATCTATTGCGAATTGGCAACCCTGCATGTTCTAGGTGTGTTCTGTCAATTTGTATCATAAAGTTTGACATACGGATTATCTTAAGAACAATGCATCGATCAACTCACTTCGACTTTTGGCGATAAAGCCCCACACAGAGCTGCTGTATATCGTTTTTCCAAAGAATTTAAAGAAGACCGTGCAAAATCGGCCATGGTGTCAGCAAACATTGATGCCGTGCGCGAATTAATAAAGCAAGATCGTCATGTAATTTATTGTAAAATTTAGGTACCCTTAGCCATTAGTATGACTAGCATACAGTTGATACTGCATGAATATTTAACTGTGAAAAAGATGTGTGCGCGTTGGATCCCGCATAAGTTAACGATCGTGTCGATTGGTAAAAAGGAAGGCCCAAGAAATACTTCAAACCCCGTTTATAACATCGTCATAGGTGACAAACCTTGAATTCATGCGAACGAGTCAAAGGTAAACCGCAGTCGACTGTATAGGTCATCCAATGTGAGCTAAATCCAACAACATTCGTTCGTGCTCAAAGCAATTTGAAACAAATGGTCGTCTGCTTTTTTGGAAAAGCTAAACATGTCACAATCGTGATTAGAAGATAGTAAGACGGTCACTTCTGAATAGTAGTTTTACACGTAATGAACGAACTGCATGAAGGCGATTGGAGTATTCAAAATCTGATTTGCTATAAGAAAATGCTACGAAAATTAGTTCCAATGTATGCAACAATGTATCGATCGCCAGGAAGAATATTTTGAAAAACAATGAAAAATTTTTCTACATTAAACATTTGTTTTTGTTAGCTTTTTATAATATACATCGTGCAGTCCACGTAGCACAATACTGCACTGATGGTTTACTTGTACTGAAATTATCTTTAACGTCTGTCTTTTACCTTTGCCATCAAACGACTGTTTCGCGCCAAATTTTTATTGCTTGAATGCTATTTATAGGGGTAAATTTATTGGTAAGTCTGTGTGGCTTCCCGACCACTTTAGTTTGTTCATCCATATTGTCTCTACTTGTTCTTGATATAAATTTTACAATACAAATTTGTTTAGAAGTAGATCTACAGGTGAAAAGTATACCTACAAATATACCGCCGTAAGTAAACTTCTGAATGTGGTTTTATTCTTACATAGCCACCTCATGTAAGAACTACTTTAATAATTTATCCACACTGAGACTACTGCTTGATTTCCCTGGTTACTTGGAACCGACCTATAGCTTCGTTGTATGATATTCAGCTAAAGAGACATGAGATAATAAAATCTCAATAATAAGGTGACCACCGTAATTTTGGCAAAATAAATATATAGACAAAATGTTTGTTTTTTATTGCGAGCTATCGCGCAATTACCTATTATGTGGTCCAATTGCCTTCATTAGTGATTATAATTTTAAAACTTTTCTAGGCTTTCAGCAAGATCTTCTACATAATTATTTGGCAAAGATCATCTTTTTAATTTGAAATGCCAGCTACTCCACCGACTTTACTTTGAACTTCACTTTTAGGTAGTTCCGTATAGTTGCAATTTTACTTTCATGGCGTAAGGTCGTACTCGGTCCGCTCCGCGCAAGAAAGTGTGAAGTGTGGTCGCTTATCGGGTGCGATAAATGCGAGGCCACCAGCCTAAGTTCTGAAAGTAACTAAAATACAGCAAAAGTTACTAAGCCTCCTCTTATATACATATATGGGTTTACAAACTACAATAGAATGATTGATGACATTGCTAAAGTTATTAAGAACGAGCAATACCACGGCAAACCACTTGTGAACAATACAGTAAAAATCAATCCGCTTACTTCAGACAGCTATAGAAAAATTATTAGACACGTGAAGAAAAACTGATCCACCACACCTATCGGCACAAAAAAAGAGCGGCCATACAGAGCGGTGATCATATATCTCCATCACACCATTCCGACTGACACAATTAAAGAAGAACTCCAAAAATTTAACCATAAAGTTCGAAATATAATGAACATAAGGCAAAGGATTAACAAGGATCCGTTTTCACTTTTCTATGTAGACCTGGAACCTGACCCAAACAATAAAAACATTTTTGATGTAAAATAACTGTTGAAGCCCTGCATAAAGGAAGAGATATTATTCAATGCACAAGATGCCAAAATTACGACCATTCGAGGGCTTACTGCCTGAAACAGTTCAAGTGAGTCAAATGTGGAGGTGACCACGACCCCAAATCATGTACAAATCCAAGAAGGTCGCCAGCCAACTGCGCTCTATGTGAGGACACCCATCCTGCTAATTATAAAGGGCGTTTAACATCCAAAAACTTAAAAATATGCATAACAAAGCAAATAGTCACACAACATCAAATAGAAGATTGATATCATCACAATAATCTAATCCTGTCCTAGCCACTTCGCCGCAACCCAACCTTATGCCAAATATAAACCACATGCAAACTTACAGTCAAATTGTCTAAGGAAGCCCCAACGAGCAAGCCAACTTAGGAGAACAATTAACCACCTTTCTAGCCGAATTTAAAAATAAGTTTTCTCAACTAACGAATCAAAACAACACTATGCTCAACTTGTTAACAACTGTCATAATCAAATTAACTCCATAATGGCCAATATACTACGAATCGGGACATGGAACGCGAATTGGTTAATAAACCATAAACAGGAATAAAGAGCTTTCTTACATCTGAATAAAATCGTCATTATTCTAGTGAGTGAAACCCATTTTACTGCAAGAACCATATTTTGATCACCAAATTATTCTATCTACAATACAGTGCACTGCCCATGCAGGATCCGCGGTTATCCTAAAAAATTCCATATCACATTATGAAGTGAAAAACTGCCAAACTAAATTCATACAAGCTGCAAATGTCAAAATCAACTCCTTTTGTTGGTTTTTTGTTGTCTCAGCTATCTACAGTCCTCCCATACATAACATATCCACTAATATAAAAGTTTATTCTCTACTCTGGGCAGTAAATTTCTTGCGGGTGACGACTGGAACACCAAGCAAACCCACTGAACTTCCAGAATTACACTAACAAAAGGTCGTAATCTATTACACTCAACCATGCAAAATAACTTCACCTGCACCCCTCTGGAGAACCCACTTATTGGCCGTCGGGCCCAAATAAACTTTCCGACTTGCTGGATTTTTATATCTCCCACGGTATAATTACAAATTGCATAATGGTAGAAGCAAACAATGACCTGTCGTCAGACCACTCGCCAGTCATAATAAACTTAAGTACCTCTACTATCAAAAAAAAAAAAAAAACTCAACCCCAAACTAGTGTCGACACAAACAAACTGGGAATATTTTCAAACAATACCCGGAAAACAGTAAAAATCGTAAACAACGAATAAAGAACCCTGATGATTTAGAAGCAGCGACTTATTTCACTGACATAATCCAAAAGGCTGTCTGGGAATCAACCCCTTCCGAAATAAACCATGAGAAACCTCTCACAGTTAAAGATCTGATTGCAGAAAAAGGAGAGCCGGAGAAAAGTGGCAGAGAACACAATCCTACTGATAAAAACTATCTACAATCGTCTAACACGTAAACTTCATAACCTGTTACAAAATGATAATTTTACTGAGTATTTAACAAACCTGAAACAAGAGAACCATTCAATCTGGAGAACACGAAGAACACGCAGTCTTAACGGTAGGTATAGAATACAATGTTTTAAAATTTTAAATACTGCACATTTACAATCTGTTGAACATCAACAATAAGTAAATAGTTTGGCTAATAGACATGCAATATCCTGTAAGAATAAAATCCACTGACTTCATTCTCGCTTAGTAAGATCGAACTGCGTCGGTGCTGAAGAGGTCACAAATTACACTGATCACTGAAATCGTATCTCTAAGTCTAATGGATCGTATCTTTTTAAACGTTGAATACACTGTTTTTAACGCAAATTTGCTGCCAGGATGTTGGGGTGAACACTAAGTTTTCTTAGATGCGTTGCACTAGCTCTGCGAATTTCCTCGTGTACGGTTGGGAGATGAAGATTGAAGAGTGTTAGCTATCGTCCTTACGACTTTATTTTGAAAGCGTTGGAGGATTTCCAAGTTGGAATTGCTGGCCGATCCCAGAGTTGGAGTCCGTATGTCCATATCGGTTTCATGATCGTTTTATACAGTAGCAACTTATTTTCTATGGATAAGGAGGATGTTCTTCCAATTAACCAGTACATTTGTCGGAATTTGAGCCCTAATTGCATTCGTTTTTTCATTATGTGTGTTTTCCATGTGAGGCGTCTGTCCAGATGAATTCCCAAGTATTTGACGTTATCCTGTTGAGGAATAGGTTCACTATTAAGTGTCACTGATGGGCAGGTTTCTGTTCGTAGTGTGAAGGTTGTTTGTACGGATTTTGTTTCGTTAACCTGTGTACGCCATAGTTGTAGCCAGGTATGGATTTTATTGAGAATTATTTGGAGGTAGTTAGAAGCTACACGAGGGTTTGAGTGTGATGCCAGCACTGCTGTATCATCGGCATAGGTGACTGTGAGTGTTTGAGGAATTGTGGGCAAATCTGGTGTATATATAAAGTAGAGAAGTGGTCCTAATATACTTCCCTGTGGCACTCCTGAGTATATTGGATGGAGGTCAGTCAATACTTTTCTTAGTTTGATTTGAAAAGTTTGTCCTTCTAGGTATGACCCGATAAGTTCATACATTTGTGGAAGATCCCTTCTAATTTTATAATTAGTCCCGTGTGCCAAACCTTATCGAAGGCTGGTCTAATGTCGAGGAATACAGCAGTGCAGTATTTTTTAAGATTCAAGTCGTAGTTTATTTTTGTCACTATTCGATGAACTTGTTCTATTGTACCGTGTCCTTCCCTGAAACCAAACTGATGTTGTGGGAGTATATTTCTGTCTGCAACAGTGGTTTGTATTTTTTGTAGAAGCAGTTTTTCAAATAGTTTAGAGACTATAGGTAGCAGACTAATTGGTCGGTAAGAGGTAACGTCCTCTGGGTTTTTTCCGGGCTTTGGAATCATTAGTATTTGCCAACTGTCCACTGTTCGGGGAATATTTTAAGTCTTAGAGCTGCATTGAATATATGTGTAATTAATTTAAAGCCATTTTCTGGCAATTGTTTTAATAGACCTGCCGTGAGTAAAACATATCCTGGTGCTTTATGCGGATTAAGACTTTTGACAGCAGTTATTACTTGTTTGACTTTTACAGGCTTTAGAGGAGGTTGTGCTTCGAGTGGTTCCGCTAATGTGTAATGAATTGTTTGTTCTTCTTCCACTGTGCAGGTTCTGGGTATTGGCTGGAACAGTGTAGACATGTAGTTTGCAAATGCTGCTGCTTTTTCTTCGTCGCTTCGAGCCCAACTACCATCTGGGAGCCTGATTGGGGGTATAGATATAGTTGGTCTTTTTAATTTCTTTGTTGCTCTCCAGAGTGAGGCATCTGTGGCTTCGTAAGGTGTGAAACTGGATAGGTAATTTGGTATTTCCTGGTTTTTGTGCTGTTTCAGGAGAGTTTTTAAATTTTGGGTAGCATGGTTAAAATTAGTTTTGTCTCGTGGGGATCTACTGTTTTGCCAAATTCGTCGAAGTCTTTGTTTTTCAGCTATTTTCTGTTTAATAAACAATGAGCAACGGTCAAGTGTACCCTGTTCTTCGTTGTCAGGAATTGCTTTCCAGGCAGCATCCTGTAAGGTTTAGTTGAGATGTTCCACCGTATTGAATAGATTAATGTCCGTTTTCGAAGGAATGTTTAATTTCACCTTTTCTTAGATGATCTCTGGAAAATACTCCCAGTTTGTTCGCTTACTATACAAAGTAGGACGGGTAGCTCTTGTTAGCATTTTTGCGCTGTATGTTAAATTATCGGGGAGTGGTCAGATGGAAGGTCTAGATTGGATTCGGCTTTGGTGTATCTATCAGATATTCCTTTAATTACACAAAAATCCAGGAGATCAGGAAGTTTTCGTCGACCGGTAGGACACTAGGTAGGCTGACCTGTTGATAGGTATTGAATATTGTTATTCTCAATGGATTTCAATATCTCTCTGCCTCTGGTGACCGTGGATCCCTAGATCCCCAAGTTTGGTGTTTTGTGTTATAGTCTCCTCCTACTATAAAGCGGCGTCCGAGCGTTTAGAAAAGTCGGTAAACTGGTGTTTAGTTATGTTGTGCTTGGGCGGGCAGTAAATTGCAGAGAATACTATTTTCTTGTTCTGTTCTTGTACAACGATGGTGGTAGCTTGTAAGGGTTCCTGGTGACATCTGGGAAGTTCATAGTGCTTTAAAGTATTTTTAACTATGAGTGCAGTTCCTGCGTGAGCAGTGTTGTCTGGATGATTGGTTGCGTAGGTTGTATATTTGGGTATTTTCATCTATGTCTTGTGGGTGAAATGTGTTTCCGATATCATCATAATATCAATGTTGTTGTTTATGAGGAATTGTTTGACTTCTAAAGTGTGTTGTGCTAATCCGTTGGCGTTCCAGATTACGATTTTTAAGGTGTTGTCCATTATTATTGAAATTTGCTGACCAGGGCTGTTAAAGGATTGAGCATAGTGTCCATTCTTTCCATCAGTTTGACCATCATTTTTTCTAGATTGATATCTGATGTAGGTGAATTTTTGTTTGGTAGTTGTGGTGTGGTAGTAGGCGGTTCTGGGCTGTATCTTTGCTTTTTTGTGAGTACGTCAGTCCCTGTTGTACTAATGAGTTTGAAGGAGGTGTAGTTTCAGCTTGGGGAAATTTTCGTTTTTGTATTTCCTTGGTTACTGTACATCCTCTATAATTAGCTGGGTGGTTGCCCTGACAATTAACGCATTTTACGTCTGTACTTTTAGTTTTTCGCGTACAGTCCTTGGTTAGGTATTCGCCGGCGCACTTCACGCATCGGACTGTTCTGTGGCAGTAATTTTTTGAATGTCCGTATCTTTGACATTTTTGGCATTGTATGTGGGTTCAAATAGTATTTTAGAGTGCATTAATAAATCAATTTTATAGATGTCTTTGTTATTGTCTTTTTGCTGAAGTTCTACAAAGAAGATGGGTAGCGAAAGTTTTGTGATTCTGTGTTTTATGTTATGAGTGTTCAATACTTGATGTCCGTGATTTGTAAGTTTCGTAGTACCACTTTATATTTTCTATCGGTTTTATTTCGAAACGAGTGAAACTCTGTATGTTTGTCTTTTAATACTTTAACAATGGTGTTGTAATGTTCGGCTTTGTGGAGCTGTATTTTGATTTGCGTGTTTCCTATTAGTTTGAGTGTGTATTGATCTTTTACTCTTTCTTTTAACATGTCGATAAAGGGTTTGGTATTATTAACTTCCTAAACAAATATTGGTGGTGGTTGTACTTCTTCCGTGCTGGTATTTTCGATCCGCTATTCTGCGAGAGGCTGATATCGGTTTGAGGTTTCTGTAGCGTTTAACCAGTAATTATCTGTTTTCGTTTGTTTCGAATGGCGATGTATGACATTATCAGAGCGTTTTGTGTTTTTTGGATTTGGCGTTTGCCAGAAATCGTCATTACTTGTTTGCATTGGAGTGATTGCTGAATGTTGATTTGTGTTTTGCGGTGAATAGTTTGGGAAATAATGCGGCATTACTTGAACTTGTGGCTGCAGTTGCGATTGTGGGACTAATATGGCTGTTGTAATTGATGTATCGGCAAATTTTGTTGAAATGTACCTTGATTGATTTGTTGGTCGTACGTCACAGGTTGTTGATTTTGCGGGTTCTGATACTCGTAATTCGGCCTTATTTCCGTGAAAAATTATTAAATATAAATAAAATTTATAGCTGACCTTTTACCTTAAATAGCACAGGCGGCCGGCGTGGAACTCCTCGGGAACCAATATCTCGAAGCGCACACACGTCCGTTGCTTTCGAAATATGAGTGTGGAATGATAGAATACAATAGAAAGAATTAAATAAATTTAAATGATTAGAAAGTAATTTTTCTTGCAGGTATATCGTCCCAATTTGCTAACGGAGGTTGGTAAGTACTTGTTTCTTTCTCTGTTTTTATCATTTTCTTCATTTAAATGAAACGTTATTGAGTTAAACAGTTTATTACAATTGGTCCTATAATGGTAGCAGTAATCGCCTAACTGATATAGGCAATAGACATAAATGTAGCAGAAAAATGAGTTATGAGTTATACGAAAAAGCTAGCTCTTTTTAGTGAGTGAGCAAACTGGATCTGATCCCAGAGGTGTCACTTTGCCTATCTCTAAGATCACGTACACCTAATCGACAGTCTTTTATAACAACTTACCCCAATCGCGCAATCATGGTTACGGTCTGGCTGGTACGTGGCAGAAGCCGCTTTAGTTAATTGTCCATAACGCTCAGCCTTATTTCGCACCCACAAACGCACATTTTTAACATCCTTAACGTCACCATTGCATGCCCCACTCAAATAACCATGAATTTCGATGAGCGTTTCACCAAGCAAGAGGAGAAAACGGATGATGACACTAAACAATGCGATGGTGGTAATTCGACATGTGCACATTGTATGGTGCTTCCATCTATATTACAGATTTACAACATTTTCCGCGCCTTTTAAAATTAACCGCATCTTTCTACCTACTCTCAATGCTGAGAAAAAAATTTGAAGACCTTAGAACTTGAACGTACCTCGTATAGTGTACAGTAAAATGTATTGATTTCCTGAAAGAATGATATGTGGCTCCGTAACATTTTCCCTATTTGTTAGGTTTTTTAAAATATAATATCAAATGACCATATATCTAACAGATTGTATACACATTTTTATTTTGACTTAGGTTCAAGTCTGTACAAGGAAGCGTTAAGGGTTCTTTAGTGGTTCTATGTCAAATGTTTATGATGTTTCTAACAGTATAGTCTTTTTTATGTCGGAAATTCAAATAAAGTAATGGAGGTTTCTTATAACAACCTTGTATGTTCTGTTCCCGTTTGGTTAATACACTTGGTGAACTGTTTTCTCATGTCGAATCTATTTACTTGTGTATATGAGAAAGATAAATTTATTTCTACTGTTTAGTTCGGCAAAAATAGCTCAATCTAACACTGCCGCTATTTTATTCTATTATAATTAAAACATAATCAGTCCAAAAGTTACTCTCTTATAAAAGGTCTACTGGATATAAAAATAATAAATAAAATATTACCATACCGAAAGGATTTTCTTAATTACATAGTGCTAACAATTCTTTCCATAATAACTGAATGAAGTTTATATCACTAATTGCAAACTAAATAATTGCCAACAATATAACTAATAGTACTACTACTACCATGCAGTTAATAGTAATTCACGACTTTTATGAATTAACAATGAAATTAATTTATAGAATTTTGTTGACTTTAACGCTACGATTACAAATGCAGCATGGACGCTTTACGAGTTTGTTTAAAGTCTTGCACTGATAATTTTTGGAGGAAAGATGTGTACTAAATAACCAGTACAGATTCTTGAAGAAAATGTATAAGTGGCCTTGATTGAGTTCAGTACGTAATAAAATATCACTTAATAGTGAAGAAAATATTAGAGAAATAAAGAATGTACATACTATTTCTTGATATTTAATTTCGCATTTTTTATTTATTAACTTTCGACAGCGGAACGCTATAGGCGAAAGTTAATGATTTTAACATGGTGTCTGTCTGTCTGTCTGTCCGTCCGTCCGTCCGTCTGTCTGTCTGTCTGTCTGTCTGTGTGTCTGTCTGGAGACACGATAACTTCCGTTATAATAATCGGATTCACTTCAAACTTGGCATACATATACCTTAGGTCAATACCTTCTTCGCTATTGAATTTCAGTTTTGCATGCGCTTTTATGAAGAGATGATAAGGCTCTTCGCAAAAAATCTCGGAGCGAACCGATGAAATACCAGAGTTTCGACATTAGCGAGTCGTCAGAACTTCATAATTTTTTGAGTACACGTTTATGAAGAGATGATAAGGCTGTTTGCAAAAAATCTCGGAGCGAACCGATAAAACACCAGAGTTTCGACATTAGCAAGTTCTCAGAACATCGTAAGTTTTTGAGTGCACGTTTATGAAGGGATGATAAGGTTCTTCGCAAAAAATCTCGCAGCGAAGTCATGAAACACCAGAGTTCCAACATCAGCGAGTTCTCAGAACTTCATAATTTTTTGTGTCCGCGTTTATGAAGGCATAGTAAGGCTCTTCGCAAAAAATCTCGGAGCGAATCCATGAAACACCAGAGTTTTGTACATGCGTTTATTTCACCTCTCGCTAATTCGCCACACCGCTGTCGAAAGTTTCATTTATGGTTTTACACCATGCTCGTTTGTAGCGCTATTAACTTTAATGATATTAGTAACTCGTAATAACAGACTAAAATATTTTAAAACTCGTCTTTTTATAACAATTGCATATTTTTGTAGGGCGATTCAAGTTTGTACAAAATCCCAAAATACTATCAAAATTATATTAAATTTGTTTTTTGAACTTCTATCATTATTCAATGAATATTTATTTTGAGAGAGCAAGTGGAAAAAAGAGAAAGGATAATAATAGAGGTAAAAGAATACGGATAAATTAATGTTCCTTGACTAGAAAAAAAATTTCCAAGCTTTGACCTCGAAAACGATAATATAAAAGATACACTTAAAAGATGATTCTTGCTAGTGCCTTCAAGCAGACCGAACGTGCGTGCCGAGCTATACCTGAGTTATCACAACGGCGGAGCCGCAGCCGTAGCCTTGCTTAAGGTCAGGCAAATTTATATATTTATTAATTTAATTTCAACGTTTAACTCAAGTGAATAACAACTGTTTCACTTTTAAAAACCGTAAGAATTTATAATTTTTAAAACACATTATACCTCGCAAAGATGTTCCCAACCGGGAATAGGCCCGGTTTAAACACCAATATGTATAATTACACCCTTATGCAACCACCTACATTACTTCAAAATCAAATACCAGCACAAATGCCGCAGGCACACAATTACCAATTAAATCCAGCAGCTGTAAATATGCAACTTCCACAATTTTACCAAAATCAAGTAACAACAGAACAATTCCCACCACTTCCTATTAAACTCGCTCCTTTAAATAACACACAGCCTTTAATGCCGCCAAATAATAACTACAACGACACAAAATCAACGCAAGAAACTTTCGATTGCACGACCAGCGAAGACGAACAAATGGAGAATGACTCTGAAATTACAAACTCTCATCCCTGGAAAAGCGTCACAAACAAGAGAAAAAGGTTTAAGATCCAAACAGACTCCGTAAATCCCCCTCAAACAACAAACAGATTTCAATCACTCGCCGAAGCAGATACTAATGCCATTCAAACTCATACTAACAATTCTAACAATATGAAGAACAATACTCAGCCGCAAGACCCGAAACCACCCCCAATTTACGTTTATGGAGTTACCAACTACAAAGCTATGACCGAAAATACCTTCAAAATACAAAAATAAGAGTTGAACCACCAAAACATAAAAACACTATAATACAATGCACCCGATGCCAGGCCTATGGACACTCCAAATCGTATTGTATGAAAGCATACAACTGCGTTAAATGCGACAAACCACACGATTCAAAAAGCTGTAATAAAACCAAAGACACCCCGGCTACCTGTGCACTATGTGGCGGAGGGCATCCTGCCAACTACAAGGGCTGCACAACTTACAGAGATCTATTAAAGTCCAGAAATAAACACAATCCAAACCTCACAAATAAACCAATCCTCGAATTACATTCAAGAACAAATCCAACTTCTCAACAGATAACACAACAGCCTCCTCAAACTAGAGGTAGTTATGCCCATGTAGCCGCAGGAGCAACAAGTAATCAAAATAAAAATAATAATATTAATGACAACCTTACTAATACAATGGAAAACTTTTTATACGAATTTAAAAACCTATTCAACCAGCTACTAAACCAAAACAGCATGATTCTCACCATGCTTACCACGGTCATAAGCAATTTGACCAAACAATGACCTCCTCAATTCGAATAGCTGTCTGGAATGCAAACGAGCTATCAAATCACGTTCCAGAAATCACCCTATATTTAAACTACAATAAAATTGATATTCTCCTAATCTCTGAAAGCCACTCAACTGAAAGAACGTTTATCAGAATCCCATACTACACCATTTACTATACTCATCACCCTGACGGTACGGCGCATGCAGGCTCAGCCATCATAATTAGATCGACTATTAACCACCATGTCCTCCAACCCTTTAAAACAGCCAAAATCCAAGCGACGTTATTAAAACTAGAATCACTTCCTAGACCAACTACTATTGCGGCTGTTTACTCCCCGCCACGACACAATATCACGACAGAAGAATATAATGACTTTTCAACTATCTTGGAACACAATTTATAGCAATCGGAGACTGGAACTCCAAACATACAACATGGGGGTCCAGATTAATCACACCTAAAGGTCGCAATCTGTTCCGTTCAATACAACTAAACAACCTAACTTATATTTCTACGGGAGAGCCAACCTACTGGCCCACGGACAGGAATAAAATTCCGGACCTACTTGATTTCGCTATATCAAAAGGCATATCAAATACTTACATTGATATTAAGTCTAGTTTAGATCTATGCCATGACCATAGCGCCATAATATTAACCCTCAGTACCAATGTTATCTACAGAGAGCCAATGCCTACCTTGTGCACAAAAGATACCAAAATCAGACTGGATCATCGTATCAAAGAGCAATTCGAAATCGAAGAGGTGTTACAGCATCTAACGAATACAATACAAACCGCAGCATGGAAAGCCACTCCTCTAAGGAACAAAGCAAACCAGGGAAATGATAATATTCCTCTGCATATTAAAAAAATTGATCACAAAAAGAAGAAGAGCACGTGGGAAATGGCAAAGGTCAAGAAACCCTCAGGACAAAACTGACCTTAACAGGATAACACACCAACTTCACTCTGTTTTAAACCAAGCCCGCAACGACACCTTCAAACACTACATCACGAATCTATCCCCCGAAGACCATTCGTTGCGGAAAGCAACAAAAAGATTTAAGAGGCCAGTAATACAAACCCCACCCATAAGAAAACCTGATCGAAACTGGGCGCAGTCAGACATAGAAAAGAGCAATGTATTCGCGGATCATCTTTCAAAAGTGTTCTGTCCAGTCTCAGACAATGACAACCAAGATGAAGAAATTGAAGACTATATTAACGCCCCCTGTCAACTATCACTGCCCGTTAAGCCTTTTACACCAGCAGACATTCGAAAACAAATCAACAATCCAAATTCGTACAAGACCCCTGGGTATGACCTCATAGTCGGGGAGATTTTAAAACATCTACCAAGAAAGGCAATCGTACTATTAACTACTATATTCAACAGCATCCTTCGATTATGCTATTTCCCAGTTCAGTGGAAACACGCGCAAATAATTATGATTGGAAAACCAGGTAAACCACCTACCGAATCTTCATCGTACCGTCCAATAAGCCTACTGCCACAAATGTCAAAAATATTTGAAAAACTTCTTCTCGACAGAATAACCCAATCAACACTCACAGATGACATAATCCCTCAACACCAATTTGGATTCAGACAAAAGTATTCCACTACACAGCAATGCCACCGAATTGTGAACAAAATCAAAGAAAGTCTCGAAGAGAAGAAGATGTGTGATGCGGTGTTCCTTGACGTACAGCAGGCCTTTGATAAGGTTTGGACCAACGGATTATTATATAAATTAAAAAGGCATTTTCCCAGTCCCATATACCTACTCCTAAAATCTTACCTTAATGAAAGATCCTACCAAGTAAAAGTAAACAACTCACTCTCCGACTACCGCCCAATTAAAGCTGGAGTGCCGCAAGGCAGCGTCCTTGGGCCACTACTCTACTTAATATACACTGCTGACATTCCCGTCACAGAGAGCACTATGATGGCCACATTTGCCGACGACACAGCAATCTTGTCGTCCGATATCGATCCAGCAAGAGCTTCTAATAAACTGCAAGATCACCTAAACGAACTACAAGACTGGCTAAAACGATGGAAGATCCAGGTCAACACCGAAAAGTCCGCCCAGATCACGTTCACCACAAAACGAAGCAACTGTCCACAAGTTAACATAAATAACACTCTGATCCCACAGAAAGCCACAGTCAAATATTTGGGCCTACATTTAGACCAGAGACTCACATGGAAAGAGCATATTAAGGCAAAAAGGACACAATTGGACCTAAAAGTGAAGAAAATGAACTGGCTACTAGGCAGGAAATCTCAACTATCTCTGGAGAACAAACTGATCACCTACAAAATAATTCTAACACCAGTCTGGACCTACGGTATCGAACTGTGGGGATGCAGTAAGCCCTCCAACACAAAAATCCTACAAACCTCTCAGTCGAAGACATTTCGCATGATGGCCGACGCTCCCTGGTACGTGTCCAATCAAACCCTCCACAACGATTTTGGAATATCCTTTATAAAAGAAGTGATCAACCACCACGCCAACAAATCCAAACAACGCAGCATCAACCATAGCAACCAACTCATAAGTGAACTATACACCCAACCACAAATTGAAAGAAGACTTAAAAGACAATGGCCAGAAGACCTAGTTAACTAGGAGAAAGTGGAGAACCGTCAAGGGACGGTACCCAACGCTTGCCATGAACCTTGCCTCATATTTACTCATTACTCTGTTAGTTATAGGAGTAGATTGTAAATTAGCAAATGAGTGAATAAAAAAAAAATAAATAACTTAAAAGATAATTTTACAAACTATAAAAAACTGCGATACGTACTAGAAAGAAAGCAATTTGGTGTGTTTTGGTGCCTTTAAAATCTTTTCCAGTCCTTTGTAATTTGTGTGGTCACCAACTTACTATACCTCTAATAAAATTATAGTACAATCATAACATGCTGTAAAAATAAAGTTGTTTTAAATATTTAAAAACCGTCTCCACATTGCGAATAGGGGATGCCCAACGTATTTGAGTATCTGGCCGTATCCAACTGCAATAAGTAGGGTCATTACTGCGATGAACCAGAAGCTTGAGCAACTTACAACATATTCCAGATGAATACCTTTCCACGAACAATTTCCCGCCTCAAGTGCCATGTCGTGGCTAAATTCCTGAATCGGAGTATAAACGACGACGATTGTTGGAAGCTAAAGGGAATATAGCTCTCAAACCCTCCATCCTTTCCTGTTGACAACGGATGTGCCTCGTGAACAGGATGGTGAGGGGAAGAGAGCCGTCTTGACTTAATCGCTCGGGTTCCGCTCCCCGTGTCATTGCGCACGCCGCTTAGGGTCAATCAGTTTTTAACGGCAAACTTTGGGGTATTAGGCGCACCTTGTTGTGTACAGCCTTATGCGTCTACAGAAATCTCTGTATTCGTGACACACAGCACATCAACAACCCAACCAACAAGTAAATGTGGTGACTTTTCAGAGAGCCGCCTTCGCCCTCCCTCTCCCCATCCGCGAGACAAAAGTAAACTTAATTAGAGGCACCTTAATTTCTAAAATGGACGATACAGAAGAAAGAGAATCTTTACAAATATTTTCCGAACTAAAACACAGGGAGGCCTTGCTCCAGGCGTCATGCGTAGACCAGTGCACTGCGGACTGCGTGAGTTGAGTTATTGGAAGTACTCCTTGGGATTGTTTGTGGCTTAACTTCATTTTTTTATTTCTATTGCCAATTTAAAATCTACTGCTAATATAGAGTTATAAGTAAATGAGTTGACATGAAAACTACTTAACACGAGTAGGACACCATTCATTGGCGGATCTCCATGATTTAGTCAATGAGGTTTTCTGGCTATTGTCTATTCAATCTTCTATTAACGTAATTAACGGCAAAGATAAATCCAAACCAGTTAAGACTCTAACATAAACATTGAAACCTAACGAGTGGTAGATAAAAAGCTTGAACCAAAAGTTTTGGATTAAGATTTTAGATTTGTACAGGACTTTAGGATATAAGTGTGAAAACTACGAACAACCCAAACACCGCCCTTACTACCACTTGCACTAAGTCATCCCATTAAGATGGAGACATAAAAGACACCAGAAAGACCCCTTAAAGAACCGTATAGGTACTAAAATAGTAAAAGGACTATCGCTATGCTAGTTCTTAGGATAAACATACAACATTGTAGAGCCGCTTTTTGTTGTGCAAAATCACATTATTTATTACGATATTGATTTTGCGCTAATTTAGGAATTATGATTTTATGCGATCCGGATATTAACTACCGACCACGTGGGAATGTTTGTGCTCAGATGGTGGGCGTCCTAGGGATTGTATCAGGGAACTACGTCTCACATCACTTTAGGCTCTCGCTATTAGTGATCTGATTTTATCAAAAATTAAAAAATTTGAGGAAGAAAATGCAAGAGACTTAGTTGTGGTTTAGTTTACCTTCCCAATCATAAACTGAAATCAAAAAATTCGAACTATTAATAGGATATAATGCCAATGAGCACTATAAAATATGGGGCAACACTAAAAACAATGCAATAGATGAGTTACTTTTAGAATCTCTTTTTTGTAATAATCTAGAATTAGTTACGAAAGTAAAAAACATTTGTAATTTTTTTAACGTGGAAAGCCTTAAATATTACTTTAGGTACGCCGCTGATTTGCAGAGTGATCAAAGGTTGGCGCATGTTCAACGACCTCATACTTTCAGATCGCAGGTATATTATATTTGACGTAGACACAACTAGGATTAAACTAATTACCTATGGAAATTTGGAACTTCTGAGTGGCACTATTTAGCAGAATTTGGTATTAGGACTGGCAGAATCTATACTAAACCTAAAATACCAAGTGCAATAAAAAAAAGTCTATTACATTAGATACTATTACAGCACATAAAAGCAGTTGTCAGTACAAAGAAAAAAGGAAAAAATAATTGAAAACCCTAGTGAAACTATGAACTCAAACTTAGGGCAACAGTGCAAGAAGAATTGACTATTGGGTAGAATACAAAACCAATCGCCCAAAATACGTATACGCGCTAAGAAAATGTAAAAGTAAGCCCACAAGGGTTAAACTACACAAAGCTCTAATGAAAGAAAATCAAGGGAGATTATGCGGACTTTAAAAATCCAACGATGGTAATTACATGGAAGCTAGAGATAAAACTCTTCAGTTTTCGCTAGCAATTCCTTGGAAAATATAATTTCGACAAATATTACTTCAGCTACGGATACCCATTACTAGAACAAGAAAAGAAGACCGGAGATAAGCACATAAGTTAATCAATGTGATAAGGCTTGCATAAGTAATCAACTTTTTTAACCGTACAAGTCTGCAACAGCAGACAGCATCTTCCCTACACTACTACGGCGTAGTTTTGAAGCACTTTATTTACCACTATATACTCTCTTTAGGGCAGGTGTGGCACTTGGGTACATATCAAGTGGCTGGAACCAAGCTTCATTCAAAAACCAAGACATCATTTCTATGCCCAGACTAAAGCTTTCAGACCCCTTAGTCTAATGTCATTTTTTCTTTATTGACAGGCATATCAAGGACGATATTTTGACAAATTGCTCTCTACACCGAAACCAATTTGCATATCAAACAATTAAATCTTGTGAGCTAGACTTATAAGAGCACAAGAGTAAATTAGCAATCAAGATATTTCTAGGTATAGAAGGTGCCTTCAACAATAGCTCTTTTGACTCATTTACAAGTACACTGAATGATGGCGGCGTATACCAATTTTTAAACCTTATAATTTCTTCGTTGTCTCTTGGGCAAGTGTACAATCGCCTTTCTGGGAGTTAGAACCGGATGTTTGCTACCATTAAATTTTTTTCATTACAGAACAGTACCAGTATATCACCCCTATCGTTCCGTTCTCCAATACCATGGTCTCCAACAATATTTTCAACTCTTCTCTTGCTTATCTTTGTGTTGAAGTCACTAATGATTTTATTCACTTCATTATTGTTGGTAATGTTTAATAGGTTTTTGATGTCTTTGTAGAAAAGCTTTATTTCATGATCGGGTCCACCGTGGGTGCATATACTATACTATTTTAAATGTATTTTTTTTATTTTTCCACTGTTTGGTGGTGCATAGCTTTCTTCGTGGGGATACTTAACACCCATTGACCATCTAAGGTCTGCCACGGACTAGGGTCCGAAATATGTATACGATTTGCATGTTCGTTTTCTTAGGATGTTCATGTGAATCTTTAATACAGTGATTTTCTCTTGTCTTCTGTATCCATATACTGTTGACTTCGTCTTTTGAGATTTCTTCTTAAGGGCAAATGGGTGCCCTTTATCTTGTCTTTATACAATCCCTAGAAAGTGGGTTGCCACATATGCCGAATTCGCCATGCCAAAGCTCTTCTTCCCCGTCTTTTTCGCCAATGTGGTCTTCGTCCGTATCCCTGGACAAGGGGGATGCGATATACCCCGTACCGCTGCGTCCCCAGCAGAACTTAGCCACTGACATAATAGCCAGGCCTACTCCCGCGAGTGGATCCGCCTGCTAAGAATTACCTAAGTGGGTTCAGAGATAGCTTTCATTCCTTTTAAGCCGTGTTGATGCTTGCGTATGGAACCACAAACAAAAGCGGTAATCAATAAAATGAATAAACTAGAAAGGCTGCATACGTAAAGATAACTGGAATAACATGCTATCAATGCTAAATATATATATATATATATACTAAAAAGTTGTGCTTAATTGTATAGAAACACTAGTATACAAACTGAACCCAACAGAGTTTGCTTAGAATAGGTTTCAACACACCAAAGTTGTGAAGGTAACCTAAAAGCTGACCAACTTGCGAAATCAGCTTCTGAACAAAAGCTAACAGGTCCCTAACCTACATGCAGAATTTTTTATTTACCCGCAGGGGGGATTATCGAAGATCTATTGAAGAACGAAGATAAAATATACTGAGACCTAAGCACTTTAAAGTTCTAATTATGTATAACAACAAAGAAAATGCTAAAACTAAACATATTTAAAAGACATTGTAGCCTTGGAAAGCATCTTAACATAATGCTTACTGTTAATGGTCCAACTATCCAGCTGTACAAAAAAGAAAGACAACTCTACACATCCTATGTGAATGTTCAGCGCTAGGGGCCCAAAAATTAGGGCACTTTAGTGCTCAACATGCAGAACTTAACGAAATAATAGTTGCATCAATCAGTTTGTATCCTAAGCTTCTTTTTATTTCTTTCTGAATCTGTCGATATTTGTCTTCATTTGTATTTTTCTATTTTCTTCTTTCTTCCATTAACTTTAATATATCATCTGTCATCCACTGCTGTGTTTTAATTGTTCTTTTTTCACCTACTACTTCTTTGCTAATTTTTACTATTTTCTTCTGTACAGCTTTCCATTGTTGATGAATGTCTATATTCTTCATCGAGTTTGATTTTCAACTTTTGCTTTATTTCGTGATTTTTTAGATGACCTGTATCTATCCCATACTTTATTGACATTTGTTTATCCTTCTGCGGTTTCACATTTGTATTTGCTACCAATAAGGTATGACCCGAATATATATCTGCACCAGGATAATTTTTGGTACTTTTAATCCCATTTCTAAATTTTATATTGACGATGTTATAATCAATCTGATTTCTTACAATTTTATTATTAGTGTACTGTAGTATGATCCATGTATATATGACCTTCAATGTGGCAGTTTATACCAGATACTGGTTATAACCATTTTGTGTTCTTAACAAAACCGAATTAGACGGTTACCTCTATCATTTTTATTTCCTAAGTCGTACTCTCCGACTATATCTTACCAGGTCGGGCCCGGGCGATGATAAATCGGGCGTCGGGGCGCTACGACCGGCAACGCGTGGGGCACGGAAGGCTAAAAAACGAATCGTCGGCTCCAACTTACAAATTAGAATTATATTTACAACTTTACAACACTTAACCTACCTTACACTAACCTATCAATCCTAACTAACTTAACCTACTTAGCTAATGTACAAGAACCTACGACTTATGTACGCGCTGAAAACGGCAGCGAGATGGCGCAACGAAGCCGGGCCGCGAGTTAGGTGCAGCAGCGCAAGCAGCGGAGCCGGTGGCGGAACCAGGCAGCGAGCAGCAGGGGCGGTAGCGCAGCTGAGCAGCGTGCAGCAGAGCCAAGCAGCGGGGCCTATGGCGGAGCCGGACAGCGAGCAGCAGGGGCGGCAGCAGGTCCGGGCAGCGGGGCCGGAAAGCGAGTGTACTAGAATAGCTGCAGGGTGGCAACGCGCATTTTCATGTTGAAGCAACGCATCGTGGTTTTGTTTACTGTAGTGGATTTCCTGAATACAAAGTCGCTTTAGTGACACTTTTGCGAGGGGGCAGTAAAAAAAAACAATTTGTATTTGTTTTGAAATAAACAGTCTCGGCAGGGTCCTTCTATATATTAACAATTTTCGGCGTCTCACGCCAAACACATTATTTTTCTGCTAGGAATTTACAGCTGTAGAGCAACTGTTGGTAATTTAAGCTTCTATTTCTATTAAGTGGTGGAAAGTATGAAGAACCAATTGTGCGCAAACTTTTGTTATCTTCAAGTCCTCATGGATGGTAGTTGTAAAATTTCGCAAACCTCTAACATCCGGCAGTTTATCGAATGTGATTTGACTGCTGACCATTATTAAGTCAAACACGTGTTAGATAATGTGAGCCTTGGACGTATTTGCCAGAGACTCATTCTTTTTGTTTTTATCAGTACAGCCCTTGCCGCATTTGAAGTTTGATGTTCAGCAAAACATAGTTCTGCAACTTGGTCCCGTGTTCTCACATACGATCACTAACCTCGTTTGAATCAGCCGCTCTCTTTCTCTAAAGAAACTACGCCGTCCATGTTACGTATACTTCTCTGTTCCATCGTTTTTTGCTTTGTCTACAACTGTACTCGCAGCACTGCATAAGTAACAAATTACTTTTTTTCTGTGTCTTCTAACAACACCATCTGGTTACATAATGTAATATTATGGTCTATATTTACATGCACACTGATATAATCGCAGGTTAGAAGAAAAGTCCCAATCATTTTTTAACTCCCCAAATATAATTTGCACATAAAACATTAAAACTATAAAAATGTAACGTAATCAAATGCACTATTTTAATCTGACGGTTTAAAACATTTGAGTCTTCTAATTTTATCACTATTGTCCAGTTGTTTGGCCCAAATAAATTAAGACAATTTGCAAAGGCCGTTTGATCGTTAGTTGTGCCATTGCGTTTAGTGGCGTCACGGCAGGAAAGTATTACAACAGAACAAATAAAAGCCAAAGCGAGTTTATTTATAGTTCAAATCCAACTCTCGCATCTAAAACGTCAAAAGTCTTTATCTTGCCTATCTTCATCGCTTTCAATTGCCTTGCGTACTTTTTGATCTTAGCCTCTAGGTAGTCGCCGTTTTTTCCTTCGCTCCCAGTGATTCCAGTTCCAAACTATTTATAGCCATCTGTTTGGTGCCATTCTTCTCATATGGTCATACCACTTTAATCATTTTTCCTCAATTTCCTCTACGACTGCTTTTTCCATTTTCATACTTTCTCTAATGCTCCCATTTCTGTCGTGTTCCGATCGGCTTTTCCTACAGCTTCTTCACAATAAGTCTATTTCTGTGGATAAAATTTTTCCTTTGTTTCTTTTTGTGATCTCTTACTGTGGGTAAGAATGCTCTTGACAACTGTATTATATATTCCCTTTTTCGCCTTTTTGTAGATTTATTGTGACCATAATATTAAGTTTAATTTTCGTGTGGATTGTTTGGCTTGTATTATTCTGATGTTACTGCAGCATTCAGCTGTTGCAAGAGGCACATCGGCCTACACTAGGGTAGACCGTGGCAAGCCGTAGCTAGGTGCACGTCTACCTGATAAAATTTTGTCATTAGCAATTTTTGGTTTGCTTGCCACGGTACCGCGTGCATTAAAATATACGTTTCTCACATCGATTGTGTTTATATTTACGATTTACTACTCTATTACTTATAGTTTGTTGTTTTATATACTCCTGCCTGTTTTCCGTAAGTAGTTCTTTGTAATATTCTTTTCATTTATTAATTTGTATATCTATCTCCTATCTATTACATCTTTCTTTACTTGTCTTCTTATTCTTATGTATTTCTCTCTGTTTTCTTGGTCTTGTGTTGCCACAATTTTTATAAGCTTTTATTTTTTTCTTTGATGTTTCCTCCTAGGTCTTTATTTTTCCAATAATTCGTTTTTACTTTCGTTTTTATCTTTCTTAACGATTCGATAGCAGCTTTATGTATTGTTTGTTTTATTTGATTATCTCTGTCTTTTTTGTAATAACTTGTACTTCTTCACTTAATTTGTTTGATAGTCTTAATTTATATAAAAAATTATTGATTGGTCCCGTAGTAAATTCAAATTCTGTTTTCTCCTTTGTTTGGTGTATTTTTCCTCATTTTCAAGGATATTTTTGCTTTAAATATCATATGGTCTGTTCCATATTCAGGTCTTCTTAGAACTTTTACATCATGTGTTTCTGTGTTTGTTTTTGCCTTTGTATTAAGTAATCTCTTATAGATTTTAATTCACGTGTTGATTGATACCATTTGTATTTATACTTATCTTCTTCTTCTTCTTATCTAGATGTTGGAAATGGCAATTTACTATTTTTAGGGGTTTTTTTAATTACATTTGTTGCCAGATCAACAAATATTTTTATTATACATAACATTGATGTTACAGAATGCGATTAACTGGTACTAAATAACATAAAAAAACTTTTAGCTGTCTCGGTGAACTTTCCAATAACAGTTTCAATGATTTTCGCAATCAGCTAATGTAATGTCCTGAGGTGGTTGGCGTTTGAGTCTTGTGTGGATCTTTGTTCGAAAAAGATCATAATGAACCACACCACTACACGCACTTGAGTTGGTTATAAGCTTTTTGGCACTTTTTTTAATGTGGTATTCAATGGACATAATTTCTAGTTCATATATAAAATACCAGCGCGCGTTTATTGCGATCTACAACACTTTGTTTTGGAACCTCTATAGCTTCCGTATGTTAGTTTGACATGTATAACACCATGTCGGTGGTCCATACAGAATTAAAGGTCGTAGTAGCAAGACAGTGCATTTAATTTTTAAATAAGATTTGCAGTTAATTAATGGGTACAACTGTTGAGTCTGATATGACCTTGGATTAATTTCTAATTTTGACTTCTGAGTCATTTGGTTTCTATGGTATTGGTTTATTATTGATGTATACGCAGTTGGGATTCGTAAATCTTATGAGCGTGAAGATTTTGGCTTGGCGTAATAGGTCTAGTAAAAAGAAATCTATTATTTTTGCATGAAATTGAAGGTTTTATTTAATATACTTAGAATGAAACGATTTAGAATAAAGCCGTTTTGTTCAATAACTTGTTACCATTTTGAAGGTAATTCCATTATGCCTTTCTCACATAAGCCCTTATTCCTATTGGCAAAAACTGAGACAGTCGATTTTCACAAGCCTCCCTTGATGCAAATTTTTCATCAGCAAAATAGTTCGCCATGGTCAGGAACAGGTGGTAGTCCCTTAGTGCCAGATCCGGACTATAAGGTGCGTGCATGAGAATCTCCCAACCAAGTTCCCGGAGCTTCCAGCGAGTCTCTATCGATATGTGTGGCCTGGCGTTGTCTTGATGAAACACAATTCCTGTTCTAGTGGCCAAAGTTGGCCGCTTCTGGGCAATTGCTTCCTTCAGACGATCCAATTGTTCACAGTACAGGTTCCAATTACAAGTTTTCCCGTAGAGGAGCAGCTCATAGTATATGATTCCTTTGCCAATTCCACCAAACGCACAGCAAAACCTTCCTGGCCGTCAATCCTGGCTTGGCCACCGTTTGCGCCGGCTCACCGCGCTTCGACCACGACCGTTTTCGCTTGACGTTGTCGTAAGTGATCCACTTTTCATCACCAGTCACCATCCGCTTCAGAAATGGGTCGACTTTGTTGCGATTTAGCAGTGATTCACAGATGGAGATTCGGTCCATGAGGTTTTTTTTTGCGTTAACTCGTGTGGCACGAAATGGCACCAAATGGTTTCAAACGGTTTTTTGTGCAATGTTTAGCTCATGGGCAATAGAAACAGTGCTTATATGACGGTCGGACTCGGCCATTTCCATAATTTTATCCACATTTTCGACAATTGGCGTTCCAGATCGTGGTGCATCTTTGACATAGAAATTACTGCAACGGAATCCGCAAAACCAAAACTGCGCTTGATTGGGTGTTACAGTATCAGAACCATAAACACTATTTACATTTTCAGCCGCCTGGCTTGCGTTTTTACCTTTATCGAAGAAAAACTGTAAAATATAGCGCATTTTCTCTTTGCTGGTGTCCATTTTTGACGTGAGCTCAAACAAAACTGAGTCAACAATTCACAAAACTGTTAAATAAGTTTTTTAGTAAAAAATTTCAGCTTTTTAACGCCATCTGGTGTAAACCGATCGGACTTTTAGAGCGCGAGATACAACTTATTAAAGCCATCTAGTTGAAAAATAATGGATTTCTTTTTAGTAGACCTATTATTTCTGTGTTTATTTGAGTATTACATTGTTGGAACGACCGAGAAAGTTGGTTTGTAGCTTGTTGGAGTGCTGGCACTGCTTTATCCAATAACGTTGTTTGGGTAAAGATGGCTGTGTCAAGCGCAAGAGTTGCCTTGGTTTCGGGCAGGTCGAATGTGTAAATGCAGAATAGGATTGGACCCAGAATGCTGCAATTCTTTGTTTCTGATAATGTTGAGTTCACTTGAACAGCAAAGGTCCTGTCTTCAACAAATGAAATTAAGATGGCTTTTGGATAGAGTGGTAAGTTAAAATCCAGGATTTTTTTTTCATGCCAAACTCTGTCGAAGGCCTATGAGACATCAAGAAATAAAGCCGTGGTGTATAGTTTATTTTCGAAATCGCGCTCAATATGTTCACTTACTCGTTGTAATTGGTGACATGTAGAGTGTCCTTTTCTGAATCCAAACTGGAAGGTGGGAATTGCAGTATTTAATACAACATAAATTATTTTTAGGTTAAATATGTTGCATGTTTCTATTGATCTTCGCATCCTGTCCTCGCATTTAAATCTTCTAAAATTACAATTTCTTTCCTTGCCCAATTTTACTAGTATAGAAGTTAAGTTTCCTCAAATTCATTTTTTGTGTTTTTGTTTGCGTCATCTGTAAGAGCATGTGCCGCTATTATGTAAATGGTGTGCTCTATTAATTGTAATTTTATTGTCATTAATTTTTCAATTATCTCTTCCCAGAGTGTAAGTTACTTTTATATTTTTTGAATATAACAATAGCTACTCCGGCCTTTTCTGTTTTTTCTTTGGGCACCCGGCTATAAAAGCATATGTAGTTTGCATACTCTTCATTTCCTGTTCCTTTTTTGTCTCTTAGTTGTGGCTACCTCAATTTTACATTTGGAAAATTATTCAAAAAGTCTTGTGCTTTGATCTTTTAAGAGTTTGCTGGGTTTTACAAGTTACGAAGCCATGTCCTCAACTCACAACTTGAAAGAATAGGAATTTTGATTTTGTGATGTTCTTCCTCTAGATAGTCTGTTTGTCCACTACTCTATAGAACTTTCTACCTAATTGGTTTTTGCCTTCTTTGCTGTTCCACCTCAGGAACCGCTGATCGGTTTTTACCTGTAGTTCGAGGTAGTTATTTAAACCCTAGATATTTAGGAAGTGTTATTTTTCCATCATTCTCTATGTATTCTGGTTTGTGAGAGGAAAAGCCTGAGCCAAAAAAATAATTTCGTAGAAATTCTGCACCGCCAATTGAAATCATCCCAACGAATGTAGTTGAGAAAGTCTATGGCGTCGGTATCTAAACGAGTGCATGAAAAAAACTGTCCAAAAGTGGGCGTTGCAAATCTTGACTATTGGTCAAAAAGATACATAAAAGATTAATGTAATGCTTGATAACGTTTAATAATAATTTGAAGAAGTTTTCTCTACAATTCAATGCCGTAAACAAAAGATGGATCTACCACTATATTACCAAAGAAAAAGCAGCAGTCGAAACAATAAACTATAAGAGGTGAAAATTCACCAAAGTAGCTAATGGTTGATTTACTGGCTTAGAAGAAGATAACCGCAGTTTTTTAAGATTTCCGAAAGATCAACCTTAGTAACTACTTGTAAAAAGAAAAAATAATAATAATTTCGATTGAAAGAAAAAAGGCAACTATAATTTTAAGTACTATATTTTAAACGCATTGCAAAATCCCCATAATGAAGATATTGATACTTCCCAACTGTAAACCATATTAAATACCTACAATAGAATCCTATAAATCAACAATTGACATTTGATTAAATTTAATTCCAATAGTAGTTTTCTCTTGGTTTCTTAGATATCTTATTTTTTGAGTTTAAGATACTGGGATATTGTTTAATGCAATTGCTGGATAGGTGTCTCTATTTAGTGTGACACGTAAAGATTTACAGAAAGTTTCTCAGAAATTTTAGTCATACGAATTAAATATTGTATTGGTCAAAAAGAAACAAAAACAGTAACATTGTTTACAGTTTGTAGTCTGTATCAATCTTTCGATCATTTCTTGCATTACGTGTAGCTACCGTGCTTCGCCCTTAGTAGCAATAAATTTTCGTACTCCAGTTTTCACTTCTACGAAGTTTTAAAACTGAATACTGCAAACAAAGTGAGCCATTGACTGAAATAGATAGTAATCTACTGATAAATGATCAAGACGGTGAGAGCCAAAAGTTCAATTCTATCGAGTCCTAAATTTGGCCCTTATTCTTTGGGCTACCTGAGGAGAGGCGTTATCCTGTTATAACACTAACTGATTTTTGTTTATAAAACAGGATGCCGTTGGAACAAGGCAACATAGATAGAACAAATTCAAATTTTAGGGTATTTTCCAACCCCCACTCAATGTGTAACATCGATTATAATCAATATCGTTATGAATTTTTTTCAAGCTTTTATTTGTAATAGTAACAGAAGAAAAAAGTAACAAATGTCCATTTGTTTAAAAAACTTTTATTTAAAAAACATTTTCTTTTGTGGCTTTAGATTTAGCAAACCACTGGACTGTCATCAAAAGAAAGACTGTAGAATCTCACTCTCAATAAATAAAAGTTGATCACAAAAAGTTTTTCACTCCCTTAAGAGCTGAAAAGAATCGTTTTCGGTCAGGCCAGTAGCTGCCTATCAAAATTAACTTCTAGCTCCCTCTTTCTTGTAATATTTGTGTTGTACACATAAATTGCAATGTATTCTATAATCTTAAGAACTCAACTTCATTTTGGAAAGCTTCTAAAGCGTCTAGAATAATAAACTTTTATTGTGCCCACACTTTCTCCTTAAAGTCTTTTACTTACTTCAAAAGACTGCAAATACATTGTTCTAGAAACATACCATTAACGCTCTTCAATCTTTCCAATATGACATTTGCTTCATAATATGCCTTATCATCGGTAATGTGTCTCTTTCTGATAAGATTTGTATAAAGCATTCTATCGTGTTAACACAGTTTTTAAAGAGTCTTTAAGAAGTCCTTTTTAAAGTGAGACTGCAAGGTATTCCATTTTTTGATTGAAGAACTAAAAGAGTTATAGATTTGTCGTTTTAAGAAAAAATTCAACGGGGTACTTACTGCTTCTTGTAACTAGTTATAAAGAATGGCCCATATAAGGTATGTATGTAGCTAAAGGATTTACTTCTTTTATTATAGCCTAAGGACGTTTATAGTACCCAGATACATTGCTGACATTGGCTTTGTTCTTAAAGTTATTTAGACCAAGACCTACAAAAATATACAGTAGAAACTACAGAATTTCCTGCCTCTTTGTTTTATGGTCACAGTTAGGAATAGATTATAAAAAATATTCATCAGCACATAGCATTGAGTTTACAATTATAGAATAATACTTGTCATTTATAATCCCTTGGATATTCTCTGGCTTAACATGGTGCGCTAACTGTATAATGAATTTGTTCTTAATTTTATTATTTATTAATTGATAAATATGAGAAAACACCTTTTCCTTTATTTTCAAATTTTGCTATATATTCGGCCATAAAAAATCTAATATTTGAAATCAGTTCTGCCCAACTACAAACGCTACCATTTCTTAGAGAGACTGATTTATGGGAAGATAAAAACCTTCTTGTATTCTATAACTTTACAATCCACTCTAAGGAACTCAACTTCTATTAATACATTTTAAAATGCACTTTTTGTGTTAAAAGTTGCTGTCACGATGGTTTATTACATGATTATTTGTTCAATCATCAAAACTCTTAATTTGTTAGGAACACCATTCCTCCATATAATTTTCATAGAGCACAAAAGCTCGTCCAGTTGGTTTTGAATAAACCAACTAACTTAAGTTACACGTTCTCATTTCATTAACTTTTTATAAAACAACTGATTAGTACAAAAAATTTTTATTGGTATGCTGCATTTCAGATTTTGTAAAGTCAAAGTCGTCGTTTTGTTAAATGCCATTTTAGGCCACCAACTCACGAAATTCATCATTATGGGCCACAATGCCAAGTCATCGAGTGACTATTTATTTGAGAATACTTTCAGACCTCTCTAAGCTAGAAGCTGCAAGCAGTTGTATATTTGACCTACTACAAATTAGGCTTGAAATCATTGAGGTCGATAGCAACGCTTATCATTACTGCACACTACGTGATAAAATAATGTCTAATTTTGGTATTTTCTTAATCACACTTTCTGCTATTCAAGACAATTTAATTCAAATTTAAACTTTATTTACAATAGCTGCACAACAATTATGGATTATAATCTCATCAATGCAACACTCAGCGGTTTGCGGTCCCCCAAATCTTCTTGCGCTATACTGCAGCTTGTTCAGGCCCTAAACATATGTAGTGCCATTGAACGATTTAAAAGGCTTTCAGAGACTATGCAGTAAGTGCAACACAAATAAAGGTACGGTGCAAACGATTTAGAGATGGTGAAGAATCTGTTAAAAATGCTTTTACAAAGATCAGCAATGAGCAGAACACGTGGAAATATTAAACGTGTAGGTATTATAATTAACAAGAGTCAGCGACTAACAATCCAACTACTAAAATATGAGCTGAATTACAGTCCAGATTTGTCGCCCTGCAATTTCTGGCTGTTCTCGAAATCTAAATTACTTTTGAAGGGAAGGGATTCCAAATCATCCAAGAAATTCCGGTAAATGCCATCTATCGCACTGTGGCTTTTACTTAATATATACAGGATGTGCCAAAAGCATTAAGGCAAGGAATATTCCGAATATCTTTCTCAAAAAGAAACGCAACTGCACCAAATGCATAATTTATTGTTCACAAACAATCAACAATCTGTGATTGGGTCTGTGATCACTTTTTGATTCAATTCTTGATGACATCACGGAAACGACGGGGACGCGTCCATCACGGCACGAAGGTAGTTGACGTCAATCTTATCCCACTCCTCGCGAAGGGATGTTTTGAGGGACTCTAGATTCTCCTCCAAATATTCCCAATATTCCAAAGGCAGGCCGTTCTCCACCCGAAATGAACTCGAGGGGATTGGCCTGGACGATCTTCGCTTTGTGGGCAGGGGCTCCGTCTTGTTAGAAGATCGAATGGTCCATGCCGAAGTGAGACTCGCTCCAGAGTATCAGTTGCTTCTTCAAGATGGCCTTCAATTAGTACTCCTTGTTGACTTTGACGCCGGGATTGACAAAGAACCGAGGGGTTTTGCCGGTAGAGCACACCGCGGCCCAAACCATAACTTGTTCGGGATGAGCTCCCTTTCTAATCATCCTCCTCAGTGTCCTTGGCAAGCACACAGTGATTTTAGGTGAACAGCTTTTCGTCGGAGAAGACGGTGAGAAAGTGCTATTCGAACCCCGTGCGGGCAAAGTAGGCAAGGCATTCCGTTCCGATAGGATGGCTGCTTTTCTGGCACGGTAGGAAAAAAGTTCTAGCTTCTCTTTGACGATCCTTCTAACCGAAGTCAGGTGCTGGGTCACCTTCCGCATCGAGCGATGAGTATTTTGACGTATCTGCTCTCGAATGATCTTCACCTTCTGCGGAATCGAAACAGTAACCGGTCTTCCATTCCTTTACGCTCCTTGATGTCGCCAGTCTGCTTATACAGTTGGATGGTCCGGTAGACAGTTGCCCGATCGACAGGGAGCAGCCTTGACATGCCGTTGCACAAAACTCCTTGCAGCTTCAGGTGTACGATGCTTTGTCGCGGCCACCATTGCCTTCAAACAAAACAAAATTACAAGAAACTTTAAGGAAACGTAGAAAGACAATAAAATGATGAAAATAAAATAATTGAAATACTTGAAACGCGCAAGCACGCTAATGCTTCTGTACATTTTTCTTATTGTATGCAATTTTTTGTGTCTTATAGCTCGATACTTTCCGGATGAACCATGTATTCCAGACCGTGTCAGTCTTATTAAGATTTTCTGAATAAAATTTCTTTTGTAATTGTTGGCAGAGTTATAACTATTACTATGTACATATTCTACTTGTTTTATTTTTTTTTCTTTCTCAAAGAAACTGCTATTTAATGGTTATTTGTTATTTTTGGTGTGGTTATTACTATAACACATAGTGTGTTGTAATGACACTATTAATACACAGTAATTTAAATTGTTCCTCTACACCTAACGGTAGGAGAGGTACAGATTATATTATTATATTATTAATTTAAATTGTATAATGTATATAATGTTTTGAAGCTATAGATTTCTTCCTTATCTTCCTTTCTTTATAGATCAAGGAAGACATCGTAGAATTTAATGTGATACGACAGTTTGTTTAAGTATTTTTCACTTATTTTTTCTATAGCTTTTAAGTTCCTTATTATGTCTGCGTTTCTCATAAAATACAGTGCGTCACATAATACAGCAAGTTTTTCATTTTGGATTTTTTCGATAATTTGTATTGTTGAGTTAGCTGCTGTGCTTCATAACTGCAAGTCCATATTGGTTTTAGTGCTACCTTGTAGACTTGTAACTTGTTAGCAAGGAATAACTTAGATTTTCGGCCAAGTAGCAAATAGTATTTCCTGAATTTAAGACCCAGTTGTTTGCGCTTTTTCCAGACATGGGTTTTCCGCGTTACCCCTTGGCAAAGTGTGTCCCTAGGCATTTCACATCGTTTACTTGCGACAGTACGATGTTGCTTATGTAGACGGGTGATGGTACATCTTTATATTTAGCAAACGTAATAGAGACTGATTTTTCCTCATTAATCTTCACTCCATTTTGGCCCATTTTTTACTTCATACAAGTTCAGTTGGAGAAGTGCGGCAACTTCAGTGAGATCTTTGTGTTTCACTAAAACAACTTTGTCGTCTGCAAACGTTGCAAGGGCATGTTTGTAGGAAAATCAGCTGTAAAGAGTTGGGTAAGTATGTTTTCTTGTGGCACTTCTAAACTTATTGGGTACAATTCAGATAATTCTTGGTCATATTTTGCTTGGATATACCTGTCTTCTAGAAATGACTTAATTATAGTGAAGAAATAGTGTGGTAGTGTTTTTTTTTAATTTGTATAATAGACCTTCATGCCAGACTTGGTCAGAGGCCTGGCTGCCGTCCAGAAATACCGCAGTGCAGTACTCCTTTTTCTCAAATGTTGAATTAATTTTATCCACAATCCTGTGTACAAATTGTATTGTTGAGTGACTCCTCCAAAACTCTAATTGTTGGTTTGGTATCAAGATTAGGTTATAGTCTTGTGATAAGCAATTTTTCGAAGGTTTACCCATGATGGGCAAGAGGTCTGTGAAAGCAGACCTCATTTTGCGGCTTGTCGGGTTTTGGTATGCGAACCATTCGAGAGGTCTCCCATTTAATCGGGAAGTAATCTATTCTTGACACTCCGTTATATATTATCGTTCACATGACAACAATTTTTCGCGAACCATTGGGCTAGTGATTAGGTTGCAACCTGGGTATGTTTGGGGTTGAGGTTATTTTTGATTACGTCTTTTAGCTCTGTGACTGCGAAAACATTAGGAAGTTGTGCTATTCGAAAAAGTGGTTGTAGTGCTTTGATTGTTTCTTGTTCCTCATCCGAGGTTTGTTGGCTGGCGAAGTTTTCTGCTTGCTATTTACCAAATCGTGCCCAGGGTCGCCGTGACTTTAAATAGGGGGTATTGGCTGATGTTGACATTTAATATATTTTGTGGTGTCCGCTGTGCCACTCAGATTTTGTAAATATTCTCTGAAGGAATCAATTTTTAGTTTTTTTTTAACTTTTTTGGTTTGAGGGCTCTGTCTGAAGGATAATGTGTGGACTACCATATTCTTTGTAATATTCTTTTCCCAGAAATTTTTTCTTTATTACTAGATGGCACCGCCCGTTTATTCTTTTGACCAGTATTTTAGGTGTTACCTTCTAGGTAGCATCTTGTATTTAACTGATAAATCTATATATTGCTAGCTCTAGATCTTTTTTTATTGTTGAAGTAATTCTCATGTCTTAATAGTCCCAGTCCGTTCTATTATTAATTAATTTTATTGCCTTTTTCATTTCAATGATAAATGCGCTTACTTTAGCGATTACAGACGAGTTGTCAGAGTGTAGGTCCCAGTTCAGCAAGATCTTCAGATAACCAGCGCTGTATCTTTTGTCATACATAGTTTAACAGATCCAGTATCTTCATAGGGTTAGTGGGCCAGTAGGTTGCTCGATATGTTGACAAATGACTTAGCTTGCATCACTTTATACAGTGTTTTACCTTTAATAATAATAATAATGGTAAGCCTCTACGCCCCGCGTGGGAGCACGGCCTGCGAACTGAGAGATTAAGGCTCTCATACGTTCGCAAGCACCGCGCCTAAAACGATTGCCATTATTACCCCTTGTTCGAGTGAACGCAGGTACTCAATTATTTTTAGTGACTGAGTAGGCCACCCGCCAGGCATTAGAGAGCACCGGGAATTAAACCCGGGTCCGTCAGCATCGCAACCCGTTCCTCAACCACGGGACCACGCTGGCACGTTTTACCTTTACTTGGAGGTAATAATCTGGATTCCCAAAAAAAGTTTTGCGTTATAATCTCGCCCGGTCAGTAATCTGCTTCCTAGTAAGTGGAAGAGTTTTATAAAGCCTTCTTTGTTGGAAAATAATTTGGTGGGCAAAGTACGGTTAAGACAACTCAAAGTCCAAGCCAGTTTACTATCATAACATTAGTAGGTTCTTTGTAGTTTTCTTTAAACACCGGGAGAAGGTGGTGTTTAATTTGTTTTCGAATAATGACGACTGATCTACCTCTTGCAAATCTTTCTGTATTCGGGTGGTTGGTTGTGAAGGTAACATATGTAGTTCGGAAGTTTAATACAGTTTTTATTTGTGTAATATGATTCAAATAGTAGCATATCTATTTCGTGTGCAAATAATATTTATATTTCTTGTTTACGTTTAAAGAGTCCATTTGCATTCTATAACGCTATTTTAAAATTTTGAGCCATGTTTACCAGATAATTCTTCTCTGATAAGCTAAATTTGATGAGTCGTTTATAGTTTGTTGTTGGGCATTAATACTTTGCTGCATTGTTAGTATAATTGCTGTTAGATTATTTTATGAGTGAAGAGATTTGTGTTGAATTTGTGGTAAAGGAGGGAATTGGTTGTAAAGTATTGCTAGTTGTGGCAGTATGGGCTTTTGAAATGCGTTTGTAGAATTATGTGTGTTGTGATGCCGATTTAGATTGCATTTGTGTTTGTTTGCCACTTTTTGTGAGGTTAATTGTCTGTTTTGGTGTACGTTGACCTGAGAGTGATTTGGAAATCTTCTGTTTAATATATCAAGATGCACTAGACAACCTTTAAAATTTGCTGGGTGATTGCTAAGTGCCCGATTTTTGACTACCTGGAGCTTCTGCACATGGGTTTTGGCGGCTTATCCCCACACCGTACATCATGATAAGCCGTAAAATATTTTTATAGATGGTCATCCAATTGCGGAAGGACAAACGGCTCTGCGGATGAAACATATAGTTCAGGGCTTGTCGAGCTGCCTTTGCTTTGCTTGCATTGTATCTCCCGGTTGAAGATTTTAAGTGGTGTCACGGCAACGAAGTTCCGTCCTGGTAAAGAAAACCGATGTGCTCTTCTCGGCGGTGATTTCTATCGTGACACCAGTCTTCTAGTATACTAAGATATTCTGAGAGTCGTTGCACTGCCACTTGTACACGCAATGAGGTGGTTAGCACTGTCGTGTGAGCCGTCAATGTTCGGGGTGCCGTCGGGATATCCCGAACGTATATGTTCAAGAGAGCCGAAAACAAAACTAAATTTTGAAGGACGCCGGCTCAGAGATTACTTCGAGATGCAGAAATCCGTTTCTTGAGTGTCCGTGGGAAGAGGTCTCTCTTGTCCCTAACGAGGACGGGATTGCTGGCGAACGCCATGGAGTTCTGGATGGAGGTTGTGAGGTGACGTACGGTTTCCTCCAAATCTTCAACAAAACGCAGGGGGGTTGAGTCCCATGGTGCCACTCAGGTTGACGGTAAATGCCGGCCTTGAAACCGAGGTGCGAAAGAATATATCTCAAGTATCTCCAATATTAGTAGAACCGGGTTGTTATTGCTGTCCAGCTCACTAACGTTTTCTATCGTGTGCTGCATGTGAACGTCCTTGAGGACAGACAGCAATATCAATGCGGAACCAATAAATCTGTAGTGGGTTGATTCAAGAAGCCCCACCACCACGATGTTGCGAGGCTGTATATACCCATGCATTTCCTGTGCATGTTAGCACAAGCCGTTGGCATTCTATATTTTGGTTTTGAGTAGTTCAGCCGTGAAGCCAGTTTAATGACGACGGTGGTTAACAGGTTTAATAGCCATTTGGTCCACTAATTTCTTCATTATGATTTAAAGTTCAGAGAACTCAGTTCTTTGTTGATATGTGTTCTCTGCGACACTTTGAGGGATGCTAGCGTATTGTACATCATGGGGATTCTTTGCAGTTTATTGAGAGTACATTACCCCAGGCTGAACCATTCTTGTTGGGATTTTATTAACCTTCTGGCGCAATGCTAAATATAGCTTTTTTTGTAATCGCTTTTGTACCCCACACCCTCTGTAGTTAGCAGGGTAAGTTCCGTTACAATTTACGCACTTGACTTCGTATTTTTAACTTTTCATGGATAGTTTTTTGTATATTTGACACACCTATTAAGGTTGATAATAGTAATTTTCGTGTGTCCGTATCTCTGGAATTTTGCAGATCGAGGAAGTTCCCTTTTCAAATGCGGTGCTAAATTGCACCACACAGTTTGAAGTAATCCCATATTGTATATTTCTTTATTGTTTTCTTTAGTTTTGGGATCAATAAAGAACATGAATAAAGATTTCTTTAAGAAGTTGTTTAATATTCCACGTATTGACTATTTTATGTCCAAGTTTTCTAATTTCTCTTTCAATGATTCACTATCGGACGATGGAAGTAAATTTTTAAGCACAACGCAAAATTTCTGTCTTGTTTGAATTTAAAAGTGTGACACTCAGTATTACGTTCCGTTAGGGCTTTAATGATTGCACTGTAGTTCTCTTAAGTTTTTGGTTGTATCTTAACCTGGCCATTATTTAAAAGTGTAACTGTCTTTTGCTAGGGGTTCAAGCATTAATGTAAACGTGTGATATTTGTCATTTGTGTACAAAGATTGGCGGTGTTTTCGGTTTATTGTTGTTGATTGTTCCTTGTTCTTGTCCCATATCTTCGTCAGTCGCTAGTTTTTTATATTGATTATTGGTTGATATGGGATTACTTAGTCAATAACTTCTTTTTCCGTCATCTCCTGTCCGTTCTGGATTATGTGCTTCTTTTAGCTAGTGTGATACACTATTTGCCAGTCATATTATTCATTTATTATCAACGATGAAAATTGGATATGTGATACTTGTTGCTGCTGTTGTTATTGTTGGTGTTGTTGATTTGGCTAGGGTCGACTGTAATGCATGGCATTCTGCATATTTCTTGGTTCCATTGGTTGTGTGTATGCTCCTACTTGTTGAAGTATTTGCATTTGGGAATTGAGGTCGCAACTTGGTGAGATTTGTTGTGATTATTGCATGTTTGTAAAGTTTTAAGAGAATGCTATAGCGGCTAAATAATAAATAATATGGAGTAGTAAATAAAATGATAAATCTACTTGCGATTAAGTAGGGATACAGCTGTGTGCATCAGCCTTGCGGGCTTCACTTATTATTAACTGCAACACTGGCTATTATTAGCTCTCGGGCATAACCTTACGTTGTGAAAATAAAATGCGATGCAAGACCAAATAAAAACGATAATTGGAAACACTTTTAGTTTTTATTCGGTTTGGTGATTCTATTGTGATTGCAGTCGCAAATACGCACAATAAAAATTAACTCGTTCGTATAATTTTTTTAAGCAGCAGAAGCTTTTTTCTTTTTAGGAACAATAAATACTTCAAACCGACAAGATTACAAAAAAAAACTCTTAAAACGCCATTGCTTTAGTTAACGCTTTTTTGGCCCACCCGCTAGATCACATCGCAACTCTAGTGGAAAAGCAGCGGGCTTTAACAGCTGATCGGGAGCCGTGGTGGAAAGCGCGCGCGCTTGCGCCCACGTGTTGCGGCCGCATGCGCCTCCAAGTTGTCAAGCCGAACTGTAAACATGCCATAGGACGTTTGACATATATTCCAAGATGGCTGTTAGTGTGTTATCAGTGATAAAAGTGTCCAGGTAAAATCCGCGCGGCTGCTCGCACTCCCTTCGTTTCCGCAGTGTCCCCGTGAACCGGCGTCAAGACGCCTACTCTTCCCGCGTCCGCAACCCCTTCGCATCGTCCCCGCGCCCGACGTGGCGTCTGGGGTTACCTGTGCCTACCTGGCAGTGACGTATCAAGGCGCCCTGCATAATCAACCGCGCCGCGGCGCCGGACCCCCACGGGGCTGCCTTCGCGCGACCACGCACTCTTGGCGCCACCGTTCAAATTCGAATTTGACAGGCCGCCAATCGCGTCGGCCGCTGGCCACCCCTTCGCGCTGACCGCCCTCGGCGCGCGCCCTTTGTCCCTTGGGCGGCCAGAAGCACCTGCATTTTTAATGCATCGCAAGTAGGGAATTGGGTCGGACAGAGCGCCCGCGGCGCGCGTATTTGCGCCGCCGCATCGATCTGCAAGCCGAAAGCGGCCGCCGCTCGCCCTTATTAGGGGATGGCTGCTAATGGCACTGCGGGCGGCTAAATGCCCGCTCGTGCAGACTGCTCACCTGCCGCCCACCTGTGAGGGCGAATTGGCCGCAGCTCGACCGACCGACGTGCACCCGCCGCCCTCGCGCGAAGCCCTCAGGCCAGGTACGTGCCCTGCTTTGTCTCATTGCGCCTGGTTAGCTAACAGAATTTCCGGCCAAATTGCGGCGCGGCCGGCCGGCCCGCCTTTGAAGCGCCGTTATCGCGGCCGCCGCGCCTGCAGATAGCGAACCTGCCCCTGCGGCCGCCTCCGAGCCTTATCGGAAGTCGTCGTTTCGCGCGGTAGCGGCGCAGCGCGAGCGCGCCTCGTTTATCAGGAAAATTGCCGCGAATTGAGCCCGCAAGTGGCTTTATTTTGAATTCACATTGAGCCGGGCGGCTTGAATGAGTTAATGCGGCGCGAACGGATGTTCACATTTCTGGCTCGAAGGACCGCTTAAGTTCTGGATCCGCGGCCGCCCAGCTTTTAAATTCGCTAGGCTCTCGTTTCTGAACATTCTACTTTTGCAAGCTTGGAGATCACCTAAAGAATGTATTTACGTTGCACTGTAATATAGGGTGATCCAAATTGAACCTTAGGATTTGAATGCGCGCCGTTTGCGTGACATGACAAGGTCCACTAGGAATGCCGTATATTTGTGAACCAACTTCTAGAGAACACCGCCAGTTGATGCTGACTTTTACAAAAAAAAAAAAAATAGCAATGAAATGGCTTTGTAAATCGTCAAAATTGTCATATCTGGGGTAGTGACAATCCACCTGCTATTCGCAGAAACCAATGCATCCACAAAAATGCACTCTTTGGTGTGTATTACAGACTGGAGGAATCATTGGCCGGTACTTTTGGAGGACGAAGCTGGCAACCCCAATAACATTAACGGTATTCACTATTGGGAGATGCTAAACAATTCTTTTTTCAACGAAACTAACGATTTGAACTTAGAAGACGTACGGTTTCAACAAGATGGAGCCATATGTCACACAACTTTACTTCAAACCAAATCTCCTCGTCACGTTATCTCACAGAGCGTTGACATCGATTGACCATCGCGGTTTTGAGATCTAACCCCACTAGATTTCTTCTTCTGGGACTATTTGAATGAAGTGGTTTATGTCAACAAATCAAATTGTTGAAGTAGAGTCGCAATCATAGGATAGTATTATGGAAAACTTCGCTGAAAGAACGGTCACATGCTAACCAACTCGTTACTGTTTTTAATTTTTTTAATATTTTCTTTGGTTATTGAGATTGATCGAGGGTTATAACAAGATCCATCTACGGATTTACAATCTTCTCTGAGCAGGTTGTCTCACTGGAATACAGTTTTGCCCAATAAAGATTAATCAGCTAACGCTTTCTGTACCATTTTAAACGTATCAGTAAGATTAAATTTATTTTTAACACGAAGTTTTGAAGAACTTCTTTGTTCAACAATACGAGGTGCGTTCAAGTGCTAAAGTCTCCTTTCTGACAAAGTACTTATCTTAGAAAGTTGAAACTAATGTTACTTCCCAATGCAATCTCCGTTTAGACGTATACGTTTTTCACATCGTCTTCGCCATGCTTTTATGGCTGTTGAGAACACTTCTTTAGGGGCGTATTTGTCCATTGGAAAATTGCTGATACATCAGGGGAATGAGCAGCTATGGAAATTCATAACGCCATCATGTTTCAGCATGGCCCGAAACATTGCCACCCGCGCAGACTTGTGTTCGTAGATCACTATTTGTGAGATCCACCTTAAACAAAATTTCCGTATTTTCAAGTCATTATACAAATAGGGAAATGCAAAGTTTAGAGGCGATGTCACGCACACGTAATCGACGGTCTTCCTCCACTCGCGCAATCATGGCTTCGGTCCGGCTGGTTCTTGGGCGAGGCTGCTTCGGCTCACTGTCACACAACTCTCGACCTTCTTTAAACTTTCGCGCACGAACGCGCATTTTAACATCCATATCGCCTTCACCGCATGTCTCATTTAATTAGCGATGAATTTCGATGGGCATTTTAGTACATAAGAGGAGAAAATGGATGATTACAAGTTGTTCTGTACACTAAACGTCGTCATTTGAATGGCTACAATGGCGGTAATTCGACCTGTATACATTAGTGTGGTGCTGCCATCTACATCACAAATTTAGAAATATTTTGGACTCTAGCATATGCTTTTAAAAAATCTTGTTTTGATTATTTTGGCGAAGAAAGAATTGCTTGTCACCCCCCCCCCTCCTCGAATGCTGTTAAAGAGATTTATAAAGATTGTAGTCATCAACGGAGAAGAAAGAACTTTTAGGGCAGAGAGCAAAATCTCTAATTTACTTTGGCTGCTGACAATATTGATTGTGTCATTGTCATGCAAAAGAATGATATTTCCACACAACTTCCCAGGTCTGGATTCTTTGGCGTTTTGTGTGGTATCCCAGATTTATGTGTACTGATACCAAGCATTTATTACGATTACTTTCTCAAAAGAAATCTACGTGGATAAAACCTTACATGTTTCCAAAAACTATGCCTAGAGTCTTATCGGTAAAATACTATGCTTTTCTTTCTTTGGCGGCTGGAAACCTTTATACTACTTCATACCGCTGCTTTGGGGTAAAATGGTGCATCTCAACTTCATCACACGCAAAGATTAATTACAAAGGACTTGATAATCAGTCATTTGTCTGGGAACACGTCATATGATTTTGTGGAAAAATAATTGTCTCGGAAAGATTGCCTCCACACTGATACAAACGTAGCGCTAATGAAAAGGACGTATCCATGGGGGTTATTTGTCATTAGTTCTCGACAGTCTGTTAACAGTATTCTTATAAGATTTGTTTCCTGTGCTGTGGTTGTAATCTTTTCAACATTTTTGCTAGTATAAGCATTGGCAAACCAATGTTCTCTTAACTCATTCTGGTCTCTTGGTGACGCCGATGACTTTCATTTTCAACCGCTTCTAGTCTTCCTAAAATTTGTTTAGTCTGTATCTTTTAGGCGCCCCCACGTACAATGTACTGTGCCTAAATATGCCCAATGTGTTCCCCAGACTGATCTAGAATTTTTGGCTGTGCTCGATAAACTTCTTCTTTCGCCCACCCCAGAGGAAAGAACCACATGGGTCGAGGTCAGGGCGTCTTGGTAACCATTTATGTGTATCGCGACGACTCGGCCAACGTCCCTGTAATTAGATGTCGAGCCGCTCTCGAACAGTGCGCGCAAAATGAGTAGGGCCACCGTTTGTAGATTTTAGATGAATTTTCTTGCAGAGCTTTTATGATCTCCCATCAGGATGTTGAAATACGATTGCTTTTTCTCATGTAGTCACGAGTGTAGAATGGCAGTTCTTGATGGTTTTGGCACGACGTCCGTGAACACTGCGCCACAATTTTTGCATTTACACAACAGACTGCCATATTCTTAACGGTTTGCGATCTGGATACGATCACACTATGTCAGTCGTTGGGTCATTGTTCAATCTGCAATACAATTCTGCCACTTTAGAGATAACAATATATTTTATACAAACATAAGTTTTTCGAAGCTACACTTTTTAATAGGCATACACTTCTTACCCACTTTGCAATGCTAATGTTTTTCTTTTAGTTTTGAGGTAACCCCAAAGAAAAAATTGCTGACAGACAGTTTGGGAAACATTTGTTGAATAATTAATATCGAAACCCTTGCCATCTGGGCTGTGGCTCCATCTTAATGGAACCACATTTTTTATGTTGACTTGTGGACGCAAAAAATTGTGTAGCATGTCGACACGGTGCTCTAAAGTTACTATTACTGTAACCCATTCTTCTCCATAAAAGTAAGGTCTAACGGTTCTTATTTTCGAATCTCTGCATCAAACTGTAACTTTGTACTTTGATGAAAATTTCGGGGATTCTCTGCTGTCCAAAATTGACATAACTATTCAAGTGGAAATGCGCCTCATTACAATTGCATCATCAGAAGCAATGATTTTAGTCACTCCTCTCACAAGCGAGCTTGAAGCAGCTTTTGAACAATCATACTTTTGTGCTAATGAAAGAGACTCAAAGTCGGAGCATGCCGCCTAGTGAGAGACTGAAGAACCGACCGCATTTCTTAACATCCGAGTCGTACGGGAGCGGCCAGTTTATTTCCTCCTCTTAACTGATCTAGTGCGAAACGATTTGACCGTTTGGAGTATTGTCTTACTAGCTCAAGGTGAATTAGGGTCGAATTTAAGGACTCAAAGCTCATCCACACTAGATGTTAATGGATTTTTATCAAGTCTCTAGGACAGTTCCTTAGACAAAATAAGAGTTTATCTTGATTTTGGGGCTTGGAGGTTTACCGGGAATTTTAAGAGATAAATTTTGATGAAACAGCTAGGGGCCACAAGGCCTTGAAATCTAGTGGGTTGGTTTTATTGGCTTAATCGATAACCCTGACTGGCGCTTTATTACTGCTAGATTTAAAAAATGTCTGGCTATTCTAAAACCAGATTTCGAGGATAGAAATGAGGCTAGTGAAGAAACATTTTGAAAATGTTTCAAGAAGTGATGTGGCCGCTAGAGGGCGCACAAGTCAAAGTTATAAACTTGTAGTCAGGACCTTGAAATTCGCGAATCTGTGTCTGGCTCTAAATCTGGAGCCGAGTCTGTTTCTTTTTGACTTTTATACAGCATTTGATAGAAATCTTTTACTACTTTCAGTATTTCTTCTCTGTTTGTAGTGACAGCTCCTTCTTTGTATTTAACTTCAATTATTTCTCTTTTTTTTATCTCTTGTTATCTTGTATGGCTTGTTTAATTTGCTTTGTGTTGTATTTTCTGATATCTTTCCGTGTAGCTTCTGATATTCGTTTGTTCTTCAGTTTTCGTCGTCTTCTGACTCCACATGTCTTCTCGTCTGCCTTAAGTCTCTGGCCCGAATTTCTCTTCTCTTTCTGTTTTGAGACAGTGTTTGTTTTGACTTGCTAGTATTACATTTATTATTTTTTCGTTTAAGCTATGTTTTCTTCCAAGTCGATGTTCTCTAGCATTGATCTACTTGTTTATAATTTTATAATGTTCTTTGCTGACAAAATTAGTATAAAATATAGCAAATACAACAAATTTGTCCCTTTCCACTTTGATGTCTGTCGCACACAGTAGAATTCAGGATTTTTGTATTTTTGCAACTGCCGAGCAAAGATTGTAAGCTGATCCGAATTTTTCTGAAGTGTAGCAGAGGGAAAACATTTTGCTATGAGCTATTATCTAACAATTTATAAAATTAAAGTGTTCTGTTCTAAAAGACATAGTTTTTGAGTTGCAAATATATGATTGAAACGCATCAACTATTGCATCATGGAGGAAATTAGAAAGAACTGCGTTTCACTGCGCCATGACTATCAAAACTGTACCTTTAGAGTCATTTACCGACCTTTCTCTTTTCAGCTAATACCTATATCAAAAACTTGTTCTGTTACACCACATAGAATATAATAAACCGATAACTAATTTTGTTGGATAGATTTCTTGAACATTTTAAACACAATGGTCGCTTGATTTGAGGTGATTGCTTCAAATTGGCGTCTATAGTTTAATAGTGCATCGAAACGCCTTGTACCTTTACCATATCTAACAATTCAAACCCTAGGTACCTCTGAAAGCTGTTTTTACCAAAAGTTGATCTATTATTTTTTTAACCCTTTTGTTACCATTCGTAACATGACAACAAACGCAATTATGGATTATGTCAAATTATTTTGGTCTTTTAAATCCATTCTTTAGTCCCCATCTCTTTCAGCTTGATCTTGTAGATTCTACCAAGCGCTTGACTTTCTATTGTATCCAAGCTCATTTTCTGCATCGAGTGTGCGTCACAATAGCTTCTTCACGGCCCTGATTCTATAGGTCTTCACATAACACTGCGTTTAACCAGGTAAGAGTTTATGAAAATTCGATTACATTTCACGTTTTACATCTTTAGAGAAGAACAGTTTTAACGTTTTACTTGGAGGTGACGTTAGTCTAACTGATCCATCCTAACCCAATCGTTCTTCAATCTTTACTTTTTGCTCCATTTTTTGGCTTCAGTGCCTGGGTCACATTCACACTAAAGTTGTTTGATTAATATTCCTAGGATTGGTTCGTTTTTTCCCTTCAAAGAGTTTCGTATCACGCCATCCATTATGACAAGGAATGGGATAAGCAAATCCTTGCTTACAATGTTTGCTCTATCAGTATCAACCAATACAAATGAGGATTTTTAGGATTCCGGCAAATCATCGTTTTTAGTCTTTTGATAGAATAGTCACGAACCTTACTCAAAAGCACGCATTCTGCCATAAAAATAATTTTCAATTCGTGCTGTGGTTTTTTTGTGCTCGATATATCTGTAGTTAAAACTAAAACAGAACATAGCTACCGTTATATATTTCCATTTTTCTACATCCGCAAATTTTATAAAGCATCGTTTTATCTTTACACTCTAAGTATGTGTCGCTATGTATCATAGCGACTGTGTGCTCTAATGCGTTAAGTTTAAGTTTTAATAATAATAGAAGAAACAAGCGTATTTTGCGACGTACATTTAAGAAATCTGCTTTGTTATACAGGGTGATGTCAAAATTAAAAATCAGTTTGACTTTTGTTTGAAATTTAGCGATGAACTTGATGGCTTGAAAGATCCGGAATTGGCACGATAATAAGCAAAATTTGACAGCTACTAACAGGAGAGTGATTAAAAGTAAGCCTTTGATTGGAACTCGCTGTAATGTAAAAGCATCATACACTTTTTCAAAGCTTAATATTTTATTTTGTCTTGATGCGCCTTGCTTACAAGCTGATATCTTTTAGAAATTTGGTAGTCACACCATTGTTCTGATTATTTTCTGTACATAAGGCTATAAATGCAAAGTAAGCCGATGATATGATTGATTCAATATTTACACTGTGATGGCAAAGAGTAATTGCATGGTATTGCCATGAATGATGACGTAGTATTTTTTTAACTAACAAAATGCTGAGAGATTTTACAGTAGTGTAATACATAGTATTTATCTGAATGACTACCATTAGCAGTAGGGAAGCTTACTACTGACTAGCAGCACTGCGGACCATGCCACGAAGATTACGTCATAAATTATAGCCTGAGGGTTGACATTTGGTACCAGATTTCTAATTAGAAGGGAAAGGGAAAGTGAAACTCTTCCCATTATTTTTAAACAGTGACTGAATTTTTCCGCATTGAGCCTTGGACGCTAATATTCTTGACCGTTGTTTTCTAGTGTAGCTTGGCCAATGTTTTTACATTACCTTTAGCACAAATAGAGCTCAAATTCAATCGTATTATGATTGGCTTTGACTTCTTAGACCATTTGTCTTTTCGCATAACTTTGCTGCAAAAGTTATCTCCCTTTTTAACATGTGAGTCGTGAATGTTTGGGATATGTTTAGTGTACGAACTATTATTGATTAGATCTGCAACAAGCTCCTAGATTCTAACAGAGAGCTGTTATCCACTAGTGGAGGACTGGTAAAATTTGGGACTATAGAGGCTCCCTATAGAGTTGAAGAAAGAATGGGATCTCAAAATTTTGTTTGTAGAGGAACTTTTGAATTGCTACAGCTTTAGTGTATCCGTAAAAAGCAGGATATGCGGAATATAAACATGTCAATTTGATACCAAGGAATTGTTTTGAGGGAGACAATTACACGCCTCAATTTGGGTCTTGTTTTTTGATGTGATTGCGAAATTTAGAAACTAATTTTGTGACTTTACGCGACAATTGTCATAACCATTAATTTTTAGAAAATTCGATGAGTGTTGGAATTTAATATCGTCAATTCTTGCTTTGAAGTCTAAGAATCGAAATAGAGAATTGCCATAATACAACAGCAACGTAATAACTTTTTTGAATTATGATTTAGAGGTCAATTCTTAAGGTTTTGGGATAGACCTTAACAGGTCAGAATACTTGCGTTGATATCTTATTCCAGAGACTAAAAATCTTTGTATAGGTTTATACAGCTGAATTATTTTTCGTTTCACTTCTATCGAGCACAACCTTCCAGTTACCTGTAAAACTATAAATCTAGAGCGAGCGCTTGTACACGTGCTAATTTGATGGTTTTCTGGCTTCATTACGCTGTTTATTAGGTTTAACTTTTAAAAATGCCAGTTTATCTTGTAGTCCTATTAACTTTTATAATGTTTTTTGCGCGATAATAGTTACATTTGCACCAAGAAAACCTCTCGCTTCAACATAATATATTTTCGTTTATATTTAGACGGTTTATGATAATATTGTGTAAGTTTGCAGATAAACCAAATGTCATTTACTTAGTCGTTAAACTATCTGGATCAGCAGTACCAAAAATAATTCGCTTACGAAATTGTAAAACGCTGTTTCTATTTCGGATATCAAATTTTACCCTCGTGGTAGATTTTTATTTGCAAACTATGTCAAAAATAGCAACTATTCGTCAAATCGACAAATTGTCCAATCTACCGACTTACAATAAGGAATACTCGAAATGCCTTTTCAATTTGATCAAACGACTCAAAATGGTGATTAAACAAGGAAGTACAAGATTGGAGCTGTAAGCTGGACGCGGCAAGACTTCGATTCCATCCAGTTCAGCAATTTTTCTGTGGTCTTTGTGACACGATGAATGAGGCGCCGTCCTGTCGAAGAAGCTTCCGTTTGCGGTTGATCGAAGTCGGATGCTTTTGCTTTAAGCACCCAAATGATTTCGCAAGTCACCAGTGCTTGGCGAATTTTCGTCATCTAAGCAGCTTGAAGTCTCCTTTAGTGAAATCACATGATCGGCTGGAACGTGGTTGATCTTCAAGGCTAAAGTCACAAGAATCATTTCGAAACAGTCACTTATACTTCTACGTGCTTTGACCACTCAAATTTCTTTTGGATCATCTCCTATCGATAGTTCCCGTTTCCAACAACAGCCAATTTTATCAATTTCTATCTGGATTCTAAGAATAGACATTGTTGCTACACTATAAACACGAAAACCAACAAAAAAAATGAAAATTTTTAGGATGTTAGAGAACTTTTCTACAGCCCAGTATTGCTCATTTTTAATTTTTGTTTGCGAAATTCCACAGGGGCTTCCGAGGAACTGTTGGGAGCTGCTGATCCGATAGACCACAAACAAACCGAGCACTAGGCTAGTCAAGATTATCTTTGTTTACGCCGTTAAGCACAAATATTAGTAACAAGTAAATGCGAGTTGACGATTCGCCAAGGAAAGCGTTCGTGTTGCCATTGGAGTCATCAGTGTGTGATTGATGTTCAGTATTGTATCTGTGATCTAATTTGCGTTCCAAGGTTTATGCAAGCAAAGTTAAGCGCTACCGAGTACTGTCTAACTGAACGCGACCTTCGAAGAATTGATTTATGATACCGCGACTTATCTCCAACTCTTCGATTGATTTACTTTTAGGAACTGCTATAATGGGAATGGAATAATTGTGTCCTAAAACAACGTGCAAGGTCACACACTACAAAGAACTTATTAATACAAGTATTTTATTTAAATTCTTGCAGGGACGACACTTAGAGGAAGTTATTACTTCAACCAGCAATTATTTTACTATGTTATTAAATTATTAAGGTTGGGGAGCTGTGTAATCTCAGCTTCATTTCTTGGGTGGAAAAGGAGAATTTATTTTAAAAAAATGTTTTACTGCGATTATCTGCTGATGCTACCATAGTATAATGCGTCCACCTTTATATGGTTTCTTCTTGTGCTTATTAGTATATAATCAAATTTTTCTTGTCTGTTTTTCTTTTTGAAAATTTAATGATATTATATATGTTTGTTAGGTTGATTTTTACTTTTTAAATTGTCTTTATCTTATGCATTGCTAGTTAAGACGCCTGTAATTTTTATATTTTGTGTTATGTTAATAAAATAATAAATATTGGGCAAATGGTATACTCTACTATATAAGTTTGCTTTAAGAACTCTAAAATATTATTTTGTAGTGGGCGTAGGTTTTATAAAATTTGACCAAATAATAAGTCTTGGGGGACCCCTTGTGTAAGTCTCATTAACATTCTCTTTTATTATCTGTTTTAGTCGTGGAGTAGCTGCGTGTTAGTTTTATCTGGCGGGGGGTTCCGGTTTTCACTTCCATCTTCTTGAAAATTGCGGTTTAGGGTACTGAATGCAACGAACATTTGATTTTCTGGTATTTAAGAATTATCTACTTTTGCATCTTACAGTACACTGTTCAACTATTTAACATGTGCCCTGAGAATTTAATAAGTTTTCTCTCATTTATTATATTTAATGTTACGATCAGACATATTTTTCTCTGGCATTTTTATTGCTTTTGTTAGTAGGTACATGGTATGAACTGTGCACGCGGGAATTGCCTCAGATTTGTTTTCCTTGAGTCATTATCCTCGATTCTCGCTAACTGTAAGTATTTTTTATCTTGGTATTTTTATATGTTGTTCATTAACTTACCGCTAACAAGCATGCAACTTTTACTCTTAATTTTGGTCTATCTTCATACGACTTATGTCGTTCCTTTTTATTAGGTGCATATCTTTATTTAGCATTTCTTCTGTTGAAAACCTTCTTGGTTTTTTTATTGTGAATTTGCGTTTTTCTCAACTTTTAAACGCTTTATAAAGGTTTATGTTTTCTTGGAAAATTATCCAGTCTTTAGTAGTGTTATATTGGCTGTAAGGTCCGTTGTATTTTGTAAGACCTTTATTATATATTCATGGTCGCTTTTTCCTTTTCTGTAGATTATTTTGTTGCTCATATAATGATAACTTGTTTAATATGATAACTTATAGTTGGCATCTGATTTAGTGTACAGTCTTCCAGAAGGCCTCTTTTCTGCTTTTACTTGCAGTATTTGTATGATTTTCTTTAAGAACATCTTTTTAATATTATTGTATTTGTATAGGCGGAAATATAGATTTATATTGGCAATATAATTTTCCTCTGTATCCTTTGGGCATTTTAGTTGCTTCATATTGACAACTCGTTTCCGCTACATTTAACTTATATTTTTTTAATTCATTTTATTTATCCTAATGTGTCTAGGATAGCAGGGGCTTTAATATAGCATAATTGTGGCGAATAGGTTGATATATTTTTAGTTTAACATTCGGATAGATCAAATGGCATTTGGTATTAAAAACAGTTAGAGTTGGACTGACATATATGTATCTCGTGTCCAATAAAAAACCTATAAAAGATTTTTAGATTGGTGGTTGCATTTGTAGTAGTGAACATTCTCAAAAAGTTTTCCTTGCTCCTGGTCACAACTACCAAGCGCTTCAAGAAGTGACCAGTAATTTTCTGGCTTTATTCTTCTGAAAATTTGTCGACCAGCACGGTATACAATATCCTTGGTTGAAGCCCCATAAAGGTGAATTATAAGGATTTTTGTTAGCAGAATACGGTGGCCAATTAATATCTTCGATTTCCTTCTTACTCAGTGATTGATAGATTTAGATCTGATACACGAAAGTTTTAAATATTCGTGTATTATCTGATATGGTGATATTTTGGGTTTTTTGGATTCCCATCAGGTACTAAACTCTTTTGATGCTGTTTTCTGTTCGAGCCTGTTCTTCAGTAATTATCCTTGAACACGTTTCATGTGAGGGTAGCGGGTAGCACTCTTTTGCGATTCCGGTAGAGGATAGGCTACTACAGGATTTGGCGAATCTTGATCTTACGCCCCTATTTTACATAATCTATCAGGTTCAACACTCTTCTTCCTTCCATTCTTTCCCCATCCTACACCATAGAACAAGGGGGAAACCATCCCCATTATTTTCCCAAGAGAACCACATGATGACTACATTAATGTCAAAATGTTTCAGAGGTAAAAATAGTTTTCTGATCTCTGGGGGGAACGGTCTTGAATAAACCAAGAAGACAAGGATGAATACTCACAAAAACCTTATAAATATTGGGACTTGAAATGTCCGCAGCCTATTTGAAGCGGGGAGACTGTTAAGGAGATGCGGCGGCTTAAAATATCAATTCTAGAGGTATGTAAAACACGCTGGCCCGGTGCGGGCAAATGTAACACTACTAACGATGCAACCCTGTATTATTCTGGGAACGATGAACAACATCGTAGACACGGAGTTGGGATTATTGTTGAAAAACATATAAATAAGAGTGTCACAGAATTTATACCTTACTCTAATAGAGTAATGCTACTAAAAATCCAAGCAAAATCAGTTAATATAAATATAATCCAGGCATATGCCCCAACCTCCGTCAAACCAGACGAAGAAGTAGAAGCTTTCTACGGCGGCATTAATAACAAAATATATCAAACCACATGAATTAAACGTCATATAAGGTGATTTCAATGCTAAAGTAGAAAACATAGAAGAAATAGTGGAAGGTATAGTAGGGCCTTTCGGCTTAGGAAAAGGAACAGAAGAGGTAATAGACTGATACAATTCTGTTAAGAGGAACAATTTAAAATCGTAAACATATGGTTCACCTTACCATCGAGAAGATTGTACACGTGGGAGGTCCCCTCAAGATAAATATGAAAACGTCGAAATCACATGCCCGGGTGCTCTCTACAAGCAAATTTAAAACTGAAAATTCCCGTAACAAAAACTAACCACACGAAAACACAAAAACTGGACACCGATAGACTAAGGAAAGAAGAAATTAGAACAGAACTGAAATCAATATTAAATAAAATTCTCATAAAAATAAGAGAAAATAGTTCAGAAATGACACCCATTTATTATGGAACTAAAGACAAAATACGAACCATTGCAACAGAAGAATTAGGATAGCACAAAAAACAATATAAAAACATAGGTGACGGAGGAAATCCTAGAATTAATGGAGCAACGATGGAAATACAAAAACAAAAATAACAATGAATATAAAAGATAGAACACACTAATCAAGGGTGAATCGGGAAAGCTAAAAGAAAATAGATAGAGAAAGAATGCGAAGAAGCTAAAAGAAGTAGTTGATATATATAAAACACAACAATAGCTAATATTATTAAACGACAGGAATGTTATAATGATAGAAGATAAAGATAAAAAAGAACTCAGAAAAAACTATGTAAAGGAGTTGTTTGCTGACGACTCGCAACAAGATTTTAACGAAATTCTTGCAGCACCAACACTTTAAGAACCAACAAACAATAATGGTAGACGAAATTAGAAAGGCGGTAAAGGAAGACAAAAATAATAAGGCGGTAGGACCACACAGTTTACCAGCAGAAATTATGAAACTGATTGACGCAGACAATATCGATATCCTTACTATAATGATTAATACGACACAGGATGCTGTCCTAAGAACTGCCTAAGGTCCAGATTTATTCCTCCTTTTCAAAAAGACAAATTCACGAAAATGCAATGACCATAGACTAATAAGCTTAATGAACCATACGGACACTGCAATAATTTCTTTTGAAAATCCAATATTTTTCACTCGATGATGACATTTCTGAAGAGATATCACACCTACTTACATGGAAGACACTATCTCTACATGTCGCATTACTTCCACTAAAATCAGTCGAACTAATTCGACATTGACTGATGGGAGACGTGGTAAATCGCTGAAAATAATTCAGTCTATAGGCATTATGTGTAGTTATCATATTTAATTTCCAAATGAAGGCAGTTTGCGATCTAAAATTAATATTATCTAGTAAAGTGTAGTAGTTAGCAATGAGACTCCTTAAACCCGCCCCTACAGATTTTTGCAGTTCCATGATTGTTTTAAATTTATTTTATTCGTTCTTTAATAATAACTTTAATTAGTACTTTTATTGTATGTGTGTAAATTTCAACGTTTGGCCTATTGACCAAATAGTGTTTACGAGCAAAATTTTTAGCTTGAAATGGGTAGCTCACCAACACCACCGGTACGTTTTGCGGTTAAAAGAGCAATTCCTAATTAGGTTGCTTCTTTATATTACCCTTTAGTGTCCTCGTAATGCCTTAGTTCCTTTAGTTTAGAAGTAGTTGCAAAACTTATCATGTTCATGGTAGATATTCCAAAAACGGCGGAGAATTAGAGAAGGGTTGTACTTTTGTAAAGTTTAAAGTAAATAGTAAGGTTATTGAAGGTTGAATTCGATGCAGCCTACAGATCGTTGATACTAATAAGTTTCGGCATTTTTAAAATTTTTTATTTCGCAGTAGTTCCTTCTGTTTAATTGCTAGTGAAGGAATCTTGGAAAGTGGGGGGTGGGGGTGGGCGTAAAAGAACGTAATGTTTGCTCTTTGGTTCTAACTAGAGCAGTGGACAAGAATAGTAGTTCCAGAACGAAAATGGCCCTTTTTGTACCGACATAAGTCCTTTAAAAAGCGTAGTCCATTTATTGTCCCAATTTCTATTTGGAATCATCTTAGTCAATAGAAAAAGGAATTTCTTGTAACACGAAACTGATGTTAATAATAATTTTTAAATGTTTATTTTGCAGCATGTAATTATTACAACTATGGCATAGTAAATTGCAGCAATTTTTTAATTGTAAAATTTCCTAAAAGAATAATATTCTGAACACAATGGCAGTATAAAAGTGCATAAATGGAAGGTCGTAATGTTTTTATGGGTATTAGCTTATTTATATAACGCTTTGTTCGATATATTTCGTATTGAGTTTCGCTGGAACGTATCGAAATTTTTACGATTTAGTTATTTTACTTACTGATAAAAAGGAGGTTTATTACTTATTTGTGTTGCTTACCCACTACAACGGTGGTTTGTTATTTTGCCAGTAGTTCTTTCACGCTGACGTGTCTTAGATATAAACAAATGTTTTTCTGCTTAAACATTTTTCTTATGCATGTGGAAACAACTTGGTACGCCGTTTTATTTTGTTTTTACAAAAAATAGAATTTTTTATCATCTTCAATGCGCCACTTCTTACTGTTTCTTTTTAAATTTTGGTCGTTTTCAAGTTGTGCTCGAAAATGGTGGCGGGGAGAACATTGGTAAAGTCACTGGATTGACTGTAGCGTCTTTTATGGGTTGCTGACTCAATTAGTTGGTGAGTCGTCTTGCTACGTGTAGCCGAGAGTTGCGAATCGGAATATAGCTCCCGGTTAGGACTATTTTTTTTTTATAGATTTCCAAAATCTTCCTGAGTGATACTGAAAAGTAGTTCTACATAAACAATGCTCTCGGTTTCCCAAAGTCATTTTTGTTTTCTATTCTTATTAGAGGATTGTGACTGGTGTTTAACTACTATTTTGGATGCTTGGCTAGCGATTTCCTTGTAAATTTTGTTTAGGATATTTTCGTTGCGCTTTTTCATGTGATTACGTTTCAAAATGTTTACGATGTACTCTTCAGGAATAGTAGTGGCGGTGTCTCTCTGAGTTTTCATATCGTGAATAATTGCTCGAAGCAAGGCACTGGTAGAAGAGTTACGGTATTTCATTAGAATATAACGTAATCCAATTGGAATCATCTTGTATGAGAATGTGTGAACAGTGACGTCTAGTTAAAGCTCACTATTACATCGTAGACGAATATCTCGTGGCTAAAAAAATTGTAGTTGTATGGTTGTAGCAGATTAAATAACGTTTGGCACGTTTGCCAATAAGACCGACAATGGTTTGATTATATTTCATGATATTTATAGTGTTGGATTTTGCCCAAGATTTTTTGTTTGCCATGGTAATCAAGCTAAATTACGGGCGGAATAATCTTAGTGCGACGAAACTTGTTAAAGGAAAAATATAATCATGCAAGTTATTACATCTATAAAATACGGTCTCGTTCTTGCATTTTCTATCGCAGAATGACTGCGGCGGGAAAGATGAAGAGAAGATATGATGGTGAAAAAGCAGGAGAAGCAGAGAAGAGATTATGATACGCCGGGACATGCAGGTACCGCTTTTTCTTCTACACAAATTGAATGCAGTGAATCACATTTTCCGAGCATTTACGGAGTGTATGATTTACAGAATCCGGCAGGGAGGTGTTACATTTTTCAAAAAAATTTCTATTTTTAATTTTTCCAAAGATTACAGATATAATACCATCTAAGACATAAAGCACAAACAAAAAGAATTTAATTCAGTTGTGAAAAAAGATGCCATCCAAGCGGCATTGTGTGTTGCCCATACACTTTTCAAGTATAGCGTGTGGCATTGTTCGAATTTATCGAGTTATGGTTTTTCAAAGTAATCTGAGCTTTTAGGTAGGGCTCTAAGAAATAATGAGACGCCCTGAAAAATGTTCTCTTAAAAAAGCCGAGGTATGTCAAGTAGCCCCATCCTGTTGAACCCAAATTCTATCGAAGACAATCCGATGTCTTCTCAATTCAGGCATTAAAAGTTCTCGCAACATCGTTATGTGATGCTATGAGGTGACTGTCACAGTATGTCTGGTTTTTTGAGAAAAAATAGGGTCCAATTATGCCAAATCGGTCTATTCCACATAGTTACTCTCTCACTATGTAGGGACCTTTGATGAACTTTTCCGCCCAGCACCGGCATTTTTGTTTGCTTACAGCACCCGATAAATGAAAATGAACCTCGTCACTCGTTATCAGAATAGTCATTTGCCAAGGTTTCTAGCATCATTTCTGTAAACATAAACCGCCATACATAGTCATTTTCCTTCAGTTCTTAAACCACCATGCTTTTGTAAGGATGAAAGTGGAGATCACAGTGTAACATTAGGCGAACTGGCCTGTCTGACATACGCAATGCTGTTGCAGGTCTCACAGTTCCTCTCGTTCTGAAGTTGTTAAACAATTTTAATATTGCAAGGCAAGATGGGACGGTACCGCGTGGGTTGACATTGACGTGAGTTTGAAATCTTTTCAGTATCTGCACCAACGAATGACCGGTTGCAACAAAGGTTTCGTAAACAAAGACTAGTTCAATCATCCACGGCTCCATGTCTACTGCAATAGCAACTAATTACGAGTGTATATCAACTATTGCGCATGCGCTAGTTGCCATCCACGTCTCAAAACGTAACATCTCTCTGTCGGACCCTGTATTTGTGATACCTCGTTTTATAAAACTTCTTACACCTCGGTCCCCTAGAGCGCCGAGCAACTCTACAACAATGTTCAAAACCACTGGAATCTGTTCGTCCGTAGCCTGTGCAACTATAAGATTGACAGCGATGCCCTCCATAAGCTCTCGAATATTTTGATTCTTTCCAAAGCGGCATGGGAGCAGTCTAACACAGACCAACCAGCTGTGTCAGATCACCGTGGAGAACGGAAGTTAAGGGCTGGACCCAGGGACTTCCAATCACTTCGGTGAAGTAAAAGTGTGTCGGTTTATTTACTTACCTATGGGTTCGTCAGTTAAATGTATAAATAGGCAACTCTACAAGGTTTAGGGAAAGTTCAAAACTGTTGTTTCTAAGCATAGTCTTCAACTGCTCCAATTGGCATCGCCATATAACTAACTAAAGTAGTTATTGTCTTTGTGGATAAGTTTTTTATTCATATTACTTTAGACCTTTTGTTTACTGGTTGTGAGAATTATAGGGTCTTGTCAATGTCACCCATTTGCGGATTATCACTAACAGTTTTGATTTGCGACATGTGCTTGACATAAATGTCCCCCTCAGTTCGACAACGTAACTAATAATAACTTAATTGATCGCTGACAGACTTCGTCTCTACAACTAACGAGTGATGCGACAGAGACTGGCGTGACTTAGGACAATTTTTTGACCAATTGATGAAGCGTGAGTTGCTCATCAGAGGAAACCACATTTGATCTCCTTGTTTGGTTTTAAAATGTTAAAATACCACAATTAGTCTAACTATATAAATTGAGAGGCATTCTAAGATGTAATATCTAACATAGATCAACATATGTTTCAAATAATAATCGATCGGGCTGAATTTGACGTTTTCGTTTTCATTTAGGAGAAGTGCAGTAACTTGCTATGAACGATGTATATGTGCAAAGTATAGTTGTAGATAATTAAGCTACTGGTATACGAAATACAACCACAGGACGGTGATTTTTAAATCGCTTGGCATCAGTAAGCCCTTCATAGGAATTATTGTGTAGCTGAGCTACAAGGAGGCACAGGAGACGATGAAGTTCAAAGAGACTAACTAACATAGGCCTCATGAGTAACGAAAGAAATGTTATCGTGGCCTACTTTTTGGGGGTAACAGTGACCGCCAAAGACTACCCCAACGCATCAGAGGTAGTTGTGAATTTCTGGATAGAAAAACTGCTGGGAGTGAGTGGAGTGTAAGTTTTGGTAAGATTTCGCTTTAGCTGATAAGGCAGGGAAGAACCAAGTGTGGCTTTATGGCTACATATACTATTAATGATCTCCTGGTTTGAAGCCCTTTTTTGCATTGATTAGTAACGGACAAGAAAAACAAGATGATACCAAATTCATATTATTTGCGTGAATTGCACAAATTATTTTTTTTGTGCTTTAATTTCTTTTTATTATTCATCTGCTCCATCGGATTTATTTTCACAGTAGTGCGGCAGTTGATGGAAAATCCCCAACACATTTTTGAAATTCGCGACCGCAAGGTAGCACGGGATGTGTGCTTAAAGAATTAAACGCAACAAATAGGTGATCCCGTTTGGAGTGCTGTGTTTACTGTTTGCTCCGGTAATTGGCCGGCTTGCTCAACAAATTGTTTATATAACTGTTGCTACGGCGTTAATCAGAAGTGCCAGCCGTGCACCTTAAATAAATTTGCCTAAAGAGTTTTCCGCGCAATTTTGAGGAACAGCATTAGCATAAGTAAACGCCGCCGCTGTACGAATTTTAAACTACAGTACATATTTAACGAATTTAAGTGATTTATTGCATGACGTGCTTTGGGATTTGTTAAGCTTGGAAGTATCCGCAGGATTAGCTTAAAATTAATATACTTGAATGCTGTTATGTAAACAGGGGGATCGAGCATCATATATTTGCCGGAGTTCTCTTCGTTGTCTAATTAATGTACATATATTCGGCGCATTCTGTGTAGTTAGTCAAAAATATGTAACTTGGTTTGCATTTTATTTGTGGTATCGTAGCTTTGCATTCTCAGCTGGTTTTATTTTGCTAAGTCGAACGAAGTAAAGACGAAAGTCAGGTCTATATTTGTCGCGTCACGAATTTAGAATTATTTCTGAAAATTTTTTATGATGAATACCTAAATTTTGGACCATTCTTTAGATGTTTTGGATAAAGCTATTTGCTCTCTGAGGACAATACGTATTTACATTCTTGTGAAGGTTTCATTTATTATAACCCATGTAGGTACAAAGAATGATGGGAAGACTTTGATTATTAGGGTGCCTTCAGAATGATTTTGATTTCTTAAAAGAAATTTAAAACTAGGACTGAACTTGTATTATACGTAACTAGAATAATCACTGTTTAATTGCTGTAATAGGAAATAGATATAAATAATTTTCTCCTATTATTCTTTTTGCATTTAACAAATTGCTGTAGTAAAAAGTGAATCAAGCACTGTATGAGATTATTTAGAGGACAAAACATTATCAGGCTTTTGTTACAAATGAATGTTGACAGTATTTTTATTTAATACTCTAAACTGACATAAAAGGCTTTTTACTAGCGGAATATAAAGCTCTAGATAAGGAAGGGAACTAAGGTCAGCATGAGATATATAAGTTACCTACTGTTGACCATGTCTAGAGACTTGTAGTGGTTTGTAACTTTTGAAAATATATTTTATGGGAATGTTTGGACTTATTTATGCCAGTGAAAGAGTTTCAATTAGTGCTAGTAGTCTTTTGAATTGTAGAAACAAATTATACTGAGATTTATTAGTAGGTAGCTTGTTAGCTCTCTGATCGTATATTATTCACATTGCCACACCAGCTTAGCATTGTCCCTGTTTTGCGTTTTAGTTCTTTTAAAATCAGTATATTCTCCTAGTTTCATCATTGCATCAATATGGTCGTATCAGATCGTTTGCCAACTTTAGATGAACATCAGCAGTACCATTAAGAGCGATTCTCTCCGCACCTTATTTTCTAAAAGTAACTTTAATATCCTGAACAAATAAGGGAATAATAGGCAATTGAGCTAACATCAACTTCAAGTTACCGGTTCTTCCTTCTTTACTTCCAATTACACATATCCATAGGATTCTAACCTTGATGCTACTAATACCCATTATAATGTTAACCGTGTAACATTCAGGCAAATAAAAAAATGTATCGCAATTTTTGGAACTTCTGAATTCTGCTTGGAGTTCAGGGAGTAATTTGTTATGTTCAACCTATTTCATGAGTTGCTGTACTAAAATTTCAGCAAATCGTTTAGTTAAGAATTTATCATAGCTCTGCCCGTATGATTTATTGAATTAATAAGTCTATTACGCATAAAATGGCGTAAGTTAGGCCCATTAGGGTCTGAACTTCAAACAGTTCTTGGGAGGTTGTAGAGGCTTGATGCTTTATTAACTTTGCCACATTTAAGGCTTTCATAAAGGTTATGCAGAGTAATACCTACATCAAAAATAGGACATCTGACAGAAAAAAGTTGTACCAGGCAATTAGATTCATAATTAGAAACCATCGCAATTTTTATAGCTGTGAGGTTTGTGTAGTAATCGTGCTTTGTATAGTATTTTTTATTGTTTTATTTCTAAGTTATAATTTTTCTTACATAGCAGATATTGGTTTCATCTTGAAAGTATCCACTTTTGATGTAATATTTATGATTGATTTTTAAAAACTTTATCAGTTTCTGCAAATCACGTGTTATAAAACTGGTTAAATTAGTCTTTTTGGCCGGCTATCTATACACAACTGCCACCGTTTCTGGAGGCCATAGAAAAAAGTAGAGAAAGCTTCATCCGGCTTCTCAGCACATCTGTCATAGCTGTCCTTTCAGCTGACCCTTTCAAACATTTCAGCAGCAATTTTTCGGTTCTTTCTATTTCTTTGTTAGTAAGTAGTTATTTTTCCATTAATTTACCGTTTCTGTATATCGTTACTTAAAATTTGGCATCCCTATTCATTTTCACCTCTTGCGACATTATGCACACAGTAAAGCGACGGTCTTTTTGCGGTAACTACCTCATACGTCCTGTGTACCGTAGGCTCTAGATTGTAGCAGATCTATCCTGTTACGACCCCAAAGGGCCTTCAAGGCCTGTTACGGGGAACTACCTCATACGTCCCCGATTTTCAGTGGTATGTGGTAGCCAATTCTGGAATCGTTTTGCACTGAATCTTTGCCCTTCCGAAACATTTTGTGCAATCGAAAGACACGGCTCTTCGATAATGCCTTTTCACCAAATTCTTGCTGCATCATATTTTGTGTTTCACTAGGGGTTTTCTCGAGCTTAACGTCGAACTCTGCTTAGAATTCGCGTCTATCACGTTTCTCGTATAACTTACAACTAAATGCTCTAACAAATCGGATAGTGAGTTCAGTGGATTGCTAAAGATAGCCCTGTCGCCTATTGAGTTTACATGAAACACTTTCAAGGCCATGTCTATTCAGAACACATCAGGAGACTGAATAATCCATTGTTTGTGCCGCAGGTAAAGAATTACAAAAATCAGTTCTTTCTGGCAAAGGTTGTATTTGATTTTATGGAAACCAAAATTAACGTTTTTAATTATAATGATATTTTAATTTAAATTAAGAACTTGAAAAATTTAATGATTTAAATGAATGTTTACAATTTCAAATGAATGTATCAATTGTTGGTTAATGACATCAGCATTGTTATCAGCCGGGTAGTTCTCGAAGAGCATTAATTTACTTGTTAAGTGGTTAAGCTCCATTTAAAAAATAAATCAACAAAAACCTTTAACTCAATTATCAGTATCCAAAGAGACCAACATTAGGTCTTGACTAATGGTTATTTGTAAATAGCCCTGATTGATGACTCATCTCAAGTTTTCTATTTTTCCACCAAATATTTTTTATGGCTACTGGAAATTTTGTCATGAATAAGTCTTTCGCAGCACAGGTCTAAAAATTCGAACAACTCGGGAGAACTTCGTAGAAGTGCATAAATATATTTTTTCAAATCCTAATTTTGGAACTGGAAATTACATTGATTCAATGCGGTTATAGTAGATAATAAGGACTTCGCTATTTATAGTAATTTTCTGTAGATTTCTAGATTTTCTGTTAATTCTTTATTTGTGTAGCCCTTTCAAGATAAGGCGTATTTAATTCTTTATAAGGACAATTATTCATAACAAACGTGCTTTGAAAAATAATTATTGATTTTGCGTTACTAATGTATCTGGGAACTTTCCTCCATTTCTCTCTCCATAGAGCTGCTCCAAGATATTTTATAAGGAGTTTAAAATTCCCAAGGTTTATCTTGTGAAGACTACTGTGATAATGTATCTTTGGTTTCTTGAAATTGCTAATCGTCTCAAGATTAGAAAACGTTTTCTTTAATAGGTTTGAAATTTTCGTGGTACAAATATATATATCATCTTCTAGAATCTTAAAGAATCTAACAAAGTTATCATATATGATTTTGAAATGTAAAACATTTTATTTTTTTGGAAATTCGTGGAAATTATGTTTTATCTTACAAAGTTATTCCAAGATAAATTATATTAAAACAAAAAAACTTAAGAAGTCCTCAAACTGTTGACAATCCTTGCCAGAAAAGTTTCATTATTATTTTTTAATTCTTTACTTGAAATATTCAAACCTGGGTGTCATTCAGACACCTGATATGATTTCTGAATAGACATGGTCTTGGAAGCGTTTCTGTGAACACACTAGGTAGTAGGGTTACGCTTAGCAACCCGTTGTTCGGCTTGTTGGCGCATTTAGTTGGAAGTTACAGGAGTACCGTGAAGGGCGCAAATTCGTGGAATATGATACAGCATTATATGAGAAGAGTTGAAATGGAATAGAGATGTGTGCCACCAAATTTCACGTAAGGAAAGGAAAATTTAATGCAAAAATATTCCCTCATCCTTTGGCAGAGGAGCAGAAATAAATCAAGCGAGCAATTGCTGCTCAACTGTTGAATAGAGTCAGAATTGATTTCACGTCTGTATTAAATATTACTGTGGGATATGGAATTTGGTGCTGCCAGCACGACCTTCAAAGGAAGCACTGAATGGCAAGGTCTTGGTTCACTAGCCTTCAAAAAAGTGAATATGTAATACATCACTCAATAATTCCCGGGCCTAAGTAATAAAACAACAGTTTTTTGAAAAAGTTCTTTATTAATCAAAATAGTCTCCTTTGGCGGCGATACAATCATGCCAATGCTTCTCTAACTTTTCGATGCCGCTCTTGTAGAACGATCTATCTTTGCCTTCAAAATATATATTCTCCATCCGAGCCAAATCTCTTGCCACGGAGCATCTTTTTGAGTTCGGCAAAAAGGTGGAGGCCAGAACTGGACTATGCAATGGGTGCGGAAACAATTCGAAGCCCAATTCGTGCATTTTTGCCATTGTTTTGAGCGACTTATGACAATTTTTTTTCTTCGCCAAATGTGGTCTTTTTGTGATTTCGGCCTTCAAACGTTCCAACAACCAATATAATAGTCTCTGTTGATTGTTTTTCCATGTTCCATATAGTCGATGAATGTTATACCGTGTGCATCCCAAAATACAGAGGCCATAACCTTGCCAGCTGACTGCTGCGTCTTTGATCACTTCAGACGGCTTTCGCCTGCTGCTCTCCACTCAGCAGACTGACGATTTGATTCCGGAGTGAAGTGGTGGATTCATGATTCATCCGTTGTCACATATTGACCCAAAAACTCCGACTTATTGCTCATAAATATGCGTTCTGTATCATCAATTCGATGTTGTTTTTGTTCCGGTGTGAACAAACGCGGCACCCATTTCGAAAACAGCTTTCTCATACCTAAATGTTTGTGTATAATAGTGAAAGCACTACCTTCTGATATATTTTGTGTCAGCTATCTTTCTCAACTTCACTTTGCGGTTGTCCATAATCATTTTAAGTCATTTGGACGTCCAGGGCGTTCAGGATCATTTGTATCTGTATGACCGCGTTTGAAGTTAGCAAACCAATGTTTAACCGTTGTTTCGGATGGAGCAGAGTCCGGGTAACATTTGTCAAGCCATTGCTTTGTTTAAACGGTATTTTTCTTCATTAAAAAGTAATGATAAATCAACACACGAAATTGCTTTGAATCCATTGTTTTGACAATAAAAGTAGTGTAATTTAAAGCACTGTAACTCAGTAACAAATTGACCAAATGTCATGAAATTTTGACTGTAATCTTTTGAAGGTTGGCACTATTGAAATATAATACCGATATTTCGTTAGAGGTCCCATCTAATGGTCCGGCCCGGGACGTTCCAAACCCCGAATTCACATATTGCTGTAATTTATAAAGATATAGGGCAGTTTTCTCAAGCTTTGTTGATTCGTGGAACTCCAAGGTTATATTTATTAGCGAAATTTCTTCCATTTCAAGACAAAGATCACATTTTTGCCTTTTCAGTGGTTTTTTGAAATTCTTTAATCCTTAGTTTATCCAGAAACCTAAGGTTTCGCAGATTCCAATTTATAAACCACTAACATAGGGAAATCTTAATCGATTTACATGCCCGAAGCTGATTCGTGGCAAAAATTGCAATATTGCTACGGGAGTATTAGTTTTCTATGTTCGTATTTTTAGAAGTTTTTGTTCTTCTAAAATTGACAAAAATTTTCACATTAAACTGTATATTACACTGCATGAAGGATAATAAGGCGTTTTAATTGTTTACTCTCTTTTTAAGTTCGGCTTTATTTTTGTGTGTTGTACTAGGAGTAAAAATAGAAAGTTTATAAATGTTTATTACTTGTATCACGAACCTACAGTGGACACAGTTCCACAGTTCTTCTCAGACTTAGATAAAATTTGTCACGTATGTTCTTTAGGCATATACTTGGTACTGTCTAAAAATAGAAGGGATTGGATAGGACTGTGGGGTGTGAAAGTATTGGGGACATAATACATAAAATTTTAATTACAACAAAGAATTATATAATTTTGTAAAAGTGGTTCACGGTATAAGAAACTTTGTACGTATGTAGCTTCAGGCTCCTTAAAAGTAACCACCTTTTGAACTCTATAAACGTATATGGGATATACTTTTACAGGGTGCAAAAATCTTGTGTTAGAATCACAAATAATTGGCTTGAATCTCAACACTTTGAAATCCCCCCTTTTTCAAAGGAGATTTAAGTTTTGGGAACAGCTAGAAGTCTCAAGTCAACAAATTTGAGCTGCAGGATGATTCAGTCACCCAGGCTATTTGAAATTTGACAAAAAATTCTGTGTAAGATATGACGAACGGAGGTGCGTTATTGTGATGTCAGTTGCCTTTATTCAAGCTGTGCTTACTGTATCGTTTCCGAAAGCCTCTTAAATCATCCAAGTCGTTTTTGTGAAGAAATGTTTTAGATTTGTACAAAATGTGATGCAGACTCGCTGCACTACTCGCTTAGCCGTTGCAAAACTACACAATAACACACATATGCTCGACTATTGTAAACTATGGACGATAACAGAAATATTTTGATCACTAGTTTTAGTTAATTTTGATGAAGATTATTTTTTTTAGATGAATGATCTAATTAGGAGATTTTAGGGACGCTTTACTTGTTTATTTTTTAATGAAATTATTTAAGAATTATTAAATAATAATAATTATTATTATTATTATTATTATATATTATTATGGGTGATAAAAATGTTTTGCTTGTCTTTAAATACTTATGAGGATTTTACTGTACTGGTGTTGGGGATCATAGATTCTTTATGAAGTTCTTCACGTTTTTAGCTTTTTTAATGGCTTTCTGGCTATTTGGTATTCTGATTTGAACAACTCCGTTATAGAGGACAATAATTATGATTATTTATTCATGCTGTTATGGGTATAAGCGAATTTAAGTTGTTTTTTAATTTCTCTGGTGCGATCATTATGATGAATGGCAACAATTTCTTGATATTTATTATTGTTATTGTGAGAATTTTCGTTAATTTTTATTTCTGTATATAGTACGATATAAAGGGAAGATTTTTAAATGCTTTTTATAGTTTTATGTAGACCTGGATCCTTTAGCGCATCGATATGAAGGACTGTAAGCCCCTCTAAATCATTTGTTGTTGTTTCTAAAGTAGTTTGGGAATTCCACAAACCCGTGTAGAAACTACACCGCTATGAGTGATAAACAGTAACATTTACGTTGTTTATTCTTGTTTTATAGTCTAGTTTGACATAAACCTCCAGAAAAAATTACATGAAGTGATAGCAATTTCAGTATACCATTTCTGTACGTTGTAAATAAAATGAGAAAGTAAGCTAGCCATTTTTCTGTCACATTATGTTAAGCAGTTTTAAAATTGTAAGAAATATAAATGAGGTCAGAATAAGTTGCTTATGGGGCAGTGTTTGTTGAACTTTTGGCTAATAATGATTGCCGATTTTTGCTGGCAAACCTTTCAAGCCCAAAACATCACTTAAAACTGCGTCTACTGGAACTATTGATATGCCAACGTCTTCGGTAAATTCTCTCGCAATAAAATGACGAGAATGAGGTTTATCTTCTGCGAATTCACGATCTTTTCTGAATGGTTTACGTTACTGGAATGCAGTTTTTCGTAATAAAGATTAACCACCGAATGCTTTCTGCACCATTTTAAACGTATTAGTAGCATTAATTTCACTTTAACACGAAATTGAATGCAACTCCTTTGTTCAACAATATTAAACATTTTAAAATCGAAAAAAGGCAAATTTTGATGTAAATAAACAAGACATATCTAACTGAAATTAGGAGAGAATATCGTCGAAGGTTGTATCAGTATAAGAAAACAGTTCTTTGAACTACGGCTTTCGCGTGAGTTCCAAATTAAAAAAGCGCCATATTCTTGAAGTGATAAAAATATTTGAGGGAGATGAATTGATAGAATGAATCTATGGGATATAAGAGGAATATTATTAGAAATTTTTGGCAAAATCCTGAGAGTTGAATCAAGTTAAACAAGGTGGTCCATAAGATTGGTACGAGAATTTACTTTGCTTTGTATTTTAGAAGAAGAAAAACTAAATTAGATATTACATCTATTTCACTGCCTAGAACTTGAATGAACATACAAAATGAGTTTCACGAAAAGCATTAAAGTTTGTGAAGAAATTAGAAAAAATGCGGAGTCACTGGAGAAGAAAATTAGGCAAAACAGAAAGAGATTAATTGCGTAACGAAAGCAGAAAGGGCCACAAAATTACCAAAGATATCATCATAATACCTTTGAATATCTTTTGTTTGTTTAGTACCCTAGATCAATATTGAAGCATGTGTCCTTTTAATCTCTCACCAGGTGTCCAATCCATTCAGCAGCGACCCGCGAACGTGAAAAGTCAGCAAATTGCCGGCGCTGCTCGGAAGAGCGTGAAGAAGATCGGGGCCTTTTCTCCTGTACTCTTGATCCGCCGCGTGCACGCTACCGCCAAGAAAGGCAGTGATTTGTCACATGGTGTTACTTCCACCTTCGCGGAACTAGCGGTTGCTGGCTGCAGCCCATAATTACCAGCTGCGTTCTGGTGAAACCGTAATAATAGAGTGTTTTGGAGGCCCTGCATGCGCTCGGCCAACATTTTTCGTCATTGGCTATTGCACGCCTAATGGAAAGAAAATGCGAACCATCTCACTTGCTTCCTGTAATACAATTTTAGAATTTATGCCGTTGCACAATTTTTCGACTCTGTTGGGCTTTGGAGCACTTTTCATTCTCGTCGATGACCTATCTACCGAGCAATTTGTCGATTTCATTATGGCAAAATTTGGTTTCCTTCAGCGTTTTAAAGTTTCTGGTGTTCTCGAATGGTTGCCAAAATACAAAATGGTTCAAATATGAGCGTAACTGATTTTTTACAAAAAATTCCTATCATTTACTTGCACATGTCGGCCTTCAACGTATTCCCTTCCGAAGTCAATCCATTTGTTCTAACGTTCTGGAAAAAACGGCTTTTGCTTGGCGGTATATCCACTCCAGAACAGTCTGGATTACGGCGTCGTTGTCCGCAAAACGTATGTCTTGCAAGTCTGATTTGAGTCTTCCGAACAGGTGGAAATTATTTGGGTCCAAATTGTGACTCACTGTACGACAGATATGGCAGAAGGTTCCATTTCAATTTCCAGAAGGTTTCCAATGTTGTCTTGAAAGAAGGCTGCCCGCTTTTCGCCTGTCTTCCGCTTGTATGTCTGTTGCCAGGGAGGTCTAAGTAATGAACTGCATTGATTGTTCTGATAATAACCCCCTGCCAGTCCGAGAAGAACGTTGCCATCACTTTTCTTGCCGAACGGCTCCTTGGCACTCTTTTGGGTTTGGGAGAACTGGTATGCTTCCACTTACGTAATGACTGCTGGCACTCGGAAATGATGTAGTGTACCCACGTTAGATTTCAAAAATGCATCACCTTAGTCTTAAAACTGTTATAGGAGACGACTGGTAGCTGTATGCGCACTATTTTGTTCACACCTTGCGATAGTAGAGTTGGTTTTTCACGATATCTTCTACACTACCAACACTGATGGACAGCATTGCTCTAAGTTCCTTGATAATGCTGCGCCTATTCTCACGAATAAGCGCGTTTGCCCGATCAATGTTTGGCTCGGTGACGGATGTTTGCGGCCGGCGATCATGCGGTTCATTCTCTACGCGCTCTCTGTCCTCTCTGAAGCACCCAAACACAATTTGACCACACTGCGTTGTTCTGCGCTCCGCGGTACCTTCTATTCGCTCGCCACTTTAGCAACTCTCAAACAGGACTGAACAGATTCTAACTCGAGCAGGAGTGAGGATGGTGGTTGTGACTCCACTCTCGTAAGGTCGCACAGCTGCCAGCAGTGTAGCTTGTTTACACGCAAATCAGTACCGATCATATTTGAACCACCTTGTATTTGGCTTTGCAACCGATGCCATAGGTTGCCCTTGGTCTGTGCTTGGGCTTTATATAATGATACCATGTAATTAACGTGCGGGTTGTATTGCATGCGGAAAGTATGTGTCGATATTTGTTTATTCAAATATTTATTCACCATTTGAAAACTTGAATATGCCATTCTTCTGCAACTTCTCGGGTTTCTGGGCGAAAAACTACCCTACCCAAGGCGTTTTTTATTGTTTCCAAAGAGTTGAAGTTCTTGTCGTTACGAGAATTTTGCAAAATGAAAATCTGGTGAATATGTCGGGTAGTCAAAAACATATGAAGTCTAACATTCTCTGATTGAACAGGACATTCTTTCTATTAGCTAATTGGGTGATTTTTCTGAATGCTATCTTTAATTCGCCCAGAACAGTACTTTTTGAATTTATTGACCGACCGTTTGGTAGGAGCTCATAATATAGGATTTCTTTCCAATCCTGCCATATACAAAGCATGATTTTTTCGGGTGGGAACCAGCTTTGGGGGTAACTTTTTTTTGGGCGCATTTACAGGCACTGCAGCCTCAAGGGCTTATTGTGCCCACTAACATCCACTTATAACTAGGACATTCACACACCCATGGGTTGCCGACTGGTTGAACCATTTGAGCCACCGCGTCCCCTTTGGGGGGTAGCTAGTAATGCGATGCATTAAATTTTTTCCGATGAAATTGTGTGGAACCTAACATCGTAGCGATTTGCGTAATCAAGCTTCACTAAATGCACTTGGACGGTGTATCTCTGCTAAATCCTGTGTCTTGTATCGCGGGTTATTCTCGATCAGTGTTGTGATTTGCTCATCGTCGGAGGAAGAGGGTGTACCCGAGCATTGTTAGTTTTTTTGCCTCTCCGGAAAAGCGTTAGGTACCTAAAGCGCACATTGTTTTCTCCCATCTTCAAAAGGGTAAAAAATGGCATAAATAAATTTATTGCAAGAAACTTTTTTACTGAAGATCCTTTAAAATTCCAGGTTTAGAAACATATACACAATTCGTGCGTTTTCTATAGCTGTGATGGGTTCGGACATTTTCCAATGTCATTATCAACTTCCACTTCTAAATAATGAATTTTTTGTTGAATATTATATTGTACAAGAAACAGTTTCAGCAATAAAATCTAAATAGTAAATTGTTTTATGTCTACACAATTTCAACAACTATAATTATTGTACCTTGTGTAAAGAATTATGTTGTCACTGCTAACAACAATAAGCGATTAAAGCTTACTGTAATTACATTGTTACTTTATTAGATTTTTTCATTTATTAGCTAAATAAAATGATTACTTTCAATGGCTACTATATAATTAAGTTATAAAGTTGCTTTCAAATAAAGTACTGCTTAAAGTTATAAGGTTTTTATGAAATTCAGTTAAATGGAATTTTCTAGTTTTTTTTATATTTTGGATTAGATCACATTTTGCAACTTAACGACCCCTCTATGGCTCCCTTTAAAAACTGTATTATAAAACATCCTTTATATTGTTTTACAGGTACAAAGATAAAATCATTGAGTCTTTTTTTTTTGATATCAAATACAATCAATCTCATTGCTGGCAATAGATGGAATATAGGGGTGGTTTTAGCGTCGAGTTTTTAAAAGTAATTTAAAGAAGATAGAATTACTATACGTAATCGTTGGTTTCTTGGCCTTGTTTACTGTTATAAATAAGTTTTAAAAGGTTCTGGTAGATTTCTATCCATCTTTTACATTCATCTCTTCTATTCTGGATTTTTTTTGGTGGAGGTGGGGCATTATTTTCGTCATGATTTGGCTAACTTTCGTCGATTATTAAACTTGAGCAGCATTGTAATTAAATAAGTGTTTGAAGTATTTTGTAGTGTAATATGAATATCAGGATAATCACATGTAGAGGTCATTGTAACAATGATTATATAGCTACGTTGTACGCAGTTCCTTTCTAATTCGATGTCAAAAGCTATGTTTCACTCTTTCCGTTCCTATTCTTGGCAATCATCTGTATCCTTTAAGGTTCTCAAGGTTCTCAAGTTTTTATCGCGTTCCTCCTGCGAACAGCTGTGTCGAAGACACAAGATAAAAAGGTTCTAGCACCTTATTGTGACTGTTGATGAAAAATGATGAAAACATCGACGCTAAAGTAAAACGTCCATGGTTCGAAGGTTATGCTCTGTATTTGATGGGATCAGAAGGGCGTAGTGTTTTATGACTTGGTGAAACAAGTCGAGACTATCACTGGAGACTACCATCGATATCAACTGATCAAATGGAGCGTTGAAGGAAAAACGGCCAGAATACGCCGAAAAGCACGGCCACATGTAGCAGAACGAGTCAAAAGCTATTTGAAAACATTTCTATGGGATGTCCTACCCCACCCGCCGTATCCATCAGACATTGCCCCTTCTGACTACCATTTGTTTCGATCGACGATGCATGAGCTATTTGAGCAATGCTTCAACTTCTTTCAAGATGCAAAAAATGGGTTTCTTCATGGATTGCATCAAAAAACGAGGAATTCATTCGCCGGGTAATCCGCCTGTAGCCAGAGAGATGGGAAAAAGTTGTAGCGAACGACGGAGTTTCGAAATAAGCATTTCATTTCACAAAAGAATCCCTTAAAATTAATTTCAAGTCCAATCCGTGAAAATATCTTAATTACTGGTGAAACTTTTAGATATTTTCGAATTAAATAACCGTTTTACAAGCTTACTAATATCCTAAATGGTTAACCCCCTAAATCAGGTTGTTTAATTATTTTTGAATATTTCTTTTTAATACAAAAGGTCTGATTTCTTTATGAAATATGTTACTTCCTTTTAAGAAAAACATTTTGTGGTTTACTATTCACGTGTACAGCATGACTTGAACCCGAAGTTGTCATTTTCTGGTATGGCGATGGTTTGAAACCCTCTGGGACACACTGCGACTTATTGAAGGTAATTTTGTGGAATATAAAAATAATAAATTTTTATATTTGTCATTGTTTTGTACTTTCTTCTTTTTTATTTTCCGATAGATTTTCTTTAACATAATTTTTATTTAGTTAAAATTATTGGTACCACTTGATCCTTAATATGTTTCGTTTTTACATATTTTTTGTATATCCTCTCATTTGTAGTCATTATGTTCAAAAATAATGTTTTCTTCATCTTACTTACATCTGTTAAGTGGGCACAATATCCTGTGTTTCTGCAGTTTTACTACGTTTTGCATTAATTTTTATTTGTTTTTCTTTTACTGTTCGCTCGTTAATTTAATTGTTAATTCGTTTCCTTCAACTTCGAATTCTTTTTATTTGTTGCCATTGTACTGCGGTTCTGTTTTATTATTAGAGTAAAATTTAGCCTGTTGTAAGGCTTCCTATTACATTCTTATATAAGATCTACCATTTTCATAGGTATTTATGCTTACAAAGCCTCTATGTACATTATTTATCGTTATTTGTCGTATTATTATTTATTGTGATTACAATTATATCAACTGAACTTTAAATGAATTTTTAATTTTTGTTTGCGGCAGTATGGCCGTTGTAGAAGCGTTTGACCGCGTTGTGAACAGACTCAGGTCCAATCCTGGGCTTCATGAACTTCGTGGGTGGCCTACTCGGTTACTAAAGATAATTGAGTTTATTTCAAACAAAGAGTAATGATCCGTCTAAGGCACAGTGCTTGCCACATCGCTCTGCATCAAATGTGGTGTGCGACGATCGAGCACATATGAGACCCTTAACCTCTTAGTTTGCAGGCCATGCTCCCAAGCGGGGCGATAGAGCCTCACTATTATTATATATAATTTTTGTGTGCTATGTCGTTGTAGAACTCGCCAACCCGCCCGGCAAGCGTGGCGTTTAATTGCCAAATCCCCCCCAAAAAGGGAGGCCTATGCTCAATACTGGGCGCTACAAGGCTGAAGAAAAAAGAAAAATGTCGTTGTAGTGTTTTATCAAAGATTGAAATATTGCACTTTTAAATTCTGTGCACTAATAGAGATTATATCTAATTTAATAATATCTCCACGCTTTTGATCGACTTGTTCCATTTGTTAGTTAAAAAGTATGGTTTGAGAAAAGGGTGGGTGCCATTGTTACCATATTTATTATACATTATGAAAGATTTTTCAATGATATTGATATCAACTTTTAATTGATCATTTAACTTATAGAAGAGAGAATAGAATTTGTTGCACTACTACAAGTTTTAATTTGTTCTGTCTTATTCTACTTTGCTCCGTGCTAAAGCGATTTGTGTGGTAGTTTTTATTTTTTTGATTTTTGAGTGACTTGTGCACCAGTCCTATGGTTCTAATCGGTTGTAAAATGTATTTTATTGTTTAAATTCAGGTACATTTGGATTTTGACGGGTAGGTGTTTTTTACCATATAATAAACTGCTAAGCACTTTTTTGTAATTTTTTTATTTCTATTGACGCTATCATTAAGATCTTGGTGGTACAGATCTGCTATTTCGGTTTCCTAACTTGAGTATCTTTTTGGACTTCTTACTATAGGTAAATAGTATATAAAATTGTTCATTTCATGTCATTTTGAAATGGCACACAATAATATTGGTGATTTAGTTTGAGTTGCACTTCCATTTTTTGCCTGTTTATGACATCTTATAAAGGCTTTTGTAATAGAAAGACTCTGCACTTCGACAGAGAGTATGGCTTGTAAACGGGAAGGTCGTCCACTATCTATGATGCGAAAGTACTTAATTATTTTATCGATTACCCACTAGCCTTTTGAAGCCCAAGGTCGAACAGGGGTTCACCCACATTGATGTTAAGTGCCTTAACTCGGTTAACCACAAAGACTTGTAAAGATTTTACTAGGGCAAACCATTGTGACATTTTCGTCCGTTATCATTTGCATTAAGAATGATCTACAGTCTTTTTTATATTACAAGTATATAGATTTAATTCTTACAAATTAACCTGCCTATTATGTAGGATACATATGGTCGTTTCTCGTAAACTATACCTAGCGTATAAATTTATTTTTAAGCAGTGCTCTCTCGGTAGATTTGGGTTTTCTCTATAATTTCAGCTTTTGTATTATTTCATATGTTAGCTTTTAAAGTCCCTTTTATTTCATGTGAATTACTTGATTTGTGGTGATCAATAATTTACTTTACACAAAAAGTTATTCGAATTGTCGAACGTCAAAGTAAATTCATATATTCATGCCTATCATCTCCTCTAGAAAATCGATTGATTACTTTGATCGTTAAGTTGTTTAAGAAAATCTTTGCTATTTGTGTTACTGTAAATTGTATATAAAGGTTTTTTTCTTTGCTAATGTATCAAGGCGTGTTCACTAGGGCTTTTATAATGTTTCATTTTTTTTTTGTAGTATTTTAATGTCGTTGTGCGTTAATAAACAGATTTGAAAGCACTGAGCTTAGATATAGAGAGACCATTCCAGCTGCTGGTCAAGAATGAAACCAAAATTGATTGGTATATACAGCCATGGACTTTTGTCAACTTTGATTTATTTATTTTTTTTTGCTTATCCATTCATTTGCAAATTTAAGGTGGTGGTTGATGATTTTTTGATTTTGTTAATTGATCAGTACCATTACTAGGCCGTTGTTGGCTTCTGATGTGTCGATGGATAAATTATAAGTGCAGCAGTGGCCCAAGAGCATTTCCTTACACCGCAACGCTATTGATCGAGTAGCGTTTTTAAAGCTTGTGATCATAAGAGACATCCATAAATCATTCTCGCAGCGTGTTATCATTATCGCACAGTGAACCTCCAGTAGGTGGTTTTAATTTTTGTAGATTCCCAATGCAGGCATATAAGTAAACCTAATTATATACATGTTCCCATTTGGCAACGGCTTCAATTTTCACACTAGAATTTAACTCATCAAAATTTATTATTTTATGATCAATATCATTTACCTTATCTGTATCCGAGTGTCATCACAAATACAAGCATACAATTAATATGGCCATTCTTCAATTTCCTGAATTGCAATGCCGCGCCAAGCCCAACACCTACACCAACAAATCGAGCCACAAAATTTAATGAATATCAAACAATGCGGACCCAAAAAATGTCTTGCAAACTGTTAATAAACTAAAAAGGGAAATAAGGAAAATTCAAACTTATTCTCTAACTTATCAGAAGTTTCAAACGAAGCAAACAATAAAGATAAGAGCGACAACAAAAATTCAAATAAAACACCGAACCTCCAATTTTTCTATTACGAACTACCAGGAAATGATAAAACGCTTAAGTGATATGAATCAAGAACAGTACAATGCCAAAAGTATAACTAACAACGTGATCATATTTAACAATAAAAATCTAAAGAGCATTACCATTGTTATTTTTGACTTGAAATCTGCTACTAATAATAATAAAAAACCGTGTTATATAGGCCAAACACCTCGTTAAAATGTGCTTGACCACAGAATTCCTTAACATGCCAGAAAACAAGGGATTTCCTTGTTACTCGTGCATTGTGCAAGGGAATATATCCCGTAAACTACATGGGTTGCTCAATCTACCTACAAATCAGAGCTGCTCAACTTTCTTTCTCTATCAGTGAACAACTACTGGAAGACGCTGAAAACTAACTATGAATAAACGAATACAAATAAATACCAAGACCTAATTTTCACATAATGTTTAGAGGAATTCAGGAATATATACAACTAACTAATGAAACAAAATTACATGATTTTGAACTTGCTTATGACAGTCATAAATAATAAAATAGTTCGTTAATGACCAAATTCGTTAGAATTGCATTGTAGAACGCTAACGACCCAATAAAAAATAACTCAAAATCTTCCTCGGCCTTAATACCATGGATATTTTTTCATATCAGATACTTATGTTGTTTCAAGAACCCATATAAAAATGCTGCACTTAACTACCAGACCAGACAATTGAATGGTGCGGCACGTGGAGGCACTGCCATCACCATTCGAGAATTTGTAATACACCACGAGCTACTAAAATATGAAGGAAACCTCTTCCAAGCCATTGTTAGAAGTAAACCCAATTACAATAGCGACAGCCTACTATCCCCCGGGATATAACATAACTAAAATTATGCTACAGCTATTCTTTGATTTATTAGAGATTTATAATTGGTGGTGACTTATAATGCTAAAGATACCCGATAGACATTTATTATTAGTGCTACAATAATTAAAAAAGCCCTCAAAACAATCTTATTTAATAGATTGCAATCCCTTCAAAAAATATAGGAACCAACACCTTGATGCTGATATAATTATCAAAAATTTGTAACTACCATACGTGAAGCAGCATTGTACACTATATCGCAAACGAAAAGTCAGAAATTCAACTAATAAAACTGTAGAGATGTGATGGAACTGGAAAAAAAATTTACTAACAAAACAAGTTGTAGCCAAATTGCTAACAAACTTAAACGAAACACACGATACATTTCAGCGATACTCTTTTATGGAAAGTTACACATATATCTGATCAGAAGGAAGAAAAGTTGACCTATTTGAGCAATATCTAGCAGAAGTAGGCCCAACTCTGAAGAAATAGATTTAGAAGTAGACGGCTTCTTTGAATCCCCACCTTATAATTAGTCTCACCGTTAACCAATTACCAAATAGAGGAGACAGATAATTCCTGGTATTATTTAATGTAGTTCTGCACTTACCTCATTGGCCTCCCCAACTGAAATCTTGTAAACCGCTAAACGAAGGCCAATCGTATCTATTATCAATAGTATCTAAACTCTTAATATTAAATCGGTCACGCAAAAGGGCACTAATAAATGATAGGATACTAAAACACAAATTCGGATTCCACCATCTAACAGTCCAAGTATTGCATATCAGTTTTCCTGGACGTCTGACAAGCATTTGACAAGGTATAGGCTAAAATAAAAGCATTTTTCCACACCAATGTTATATTCTTTGACCGCCAAATCGAATTCGGAATAAAATTTTTACGTTACATCTAATTATCGTAGAGGTCCCTCAAGGCAGTATTTTTGGTCCAGTCCTATACTTACTTTTCATTGCTGATGTAATACCAGACTATAAACAGAAGTAGGAACATTTGGAGATGATACCGCTGCCCTTACGTGGAATGAAGATGATCTAATGGCTACAAGGTTACTGCGAAAACACACATTCGAAAAATGGTTGGACAAATGGAGAATTAAGGTGAATATAACTTTTACAACGAAAGAGTAATATCTCCCCTGTTACCATAAACAGCATTAATATGCTACAATCTGAAGGCTTGGGATTATATTGAAACAGAACTCTAACATGGAAGCCACACAAAAAGAAGGCGCAGATCTAAAAATTAAAAAGGTGTATTGGCTGGTAGGTCGAAAATCACTCCTAGCATCAGAAAGTGAACCTCTTACATACAAAACTATCTTACGGGGTATCCGGGCCAATGCCTGCGAGCTATGAGGCTGCTTTAGCTACTCTTATATATGCATTATTCAGAGATACCAGTCCAAGACATTCGGGACTCTTTAACTTTATCCTACAAATAAACTCCAATACCCTATGATATAATTAGGAGCGAGCAACCAAACATTATGGTAGAATTTCAAACCATCCAAACAACATCGTAGAACCACTAACGATACAACTTTCTTTTGGAGATTATCGTAGGAATGACCTTCATTATGGAATTCATTATTCCCGACTAACAAGCGCAGGTAATGTTGTGGTAGCACCAGTTGCTACCGTCCTCATCAAATCAATCAAATTAATCAATAAATTAAGTTATAGAATCTCTTGTATTTTTGATTGCTGTTATATTGTGTTCAAATAAAAAAGGATCATTAGAGAAAATAATTGAGCATAAGACGTAATGTAGTATGGGTCATGTGATCTAGTACCATGACGCTAAACATTTGAATGGCCATCTTTCCTTGGCTTTTAGGGGAAATTTTAAAAAACTGAAAAGGTTGTAAGTTTAAAGAGTTTTATGGTTATGGATCATAACAATTTGCCACTCTCTTTTTATAGAAGTTCCTTAAATCTGCCATTTCACTATGGTACATCACGAATTTTTGCATTGCTTTAGATTTTAATGCGACCTTAATATTTATTAGAATTGTTTGGCATAATTAAAAGAACAAATAATTCTATAATTCTTAAACTACTTACAGTACTGCTAGACCATTCTGCAAATGTTAAATTTATGTGTTGATCGAATTTTGCGTTGATAATATATTGCCCCATGGCTTTCTTTTTTTATATTATTTTGAAAAATCGCTCTTAATATATGTTGTAGCTGATAACGTTGGATTTGGATTTTGTTATATTGGGGTTTGGGATGAAAGTTAAATAGTCTGATCATAATATAGAATGATTTGAAAAGAAATATGGCTGAAGTTTCTTCGAAATTGATTAAGACAAGAAATTTTAATCTATAGTTTCTTTTTTAGCGATTTTTAAGTGGAATCTTTCAGTAATTATTCAGTAATGGATGACGCAGTAATTATCTGAAGTAGAGTTTTGCCTTGATGTTACTAGTGGTCATGTTATGCTTGTTTCCTTTTTGTGCAACATTTATTGCATACCATGTACATATGAAGCTGTTAATGTGGTTGTATATCAATAAATAAATTTGCAGATTTTCAGCTTAGAGATGGCCATGCAATTCCAAATCAAGATTTATGGTCTGGTATACCGTCAAGATTTAACCACGGAATTGTAAATGTTATTATAGTTAACTTCAGTTTTTTTGCTTAGATTAAGGGAATGGTTGAAGCTGCCCTGATTTTTTAAATCGATGGATCAATGTGGGTGTAACTACTAGGCTGTTGCTCGCTTTTGTATGACAAAGAATAAGTGCAGTAATGGCCCTGTGCCACACCACTATTGATTGAGCAAATTTGAAATGACCCTAAGAGCAGGCAATAGATCATAAATCGCGATAGTACAATTTTTTTCTTTTAAGATGCCGGTGCTCTCTTAATCACACTATGGGCTTTTTTCGAAAAAAGTTAGTGTCTTGGTGCCAGGAACTCCAGATAATTAACTTTCGTCGGTTTATCAGGAGCAATTTTTTAAAAGGTGGGAAGACTGTAGGGTTAGAGGGTTTTAAATCTATGGGTTAGAATTCGTAAACCGCATCTATTTTTGTTATGGTCTACCATTATATATATAATATTCTTTCATAAAGGTTGGCTCAATTGGTTCAATAAATCAGTCAAATTTTCTTGAAAGTGGCTATAAATTTCCTGTTTACGTATGAAACACGGTGCCCATCCGCACCGATTCTGCATGAATTTATGCGTTCTTCCGCAGATGTCTAGCCTGATGCCTCCAGTCATACGTATGATTTCCGACTGCAGATCCAGAATTGTGCGTGGTTTGTTAGTGAAGCCCCATAAGAATAAATCACAGGGTTTTCAGGGCATTGCCAGCCATTCTTGATCACCATACAAATAAATAATCGTTGCGATAATTTTTCGTTGATAAAGCAATAGTCTTGCCTTCAGCGGGGCAGGTCGCTCCATTCTGCTGAAACCAGAGATGGTCAATCTCCATATCTTTAAAGGTAGATCATAACCGCTTTGATGCCATGTTACGGCAACGTTCTCCATTGAAAACTGCAATTCCCTTATTATCTTCAATGAAAAACGGTCCTATCATTCCACCTGCCCAAAAACCACATCACTCAGTCTTAGTGGGTGCATTTCACATTCTTAGATTATTCCAAGATTTTCGTTTCTCCAAATCCGACGAATTTAGTTATTGACGAATCCACTCAAGTGAAAGGGCTTCGACACTGAAAATTATTTTTTGTCAAATTTTTGTCCGCTGCCAGTCTTTCCACAGCCCATTCAGCAAATCATCTTGGTTTTCTACAATCAGCAAACTTAAGTTGGACTTTATACGCGTGCCTATAGAAATCTTCATGGAAAATTCGATGTAAGGAAGTTGGAATGTTCAGCTACAGCGAACGTCTACGAATTGATTTTCCAGGACTCACAGTGACACTATTTTGCACAATAGCGATTCGTTTCTATGTGTGGCGAGATCGATTCCGCCCAGGCGATTTCACCTCTCCCACTAAACCAGTCGTCTCAAACTTCCTCATTAGTCTTTGAACTGTAGATTCGTTGGGCGATTCATTTCTCCTGATAATCTGCGTGGCACTTTCAGCGCTTCGGCAAAATGTTAACAATAATAAAGCGTTATTCCGTTCCACGAGGAAAACAAATCGAAACAAACTAATGGACTAAAAAAACAACAAAAAAACTAAATTAATCGGATAATAGAAAACAAAAAAGATAAGTTTGCCATTTTCAAAACCAAATGAATGCTGCCCGTATCAAATTTGGCGCTCTTTATAACATACCCTTTATTTGTCAAAATTATCCTTTAACATAGAAGGACAAGAAATGTGATTTTTAAAGTATGTGCAATGGTACCGATTCGTTCTGCAAACATTTCTGGTATTGGATGTGCTGGTTGAATTTTACATCGATAATATGTTGTTCCTAGACTGCTTTTCTTTCTATATAATTTTGAAATCTTGAAGGCTCTACCGCCTTGCGAACTGAGAGGTTAAGGTTCTTATTTGATCGTCCATCCTGGTGCGGGTGATGTGGTAAGTACCCTGGCTTAGGCGACTGCATTATTACCCCTTTTTCGAAGTAAACGCAGGTACTTAATTATTTTTACTGACGGAAAAGGGCACACGCGAGGCGTCTGAACCCAGGATTGAACCCGCGTTCCTTCACAAGTGCCTCAACCATTTGACGAAACTGGCGCTGTATGTGTTGCCGATAAATTTGGATTTGGAAGTTTTATCATTACTTATATTTAAGACGACTGTTTGTATTCATATATATGTCATACTCGAAGGTCATTGATTTTAAACGTTTTTAATTCGTATTTAATATGTGATTTCTTCTTATGGAGATTTTTATATGTAATTCTCCAGTGCGTTCTAATTCTTAATATTTACAAATTTGGAAAAGTTTATTGGTTATAATGGAAAATACACGACATAGCAATTATCCAAAGTGGAGTGTTACCTTGATGTTACAAGCTTTTACGTAATCTGCCTTGTACTTACGTAAATCGAAGCGGAGTACCCAGTTGCACTAGGATTTAAATATACTATAATCAAAAAGGGTGGTTGAGGTTTGCTTTTTTTAGTTTTCTGGTTCTTGCTGTACATATGTTAAGAGTCGAATATTACTCAACAGTGTTTCCCTCACTTTATATGACCGCCGGTCTGTTTTAGTTTCCTTTTAAATAATTTTGCGACAAAACTGTCTAAATTATATAATTTCGTCGTAGCTTTTACCCAGCGTTACGTAAATTATCAACATTTACGTCAATGGCAATGAGAACTTCAACTTTAAGTAGGTAAAATTTAAAATAACCTTGCATGTTGCTTGATTTTAGCCGCGTGTTTACTTCCGTCGGTGATCTAATTTTGAATCGACTAGTCTTGTTTGGCATTATGAAATATTATTTTTGTTGAGTCGATTTAGTTCATTGTGATGTTCTCGGCTACTTGCAACTTCGCTGCTTTCAATTCAGCGCGACCTAATTAATTTTTTGCGCTTCCTCATTTGCCTAAAACGGAGCCGCCGCGCGAATTCGCGAGAAGCCACGCTAAGTGCCATTTCGAGCAGTAATCCGAACGATTCGAGATTTTACGGCAGCATTTCGAAACGGCCCCAGCGGCCGATTAGATCCAGCATCGCTAACGCAGATTGCCAATTAAGCAGGACGGTTAATTGGCCGTAATTTTTACCTGCATAATAAACACATTCGAATCGGTTTGTGACGCAACCCGGTGCAACGTCCAAATCTGCCGCACTTTACTCGAAGGACCGGCTCGGTAGGCGCCGCGAGGGAAGCGGTAATTAAGGCTTGTGCGTGAATAATTAGAACGTGCGTGCGCGGGCGGAAGGCGTCAATCTAAAGGTGCTGCTGAATGCGAGTTGTGCGGTCGTAATTGCGGCGGCGGGTCGGTGTTGCGGTGGTGCATTCCGCGGCATTATTAAAACGTTTTTATAATAATTTTCCGCTGTAATTATTAACAATCTTTAAACGAGTTATGGGGGCAGAGTCCGTTGTTGGCTAGTATTGATTTCTAATACAAGGTTTAATAATACATCAACCGCCCCAAGACAGCCTTCGATTGTTCGGAGCTGCAGTACTTCCATTTTCTGAGCGAAGGATTTATTAAATCGCCAAAATTATCTGCAACCCCTGCATCCCTTATTGAAGTTCAGCATTCGTGAATACCATTAGTAAGCGTGTCAACTGTTTTATAAGATTATTTTGGAAGGAGGTTCTCTTACTTTAATAATAAGGGATGCCCTAAAAGAAATATTTTATTTGTTTATTAGTTGGCACAGTTATAATATCACTTTCTCGCATAACTGTGGCTAAATTTCGATGACTCTTTCAGAAATCGTTCTTGTTTTCGTAGCATAAACTTTGGTCTTCACGAATCCTCGGAGGAAAAAATCGCAAATGTGGGTCGCAAGATCTTGGCGGCCAGTTCACTTCTCTGTTATGGGAGAAAACTCGCCCATTGGAACCCCGCCCAAAAGAAGACCACAAAAAATCCACTATTTTCTCACGTTAACGTTCACCATTGATAGTAAGCGCCTATTTTCAAAAAACAGCGCCTCTTTCACGCCACCAGCGTAAAATCCACACCAATCTGTGGGTCTTTGGGTTCTTGAATGACTCGAGGATTTTCTATGGCCCAAATGCGACAGTTTTGCTCATTGGACATATCCACTGAGCCTCGTGGCTAAAGATGATTTTTTAGCAAAATTGCTGTCACGTTATTGATCTTCTGGCATCCAAACGGCAAATATGCGGCTTTTCAAATGGTCGTCTGGCTTTTGTTCCTGGGTTAGCTGAATCTTGAATGGGTGCAGACGCAGATTTTTTATTAAAACGCCCCGTCACCCTATCGTTCGCAAAGGCAATGTTCTGAGCTGATTAGTTGGTCTGCAACCGAACCTCTTTGTTCAAATTTAAGGTCAAATGGTTAAGTTTAAGCGAACTGTATCGTATTTTTAATTTCAAACAAAGGAATATCCGTCAAAAAGCTGGAAACAGATGCTTTGCTGCAGGAATCGGCTCCCCGGGGCTATAATTAGGGGAAATTGATGAAGAAGAGAGAAGGGTATGGGCGGGAAAAAGGACAAGTTACCCCAATTTTCGCTACGAGGCCGATCGGAAGCGTCTTTCCTGATGTGGGTCCTTCAGCTGGCCGTAGCCGAGGTTTGCAACAGGGTCTTTCTAGATTCCTCGTGGCTAAAGATGATTTTTTAGCAAAATTTCTGTCAGCTTATTGATCTTCTGGCATCCAAACGGCAAACGTACGGCTTTTCAAATGGTCGTCTGGCTTTAGTTCCTGGGTTAGCTGAATCTTGAATGGGTGCAGACGCAGATCTTTTATTAAAACCCCCCGTCACCTTATCGTTTGCAAATACAAAAAAAAACGGGCCGAGTTTCTCTATCGGAAAATATCGACTCCCGCACATGCAATCGGCCTCCGGGATGTGGAAACTCCTGCCACCAATCAAACGCTCGATCAAAACGGTTTCGTACACACGGAAAAATTAAAGCCGGTCGAACGTTTCCAAAACTGTCATGGCTACAACAAAACGGCCGTAGCTGCTCCGCTTTTATAGCGACGTCGCTGCGCAGGCGAACCAACTGCCGCTTCGGCTATTTCTTATTAAACAAAACGCGTACAGAGGAGCCACAAGAATGCCGACCCTATTTTAAACCCCAAATAAAATAAATTGGTGATTGGCTCGAACATGTTAATTAATCTTTTTGTAGTTGGTTTATTTGGTGTATTTCTGTTTTCGAAAATGCCATGTAATTTGCGCAATCTTGACGGACGCTTGTAATCAATTTTAACAATAGTTAACACGCTCCACGCGCGACTAACCGCATTGTGTTTACAAAATGCCACCAGGCAGCATGCTGCCAACTTTGCAGAAAAAGGTGAACAATTTACACCCTGCGTTTCTTTTGGAACACTCAATATATGCAAAATCCTTATAGGCCTTTTACGACAAGCTAAGAAAATTTTAACTTATTTTAAGACAAGAATCTGGTAAATACTTGCCTTGTTTGTCAAAAGACGTTGCAAAACGTGTAGGCCTGTAAAATGACCTGAAAGAGTCGTAAACAAGTGTTATAAACAAATTAAGGCACATTACACGAATTCTAACGAAGGGTGCAAGGGTTTACAACGAGCTACGGGTAGATGGGGGGGTATTTAAATGCGCTTCCGGAGCGATAACTAACATTTTCATACTACAATCATTTCTATAAAATAATTTGAGCGTCTAAAGGTACTAAAAATTTCTTAAATAACATACAGGATGCCACAAAAAAGTATAATGAACATGTGCAGAGTGCTAAAGCTATCAAACAAAGTTGACTTATCGACATATTTAAACTGTGATATTTCTGTGATATTTGTTCTTGTTTGTGGTTCATTATTATACAGAGTGAATGTTTTATTTCTAGTGGGACTACATACTCGGCTAAATACAAGACAGATTACGTAAAAGCTTGTAACATCAAGGTAAAACTCTAACTTTGGATAATTATTGCGTCCTCCATGTAAGAAATGAACTTTTTCTGAATTTATAAATGGAAAGAATAGGAGCGCTAACACGCCATTGGAGAATTGCACTTAAAAATCTCCGAAGAAGGAACTACACATTCTTCCAAAATTAAACCAAATGAGCCCAAATTATGACTTTAAGTCGACCATCTTAAGCCCCAACATAATAAAATTTCTAAATTTAAATGTATCGACCACAACATATAGAGCGCCAGTTTGGGCAAGCGGTTGAGGCGCTTGACTGTGGTATGACTGAATCCGTGTTTAATTTATCATCTGAGAGCCTCAACCTCTCAGTTCGCAGACGATACCTCCATGCGGGGCTTTTGAACCTCACCATCAGCATTACCATTTCAACATTATATAGAAAAAAGGTAGTCAGAAAACAATATATGTATTATCAACTTAAAATTAAAAACTTTCCAGAAGTACCAACAGCAGGTACCTAAAAAAATAACATTTCTTGTCTTTCTATGTCAAACAACAATTCTGACAAATATTAACGTTCTATTCAAATCTAGACGCAAAGATTCGTGATGCACTATGATAAAAAGAACTGGGATTTACAATTCTAATGATCTATAGTCTTAGAAACTTTAAAAAATTATTTAAAAAATGCTCTTGAAGAATCTAGGGAAGTTAATTAACTACCTAGCGTCAAGATACTAACTTTTTTATAGAAAAGCCCACAACGGGGTTAAGAAATGGGAATTTGAAAAACATGCACTGCCACGACTGTCACTCCTGGCTCTTATGATCATTTCAAATTTGAGGTGCGGCTCAAGAAAATGTTTTTAAGCCACTGCTGCACTTATTCATCGGTACATCAGAAACGAGCAATAACCTAGTAATTACATCGACGTTGAGCCATCCAATTAAAAAATCAGAGAAGCTATAACCACCACTTTAATCTGGCAAATGAATTGATGAGCACAAACATTGAAATAAATAAACCCACCTGATAAAAGTAACATTCTTGATAACATCTTGATAGTATACCAGATCAGAAATCTTGGCTTTCTTTTTGACCAGCAACTGGAAAGGTATCGCCATCTGTAAGCTGAGGATCAACGTAATATGAGCACTACTAAACATGCTTTGACATTAACGACTGAAATATGCAAATTATAATTTATGTCATTTATAATAATGCAAGTAGTAAGGATTTGGTTGAACAATTTAGAAACAATATAGCAAGACGATAAAAATACCTGATTGGTTTGACCTAAAATATATATTCTGTCTTAAATATAAGAAATGACATTAATGTTGAATGGCAATTTAACAACCAATAAAGTTGACTTATATATCGTCATGTTTAAATTATGGCTGGTTTATTTAATTTATTGATAATCTCAAGCCAAACATTATTCCTAATGATGAATCTCAACTATTCCATGGGAATTTTGCTAATCCGCAGGTGACTATTGTAAGCTGTTATTGCCATTTTTACCAATGGTTGCTTTTATCTGTGAAGAGGATTGATGGCAGAAGTCCTATAATGGTAGTGGTTGGTTGCAAAAACCACCAACAAAATCTTTGTCTTAGAAGAAAATGTGCTTGCAATAGTCTTTGAACACGTTGCTACTGTTAGGTACAGGTAGCAGTTTTCGTATAAGATACTCAACACCGTCGTATGGCATACACGACGCTGTTGGGCCATTTGTTTAAAGCTTGTACTAGGGTTATCCTTAATATCTTATAGAACGCGCTGGCCTAACTCATGTGCCGGTCTTCCGTGTAGTTCAAAAGATTTACAATTTGGTTGCTGTTTGTATAGCCTTCTAATCATTGACATTTGCTTGTCCAAGCGTGTAAAGCATCTCTACTTGTTCCTGATATGAGTAGCGGGGTATTTTAACAGTATTTGGCAACTCACTTGGGAGTGAACAATGGAACAGAAACGTTTAAATACTCTGTAACTGATATGAGCATGCTGGAGCAGCCTGGAGCTAACGTCATGGTAAGCAACTTCCTTAAGTTATTCAATCGTATGACTATGTCTTCAGGTAATGATATTTTCTCTAAAATTGTATATCGCCTTGCAAACTGTTTGATATACCAAGATATTCTTCAAATAATTGTTTATTATATTTAATATGTACCCAAAATAATTTTATCTTCTAGAGATAGAGACTCTTTCATGTATAGTCCCATTGTTGATATCACCTTTTATTTGAACATAGGATAGTATAAGCTTTTTCGTTTAGAAGTTTAGATGGCACCACTTTGTTAACAAAGTTATTCATAAAAGGTTAGCACCCAAAACCAGAGCAAAGCTTTCTCAAGGAACTTATCCATTATTTCATTTTATTGAGGTGGTAGCTTTACTCTAAATAAATTGTTGAAGCAATTGAATTATTCGTCATAATAGAGACGTTCTTAAAATTTGAATTTAAAAGAGTAGGCAGTGCTGGAAATTAGAAGGAAGCGCTGCTGATACAACTCGAATATTCCGCGAAGTTGAAGGTTAAGATGCGATATCAGATCATACTGCCGAAAAATTGCCCAAAAAACTCATTAGCGGTAACGCCAGCCTCGATCCGGAGAGTATTCTGCAGTAAGTCGATTGTTATATACACCCCATAATTATCCCAGGACAATAAACCATCACTTGTATAAGCTGAGAGAAATCAACAGCCGATGCAAAGAAGTGCTACGCATTTTGACACGAGAGCAAGCTGAACACCTGATTTGCTTTGAGCTCGTTCCCAATTGTTGAGCTATTAACTCTGAACTTTATTATCAACAATTAGACAGAATGTATGCCATCTGAGTAATCTCGTATAATGTTGCTATGGATGAATAACGTCAGAGCACATATTAGTCCACCTCGTCTATAGTCTTGTTTTGGCGCTATTGGATTATTATCTCTTCCTAACAATAACTCACTCCTTAGCCGGATGCTGCTTTGCTTTCAAGAAGTACAAGAAGGGTGTGACTGGTTCTTCAATTTCAAACTCTAGGAGTGGTACCAATAAGATATACGAAAATTGCATTGTAGGTGAATAGAGACTATACAACACAACATAATTAAATAGAAAAAAGAATCTTACATCTTATACCAAACACAGTATTAAAGGGAATCTATGCAGAACACGTACCTAATTAAAGGGAATTTCAACTTAGTCTTGAGTTTCATCAAGTATTTCAAAGACAATCTGAATGATTTGGTATCATCAAACTTTAAAACTCTGAATATTACATGGCATTCATTATGAGCCATAACTCCAAATTTACTATCACTTTTTGATACAATCATGCATTGTCTTTGCTAAACAGTTTCTGCGTTATACTAGTAAGTCGATTTTTTTTCATAGTCATCACCGACCATTTTGATTTAGTTGGTGCAATAGTTACTTTTTTTATACCGCCAGACCTTAGGAAAAGTTTGAAATTAAATGATGTATTAGAGGCAGCAGAATCTATCCAAACATAAATTTGAAGATATTAGATAAACAAATATAACATTTAATAGAAGAACACTTATTCTTCTTTCTGGTACTACTGTGTAAGGTTCTCAGCCCATTTTCGGCAACTTTCTCTGTTTGAAGCTATTTCTATGCTCCCTTTCCATCGAATTCTTGGCCTTCCTTATTTTCTTTTATCTCGAAACCTTGGTTGTAATAATAATTTTTTTCTCCCGTCATTCATTCCTAATACGTGGCCATGCCATTTAAACTGTCTTCTTTCTATTGTTTCTATATTGGGCGCATTTCTAATTCTTCTCTTATTACGTTGTTTCTCACTCTGTCTCTTCATGTTTTTCCATTATTTTCTTTAAATATCTCATTTCCATAGCAGTTATTTTGCTTTTATGTTTTTCTTGCTCAATCAATTTTTTTTGGGAAGGGGGGATGAAAGTTGAATGTAAATGTGACATTACATTTTATTTTGCTCTGATAAATAAGTCCAATTTCGAGGCCGTATTGGGGACAAAATTAAAGTGGAAGTACAGTCACGTCTTAAGAAGAATACAAAGATCAACGGGAGAAAGAAGATAAGTCTAAATACCAATTAAGAGTGAGAAAATACAAAGTTCTAAATATTGGTGCATGCTAGGTTAAGATCAAAATCGCATGCAGTGATAAAGATAAGAGCAGCTGAGTTTAAAAATTCAAGGACAAAAACCCACACCACGCCGATTTTTGGATAGGCAACCCAAATTACAGAATTACAGAAAGAAGTGCAGAGGGTTGCAGCCAACGTAGTAGCGAAACCTTTAAACATGGATTCAGACAAATATCTTACTCAGATGAAGGGAAGAGAATGAAAGGCGATGTAGGTGAACTATTCAAGAGAATAAGAAGAACAATTAAGACACCGACAAAAGGAGAAGGAAAAGCAAAGACCCAATGGAAAAGCAAATGGGGGAAATGATATCCCTAATGAAAAAGGATTCAAGCAAAGGAGGAAGCAGCAAAAGGGAAAACGGTCAAGGTAGGATACCAGAAGATGATAAGCAATCAGGTGTTATGGACCTGGAACGGGAAATCGGGCAAGCTGGAAAAATACAACAAGAAGAAAAATGAACAATACCAAACAAGAACAAAAAACTAATAAAGGAAATAAAAACAGGACAAGGAAAAACAGGGACGACAAAAGGCAATTGATACAAGGGCAAACGATTACTCATGGGACAAAATAGGTACATGGAATGTCAGAAGCCTAAATGGCAAAGAGTAAGAATTAATTCAAGAAATTAAGAAGTATAAAATGGAAATAGTGGCGGTCACAGAGACAAAGAGGAAAGTAGTAGGAGAATTAATAATAGATTACTACGGACTGATATACAGTGGAGTAGATGAGCGAGAAAGACCTGAGGAAATTAGTAGAGTAGAAAGCAGTGAGCGGAAGAACAATGAAATCAACATTGCAAGATACAATCAGGAGAAATTGTATACAGTAGTGGCATATGGGCCGGGAGAAAGTGATACGAAGAGAGAAAAGGAACAGTTCTGGCAAGAACTTCAAATGCTATATGAAGAATCAGACAATCCAACGATAATAATAGGAGATTTCAATGGAAGAATTGAAAATGAGATTGCAGGGAGGCAAGGGGCAATGGAAAGACATGGAGAGACTACAAGCAATACGAATGGGAAGAATTTAATTGATTATTGTTTACAGAACGGGTTAATGATACAAAACTTCCTATATCAACACAAGGACTGTCACAAATATACTAGAGAGGAAGCAGGAAGGAAAGAGAGATCAATCATAGAATATATATTAACGGACGCAACCAATAGAAGAAGGATAAAGGATGTGAGAGTGTACAGGGGAGCAGAAATATCGTCAGATCATCACCTATTAATAGCAGAAATGGGAAACAAGAAAGAAAATGAAGAAGAGAAAATATCAGAAAACAGGAGAAAGAAAGAAATAAGAACGATAAGGACACACAGACTACAAGACCAACGAACAAGAGAGAGAAAAAATGGAATTGAATATCGAAGAAATGTGGGGAAAGTTCAAAGAAATTATAAATAAGGCAGGAGAACTAGCCTGCGGTCTAACGACAACTGGGAGGCATAAAAAAGAGAACAAGTTGGTGGAGTGAAGAAATTAAAGATATCATAAAAACAAAAAAGATAGCATGGAAAAACTATTTACAAAGGAAGAGTGATGTAGCGTATGAGAGGTATAAGAAGAAACAAAAAGAAGAAACAATGGAATGATTCCACCTTAGTAAAATAATATCAAGTTGCGGGAGTCGCGGTGGCTCGGTGGTCAAGATCATCATCGTTCCTCTGTCATCGAGTCGGCGCGGGCGAGTTCGAGTCTGGCTCAACCCATGGGTGTGTGTGATGTCCTAATATTAAAGTGCATGTTAGTAGGCACAATAAGCCGTTATGGCTGGAGATCCAGTAAGTGCTCCTCCCTCCCTCCAAAAAAATATTAAGTTGCATTTTTTTATTTTACATAAATTATATTTTTGTATGGTTAGTCGGACTTGTAGATCAAAATACTGCAAAAACATTTCTTGTTTAGGAACTTAAAAGTATTTGGACATTTTTTGACATATATTTTTCCCCATTGATGCCAAAAGACAATTTTAAATCAGTGTAGCAACAGAAAAATTTCTTGTAGAAGGCCTCAAATTTTTGGACTAGTATCTAATAAGGTCTGTATTGCAGTTTACTGTAACTTTTATTACAATAATCTCGTAAGATCCAGACTGGTAGCGCATGACAATCGTGCTAGAAGGTCATATATTTTATTTCATCTACTTCTTTTTTTTGGGTTTTGTAAATAGGACGTTTTGGTTCTAAATGACCTTTATAGCAGGTTGGTCGTTATTCTTACCACATCCTGACAGCTTCATAAAAGCAATGGAGCTTTTCCTTTTTAAAATAGGTTTTTATATTATTTATATTTATATTTTATTATATATAAAAAAGCGTATTGCGTCCATCCGTTTGTCCGTCGCTTTTTTTAGCTTTGTGAATTTCCGAATGGTCCCGAAAATGCTCGAAGGTTCATCCGGGCGATAGCCGTAGCGCAGCGGGCGGCTGGCGGGATATGTGATATTACCAATAATATTAGTTTAACTTGGTAAATATCAAGGCAACGTATGGCGATATACTATTTCAACCCTTACTGTGGTCGGTAACTACATTTAAAATTTATGTGTATACAAACCCGGTATACTTGTGTAACATTGTTCCACTTTCTCATCTTGTTGTTCACTTCTTACACTTAGCGAAAATAATAGAGAGCTGATGCTATCTGTTCTTTTATGCATCTGAGTTTTTATTAGTGTTTGCTTATTTGTATTTATAATTGGATGTAGTTTTGTAGATCTTATTATCCCATTTAAAGTTTTTAAATTGCCTCGATATGTCGAATCTTAATGATCTTTTTTCGTTTATTATGTCGAGTCTGTGAATTACTAATTTGCATTTTATTCTAGTTTAATTATTTTACGTATAACTTTTGCGTCACGTGGTTTTATTTATATTATTTACTTGGGTGTTTTTGGATGCTGCTCGATTCGCCTGCGAAATCAATCCCGACCAGAAGGACAAGTCTGTAAATTTCTTCGGATATCCTAAAACGGGGATGGAATATAACAAGTTATATATAAAAATTCTTGGGAGGACATCAGCTTTTTAATGAGCTCAGAATCGCACAAACTTAGCTGGTAAAGATTAAAATTGCGGGCGACTATTAGGGCAACTTACTATCTTTTTCACTCTATAAACGTTATAGGTCTTTATTTTTGTAACCATTAGGTTAGCGAAGATAATCGTGTCGTCTGCAAGCGTATTTATGTTTGTGTTTAGATCTGTTGGTGCTCTGTCCATGTACAGGACGTATAATAGAGGACTCAAAACGCTGCCATGTGGCACTCCTGCATTGATTAATATAAGCTAAATACTACACTATTGAAATTGAGATAAACAAGACTGTATTCTTCTTTTGACCTTTACTGACAGTTTAGGGTGTCAAAGACTAAGGAAACGGCTGCGAATATTATTTGTCCTCTACCACCGTGTATATTACTGTTATTATACGGTGACATTATTGGATTGTCGAGTATGGCTTCCGAAATCCACATTGGAGGTCAAGGATCCAATTATCTATTAATAAATTCGATGGAACGCCAGCTTTTCCTTAGATATGACAGGTAATATGCGGTTTATATGAGACGACCGTTAGATCTTTTTTTCTTCTTCTTTAGTCTTTATGCTATTTAATTTTGAACGAAGGTATTCTTCATATTTTTCTGCGTGCCTGTTTTTTTCCAGCATTTCTCTTTTCTATCTATAGTTAGACAGCAAGACTAAAGTGGAACTTTGCAAGACAATGTTAGGCAATCCAATTAAAGCTGGAATATAAAGATACAAAAATGGAGACTATGGTTACGAAAAAAATTAAGAGACCGACCATAGAAGCCGTTTGATCTTTGCTAGGCTTTAATATAATAATTTGTGCTGTTTTCAGTTGCATTGACCACTATTTTTGAGGTGGTTTTAAATAGGTACGTCAATAGACTTCTGCCCTTGGTACTTTTTTAGAATTCTTTTTGTGTGCGAGGTCTGTTCCCGGTGAATCTTTGGTATAAGCAGTTTTATTTTATCTTAAACTTCAATAATGTAAATGGTGTAATCCTATAACGATTTTCTGTGGATTTCCTTAAAGGTTTTTCGATTTCCACATCCGATTCGCCGCCATGTGGGGAGAATACTTTACCGAGCTGGTTTGCGAACAAATCTACTTTCTACGTCCAGCAACTGGGCAGCTTCTCGAACTAGGAGAATTGTTATTATAGGCTTCTTCATATTTTGAATGGATTTGCTGTAATAATGTTGCTACGGTGGCTAAGCGATTGTACAAGAATTATAGCCAGACACATCTGTATATTTTGAGAACATTATTTCTGTTATTTTATTATTTCTTTCCTTAATTAATTTTATGGTCAATTGTGAACCTCAGTGCACATTTTAGCTATGGTAGTCGTCTCCTGCTATATTGGAACTTAAAGTTTGAAAGCAAGCTTCTATGCATTCATTTTCAATCTAACAGATGTATATATAATGTATATATAATATATAAGCAACATAGACTTTCTTGGTGCTAGTTGAAGGGTAGTAGCGTTGTTGTTATTTAGAATGATTTTGTATGAGCGATGACAATATATAGAGCTTGAATGCCTTTGTTGTTTTGGTAGATTGTGGTGTTGTATGGTCTTCCACATTTCACGCACACAAATAGTTTCTTGCAATAAGTCTCGTGTAGTTGCAAATATTGTGCAGTTAATTATATTTTTAGGTGGTTCTGTTTGCATTATACAATTTTCTGTATTTTGTATTTTATAAATATGTCTGTTAGTATCACCTGGTTCTATATCAATAAATTACATGTTTAGTGGCTCTTTGGCGTGTCTTTATTTTATATTAATATGTCAGTTAAATTTGAAATAAATAGAAGTTTGACATAGTTGTTTGATCCATTATGAAACTTTAAAAATATACTGGATATTCGTATCAAAGGAGGTCAAGTATTATATGAGTTTAAGGCATAATTAGATTAGAATAAATTAACGTATCTTGGGTTATAATTTTGTTATTTTTAAAACTGTTATTGAACTTTAACCACAATTGCTGATCAAGAAAGAACTAAGGGATGTTTGTTACCAGAATGTAGCGTTCCTACTGCCACTCCATCATTCTCCAGTTTCTTTAATTGAAGCTAAGAGAACTTCCTACTAGGAGTACAAAATGAACGTTAGTTGAATGGAACATTTGCAGACATCATTAGAAAAGCGTTTTTTGTTATAATGACATGATTATTACTACACTTCACATATCAGAGATATTGCATAACGTTTAGAAATGGGAAATTATAGTCAATTTATCTGTCTTTAGTTCAACTAAGTCGTAGTAGCTAATATAAAATGTATTCGAGGATGCATATTTTGCTGGATTCGCTCTTTTTAATTTCTTCCAGTTTGTATGATCATCCACGAAATGATTTCAATTTCAATTTCAATTTAAGGTTTCTTTCATATAACACTGTTGATCTTTTTGCCTTATTCTTTTCCTTTTCCAGCTCGAGACTTAGGCTGTACTATTATATCATCTGTCACTTCATCTAGCTTGATCACTTTACCTAACTATATAGTTCGTCCTATATGCAGTATGGTAAATTATCAGAATTCTTTGGTTACGATGGGAGTCCCTTGTGTATTGTACAACTGAGGAAGCGCTTTGTTATGAGGTTACCAAGTAAAACATGAATAATGCAAAGAACATTTCTTGTTCCTGTGAGAATTTGACCAACAGCCTACATCATCATCAATCATGAACTGCGCGGTTTAGGCCTTCAGACCTGTTCCGAATACATTCTCCGTGGACGTTTTACATCTCACTTTATTTTATGTTTTATTGGATTGCTAGTTTTAGTAAACATTCTTCGATCATCCTCTCCACGTATTTATTTTTAGTTCTAATCTTGTATAACTTTTGACTGATTTTAATAATTTTATTCAATTTCATTGAATTTTGGAATTATTTTTTTAGTTATAGATATTTGACTGCCACACAGCAACTTAAACTCTCCCATTGTCTTGTAAAACTTCAATGGCGTTTGTTACCTATAATCCTCCTACGTCGGTGACTGCAAGAAAGTAGCTAATATCTTGTATCCTAATAGTGCCATACCTACGTTTGAACGATGTTTGTACTAAGATTGAATGATGCATTATAGCTTAAATATTTCAAATGTTAAACTTGTTCAAGGCTTTGATTATTTATAACTATTTTCGATCTAATTGAATATTTACCCTTAAAAGCTATCATATTTATTTTTGCTTAATATATATTTCAATTATATCATTCAACTACAGTTTGTAGTCTACATATTGACCTCTGGAGACTGTCTTCGCATGTTGTTATTGTCGCTTAGTCATCAGCATAGAGAACGATATTTAAAAAATTATTGTGTTTTAATTGTATGCTTTCTGGAGCTCTATGTGTCCAGGTCGTTATTAAGTCATTAATGTACAAGTCAAGAGCCGTGGTGGTTTAGTGGATAGGTCGCTAGACCACGAAACCAAGAGTTGCGGGTTTGAATCCCGCTCTCGCCAATTCAATCGCTGGCATTTTTACGGCCCAGCTCGACTCGGGCTGCAATAAATGAGTACCAGGAGTCAAACTGTGGGGCGGTCGGTACGTAGCGCTAGCCACGTTACTACCCTTGTGTACCGTAGGCCCTAGATTGTAGCAGACCTATCCTGTTACTACACCCATAGGCCTTCGTGGCTTATTACGGGGAACTAGGAAGCTTTCGTGTTCGATAATTTACCATAATTTTAGACATTATAACTTTATTGGAACCTTTAAAGTTCTATTTTGCTTACGTAGTTGTTTAAACTCATATCATGCACGTTTCTAATTGCTCGTTTGGCTCGTTCTTTATATATATACTTTATATATTTTCTTCTGATATTGGTGGTAAGCTTGTCCTTTTCCATTAACTAGATCGCCTCTTCATACTTTGGGTCCTTTTTTCCTGTAGCTTTTAGTAGTAGGTTTTTCTATTCTTCTTCTATGTCATTAGTAATATCTTATTGTAAATAATTGTTGAACCGTGACTAACCAAGATCTCTAATATCCTTGCCTTGTAAAAATGTATTTTAGAAATCTGTATGTTTTTAGTAGCATTTGTTTTCTTTCTTATCCGAAGTTTTGGTATATTTAGTTTGTTGGTCACTAAATGGTCTGAATTTATCTCTGATCCTCTGTAAAGGTAGGTGTCTGTTATTTATTAACTATTACATAGTCAATAAGAGATCTCGCACCACATGTATTTGTTAATGTTCTTTGTTGCTTCTGTTAATATTCTCTATTGCTTCTTCAAATGTCCAAACTACAATTTCTATTGGTATGTTCCCAACTCTTGCGTTTAGATCACCGTCTATAACAGTGTATTTATGTGGATTTCTGTTATTGTTTACTTGTTTTTTTTTGTAAAAGTTTTTTGTTTCTTCTTTCTTGCTGTCTACTGAAGCAGACACACCAAGTACAGTTAACACTGCTCTTTCAATTTTAAAATCTACTTGCATTCTTTCATTAATAGGTTCATTTCGGATCGCGTTTTTCAATTCCTTGTCTATTATAATAAGTCATTCCTTTTTTTCTCTAGGATATTGTAGGAGGCCATTCCAAAGCAACATGTTTTCTCTTATATTTTTTGTCTCCGGTAGCACTAGTGTATTGATTTGTCTCTGTTATATCACATTGCTGACTTTTGTTTTTTTAATATATAGAAGTCTTGTATTTGAAGTTGCAATTCTTAGAATTTCTATTATCCAATTGTGTTTTCTGTATTGTACGTTCTCTTTGTTGTGTTCATCATCATGAAATCCGTCCAGGGGCACTTCTAGTCAGATATGGCTCTTTATTACGCACAACGGTTTTGAAGAGGTAGAGGCCATGGACCTTGAGGCATCTATTTTATGCTTTACCTATCCTGAAATCACCCCACCCCCAGTAGCTTACCTCTGCTTTAATTTTAAATTCAACTTCTTCCTATCTTACAAACGAAATCTCCGAAAGTTTGTATTAAGATTGTTTTCAGATAACTTCAACATTGATTCCGGTGCTATGATACTGTTTGATTTAAGACTTTCTAGCCTTGCACAACATTTCATAACTGCTGAGACGTATATCGCATTCTGACTTATCATGAGATTTTGTGATGAAAGTCTCAATCGAGCTTTAAATCGAAATGTAACATATTTCCTTCGGATGTAGGAATATCAACAGTCAATCTTGAATGACGAATCTCCTGATCGCATTAAATGTTGTAGCTGCATGTATTCACTGATTATCACTTTTGTAGTCGAAATATACATCAATCATGAATGGATAATGGTGGCTTGAATATTTGTTCAATTGAAACTCTTGAATGGTATCTTGGATTATGAAAGAATAGCACTGTGTAAAATCTAGCTTGATTATAGCACTATTTTCTTGTTTCAGATTCTCAAAGTTTTAAAAAATGCTGCTTCTGCATCATGCTATGATGAGTTCTCTTAGTTTGAGTTGCTGGTAGCTCGCATTCTAATGTGAAACTTCGATTTGTTCTTTGACTACTAGCTTAGAAAGATGTTTTGTCGGTTGAAAACTTTCACAGATTTCAAGTCGACAATTTGCTATTTGCTTTTGACAGAGTACTTTTCTTTACTGAACAATACATCATAAGTAGTTTTAAAGTTTTCATGAATGATGCATGTGCAAGTACGATGGTGGTGTGACTCCTCTAACGAGGATTGCATCTCTTATGTCTCGAGAAATTCTATTCTTTGAAAAAAAATGGCAACCTGTTTTGACAGATGTTTAGATAACGGTCTTTTCCTTTTCGGAGTTCTAAATTCAGTGACTTTTTGAGCTGTCTTATAAGAATCCACATTGCGAATTGAAATATGAATTGCATTTTTATTAAAGGTAACCCCCTTTTAATTCTCTCTAGAGGGGTAATTCTTGGTCAAGAAGTTGTCTTACCTAAGAAAATTAGAGTTAGACCAATAAGTGCTTCAGTTAAAAAAATATTTTTTAGTGTTAAATAATTCAATTACTGACTCAAAGCTTGCGTTCACTCTGTGCAGGTTTTGTCTGCACTCCTTTCACCACTCGCCAGATGTTGCATGAGAGATGCTTCACTGCGTGATAATGTTTTTGTTGAAGTTGTAGTCTTTATAAAACTTTACTTTTATCCAATGTAGAAACATTAGCCACTATTTGGAGCTTTGGAGTTAAAGTAATGGTAGGCTTGCGCTGCCGCTATTTTGTGGTTTTCTCATCTGCGCATACTTCAGACAAATCTGAGAACCAATCGGTAGTACTGGATATGTCTCCAATTAGCGCAGGCCGAAATAGTTCCAGCACTTTTTAATTTGGGACACAGTTTCATAGATATCAGATTTAACTGACACACTTAGACTGTGTTCACATAAATACACAAAAATAAAAAAGAAATTAAAATTAAGTGCTGTTATTTTGGATTTGTTCTCTTTGTTTTTCTGTACATGCTTTGTGCTGCTTTGGTAAATAAATTTATTTTTACTAATAAAATTTTACGTTTTAGGTTATTAACATACGAGTTTCGTTTCTGACCTTCGACCTTCCGCGATATTATTGGCCGTAGTTGTCTTTGTTTATATGGTGTATTAAAATGAATCAATACAATTTATGTAATCTCTTTGGGTTGAATTTTAGTATGGTTTCATGTTGTACTGGCCTTTAGTCAGTTTAGTTACATAAGGTAACGGTCGTTTGTCTGAGCTTACCAGATCTAAGGCATTTTAATAATATATATGTATATGACCTTATATAAAATTTCTATAAGAATAACATTAGAAAATACGACAATTATGGACTGACCTTTGATTCATAATGAGGTCATCACAAAAAAATAATAAAAATAGCATATAGAATAATCCCTCCATTAGGATAGGAGTAAAGGACCTGAAACTCGGTGTAAGGCTGTGCATATTTGCAAATTTGTCCAATAGCTACTCCTACACTACAGTTATTGACTGAGAGAAATAATTTTTGACTGAAAGTTAAAGCTGAAGCCGAAGGCAATAGTCTACAGTTCTCTTAATAGTTATGCAACGTCTTGGGAAAAATATATATTCTATGTGAGTGGATTAAAAGAAGGTGGTTGTCAATGTAAGGAGGAAGTTGGTCAAGTTTGTCGTCTATTATGCAAAATCTTGACTACTCAGAAAATTTGTAAATTGCTATGTTATTGATATTTTCAATAATAATTCAAAATGCTCCGGGTGTCTTGGTGCATTTATTTCTTTTGGTTTTATGATGGTCAGTCCATTTTTAATTTGCCCCACACTTAACATATCTTTTCTCCAAGAATTTTATTTGTAAATCCTTGATTTGTAATAGTACTCTACGATTATTGGAGTGTAGTAGATAGCTTTCATTTTTCTGGACTATTGTCGCGATTCTTACTAGCAATATTTGAGATTTCCTCTATATATTATAGAAAGCATCTTGCTGTACTACCTCATGTAGATGATAACAGATTTCTGTTATTGAACATTAAAGTGATTTGGTGTAGTTTTATTTTTTAACCGCATAAAAATACTATTTTGTATTTTATGTTGAAGTTTTCTTTGACATTATTTGCATAGTAAAAGACAAGTCAATATATCAATCCCTTTTTATTTGTTTTATGTTTTATTTTTATTTTTCTTGTTCAAGGATTAATGTGTATTTCGATATAATCCGCTTAGAGGTAATTTTAATTCTAATTGTTTATTGTATTTATTTTCTACTTCTTACCTGTCGCTTATATATCATCATGTTCTTCTGTATAATTCTGTATCTCTGGACTAGTTCTATCATCTGATTTATTTGCACATGATAGGATTGGTCCCGAAAAATACCTACAAATTAAAATTAAGTTGGTTTGGACATCACCAAAGAAGAAGTATTACATGCACTTAAAAATATGAAAGATCGACAAAGGTCTGCACTTTATGAACTCATGGGTAACACCCTGAAAATTATTGACATCGAATGTATGGGATATATTGGTTAATCTACTTAACAAAATGTATAAATCAGGAAACATTTCTAATTGTTGGTATCTACTTTTATCTGCTTACCCAAGAAAACAACACTTTAAAATTATTGCTTAAAGTTGTCCGTAACCGAATGTATCCGAAGTTGAACATGGATATAAACGATACTCATTGTAGATTGCGAAAGGTGCCGACAACTCAAGAAGCTCTCCTCTCATTTAATATATTGATTTAGAGGTGCTTCGAAGTAAACCAAGATGTATATATACATGCATGCTTTATCGATTACAATAAGGCGTTATGATCACCAAATATGTGTTCTTAAGTCAAAGAACGTAGACTGCAAAGATCTTCAAATTATATCAAAATTGTGTTATCAAATATATCGAACGAAATAAAAAAAGGAGTAAAACAAGGATGTGTGTTGTCACTAGCTCTCTTTAACGCACATTCAGAAGAAATTCTTTAAAAATCTCTCGAAGAAGATACGATTGGAATAGGTGTTAATGGAACACCAATTAATAGCAGTAGATATGCCTACTATATGATTATCTTGACCGCATGTGGCGAAGAATATGGTCTAAGCACTTAATATTGTAAAGACCAAATCCATGATAACATCGAAAACTCCCAGAAGGAATGAAAGCCTTGGTATCAATGGGAAAAAACATCAAACTAGTCGTTTGCTACGATAAGTCTTGGTGCGACAGTAAAACGGACAAGGGCTATACCCACGAAATGAAAATAAGAATTAAAAAATCTTAAGCAAATTTTATTAAAATGAAACGAGCTTAATGTTAAGGGCCCAGTTAGCAAAATGTTATGTCGCTACGGAGTAGATGCTTGGGCCTTAAACGTAACAAGTCTCTGGAAAATTGAAGCATTTGAAATGTTTGTGAACAGGAGATCCTTAAAATATCGCGGAACATGGAGTTCCTAAGACGAATAGAAAAATGTAAGATAATCGACACCATCAAGAAACGAAAGCTGAAATTTTTGGACATATGGTGAGAGGAGAAAAATTCCCACGCCTACAGTTAATAATACAGGACAAATCCGAGGAAGAAGAATATCATGGTTACGAAACCTTAGAGGATGGTTCGGATGCACCTCTAGCGAACTGTTCAGGGCAGCAGCTTCTAAAATTACAATAGCGATAGTGAGTGCCAACCTTCAACACGGACACGTTAGTCGTTAATCATGAGTATTTGTATATATCTTTAAGGGGGCATCGTCTTGTATCTTTTTTTAGTTTCATATCTGTGCAAATGTGTTTTATTTTCTGTTTTAGAAGTTTTTGAGCAGTCTTCATTTCTTAAATCCAGTTTTGTATTTTTTCTAGATGTTTTACGGTTGCTATACTCTTAGTGCTTCTTTTAATTGTTTTGGCATTTATATCGTATTTTGTTATGCTGCATAACCCTGTGTGTGTTCTTGCTATACATAATTTCATAACAGTTCTATTTATGGTGAGATGGAGAGGTTAAAGATACTCATACGTTTGTCCTCATTGCCCAATGACTTGTTTTGGTATAACGTTTGATTTTCTTTTTCCAAATTATTATATTTTATTTTGAGGGAGGAGTGTGTAAGGCTAAAATTTCTACCACTCGTCTGTTTGTTGACATGTAAAAGAAATAGCTGCAACACCGTTTTACTTCAGCGGTTATTTGAGACCAAAAAGCTGATTATTTTTATTTAATATTTGAGTTCACCTGCCACCACAGGTCAGTGCTTATGTTTTGATTAAACTTCGAAAGCACCCATTAAGCCGCAACAAAAAGCAAATCACTAAAAGCCAGCCGCAAACGTCAAATCACATCGTCAGCTTCAGGTGGTCCAGTAAAACAAGACTTGCTGGGGCAGCCGGGCTGGCTTAATTGCCAGGTCGTTAAGATACCTTCCACCGCAAGTCAATTGCTTTAATTTGTGAAAAAAGACCATCGTCCGAAGGCCGCCGAATTCGACGGCCGCGTTTATGGCCAACCCGCCAAGCGCCGGCGGATTGGTTTAACTGCCCGATTACGCGGTTGTGTAACCGTAAATTACTTGCATCCTTAATTTGCATCGCGCTTATAAACTACTGTTCCTTCTCTGCGTTAAGTAAATGCTCTAAAAATATATTAATGACATTCTTAGTTATGGGCGCTCTTCACAACCTCGCGTCAGTATGTTTTGCATTTCGGTTTTATTGGTTTTTAATGGCTCGGGACGCTTATATAATTAATTTTTGGTGGATAAACTGCTAATAAGCATTTTATTTGTCCGTTCTATGGCGACACAATAGATCATGGGCAGTAAAAATTTCGTGCACTGTAAATTTTATAACGGAAGTTAACCTATTAAGCCTTTTTTACAAGTTTTTTCTAACGACTTGTTTAGGGCTTTACTATTAGTAGATAATATTAATAAAGGTAATTAGAAAATATATATGGTTTTGGATTATTTGAATTTAAACCCTAAACGAAGATTTGTTATCAAAAAACCTGATTGATTTTTAATGGTTTTTTTTTTGTCTTTGAGAATGTAAATAGACTAAAAATCTATTTTAGGGTGCTACAAGAGAAATCATCAAATATTGGCGGTGTCGTTGAAAATGTCGTTTGTTTGGCGATTTGTTTTTAATGTGTGCATGAATTTATTATAATAATTTTAAGTCTTACAAATCATTCATAAATGGACCAGAAAAAGAACAAATTAAATGTTTATTAGGATTTTCGCTAAATTAAGCTCTGCTTCAAAATCTACCATAGTAGCATTCACAAGAAGGAGAAACTTGGAGGGATTTGGAGGTTATCAAGTGACGTAAAATATCTTGGAGTTATTTTAAACTCGAAGCTCACTTGGAATCCACACATTTAAGAAATCAAAAGGAAAGCGGAAGCGACATTAGTGTTAGCCAAATGAACCCGTGGAAAAACATGGGGTCTAAAACCAAAGTAATGTATTGGATATACACCATGGCGGTCAAATGCATGACAATACGTATGAAACTTTGGTATGGTGGACAAAAATGGCGTAAAGAACCACTATAACCGTATTAAATACGATATAAAGTCTGGGAATAACGGGCGGCTTAAAAAAACACCAACAATGGCAATGGAGACAATATTAGACATTCTTCCTCTTTATTTTGACGGGAGAGGCAGGAGTGTCTCTTAATAATTTGCGCAACGCACTTATCTGCAAAGATTGTATAGAAGTGGGACATCTGAAAATTAGATGTGTGAGTGAAGCCATACTGGGTAGAAGACCGACTATTTGACGCCAAAATCCGCATTAAACATGAATTTCGAGATTAATATGAATCGAAGTGAATGTGTAAATGAAGTAAACAACAGGAACAGACTCGGAAAAACTATCTAGTATGTAGGTAGATCAAAGATCGAGTCTGGAACAGGGACAGGCATATACTGTGAAAAAAGAACTTGCACTAAAGCTTTTTCGCTAGGAAAAAAAATACTGGTTTTTAAGCGGGGATATTTGCTATATTGCGCCAGCCAAAATAATTTGAGGCATTATCAAATCAATATATTCAGGGGCAGTCAGGCAGTCCTAGAGCCATTAAAGAACCAGGGGGCAACATATAGGCTGATGTGCAAATGTTGCGAAGAACTCAGAACTCTGGTAGATCACAACAAGTTAACTCTGTTGCGGATTCTAGCACAAAAAGGATCATCAACTCCATATATAGGCGCAACCCTGGCAGTGCCTAAAGATACAATGTGAAGAACAGGTGAGAGAATGAGTCAGAAAACAATAGAACAATGTTGGGAAAATGTACTGGGATAAAAACGTGGGAATTTTTTTAAAGTATTATCTCGTAAACGAACTAAAGAATTGTTAGTACAGAGCAGGAGTCACTTACGAACTATTATAGGTATCCTCACAGGGCATTGTTTTCTCAGTGGATACCTTAACAAAATTGAATTGTAGTGACAAGGAACCAGAAACAGTCATCCATTTGTACGAGTGTGAGGCTTAGCTGATAGGGGCAAGCTATTTATGGAAAACCAATAATGGGCCCAAAAGGATACAACAAGGGACTTGTATAGACTGGTGCAAGGGACGATGATACTGGAAAAAGTGCTGTAAAGAAATTGAGAAAAGCACAATAGGTCCACGAGGCTGCAGTGCTACTAGAGGCAGATAAAATGGCCTTTAACAAAGAAAAGGGACGTTTGGGGGTTTTACTTTATAAGATCAAATATACATTAAAAGATCAACGGGGTGTCGTACATTGTAAGTTGCTTTCACTTAGTGAAACGATAACCTTACTAACGGAGCTGGGCGCAAAAAAATCCCTATAACGACAAGGGAAGAAGGAGAGTTATTCTGATTCTGGACAAATCAGTTTTGAAAATGATCACCCACCTGGATTGGGAGATTTTATCGCACCAAGCGTATTCGCCAGACTTCCTCCCTTCAGATTATCATTTCTTCAGATCTTGCCAACATTATTTAGTTGAAATCCGCTTCACTTCTGTCGAAACTTCTGAGGAAAGTCCGTTTGAGTCTATTAACTCCTAACCACCCCTTTTTTCTTAATAGGATTTAGCAACTTCCCGAAATATGACGCAAATGCAGAGAAATCGAGGATTACTTAGGCGGTTAGGTAAATAGTCGACTTTTTATAAGTTAATATGGCAACGTGCAGAAAAAGGCGGGGAAAATTAAGTTGTGTACGTGATCTTTCTTCTACATTCTTACATTTTTGATATGTTCAACAAAAAATGAGCAAAATTTAAATGAATTCAATTGAAATATTTTTGAAAGAAGTACAATGCATCAGTACTCCGTTATGTAAGTCTTAAAATAGTTAAGACGGAGTATAAGAGACCTTTGTAAAGAATCCATTAGAGAACTAAAAACATTGTAGGAACATAAAATTGTACCCGAGGCATAACTTAACACGTTTTACATTAACCTTGACAATTGTGTCTCGCCGCTAATCGAGGCGGCGAAATTAGCTGCAAGTCATTTCACTTCGCACGGTTTCCTCACCGAGGCATACACATCCAAGCAATTTCCTGCACATCATCGTATTTTTAGAAAGTTTGTTAAACCTCCGAAACTGAGTTGTTTTATTTTTATAGTTAATTCGAAGTATCATTTGAAAGGCAAATCTAGAGACATAAAAACTTGACCGAAGTAATGAATAAACCAGTAAGTGATTTTCAGCTAAAACTTTCTGGATTAAATGGGTTTGTGTTGCAGAAACGAGTTTTTAGAATAGTATGATACAATCGGCGAGTTATATATGCAAAAAATATGCAGTTTTTGGTAGCACTGCGCCTTAATTTCGAAGACTGAAGATGATGAATACGTGCATTGGAACAAAAGGTAATTGGAGATTTCAATAAGAGCAATGAGTCGGTAGTTTCTTCACGCAAATCCGTCTAATTCTATGAGGTAATTATTATTCAGAACTGACTGCTTTTTGCTCAACACTCCATTGGGTCATTCTCGATGTCGAAGTCGGACGTTAATTTTGTAACTATACAGTTGATGTGGCGGACTTTTGTTATAAAAAAGTTTTCCTTTCGGGTACTCCCTATACGAGCGATAAGGTCAAACTAAATCAACCGATCAGCATTGGTACGTATTTTTATGTGATTACCTCATTGGGTGCAATTTTTCATGGCTGTTTAGCAAAAGATGGAAGCAAGACTTCTGCGAAAGTGTAGTAAACTCTAAGCTGGTTTTTACTCATTTTATTGTATTTCTCTCATTTTCTTTAGGGCACTTTTTCCAAAATCTTCGTCCTTTGTGTTAGTCTGTACAAGTCCCTTGCTGGGCTAGTCGCTGTAATCTGGATTTGTTGTTTTTTCATAAACAGTTTGCCTCCTGTGAAGTAGTCTCGGATTCTCTGCCACATTGTCTGCAACTGAGGTCTGCATTACACAACACTATTTTGTTAAGGTCTTCCCTGGGAAAACAATGCCCTCTGAGAAGACCTATAATAGTTCCTTGTTGACTCCTGCTTTGTATTAACAGTTCTTCAGTTCATTTACGATCTGGGCCTTTTTGCATGTCTTTGTCGTAGTACATTTTCTCAGTATTTTTATGTTACTTTTTGACTCATTCTCTCACTCAACTCGTAGTATTGTACCTTTAGATACTACTAGAGCTCTCATTAATTTTCGCGTTGCTTGCAATTCCACAATCCCTGGTAGCCACAATAGAGTTAACTTGTTGTGGTCTACCTTTAGGGATATCTGACTGTCCTTGAATGTATTGATTGGCCTGTTTCGATTTTCCTTTTCGCAATATATGCCTGCTCGCGTTCCAAACTCGTTCTTCGAGTCTCTTCCTGTTGCTTATTTCATATACACATTCATTTTGATCCATAATATTAACCTCGAAATTCATGTTTAATGCGAATTTTGGCGTCATATGTTCTCAGACCCAGTATACCTTCATCCATATGTCCAATTTCTATACAATCTTTGCTTTGTTCACCATATCAAAGCTGCATATGTGACCAGCATGTATATCAATACATTACTTCTGGTTTTAGACTTCATATTTTTCCATGAGTTCGTCTGGCTAATACTAGCATCGCATCTGCCTTCCTCTTAGTAGTTACACATTGAATTTACTGAAAATTTTCACGAATCTTAACAGTTTTTGAGTGCGATTGTAGCCAGTGTTATCCCTATTGAAGTATATATTTTATTAAGAAGCACATCTCCGATTACCTTTACCACAAAATTATAAGAATACATCGGGCATCACCATCCTTCTCATAAAATTTACGATCTTGTTCCGATTCATCTGTTGTAGTTAATAAATTCTTATCGTTCTTATTCCCTGGCATTGATTGGAGGTGTCAACTCACAACTGAGCCATTGAAATCACAATACCATTTGTCGTAATTATTGGCTTTCCTTCGTTCTTAGTCTCCACATAACTTTGCATTTTTTCAAATCATTTTAAACAACTTTAATAAGACAAATTGTCCAAGATTTTTTATCTAGCATGAATATTTTTCGTAAGTTCTATAAGTTGAAGGTGACAATTAAGATAAGAGTTTTTAGGGAAGATGAAAAATATTTGTGAAGAGACAAACGTTCCGGAATTAGGAACTTAAAAACAGAAAATCTTAATTGGGGGTGGGAGGTACGTTTTTGGTAACAAAAAGAGATCAGTAAGATATAAGACTAGAGATAAATTAGTATTCCAGCAAAAGCTTGTAGTCTTTTTTACTGTTACGATGGGGGATTTTCCTGCAGCCCCCGCCTGTTTACGCCGAAAATTTGCCACCAAGTTAATTTTATTGATGTTAGCTAAGAAACTTGCAAAGGCGAATTCCTTTATTTTTATTTTGTACAAAAGAAGAACTTGCACGGGTTCTCGAGCTAACCGGCCCGTTTCCCAAGGCTTCCCTTTTTGCCCCCAAAAAACGCCGCAGCTTGTTTTGGCGGTTGGCGTTCCTGAACAATTTGTTTACCTGACAGCAGGTGTGCAGCCAAATCTGCAGATTAACTGATTAGGATGAGAGTGATAGCCGAGATATCCGCGCGCTCAGAGCTGCCGTTTCAAGGTGAAGCAGACTTTTGGCCCGGCTAGTTTGGCGATAAGCAGCCGTGCTGCTCGCTTAGTGGGTAGTTATTTCAGAATCGGCGGCAACCATTAACATAAATGTAGGTATCAGCTATTAAGTATAGAAATTCCTTGTGGCAAGGCGCTCGAGTAGTTGGTAGATTTAGTAATGTGGAGATTTGATGCAAATCTAACCAAAATTGTATAAAATAACTCCCGCATCCAATCCCCTCAATTTGGCCTGTATTTAAAAAGAGATACTGAAGTATAGTTTGAAATTATTGTGTTGTGTGAGATGGGCGTCAAACCACCTTGAAGATGATATTGCCTTTTGGGTAATCAATCCCCTCCCTATTAGTCAATGATTTGGTAAATAGCAAAGTGATTGGAATGATAGCTTTTATCTGTTATTCTTTAGAATTATAGATCATCAGATTTAACGGAGTTGACGATAAGTCTGTTTTGTCCAATAAAAGGTTTTCCAGATTATGTAATTTAGAGGCTGACCGATCAATCTACAGTGCTGAAAAAATGTATCAAATCTTAGTTTAAAGTTTAGACTTGGCAACACTTGCTACTTCCTGACACTAAAAATAGAGATGGATGCAGGGCGTACTCTTGTCGATAGCGCTGATTGTCAGAATATCAGAATTGTAATAATCTGCAATATTTGTGGATTCTCTCTAGCTTCAAGAAAAGTGGAAAGACTAGTTCATAACTACGCAATAAAACTAAGTCTGACGGCAAATAAAATTTGTAACGATAATGTCAGTAGAATTTGTGGTATTGGAATGGCTGTAATATGTGGAATTTAGGAAGCTTAAGTTATGTATATTCTTCAGTTTAAAAATATAGTTTTTATTTACAGATAAGACGTCATTAAAATTGGTCGTCAAACCATTAATTCATTTCAGTCAATCTGGCACTGAAATGCTGAAAATTTATCTTGCAGTTTGAATGCATTTTTCAACAAGGAAGTTTAGTACACAATTCGGCATCATTTGGAAGCATTTGGACGTCGATATATTGTTTCTATTATTTTTTTAAGTTGGTGTTGTGTTAGATATAATATTAGATTAACTAAGAAAAACTTATAAATTGTATTTGGTGCCTTCAGTCATTTTGACAAATAAATAATCTCCAAAGATTAGAGGTTACATTCCTGCCAATTCACCATTAATATGTTTGCTTAGATTTTGTTGTTAAAACTTTTTATGTAGTCTTTTTAACCATTGATATTTACAAATTTTGATCGGTACTAAATTTTAAATTATCAAATTGCCTAATCTTTATTTACTAATTTTATTTGATCCACCCTTCTCTCGTGTAGGATGTTATAAGTCTAACCATCAGCAAATTGAAATCCCCATAATGCTATAATATAATGGGTGGTACGTATTCCAGACACAAAATCTCTCATAGTTTTTCCTTGTCGGATACAGAGCCTTTCATTCCGTTGAAAGTTATTAAATTTACTGATTATAGTACAGAGAAGTGATTATTAGTGTCTTAAAAAATATTGAGCGATGACGCAGCCGATAAGTCAGAAGTGGTTTTAAGAGTAAGATGAGCAACTTCTGACGGTGATATATTTCTGAATGATATTTTTTCAATTCAATCTATGCAGATGGTAGAAAGTTCTTGCTTTGTTATTCCTTAATTTGCCTGTTCGTAGCGCACTAGATTTTAGTTTGCAAAAAATCTTTACTGTACCCACTTCGAGCTTGCCCAAAAAGATTCCAACATTTTTCATAATCTGAAAGGCTCCTTTGGGTTTGTAGGATTGTAACTCTTAAATCTTTTAAACTGACACCACTTTAGATACATGTGCAATCTTTCCAGAATTGTGCATAATGATGCACGATAAACTTATGAAACGTTCAAATAGTTTCGCATTACTTAAATCTTATCCAACAAGATTTATTTCAGCCGTTAAAAACACAGTTAAACCTCCACTTAAGAAGATGACCTTTGATAGTGCCATTTACAAACGATGTTTCTTTGGATAGTATATTTAATTTTAGAAAGATTTAGGTTCCATCTGTTTGTTGTCTTACTTTTAACCTTTACAACATTATTCTAGGATGTTTACTAACCACTCAATCTCTTCAATGTTGAAGATTGTTAAAGATATTGAGAACTTAAATAAATCGAAATTGTAGTATTTTTAAGGGATTTAGCCTTTTGTATAAAGCGATACAGTCAAATAGCTTGGATATAGCAACTTGTTGGTACAGCACTTCCAAAAATTCCATTTATGGGTCCATAATTAAAGTAAATGGGCAAATCCTACCTAAATCATCGGAAATAGAGGGCTTTTAATCGTAGCAGTTTGATCTACATGTGACAAGTTGAAAATTCGCACAACTAAATTCTATGTAGGAGTCGGGCAACAAAGGAAGTAAAGAAATCATAGTTAGAGAAATGGCAATGTGGATTTAGTTTATGGAAGTCAAATGAAAATAAGTTTGAGTCTCTATAATGCGACAAAACAGGCTCCAATGAAAGGAACATTAAATGAAAGGAAAAGGAAGCAGGCGTTAACTGATTCATATTTTTCATAAAATTCGGCATATAAATGAATTTCTAGACTGTAAGAAATCTATAGCGGAAATTACCTAGTTGTAATACATTGAAAGATCTGCAATAAAAAATTAAATTCAGGACACTAAATGCTTGTGGTATCCATTGCCTTTTGTGACACCAAAGATTTTCTGGAATGGTAATTTATTTTTTGAAAAAAAAATAAAAATTGTCACTTTTTATTGGGATAGCGTCTGGGGACATTTTTTTGTCCAATTTAAGATTTCGTAATGTAGTGATTTAATGTGAATCTCAGAATTGACGAGGTGCGTTCAAGTTCTAAAGTCTCCAATTTTTTTTTCTGAAAAAGTACTTGCCCAAGAAAGTTGTAACTTCTGTTACTTCTCATCGTAACCTTTGGCTAGACCTACATATTTTTCACAACTTCGTCGCCATGCTTGCATGGGTGCTGAGAACATTTCTTTATGGGTGTTTTGTCCACTGGAAAATCGCTTATCCAACAGCGACTTAATTGGAAAATGAGCGACCACAGTGAGTGTCCTTCATGGTCGGAAATTCATGACCAACCGCGCAGTGTTTTTTTCGGCCAGCGCATCATTCAAACGGACTCCAAAGATCCTACGGAAATTGCAGATTTAGGGGCGATATCACGCACACTTAATCGACGGTCTTCCGTAACAACTTGTTCCACTCGCGCAATCATGGTTTTGGTCGGCTGATTCGTAACCGAGTCTATTTCGGTTCAGTGTCACACAACACTCGACCTTCTTTAAACTTTCGCGCCCACAAACGCAGATTTTGACATCTATAACGCCTTCACCGCAGGTCTCACTCAATTGCCAATGAATTTCCACGTAAGAGCAGAAAACGGATGATTACACGTTGTTCTTGAACACTAAATGTCGCCATTTGAATTATACAAAACAGCACTCACTGCCATGACGGTAATTTAGCCTGTGTACATTGTATGGTGCTGCCATTTATATTAAAAATCAGAAATGTTTTCCGCGTTTTTAAAAATTCACCGAATCTTTATTCAAGAATATTGGAAGGTTGTTTTCTCCAATTCTTTTGACCAATTTGGGCATTAACGAACTTAGCGACGATATTGGCCTAATAAAAGTTTTGAATGGGAGTGGATTTGAGATCGGGGAAGGCGGAAATGAAAGGAAAAACTGCAGCGTAATTTTTCGGAAGTCGTGACATGATAATATCTGCAAAATCGGACTGGAGATATTTGAATTTCTGAAATCGTTAAAGAACATCTACGTCTCGGTCAACAAAATATTGTAATGATCTATCGAAGGCTCGGGATAAAACAAAAATTCAACAATCAGGATAAAAATGGCCATGAAAATATTGTTTAATTAATATTGAATGCCAACGTTTTTTAGGGTTCAAAGAACTATCGAAACCTAAATGGATTTGTCAAAGCTTGAAGAACCCCCATCTCTTTTATGTGGTAGTTTGATGAGGAGTATAGTGGGATGATAAAGCTAAATTTTAGTTAAAGTGGCGTTAAAATAGTGCTAAGACCAACAAGGTGAGCGGAGAGGCGGTTTTATAACTTACAACACGTTGTTTTTCGACAAAACTCAGCCCTTGCTTGCTAAACTAAAACAGGACAAAATTATTGCGGCAGTAATTCAGATTTGAATGTGTTGGATTCCAAATTGTATCCCATCGGAGGAAGCAATGGTAACTTCCAAACTATCAGAAAACTTTTGTCGCATTACCACCGATGAAAATTTTTACCAAAAATTTTTAAAATGAAAATGCTGAATTATTTATTCGTCTTAAAAGAATTTTTTTTTAGAATATTCTCAATTTCGATTTGAAATCGTGCGACCTGCAAGAAGCTTTACTGAAGAATATTATTTACACGATTCCAGTTCTAGTTTCAAAAACAATTAGAATTTATTTTTTGTAATTGACGGCTTTATTATTTCCAGATGTTTTAGTGTTGTGAGTAAGTGACTACAATGGGGAACTTTTTTCTCCACATTTCAATGTATGATAATTCACATCGTCGTTCTTTTATCGCTTCTTTTTTTCAATCAGTTTACGTTTTTCTGCAGATTTTTAATTTTGTAATTCAGCTCGATCCAGCTGAAAATGGAGATTATTAACTAATACGTAAATCTGACTCATCCTTAGATGACTTCATCACGTCCTCTTAACGTCAGTGATCGGGGGGAAGCTAGAAAGGAAATCAGAGAAAAAGAAAGGAGGAACAAGTCGGGGGTGGATTTCTCTTTACCTTTAGGATAGGATCCGTACTGGAAGTGGTAGAGATAAGTTTTTGCCTTTCCTAGAGGGTTTATGAGGCAATGATCGCTAAATTAAATAAAGCAAAACTAAAACTATCGTCGTACAAACGTTTGAAGTCAACAACGAACAAATAGCCTCAAAGCAACCGGCGATTTTCCTAATCGATCATGATTGAGGATCGGGGGCTTTCACTCGGCCAGGCAAAGTGCATCAGCGGCGAAGAAGACCCTCTCTGAAGTTTAGGGACCCGCGTGTTTTAGAATTTATTTTATGATCTGAAATTTCTCCCTTTTCCAGGTCCTCCAGAAAGACCCCTAAAAAGTTTGAATTGGGGAACGATCGAGTCAGAAACTTAGTTTGATGTTGCCCTTTGTCATCGCATTGAATTGCTGCAACTGTTGTTTTTATATTCTTGACTCCAACCAAAACAACTCGCCTTATTGAATAAAATGACTTTTTAATCTGATTAGAGCAGCTCATAAATCCTTCTAAATATGCTTGCATATTGTACAGTAATGAAATACAGCGCTTTAGCTTTGATACCAGAATTACTACAGTCCTGTTAGACAATATGAAGGTCTGAGTTGTCATTCTATGTAGACTTGCTTTAATGTGGTGAATCTCTATTAATTTGTGGAGTACAAAACCTTATGCCTTTTTATTTTGCACATATTTCATATTAATGGAGTAACCAATTTAGAGTGTAGGTAATTTTCGAAATTACAGTCTGATAACATCAACGCAACAGAGAAGAGGGTTGTCTAGGTCGACCCAGACGGCAGATTCCAAAATAAACCACGCGTATTATTATCAACGAGGCAAAACATTAAAATTTTGAATTGAATAATCGTTGTGGTTGTAGACCACTGCTACTAACATTAAAAAGACACAATTAGAAAACAAAAAATATTTCTACTTTAAGAAGATACACTCCTCCCACCGCCCTCATCGAGGATTTTAAAACAGTAAAGCAATAAAAATAGTTTCAATCGTGTTATTGTAGCCTATATATCATATAATGAGAAATTCTGCTAGATGCAATTCGAAAATATATTTAGGACCCTGAAAACTGCTTGGAACTTATACTCAAATCCCCAGTTGTGTCGCAGATTGAAATTCGCACCAAGTACGTGTGTGAAGACGGACTAATTGTACCACTTGGTGCCACTAGATGCTGTTGTTGGAATGCATAAAAGGAAAGATAGTGTTGCGAATGCGAAAAATCAAAAAACAAACAATCAAGGGCAGCAATGCATAGCATTACTGCTTTAGATGTCCATATGAGATTAATAGCCGCCTGTGGGATCATAGCACCAAGTCGCAGAACATAAATTTAAAGACGTCGAAAACTGTGCCGAGAAAGACGAGAGTAGCGGACGCCCAACAACTGCTCGCAAGTGACCTTATACAGGCGGATTCAACGGTTTTTGTATATCACCATTCATACGGACCTGAAAATGCAAAGGTCTGTGCACAATGAGTTCTCCGTAACCTTACCGCTTGGCAGAAGTAGAAGCATTTAGAGGTATGCCCACAAATTGCTGCAATATATAGCGTGTTTTTTAAGTGTATGGCCGCAGTAGGTGAATTATGGTCTTGGCTCGAGATACCCAAAATATCACAGTATGAAACTTCAGTATGATGGAAACCCTTTTTCCAAGAACGACTACGCAATAAAAGATGCAGTGCGCGGTAAGAATATCTCACCAAACGACAGCTTTAGTTGGCTGTCCACAAGTGGTGCCGTATTACATTCCATGAATAATTTGCAGTAGCAGAAGACAAAAGTGCATAGACATTGAAAGGGAATACCGCTACTAAAAAGTCTACCCAATTATTCCTTATAAAAGATTAGTGAAGAGAAAACAATTGTAGTGTCAATCATTGTTGATTACTGATCACGTAATTAAAAAAATAAAACAGCTGCACGCATTAAAGGTGGCACGCCTGTTTAACTATAAAATAAATGAAAACAGATAAAGTTATTTATTTGTAAAATACGCACTGGGGTAATAATAGGCGTGACCACCCTTGTGCACCGTAGGCTCTAGATTGTAACAGACCTATCCTGTTACGACCCCAAAGGGCCTTCAAGGCCTGTTACGGGGAACTATTATTATATTAAATATCAAGAATTTAGGTTGATTATAATTAGTTGTTGGATGCATTCTCATCTAATTGCAGCTGTTTCTGTTTCCTATGTTTAGAAATATATTAGTCATTAGCATTCTTCATGATGTTTTTAGGTGTAATTTTAGTCATCATTGGTAACAATTTTCAGAGGAATTGTCGGCAATGTGTGCTCATATTTTAATTAAGTTTCTATTATCTTGCCGTTGTTTAATAATTTTTGAATTTCTGTTTCTTGCGACTATTGCTAATGATGTTTTAATATATCGGTAATTTAGGAATTAATTACCTTCTTATAGGGGTGTTCCAAGATCAAAACACCAATACAGTCAAAGAGTAACAAAAATTACCTCTAAATTTATAATACATTCTGCTGACTGGCACACCATGTTAAATCTGACCATTAAATGTGCCTAGCCAATAGGCATATATTTCAACCCCAAGACAAAGTTCACTAACGCTGCTGTTTAGAAAAAGTGATCAAAACCTCTGTGAAGTGGAAGATTGACATTGCCGTGTAAATTCAAGCAGATACGCAGACAAGTCTGCAGATTTGATTATGAATTATACCAAAGGGGGTAAACGTCATTAAGAAGTAAAAAGTTGTAGGTGCCATATTTCACAATTACGATCTCGTCGGCTAGCATGTAGCTACAGAAAGACACTAAAACTTGCAGAGTCGGCGGAAACCATTCGTAGTAAATTCCAAATCGCCTTGAATACTACGTCATTGTTGAATATTAGCGTAATTAATAGCAACCGTTGCGTGCAATGGTTTAAAGCTGAACCAACGGCAATGGAATGAAAAACACACTAATGCTGGTTAATATACGGCCCTTATACTTTTTTCCTGAAAAAATCGGTCATTTGGTTTCGATTTCGCTTATTACATCCACTTTTCTATGCTGAATCTCCACCTGCCTTAATCACGATGTCATTTAATACCTTTAAGTGCACAATGCAATAAACCGACTAATTCATGAAGTTGACATAAACATTTTAGTCCTATAATGTATGTCCATAATGATGAAACAATTTCATGCAATTACATTAAACTGTAATAATCATAATTGTTAAAAACCACGTGTAATAAAATTAATTAAAATTTTATTATATTCCTCGGGTCATAATTATCTCAAAGAATACGTTCCTGGAATGCATCAGTCGCCATTTCTCTTTGGTTGCTTTGTTTTAGTGCACTTTGTCTTCACACAAAGTAGGGTTAAATGCAATAATTTAAAGGGCTAATAATAGGCCCTGCGTCCAATATGCCGTCGTTTGAAAGATCTTTCCAAAAACCGGGTTTATCTTGGATTGTATTGAATAGCCAACTTTGGGAGACTTTTTAGACTCATTCTGTCTGAATGTTCTTTTCATTTTGTCGTGTTTTTGTTTATTTGATCTTGTATTGATTGTACTTCTAGTTGGTCTTTGATGTGTTTATTAGATCTAACCAGTTGCACTCTTTGACTCCTCGTATAATTCTTTCTTGTGAATGTTGCCGTTACTGCTTTGTGAACTTTTCTCTGCGTCTGCTTTTTTCCTTTGTTCTTTACTGTTGTTGCTGTTCTTGTAGTACCGCAAATTCTTTGAAATGCGAATACTTTTCTATCGACGTTTTGGTTATAATTCTGAGACGTCGCACCCTAAATATCTAAAATTTTGTACTTGCTATAAGTTAATGTTATTTATAACATTTTTAGATCTTATTGGTTGTTTGATATTTTTGTTTAAGATGTTGATATTTGGCGGTTGTTTTCTTTTTATATACTGTTTAGCTTGTAGATTTCTCGTTGCAGGTTGTCTTCTGAATTTGCAGTTATAACCTGGTTTCCTGCGAACGGAATTGTATTAACATAATTGTCTGGTTCTTCTTCTTTCCTTGTCTTTATTAAGTCGTTCATATAAGTGCTAAATACAGTGGACGAAAGATCACATCCTTGTCTTATACCTTGATTTATGTATATCAAACATTTGTCGTCGACATTCATTTCTATGTTAGTTTTAGTGTTTCGTGTGAGAATTCTGATTCCTTTTATAAGATGAGAGGGAAATACATTTATTTCTGTAATCGAGCGTAGTTCTGACCTTGGCACTTTAGCAAAGGCTTTAGTAAAATCTATAAATGTTGTATGTGCTTTCAAGTTTCGTTCTCTACGTTTCTTTATGATCATATTTAAGGTGAGAACAGGATCGTCCTTTTCGAAAACCATTCTGCTTCTCTTCTAGAAACACATCTGCGATTATAGTTTATAGTTTATATTCTGAATTTAATAAACTAATATTGTAATTATGGTAGTTTTTTTAAGAGCAATTTAATTTAGTTGTAGTCCATTCTTGGGGAATTCCAGTTTGTTTGCAGCACTTATTGAAAAGTAATTTTAATTTCAGGAATATACGTCCGCGCTTGAAACGGCCTATTAATTTATCTGTTTCTTGGCATATTTATTGCATTTCTAGTTCCTGTGCCGTTATATCATGTCCATTGCCAATCTGTTTCTTTGTCGTTTTTAGCTTTACCCTTTTCTGCTTCAAAATTAAGACACATTTCCCTATAATGATGTTCCTATTTTGTTTACAGTGCAGTATCCTTTTCTTTTTTGTTGAGGGGTTTCATAAATTTGTACGCCGACTCTTGTCGACCATATATACGTCTCCTATACTGGTAATATAGTTGTCTCACCTGTTTAGCTTATTTCTTTTGTACTTAGTTTCTTGTAATATTGTACGTTTTCTTTCATTCATGATGTTAGGTATTGCTGGTATGTTCTGCGTTTATTTTCTTTTAATTACTGTAGTTTGTGATTTCATATCTTAGGCTCTTTTCTTTTGTAATTATTCCGTTTTTTCTGTAAAGATTCTTCTACTGCTGCATGTATATCTGTTTTTATAATTTCTCATTCTTCGTCTATATCTTCTTTCGTTTCGCCTTGGGATAGGTAGTTTGTTGAAGGTGCTTAGAATAGATGTTTGATTTTGTAATGGGTGTGTTTTATACGATTCTTTTGTAGTTTCGTTTTTATGTTGTGTTTTGGCTTCACTCTGGATTTTAGGGTAGTTATTTATTATATATTATTGTATTGGTCAGAGTTTACATCGCTATATCTGTATATATATGTGTCCATAACTATAGAGAATAGTTTTTTGTTTACTATCACCTAGTCCATCAGACTTTTAAAACCTTTTGCTGATCATGTGCATTTATTGATGTCTTTTTTCTGAAGAACGTGTTTGCTATCTTCAAGTTGCTGCGTGTGCTGTAATTTAATTTCATTCGCCGTATTGGCTGACCATACTTTCGATAGGAATATTTCCCACTTTATACCACCAGATTTTCTGTAGGATTCGATGAAATTTTGAGTTGTTTTTTTCTTCTGGGGCGTAGCGTCCTGTAACAGTCAGTGATTCCCTTTTCGTTTTTAATTCAATTGTTAAGATTCTTTCTTTATATACGCTTTCTACAAAAGAATCGTAGGACTTTTAATTAAATATGAAATAATGCATGAAGAGAGGAGGGAACGCCCAAATTTAAATGTAGGTTTACAAATTTCGCTTTAAACGTCGTGGCAGCACGGGCCCAGTTTGAAAAATGGTGATGATGCAGCTGAAAGCGTTTTGTGTTCTTAAATATACGAGAGTTTATCGGTTATTACTGTGTATCCTGCGTATCGGGCATGGAATACGGAAAATCCTCATACATTAGAACTTAATATTGTTATGCAGTCTTCAAAATAAAACTATGCGAGTATAATTATGGCTGTTTCCGCAACTGACAGAGGATTACAACAACTTTATATTCCAATAAGATAGGGCTCCACCTTATTAGTACAGTGAAGTTTGTGACTATTTAAATGAGGAACTCCCGTACCGCTAGATTGGGCGATGTGCTATAGAGGATTTGTTATTGTTCGCCCCACCCAGGTCTCCCGATTTTACGGTTTATGATAATTTTCTTTGGGGGTACATTAAAGATCTGCTAACAATATTGGATGAACTCCGAGACCCGATTATTGCCGCTGCGAAGAGTCTCAATGAAGATACACTACAGCGTACGTGGATGTTTCTTGTGTAGGCGTGAGAAGTTCACATTAGACTCGGGTGTTTCCTCCCTTTTTAGGTCATTTAATAATTAAGTCTGTAACACTGTAGTAATTCTTTTGTAATAGCCCTGTATATATACACTTTTATAGAGCGTTTTTCTATTCTTTGCCTATTATAACTGCTATGCCAGAACTTATTCTCTGTTTTTAAGCAACTGTGCTCTACATATGTGATAAAGTTTTCATTTATATCGACTGTTTCTTTAAGTTTTCTTTTTGTTTATGTTAGTACCGTAATATTGATACTTTTTTCTTGCATTGTATTACATATTTCTTGTTTTCTTATGGCTAGCCTTCATGCGTTCTATGTCGCAATTTTTAAAATTTCAGTCGATTCGGGGTTTCTATAGAACTTTCGAGTATATTTAAAGTTTCTCTATAGTGTGAAGTATTAAACTGTAACTAAAGCTAAACTAGATAGTTGGGATGCCAACTCTAAGCCTTTTAACTTGCTAGATTTTTCTGTAGAAGCATGCCTTCTCTTACAAATTTTGTGGCGTCGAATCTCGCCTTCTTGTCAATGATGGTGTGGGGGGTACGGCGCGGACGTAAGAGTAAGATTTGTTGGCCATTAACTACCGAAAGCGTGCTAACGCTTAAGAAGTCGTTAATGAGATTACAATTCTGCCATCACGATAACTCGAACACTAAAGCTCTGATCAACACAAAATTTGACAAGTACTTCAGACCAAAATAAAGCATGAGTTCGATTTTTAGCCACAAAAAATTACTTTTTTCGGTAGTTGCAAATTTGGGTTTACACTCTTCAAGTTAGCACTTGCATCACTTTATCTTGCCAACTTTACTCTCGTTTAACTTTTTGTTTTAATTAATTTCATGATTAAATGCTACACGCTTGTCTCTTCGTCTTTACACTTCTTGACAAACCATTTACTAAACATCACTCTGTGATTGCTACACCAGATGTACCTTTATAGCAATATAGTTGTAGGTTTTTTTGTAAAATCTTTTACATCCGGGCAACGGTAATGTTCGCTTGTTGGGCCAACCGACCTGCAAATTTCTCGGAACTTTGGTCGTAGTTGTCATGGACTTTTTTTGTCATTGCCGGTTTCGTGGAAGTTAGCAGCACACATGATCATATTTCGGGACGGTGGCACGCGCGTTTGAAAATACCAAATCGCCTTTATGCTGCGAAGCTTTCACTTCTACAACTGTACAAGTTCATTCCTGCGACCTTCACAGCGACATCTTGAGTAACCAAATTATGCTTATTTCACCTTTCTGTAAATTAGAAATAAAATGTAGCACATAGTTATCGGATATCAATTAATATGTATACGCTTCAAGCCTAAAAGTAAAGAAACCAAATTCAAATTAATGAGCACTCCATATTTCGGAAAACTGGGATCAATCGTTATTTATGACCAAGAATAGAATCATAGGTAAAAATGCCTCTCCTGGGAGTTGTCCAAAATAAAAACCGATGACATATTTGGACACTACTCGACGAGTTAAATCCATCGACACCACTTTCAGCGTCCGGAAATGTACAGGAAAAAGTTACCCTTACTTACTTTTCTTGATGTTAAACCTACCTAGCCGTCGTAAGCAAAACTTTTAGTCGCCATGAGTCTGTGGGACGTCATGCAGGAATTTCTTTTCGTTGGAACGCATTTAACCCAACCTTTTTTCGCGCAGGGGAAAATGCGTTGAACTGCGTACCCGCCGCCTTCGGGTGAAAGTCCGGCGACGGATTATGTGGAGCTCTCCTTCCCAGAAGGGGAAGGCCTACCCAAACTAAAAACTCCTGCGTTGTCCCTCCTCGTCGATCGGTAAGTGGGGGTCACCGGGTCACTCTAGGCATTCTGTGGTTTCCCCCGCGACGGAATTGTATCCCGCGGATGTTTTGCGGCCCATACGGTCCCTAAGGTTTGGTGCGCCCCGGTACCTGGGCGTCCCGCTACCCGCGTGGTGTGTGCTCAGGCAACTTCTTGCCAGTGCGATTTGCTGCTCTTGGTCCAGCCGGTTAAGGTAAGACCCCTACGTCCAGTAGAGCTGTGAGGCATAGCCGTGGCGCTCGAGGGATGCAGGTTGGCCGGCGGGGGCTCGTTTAACCCAACCTAATATGACTGCTGACCGTGTAGTCGCTTACGTTTCCAGAGAGCACCGCGAGGAGGCAGTCAGCTTACACTCCCCTGTCCCTTCAGTAAATCTTCGTGAAGGACAAGCCCTGAAAAGGGCTGTTTGGATACAATGTTGCTTGCAACAAGAGCTGTTTGGATATAATGTTGCTGACACTACTCGACGAGTTGAGTTCATCGACACCACTTTCAGTGTCCGAAACGTACAGGGAAAGAGTTACCTGTGCTTCATTGTTTTTGATGTTAAGCCTATCTAGCCGTCCTAAGCAAAAATTTTGTGCCTTGCACTTCCCTGTTCCGTCGGTAAATCTTCGTTAGGGACAAGTCCTGAAAACAGCTGTTTGAATACAACGTTGCAAGCAACAAGCGCTGTTTGGATACTATGTTGTAGCTGCTGCAACATTGTGTTCAAACAGCTATTATTGCAAGGGTAACTCTTTCCTTGTACGTTTCCGGACGCTGAAGCCAGTGTCAATCAACTCATCTCGACGAGATACGTCGAATGACACTCCTAAGAAACGAATGTGCCGAAACATACAACAAGACTATATCCTGATTGAATAGTCTGAATCTCGATATTCAAATACCTGTGAACAAATCGTTTGAATTTGAATTCTAAATGTCTATGAATCTCTAGTTAATTTTCTGTTATTCTCAATTTTTATACAGAACAGAAATTATAGGAATTAAAGAACAATTTGTTAATTTGTGAACGACTCATCTCTACTTCTTATTCTTCTTTTTTGTGCCACAAATGAAGATAACCATCTGGTTTTTATTATAGATAATTGCGCGCTTTCTATGTTCTAATAATATAATGAGGGTTTATTCTTGTTCCGGTAAAATGGTGTGCTTCTTTAGACAGACTAAGCTGTTCAGGAATTGAACTATTCATAATCTAGACTTCAGTTGCATATAATATATACGAAATCTGAGCGAAGTGTGAAAGCAACCAAGCATCGCGAACATTTCCGGGCGGAGATTTACTAACTCATCAGAAAAAACAGTTTCGAGGATGGAAATTATGATGGATTTAGCAACAAAGTAATTGTGGTATGTTAAAGCAATCAACGATGTGTCATTTAAAAATACTATTTACTAAATCAAGCAAAGAAGACGTCACAATGCATTTTTTAATTACTAGGATGTTGACAAAAAGAACGACCATAAAGTGTAGATATTTGTTTATGTATGTATGAGGATTGTATTTATTTATTCATGATTTTCACCATTTTATTGTTTATGGTTTATATTAAGAAGTGTTTATATTGTAACCTTGAGCAAACTATTAATTTCAAAGTACTATATTCCACCTTAAGGTAAAACTAAAAGAGAATACCAAGCGCGCTCTAAAACTCATACACGTTTCTTTTCTTTTATTCTAATTCTTCATTAAATCTTCTGAATTAGTTTTGAGGACCATCATGATGCTCTAGACTGTCTTCTAATTGAAATTAACAAACTATTACATTGTTTAACGTGGATGGTAATCCATTTTCAGTTATTTTTTGAACAACCGCCATAATTCATCGCACATCGGCGATAATTGCATTTGCATAATTTTCGAATTATGCCCGAGGTCAACAAACCAGCTTGGTTTACCCAGAAACCTTGTACGAACACCGGTGAGGTATGAATAGACGAATGTGGCAATGTCGCTTTCGCAGTGAACTTTCAACCACGGGCAATTTTACGCACCTGTTGACATAGCGAGGTTACGTCTGTTAACCTTGAAGTACCAGTCTGGTCGATTTAATTATGAAGTATCGGAATGACTGCCAGCTGCACGATTGCAAATCACGGCGACTAGCTCACCGTGGTAACAAAATTCCGTTTCAGTTGGCTGCTAGATTTTGAATTCATTCTGATTCTGAGTACTTAACTTGAAGAGAAAGCTGTGCTGCATTAAATATGACTATTTTAGGTTCGCGGATTACTTATTGTGGTTTTATATATTTTTTATTATTGTATAATAAAATTTTTCCTGTCTGTTGTTGGAATGCATTAATTTAAAATGATTAAGTATATACAAAAATACAAAAAAAATTAATACGAACACAGTTAAAGAAAATAACTAAAGGGAGTATAAAAGATGGCTCCACCAGTAAGTTATGGTTGAAATTGTCAGATGTAAAACGTCATATCGTAAGGTTAGACATCTGGCAACACCATAACCTTAAAATGTTAGCGATTTTGTATCAGCATCACAATCTTTTTCGTGCGAAAATGTCGAGTTTTGAGCCGAATAAGCGTCATTTGCGGGAACTTTTGATTTACTTCTTTAATTTTAAGTAATCTGCACCTGAGGGTCATCGATTACTTGTCGAAGCATATGGTGAGGCTGTTTTTAATGAGAGAAGTTGTCGCGAGTGGTTTTGCCAGCATTATTGGAAGAAGATTCCTGCCAAACGCAAGAACTTGCACTTACATTAGGAGTGACTCAGCAAGCAATTTTACATCATTTAAAATCGTTGGGAATGATTCAAAAGCAAGGAAATTGGGTTCTATATGAATTGAAACCGAGAAATGTTGAACGCCGATTTTACACATGTGAAATTCTGCTTGCCAAGCATAAACGAAAGGGTTTTTTGTATCGTATAGTCACTGGTGATGAAACATGGTTCCACTACGATAATCCAAAGAAAAGGAAATCATGGAGACCATGTGGCCATACTTCAACATCGACAGCCAAGCCGAATATTCATCGAAAAAAACTCATGTTGTGTATTGGTGGGATTAGCTTGGTGGCGTGTTTTATGAGTTGCTAATACCGAACGAAGCCATTACTGGGGCTCTCTATTGAACACAATTGATGATAGTGAACCAAGCACTCAAGGAAAAACTACTACTCCAGACACGACATCCTGGGTGATGATGCTCATCCACATGTTGTAGCGCCGGTCAAAACCTACTTAGAAACACTCAATTGGGAAGTCATATCCCACCCGCCATATTCACCAGACATTGTCGCTTCAAATTATCACTTGTTTCGATCGATGGCGCATGGCCTGTCTGAGCAGCACAACACATCATATAAAGATACCAAAAACTGGGTCGATTCGTGGATAGCCTCAATAGATGAAGCGTTCTTTCGATGCGATATCCGTATGCTGCCAGAAAGATGGGAAAAAGTAGTGGCTAACGATGGACAATACTATGAACAAAACATAAGGTTCCGTTCATTCACAATAATACCCAATTTTTGACAAAAAAAAACGGTGAAGACTTATTTGTACTCCCTTTAAAATTTCTTTATGTACTGCGTACTCTCCATTGTTTTCGCATTTTGTAAATCTTTTGTTCTATTTGCTTATATAAATACCGGGTCTGTATTTTTACGAGGTGAATCAAATATCAACCAAAACTGTTTTTTAGTTTATTGAAGCACCATAAAAGTACAAAGTTATTTTTCTATATGATCTCCTGACTTAGAAACAACTCTTTTCCAACAGCTATGTAGCTGTGTCCTCAAAGTGTTTTTTTTTAGTGATCCCAGCAAATGGTAATCGTGTAATCCAAAACAAATGGGAGACGCGATGGCTCAGATGGTTCAACCGGTTGGCTCTGTTCTCTAGCCGGCGCGTGCGAGTTCGAGTCTCGCTCAACCCATGAGTGTGTATGAATGTCCTAGAATAAGTGCATGTTAGTTGGCACAATAATCCCTTGAGGCTGCAGTGCCTGTAAGTGTGCCAAAAAAGTGCAAAACATCATTTTTTTTCCTTAAATTTGAGCAGTTCTATGAGTCTGGCTATTATCGTGAAGTAGGATACCGTCTTAAATTACTGAACACTGTTGTAACTTATTCTGACCCCAGAAAAAACTTCAGCAATGTGAATATTTTTATCAGTCACACTGGTCCTTAGTGACGTCGATGACGACTTTTACTCTCAACTGAATGCATAAACTTGAGTCTTCTAAAGAGTATTGTTTCCGAACTATGCTTTGTTTTTTCAAAATTTTGGGTTGTTTTAAACCCCTTCTTGCATGAAGCTAGATAATAATCTTTATGGTGAAAGAGGCGGTAGTGTAAGATAATCTACGGGGAGGTTTAATTAATAATGGTAACTCTCTACGCCCCGCGCGTGAGCACGGGCTGCTAATCGAGGGGTCTCATGTCTTCGCTCTCCCTGCCCAGTCGTCGCGCACCATCTCTGATGCAGGGCGATGTGGCAAGGACCGCGCTTTAGACGACCGCCATTATTACCCCTTGTTCGAGTGAACGCAGGTTTTCAATTATTTTTCGTGACTGAGTGGGCTACCCGCTAGTCACTAGAGAAATCCTGGAAATGAACCCGGGTCCGTCAGCATCGCAGCCCGCCCTTCGACCGCGGAACCACGCTAATGTAGTGGGTGGGGGGGGTGATAATTACTTTTGGAAATCCCTACTTACAACGCTCAGAAGCTGCACCTCACGGCGTGTAAGGAATTCTGGTCTATATTTGATTCACATACGTACACTCTTTGTATCGTCTGTCAATCGTATATTGTATTCATACTTGTAACTTTTGCATATGCTGTTTTTAGTGTGTTTCAAATTGTGTTTGTCCTATCTTTTGTTAATCCCGGCTAGGTTTAATTGGTGTAATTAGTTATAATGTCTGTAGACGTTGTTCGATTTCCAAACTTTTTCTCTATCTTGCTCGGTCCTTACATTACTCTTCTTATAAATTTTTAGCCCTCATTGCCTTCTTGAGATTGATTTCATAAATTTTTGTTTACCTGGGGGTCTTTTTCTCTATTGTCGTAACGTGTCCGTATCAGATAAGTTGCTGTTCTACTTCTTCCACGATTGTATTTCGGACCAATACGTTGTTCAAATGTTTCGCTTCTTACTCTTTCCAGTCGACATTGTTATAGTGCGTTCATTTCCATCGTTGCTAGTCCTTGTTATATATTGTAATATTGTATACTTTCTTCCTAAACTTATATTTTTATGGCTGTGTGATGTTTTTCCTGTACACAAATTCTTTGTTTTACTTAAGTTTACCATAGTTAGGCCTCCTTTCGATTTCCCCTTTCATTTTCCGAATTTTATGTTTTAAAATATTCTATATTTTGAACTAATATAACACAGTCGTCGACGAATTGAAGGATGTACAGATTTAGATCATTAAATGATATGCCCATGCCTGCACATTTTCCTTTCCAATTTCGCAGGAGATGGGCAACATACCTGTTTGAAGCCTTTATTTGGTACAAATCCTTTCGTTACTTCAGTGCCTATTTTCATTTTAATTGTAGAGTTGCTATATTACTACATTACTTACTTCGCGTGCCTTTTCTACTTTGTCATACGCTTTAGTTAAGTTAATGGGTAGTAAATGGGGACTTTTTCCAGGATGAATGTAGATGTTACTGTGATTTTTATTAACTGGTGGTCTGGGTCACATGCTGCTTCTCTATATGCTCGGGTATTTAACAGTTATTTCATGATGTTTGATGTATTGTAATATAGACAAGATTTTTTGTGTGTTGAATCCAAGTGTATCTTCTGATGGCCAGCATCGCTACCATGTAACCGACTAAATATAGATGAAACATCTATAATTAGTCGTAATTTCTCTGCAGTTTCGCAGTTTCTCTCTCATTTTTTGTATATTGAAATAAGGCAAACAATTTGCCATTTCGTGTGTATTCTTTGAGTAGATAGAAATATTAAATAATTTCGTTTTAGCTTTTCTGTCCCATTCTTAATTAATTTTGCTGAATTTCGAATTTTATTTCGACAGGCTGTTCTTGGATGTTAACATTTATGTGTTGCTGTATTGCTTAATGTTTTTTCTTCAGTTAATAGATTTTCAAAATAAACATTTTCATTCTGTAGTGGATATTAGTTGTATGTTGCGTTTCTTTTGCCTGATCTAGCGTTAACAGACCTCCATTCTTTTGTACCTTTTTTGCCTACCATATCTTCTATCTTCTGTTCCACATTTTTGCTTGTTTTAACATTAATCTTTCTTCTATGTATTCATGTCTGTCTACATTTTCTTTTGCGTTCGGCCATTTTAGGTACGCTTTCTTCTTTTTCTTTACTTCTTTTTTTATTTCATTCGTCTACCACTTATACTTTATAGCTATTTTATTGCCTATTCTTCGCTATGATTTGTTGACTATATTATGAATTGTTTGTTTAATATGTTCATGTGGTGATCCTCATAATATGCCTTGGAATTTTTAATTTAGCCTTTGTTGATATAAATGTTTATTAAGTTCTCTGAATTTGCTTGTATATTGTTCTACTCTTTGTATATATAAGAAAATTATATTGATGATGGTTGCTGTATTACAATGTGATCCAAGGTTGATTAAAGATTTTTTGTGTGGGGTCCAAGTATATATGCTTAAAAAAATTCGTTTCTAATGTTCAGATCGCATTGGCTGCAGAAATCTGTCAGTTTTTTACGCTATTATTTAAATGGTTTTCCCCGAATCGTCTTATTACTCTATCCTTTATTGTACTTCCTACTAGTACTTTAAAATCACCCATTATAGTTATTTCTCTGATGTTCTCTGGTGCGGCTTGCATGTTATCACAGTTGTCATGGTTCGTTGTCGCCAAAAATCGCTAATCGTCTCCCCATTATGTAAATTACCTTTATTATTTGGTTGTTAGTCTAGATAGAGATCCTTACAGAGTGCTACCAGTCGAGCCAGCTCAACCCCATTTTTTCGTGAGGTTCTTACTCCTCATTCTTTTGCAAACTGTCTTGGGATAGGCGTTGGTGGGTTTAGAAAGTTAAACAGTTCCATAACCGAACGGAAAGATACGGAAATCTTAAAGATTTGTAAAATGAAATGAAAGAAGACGCGGGGAAGGGGAGTTTTATAAATATGAAACGCTAAAATGCAGCGCTCTTGTAACTTGAACTTTGTGCCCAAGATTTACTTTTTCAATTAATTCAAGCATATTCGTTGCTGGGAATAGAGTCTAAGAAGTTTCCGAAATCATTGCTCCCGAATTTATATTTTCCAAATATTTTCAAGTTCGCACGAACGTAAGCAAAGTTTTATTCGCATCCCAGATTGTTAAATTTAAGCGTTGGTTTATCGTCATATATTTAAATTACGCAACGGGTGAACTAAAGCAAAAACGGTAAATCGGTTGCGAAAGAAGAAAAAGCGTTTGTGTTATTTATGGTTTCCTAGATTGCTTGGTAAATACCTACATGTTTTAACGGAATACTAGTAATTTAGGGAAGGCCTCTTGGAATGGTTGTTGCATAATGGCACTGTGGCACTTCATTCAACTGTTGTTGTAAAGTAAATCCAATGCATAATCATATAAGCAGCTCAAATTCTACGTTTGTATTTATAACGTTCATCTGTAGATATTTTTTTGTTTTATTTATGGATTAAAATTAAATTAATATTTATCGTAGCTATCTGCTCCTTACAGTTCAAAGGTGCAGTAGATCTAACTATGTTGACCTTCTTTATATATGTCATTACCTCCATGATGGAGGTCCTTAAGTTATCTTTGATTTTTATGATGTCTTTCGTTGACCTCGGCTTCGACCATGTGCCACGCGTAATAATTGGAGGTTGGAGGGTAGCCACAGGGGATCAGTGTTAATACAAATTGTTGTATTAACAATTCCTGAGTCTTTCTCCCTGCTCACAAGCTCCACCACCACCACAAAGACGGGAAGCTTTATATGCATGACGTTAGACACTTCCGAGGCATCTTGGAAGATCGTACGGTCATTTTGGCGATTCAAGTTCCTGTCCTACATGAAGTTTTTTTGGTCCGAAAAGGATCTCAGGAATCCTGACCGAGCTTCTCTGTCAATTCGCGGGCGAATTCATCACTTCCCTTGCGATCAGATCGCTTGCTGTGAGTTGCTGGTGGTTAGATTTCCTGTACTTCCTGGCTACATTGAAGTGTTCTTGTGGTCAAACCAGGCAATAATTCAGGATCCTGTACAAAGTAAACGAGTTTATAAATGAATGAAGTATCTTTATTACGAAGACATGTGAATGTTTTCGATTTACGAACTTTTAAAGCCTTTATTTACCAAAATATTTTGGTGTCAGTATTTTTGTTTAATGTTGTGTAATTTTAATCAGATTGAATTTATGGTTATGGTTTGAAATTGCTTTATAGCATTATCTCCTAAAAGATAAACTCAAGTAACATTTGATTGCCGCTGTTATCATTTAAGGCTACCTTGTAAACATGAGATGTTTTTCATAATATTGCGATTAAAAATCCTAACGCTACAGTATCAGTTATGTATTGGTTCTGCCACATTGGAAAAGGTGTGGTAGTACATAATGTAAAGCGCAAAAGTAAAAAGAAAACCTCGGGCTGGAGAAGTAGATGATAGGAAAGACGCAATCGTAGGAAGGAGGCGTGATCTACTCTAAAAAGTCAGTAATTAGCTTAATCTAAAAAATCCAATGAGTTAGGATCAGATTTGGAAGCGTTTCAACTCAAAACGTGGCTTTTAGGTGTATGTGACTTAAAAGTTGTGAATAGAATCAAAAAACGAAAACTGGAATATTTGGACCACATTATGAGAGGGCACAAATACTCATTGCTGAGAAATATAATGCAAGGCAAGATTAGAGGGAAACGTAGCGTAGGTAGAAGAAGAATGTCTTGATTGCGAAACCTGCGTGAGTGGTATAATTGCAGCTCAAGTGAACTATTTAGAACGGTAGACAAAGTCAAAATAACCATGACGATTGTCAGTCTCCGGTAGGAGTGGAACAAGAAGAAGAAGAAGATTAATCTTCTCTCAAATGTATCCTATATCTAAAAATATATTTTAAGCTTACTAAATTATCTTCAGTTAACAAAATATATGTTGGTTCTCAATAAAACAGTCTTTTTTGGTGATTGTGCATCTCAGTTTACTGATTTCCTGTTGTTGTACAAATTAGTGGATTGATTTCGTATATTGAACAGAACAAAAAAACTTTGTTTTTATCTGCACAAAAATAAATAAATAGCTCTCTATTGCCGGTTTGCTTATTTAGTGCAAGCTCTTCTATAACGTATTTAATATTGGTGTTATCGGAACAAATTTTGATATTTAGACCATCTACTACATTTAATACATTTTTTCTCCGATGTAATCCAGACATTATATTGCAGCTCTACAACCGACTGTAATTATATTATCTTTTTTAAGTATTTTGTAGACATGCAACTGTATGATGGCGATATTTTTCACTTTAACCTCGAACAGTTCTGTTCTAAATACTTTAGTGCGGATCATCGTTTTGAAACCATGCTGGACGGCGCTCTTAAAACTCTTTTAACTCAATTTCTTATTTAAGTCTACACTTATTTCAGTGTTTTGGTTTTATGGGGTGCTCTACATTTTTCAGTTTTGTTAATAGCAATATCTTTTGGTTTCAACCTAGCAGTGACAGTGTTGCACCCTAGTTTTAGAAATGTAGATCTAGATTAAGCCTAAAGTCGTGATGCACAGATAATTTTAACTTTCAGTTATTTTACAGCGGTAGCGTACTGAGCCCTGCGAAACTACTTCTGGAGTTCTTTGCAATGTCAACCTAAATGTGTTTTACTAAAATTGCGGTGTTATGTTCGTATTAGTTAGTTGATAAAATTTCTGTAGTGCGGCGGCGTATCGCTTTAATGACGTATTAGTCACTTTACTCACGTAAACTATAACCAAGCGGTTGCTATTATATACTTGGAAAACGATTTAAATAAATTTAAATTTTTAATGTAACTCATAGCGTGAGATCGAACATAGTCTCGTTGATTGTATTACGAAGCTGGTAATGTTCTATTTTCAGATAGCCAAGGTCTTGCATTTTTTAGTACATCAAAAAGTGTGACTTCTTAGTTTGGCTGGCTATTTATAAAAAAATAAACAAATAAGTAAGTAAATAGAATATGGCCTATTCTTTCCGAAAAAATAATCCTCTTTCTGGGGTGGATTAGTCCCCTGGTATCTGTTTTTCTGATGGGTTTTTGCTACATTACTATCTTCCTCCATATTACCCTGTTTTCGCCTACTCCAGTTCTTGATTTCCATACTTCTTAGATCTTTTTTTAATACTTCGTACCGTCTATTTCTCGGTCTTCCCCTTGGACGTGTTAGTACCAGGTTTCCATGTTATTTTTTTAATTTCCGCTTTCAATATATGTACAAACCATCTAATCCGCTAATTATCTTCACTATGCCTCTTCTTCCATAATTTCCAAAATTTTGTCATTCATGAGTTTGTCCATTTTCCATTATTTTTATTTTCCTTAATACCCCATTTGAATTATTTCCTTTGCTTCTAACTGCGATCATTATTATATTGTATTCCCAAGTAGTTATAAGATCGTACTTTTCGAAGGTATAGTTTTCTATCTTTAGTTCTTCTGGCTCCTCATACATTTTGCTTTAATTTGTTTACTTCGAATCCTACTTCACTTGTTTTCTTTTCAAAACTTATAAAGACTTTCTTTAATTTAATCCACTTTGATATAATGACTATGTCGTCTGCATAGGCTACGACTTGTGCTTCTTTGTTTCTTATGCTTCATTGTCTTATGCTTTTATTGTCTCTTCTAATGCTAATGCTCGTTGACAGCGCATCTCTCTGGCGAATTGCCCTGTTCATTTTAAATGTTTCCATTTCCCCTTCCCCAATATTTGTAAAATCCTTTGCTTAATTCTATAAAACGCTTGTTTATAGTCGATAAATAATAATACCAATCTTATAATACTTTTATAATATGTGAAGCATCTATTTGTTGGCCTTCCTAGCTTAAAACCCATTTGATAATCACCAATTGCCTTTTCAGTGTATTTTAAAGATTTTTTTTCTGGATTATTGCCGCAAATGTTTTGCTTGTCATATTTAGCAGTATGATTCTTCTGTAGTTCTTGCATTGTTCTAGGTGGTACTTTTGTGGTATTGTTATAATTATTTCCAAACCCATTATGTCGTCGTTTCTTGTTTTCCTGTTTCAGCATCTCTCCATTTAATTGGTTACTTCCCGGCGCTTTCCTGGTTTTTCATTTTTTATAGTATTCTTCGTTTCATCGTACTTTGGTTCTTCTATTATATTTTCAAGTTTATCTAATTCTTCGTTAATCTTTCTTTTTTCTTACTTTCTATATTCTTCTATTCCGTTTAATAAGTTACAAATATCTTTCATATTTGCTCTATCCATTTCATATTTGTTACCATCAGAAAATTGCATATCCTATTCCTATTGTCGTTTTTATTTTTATGTATTGTTGTATGTTTCCCTGCTACATCACTTAAAAAGTTCTTCTTTCCAATTTGTGCATTCAAATCTTCCAGTATAACCAACATATCGACTTTTGATACTTTTTCATGTCTTCTCGAATATTATTGTACAATTTGTTTTTCTCTTCCTGTCTGTAAGCCTCTGTAGGTGCATATGCATAAATAAAGAGTGTATTTAGAGGCTTGGCTTCTATTTTAAACTGCATAATCTGCTATTAATAGGTTTGAAGTTCTTAATCTTTATTATGTTCCATCTCCATGAGCCTTTCTCTGCTTTGGATATAGGCCTCGTCCATAGTTTTTCATTTTTTTCGTGTTTTACGCCTCTGTTATTCACTGTAATTCCAGTTGTTACTCTATTGTGAACAGCTGTTACATCCACTTGGTATCGTTTTAGTTCTTTAACTACTATCATTATCTTCCCAGGTATTAACATTGTTTTTATATTCTATACTGCTACTTTCATTATCTTGTTACTTTTATTTTATATTCTTTCTTTTTATTTGCCTTCTATTCGTGACAATATCCATAGTCAATTATTTGGTTTTTTATTTCTGTCCAGTTTTTGATGCTGAAATTACTTCTGTTTTATAGTTTTACAAAATACGGCAGAAAATGCGAAAAAAAAGTTTTACTTACTTAATCCTATTAGCTTGCTGTCCTTATGGATGTACGTCATTGGCGGGTATGGTTATCCTTTTCCATATCTTCTAACATTTTTTCATCTTGCATGATTTCTTGCACTTCTTGCAGTCTCTTCGTGCTTTGTAATTACAATCCAACGCTATTGCGGTCCTAGTGTTGAAAAATGGCGTTTCTAAAATACACATTTAATTAGCGATTCTAGCAGATGCTTTAATGAAGAATTTGGACAAAGTGGTATCATATTACGAAATAATCTAGAGTTTCTTTTTTACCCTAAGAATTATTTCCCACTTTTTTGACTAACACTGCGACACGTTCACTAGGTTAAGATGAAGAGATCACTTCTCATGAAATTGGGTTCCATACAACGTTTATACGCAAACTTGTTCCATTAGCTCTCTTATGAATCCGTAAGTTCGCCGGTTTAGTCATCAATTCGCATATGTTTTTCAGAAAATTTGTGAACTTTTAACTTCTTCATGTTTACTTAGCTCGATGTGTTAAAAACCGAGTTTAGATTACGCCAATGAAAGGTAAATAATGATGTAACTGTTTGTTTATATTTAAATATTTAATGGTCTTTTAACTATGTGAGGTTTTGCTTTCAATATTAGTTTAAGTACTTTTTTGCATTCGTTCACCTACATCTATGCAGTGTGGATTATTACGCTATGGTGTTCATAAGTACCCGTTTTATCTTCTCCACTTCACAGGTTCAAGTCATGGAACGATCTAGAAAAACAGATAACCTACATAATCTCATAGGCCATTTTGCTAGTAGCTGAGTGATGATATTAGAAGCCATTGTGTTTACCTCTTGTATAGGTTTGTACACTTGCTGCGGTGCTGTTAATAATGGAGGTACCTGGAACTGTGGACAATAATGCACGCCCTAATACAACAGGATTGTCATGTGAATCTATATAACAACAAACTTCCCGAAATTTAACAAAAATCGTCCCTTTTAAGAACAATTCGAGACTTCTTCATAAACTTCTAAGTGATGACGTATGTTATTTCCACTTTATATTTTAACCTTGACTTTCAGAGTTTATTTGTTGTTCGAAATATCTAAATATTATATCTATACCCACAGAGCATATCGGTAGAACCTTAACACATTGTCACACATGCAGATTCAAGCCCTGCCAAATCTGTGGATGGATATTATAGCATCTCGTCGTAAAGTAGGTATAGCAATATGCAATATAGAGAGAAATACGAATGAAACTACGGAACCTCTGTGATTTTAATTTTAATGCAGCTTTCAGCTACGACTAGCACTCCAGTCATCAATAAATAAATTGAGCAAAAACGCGCTCATGAATATTCAGTTCAATTAATATCTGACCAGGAGACGGTCCAAAGTTAAAGTTGGCGTAGCGACTTCGTCCATTCGTGCGCCGACAATATTCTAGCGTTTTGTTGTTAGCGGAGGCATGTGCAATAAAGCTGTGGGGCGTGCAAAGTGTCACGATGCGAGTTTACAAGTCTCTTGGCACGTCTGGTTTGCGCTAAACAATTTTGTTACGAAACACGTACTGTTGGCCGTGGAATTCAGTCGAGCAAATATTTGGTGCTTAAAGTGGGCAATAAAGGGTTTGAAGGCGTGCCGCCTAAAGATAAGCCGCATGTTACAGAAAAATTAGCTCGCAATGGGAAAGATTTGAATCTGTAGATATGGTTACAAGTAAACATTTGTAGGTATTGGAATTCGTAGACATCATACAGTTACGAGAAAAAGACCAAACGGTTGAAGAAGGTAGCAAAGGGTGATGTGAAAAAATTTACTGCGTAATGGGTAGTGGATCTTGAGCTATTTAAAGAAACTTTAAGGAATTTGAAACGGCAATTTATTAACACAGATATGAAGATGAACTAAGTTTTGGCCAATACTACACAACACTTTTGGACAAGAAAAGGGGGTTTAGAAGAGCAAGGCCTGTTGAGGTGTTAATACATTTTATGACCTCTAATCTTGTTTTGGAGAAAACCTACTGAACTACCTAGGTACAATTATTTAAAAATATGGGAGTGCTAAGTTGTGAAGAACCAAATATAGCATGAAATTGCTTTCTTCTGTCCTCGAGCTTCAAAAAAGGAAAACTGAAATCCTGCAGTTCTCACTCGAGTGCACGCGCCGAAGCTCTTCCACATTGTCGATACTGCGGGCTATTTAAAAGTGGCCTTGCGTAACTGCAAAACAATAACCAGTACGGCAGAACGTGCTTACGGCGCATTTCGAGCCGCGCTGTCGTTTTTGCAGTGTCACAATCCATAAAAATTTGATCGGTGCACTTTAAGTGTCGACGCCGGAATTTCGTGGCGAAATCGCCGTTTCTGCACCGGTGCGTCCGAAACGGGGGCAGTGGGGGGCTGGCACCTGCTTTGACGATTCGTTCCCGGCCGTAAATTTACCATACGCGATCGTTAAGATTTGGAGACAATCGCGGCGCGATAAGTGTTGCCGCTAAAATGTTTGTGGCTTTATGATTTCAATAGCGGGCAATATCTTCATGCATTTCACTTTTTGGATTCGCTTGCCTTTTAGTTTGACCTTAGAGCTGCTTATCGCATCCCGACAACCCGTAGCAACCTTAAAATATTTTTAACTGGCTATCTGCGTTTTAAATGCGGAAATATATCTGTCTGATATAAGCTAAACATGGCATGTTTACAACAAATGCTGTATTGTTTGTTGTTTTCTAGAAGAAAAACCGATATTCAGTGGCAAAGCTTCTTTGCGATAACAAGAAGTTGAGATGTGCAGGTGAATAACAAACATTTGTTACGTGGTTTCATAAAGGAACGCGAAACTTAAAGAATTCACAGAAGAGTGTGGTATTGATGTTTTGGATGAATCCAGGGTATGGTGTGGGAAACTTAAAGCAAGGGGGAGATGAACTCATTCTACAGGACAGACGACGAAATCATGCTCTTTTGTTTTAAATACGATATATAGAATTGTCGCTGTTTTTCTAGGATACGAAAATTGTACAAGATGTATTCCAGACAAGCCGAAAATGGAAGCAAAAGAAATCGCAATTGAATTAATACTTGAAGGAAAGAGATGAACTTTGAAGGAGATGTTAGGTGAATGAAGTCACTCAATAGAATAGTATCTGGGAAAAAGTCTACCATAGTACCACCACTTCAGAAACTTATACGAACTGTCTTCTGGAATCTAAAAGATTCGTACTTGATAATTTCGTCAATAAAGGCGAAAAGATAAATATTTTTGGCATCCCACACTCTTATCAAACTGTCCAAAATAGTAGATGATCACTTCTTGGCGTGGTTGGATAAATTGAAAGATTAGTATTATCATAAATAGTTCAAAGCGACCAATCTGACCTTCCATAAAGTAGCAACTAAATACTTCAGTTCTTATGGCATATTCTAAAATTACGTATAAATTTTCTTCTTTCTCTTATCAAAACACAAGTGGTGTTTGCATAATATGATTCGTTTTTTTTTTACTAGCAGATGACGCTAGACTGTCAAAATATATTTTCAGAACTCGCAAATAAATTTACTACTTTCAAAAGTTGCTTTGTTTCCAATCCACGCGCCGTCAGTTCTGACATCTTTTTCCGACGAAGAGAGATGAGACGTGAATTCAGCTCGTGACTGCAAAGTTGAAAGAAGAACTCAAGCTCTTTTTCTTACTTGTTATAGTAACTATGTATTTATTTGAGGCTCCAGCAGCTGCCAATAAAATTTAGATTTCTTTATTTTTATTTGTATTTTTCTCTGTTTTCGTATTGTATTTTATGACAAGTGGGTGCATTTGGATTTTCTGATAGATTTTTCTTCTCCATTACACTATTTTGCTTTTCTAGATTATTTAGTGTTCTAACTCACAGCTCTTTATACTTTTGTCGTTCTTATATCTATATTTTCTTCATTATTTGTTCTCTCTTTTTCAGTATCACAACACTTTATTGCTTCAGCTGGGCCAAATTCTTTTTTCTATTATATATTTTGTCATGATGATGTGATCACTATCTATATATGCATTGTCTAGTGTAGCTTCTAGAATCGGTAATAAGAGTTCTATATCTGATTTTGACTATATTGTAGATTTTTCATCCATATACTTACTAATATAGCTAAAGTTATATTTAGAATCCTTATTGCAGATCATAGAAGCTATAGTGGACGAAATAACCATGTACTTACCTATATTTAGATAACTGAGAGCACAATTGCCGGGAGGTAAAGGTTACCTTGTCGCACTGTTACGCAGTAGTCCTGGGTTCGACTCCCAGGTTAAGAGCAACAGCAAACACCTTTAATGGTCGGGAAGTATGTTTTCCTTCTTCTAAATTAACGGGTTAAGTTATCCACATCTGTCCGGGGCATACAGATGATAGTAGTCTTTACAAGAGAAGAATATTTAGAAAACCTGTACCTCTTATAGGCTTTGTCACTATTTCCCAAAGACGCCAATGACTTATAGATTTTTCCAACTGTTAACTTTTGTAACATTGAGCAGTTGACTACTTAGAGGATCTTAACTAAATATTTTTCTTCTTTTTATATATAGCTGTTTCATATGACAAGATGCAATTGCTGGCATTTTAAATATGTGGAATCTTAACGTCTATAAAAGGCTTTTAGGGTGTCTGAACTATACACTATATGCACCAGGAAAACGAGTTCGTGTGACTGTTATGTTTTTTCCAGGTTTGCATAGATATAAATATTTGATTGGCTATTTCATCACTTCTGAAGATGTGCAGAAATACTGCCTACAATTTGAATCTTCATATACTTTCGGTATGCTTCCTCTAGATATTTTTAAGGCTTTTGTTCAAAATCGCCATGAATATGAATTTATTGTTTTGATTAAAGTTCTTCAGGGGCCAGTGCTTCAAATTTTCACCATAGGAGCTTCTAGGTTTTCGCCGCAGATTCTGTTGACGAGTCTGTAATTATTAGAGGAAATCAATTTGTTTCTTATGAAGTTCATTTATAGCAGTTAATACCTTTATTGAAGCCCGCGTGGCCCCGTGGTTGAGGGGCGGCCTGCGATGCTGACGGACCCGGGTTTATTCCCGGTGTTCTCTGACGCCTGGCGGGTGGCCTACACATTCACTAAAAATAATTGAGTACCTGGCGATCGTCTAAGGCGCGGTGCTTGCCACATCGCCCCGCATCAGACTGGGCAGAGAGAGCGGACACATGAAACCCTTAACCTCTCAACTCGCAGGTTATATTCCCACGCGGGGCGTTAGAACCTTACCATTATAAATATCTTTTACTAGACCTTATACTTTCATACTAGGATATAAAATTATTTAAATCATTTGGAGCAGCGCGCGTAATGAAAATTGTTTTTGAAGCCTTAAATTAAATGCAAACATGTCCACTTATTTCCTTCCTTTATGGCTTGATTGTTTATTTTTGGCAAAAATAATAGAAACTATGACGAGCTTTCCATCTTCTATAGTGTCTTCAATTCTAAAAGTACATAAAGTAATATTTTTTAAGATATATGTCTTTACAAACTTAGGGGAATAAATTTGGGCCCATTCTATTGAACCTTAAAGATATTTGCAATGAGAAAAATGAAACTAAGATTTGAAATAAATATATTACTATTTAGTGTGGTCATAGAAGAATTCGTCACTGCCTCCATAGAGAATTCTCTAATGTGGCAACAGTGGTCTTTCTTGTAGTCTTGTCAGATATAAAGTGCAGAATTCTACCGAAAACCCCAATCTTGATCATAAAAGATACAAGCTTGCTATCTTAGCACATAATATTGTGGAATTTTGCTGTTTTCTCACGAGCTTACCTTACTATGGTATTTATGGGCGTATAGGTCGTCACAACTTTTACATCTTTTCGGAAATTTATGGTATGTGATTGATTGTTACTGCTTCAATCTGTCGGTCGAAATCCACTTCTCGATATTTAGGGAGTACTATGCACCATCTGTTTAGTGGCTCAAAGATACATAATACAAATACACTATTTGTATAATCTTTTCATTGCATCATACCTATATGATGGTGTACTTCATACTGATTGCTTAACAGAGTTGTAATTCAGTGAGATTTTTTGCATATTTTGCCGACAAATATTTACTGATGATGGTGTAATTTTTATGTATACAAGAATGTTGTACGTACGATGCACCGTCATAGGGAAAGCAGTTAAAGTGTCTTTTTCAAGAATTTATGGGGCACGTGGTTTTTTACTTATAACAACTGCTAATTAACAATTCTCGCTTGGTGCTGCTAGTACTCCATCATTTAGGGAATAAAGCGAACGTGCTGTAGTCGTCTAATTAGAAATTGAAATTTACGAGCTGTGAAATCGGTTGAAGGTCACTTTTTGTTAGTCATAAACAAAAACGGTATCTAATTCATTTTCAGTTACTTGGTATTTGTTTTAAATCTTAACATTTGTAGTTCCAAATCTTTATGAAGAATGAAAAGTGACGTTATAGACTAATCAGTGGCATTTACCGTTAGGCTCAATATTCGCAAGGTTTTTCCCTGCAACTAGCGGGACCAGAGAGCGTTATGCATTAGAAACTGTTAAAATCTGTCTGAAAAGTCACAATACACTGCTACCAACATCAAATCGCCAATTTGAGCGATGCACAAGAAGAATTCTCAGTAAGGAAGGAGCTCACGTATTAATAATATCAATGTTTGCTTTGCGACAATTAGGAATTTAAAATTTGTTGTAATAAATAGGACTGGGCAAAGGCATTTGAAACCAGTTAATAGCTGTATTATTAGAAATAATCTGGCCGCAAAAATATTACAGATTAAACTGTTAAGCTTAATATTTACAAAGTTTTGCCATCTACATTGTGTTGAAACCACATATCAGACTAATGAGGTCCGTGCAAAACTCATGACCAAAAAATGAAATCGATGAATGTTAACGTTCTTCATTAAAACAAATAAGAATGAATAACTTTTCGCTTCATTAATAGAAAACCACAATGGCACCGACTAAGGATCACTGTCACCCCAAATTCGGTTATTATGTTTATTAGCAATGCTCAATACGTTGAGCAACTAAGCTTTGCACGCTATTTTAGTGCTGATCAGTGATATCGGGCATTCCAAAGAGAAATTTTTGGCCTGAAAGGCGCTCTGAGGTTCAGACGCCCATCTTTGTATATCGCGGAGAAGAACATCGTTGCTGCCAGAAAGATGCTTTCAATAATCATACATCACTAGACATAAGTTTGTTTGGACATTCTTCCCCAGCCGATTCACACATTTCTCCACAACCACTTTCAAGTGAGAAAGATTTGTTCTCTTTGGGTATCTTTATTATTGTGTGTGTGCGTGGGGGGGAGTCCACTCGCGAATGTTTTGGGGTAAAACGGGACCTTGTGGATAATTATTATTGAATTTAATTGATATTACAGCCAAACGAGAGGTGTAAACGACCATAAAATATTTGTAATTCCCAGAAGCTTTAGATCGTCTGCAGCACTCATATTTCTTATGGGCATTTATAGGTACAGGTCAAAAATGAAGGCAATTAGATAAAGTGGTAGGGAAGTGTAACTATCTGGTACAGAGTTCAGTCGCTGTTATTATCGCATATGACATTGATGCATGTTTTTCACCAATATTGTGTTATAACCCTTGGTATCTGAAGCCATATCTTTTGCTTTTCTGAAAATAGCTACTCCAAACCCGACCATCATTTTCCTCAAAGTACATTGTCAATAGAACTGTCGCCAGAAGATTGTGACGGCCAATTCAAGGTCTGATTGCCGTTTTGCATCTTCCATTGGTTTCGGAACATCATCTTTTGCAGAATCCAATTATTATTGTTTTTGCTGAACCATTTCTTCTTCTCCGACGATAGTGTAATAGTACCCTCAGGCATGGACCATAACAGAGTGCTTAACCGACTTCTATAATAAAACCTTTTTTAAATTCGTTCCCAAAGGGAGGATTTGTCACTGAAAACTGCATTATTCCATTCGTGGGCTATATTTTTCGTAGTTTATCCTGTATGTGGCGTTTTTCTTTTATCGTTGGTCATAAAAGCTGCATAAATATTCTTCTTACCCCGTTATTTTTGCTTAAGATGCAACCTTAAAGTGGATTATTAATTCTCGTACTGTACGGGATACTTCATTCACATCTCCGTGCCGCTTCTGTCGATTTACTCATTTTTTCCACAAAGCCTTTGAACATTGCATATGTTTAACATCTGCAGTAATAGTCGTTTTTGATTCTTGTGTAAAAATAGCTTCAAAGGTAGACGTATATTTGGTACCCATAGCACTGAAATTTGTTGATCTTCGAATGCTAGCCCCTTTTTCATTTTAAGAAAAGTAACAGGTGAAAGTGGGATATATGACTTTTATAATTCAATAACAAACATAACGGTTATATAGGGTGATGCAAATTGGACTTCAGCATATTTTTCCCGAATAAAACACAAAATATTTTACAGATTTAGCGGTTACGTTTTAAATGGGATATTGGATAATTTCCTTCACGAAGCGAAGTTTTGCATAATGCTTTTCCATAAACACGGCTTTATTTCAGCAATTATACGTTTGATGTTTTTTTTTTATTCCTGGAATTGTAGATAAACTCTGTCGTTCAATAGCCCGAGAAGGAAAACTGTAATGGGATTAAGTCGCAAGAGCTCGGTAGCTAAAAATGTCAGGAAATTCGGTTTGACACGTGGCTCCATTTTGTTGAGGTTCCAATCGTTGGTTTTATTGAAAATAGCTATTTAGTATCTTCCGATAGGATACACTGTACATAATGTGGACAGCTTCGTCCTCAAAAAGTACACTGACTCCTTTAGCCCACAATATGAGTTTTTTGGGAAAATCAGAATCAACTTTTGTGTTGTCTAAAACGTGGTTCACAAATGTACGTCGCTTCTGGTGATCTTTGGTGGACTTTGCCATATGTTTAGATAAGAACTGTACAAGTGGAACTTCCAACGTTCACAGAACGCAGTCAGCGCGCAATTCAAATATGAAAGTTTAATTTGGATCGCCCTTTATCTATTAGGAAACCATTTAGTATTATATGCGAAAACTTGTCTGCAGGAAAATAATTTGTTTGCGAGTTACAAACCTAAAAAAAATATTTTCCTTCTATTGGCAATGGCCAGCGAATATTTAAATTACTATGGCATCGTGAATGATGTTCAAATACTCAAAACCAAAACGAAATATCTCATTCAAGTGATCAGTACCTGAAAATTGCATAATTTCAGATAACATCTTGCAGGCCTACATTTACTATAAACACTGAAAATATTTTTAACATAAATAAACGTCTGTAAGACATAATAGAGGATGAATATTTCATGGGGGCTTTTATAACGACTATTATTCAAGATTTTTGGAACTTAATGAGCCATTAATATAATTAACGTGTTCCAACATTTATTTTTTTGCTTTCATTTCGGCTGGTTGGCCTCCACGCTTATCTAATTGTTGCCGAGAGGAGTGCCCTTATCATTTAATTGTCTTGTTGTCTAATTACGGTTTTAAGTTAATGGATACTCACGCGTAATAAAAGTAAGTTTCTCCGCGTAAATTAGCGTTAGTAGATGAGACTGCAATACTTGACATGGTGACATTGTTGTACTTTCGTACTGCGAGTTGGGGCATGCCCTATTTGGCGTTGCACTGCTTATTAGCATGTGTGAGATAAGGCCCGATTTTCACATTTCTGCATGCAGTGATTCCGCGTACAATCGAGCAATTTAGTTCCATTATTTAGTCGTTAGTCCTCGGCGCGCGGCGAGGACGTCAGCAGAGGTCGCTCGAACACGCCAGGGTTATCAGTGCTGCCGCCGAACTCCAGCCGTCGATTTTGTCCACATCGAGTGTTTTTCAATATTTAATCAGATATTGGCTCTCAGGCCGAGTGTCTGCGTCGGATAGCTATTGCACAACTGCCCTACCAGCTCAATGCCTGCGCTCGTGGTAGCTCCGCGTGCATGGAGACAACTTGCAAACGAAACCTGCGGTACCTGGGAATTTGTAGAAATTTTTAGAATTGCACCGGCGCTTATAAGAGCGCCTGTAATCTCGCACATTGCCAAAGCAATTAACGTCAGACGATGATGTCTGGTTTTGGATCCGTTTTTGGAGGTGCGCCACTGCACAAAGTGTCTCTTCGCAATATTATTGATCAGGTTTTCCAGCTGATATAATTTTAATAAGACGGAAAAGATTATTTGGTAAGTAAAAATAGGGATCTAGAAGAAAATTTTTTAAATTCTTAAGGCTTCGCTAATTAATAGTATATCACAGCTGCATCAGTTGGAAGAGTGGGACACCACTTGGGCACCAGAGAAAAAACTGCAACGACTTATGTTTTTTATCCCACTCAATTAAAAAGAGAGAAGTTTCATTGACGTCTCTCCAGCCTAATCTGGAAAACATTTAGGAGGAATTACTATAAAAACTTGGCACTCGGGAGGAAAATTTTTGCTCGATCTTATCGGACAAAGAGGACTTGTGACAATAATAGAACTTAAGCAGAAGGTGCCCATATCAATCAATGATTGATCTCTCACCAGCACAGTTTTATTTGTTTTTCAGTTTATATATCCATAGGAGAAATTATAATACCCTCTTTTCTGTGTATAACTTTTTTTATTAGCTTATTCAGAAATTTACAATCTGTTCTCTTAGAACATTCAGTAAATTGGGTAAATGATTTTATTCAAGGGAAGAAGTGGTCCAGTGACCACAGTACTGTTACTGTTGGACGTTTTCTCTTCAGTCTTTGGTGTACTCCAACTTCATTCAATAGATGACTACTCTTCTCGTTAGGGTGTCTTGGGAGTGCTGAATATTTGGATTTCTTCTTCAACTGTAGTAGTGGTTAAGTCGTCGTAGTAGATGATTTTATAGCTCATAAATCAAGGTAAGTTTACGATCATATGGAGAATTTTAGATTGAAGTCGCACAATTTTTGAATTAGTGCAGTCCCATAGTTGTATCCGATACGAATATATTTGCACAGGAGTACCTTGTTTTTTCTTTTCAATTTAGAGTTTCGACCAAGTAGCCAATTCATCTGACGAAGCTTGTAAATATGGGTCTTTTTCCATGATATGTAGAGCAGAATTTCTAATACAGTCTGTACGACAAAAAAATAAACGTTATCATTTGGTAAGGGGTCACCACAGCGTCATCCATGTTAATTTGTTTGAATCCTTATTTCGTGCTCTTTTGAACAGTATAGAGTTTGCTGTCTTTTTTCTGTCTGCGAATTCGTTATCTTTACTATGAGTGAAAAATTCCTGAAGATATACGAGGCAGTGGTTTTAGTTAATCATGCGAAAGGACGGAAGCTGATTTATGAAGCGGTTGCAAAATATATGCGGAAGTCGGAGGCATTCGTTGAGAAGTGGGCAAAGCAATATTGGAGGTTGGGTGGTTGCCATTCTTTGAAAACCAACCGGGCCTTGCTCTAAACTGCGCCCAAATGAATCCCGCAAGAAAGGAATTCAAGTTTCTCTAACTACGATTCGAAATCGTTTGCGTGAAAGAAGACGTTTCTTTCGATTAACTTTGAAGAAACTTATTATCAGAAAAGCACGTGGAAAAAAGATTGGACTAGATGTCAGGTAATGGGGCAATCGCAATAAGAGAAAAAAGCTATCTGCATCGGCTATTTTATTATTGAACAAACTGTAGGTAATAGACATTTGGGCAGTCTTTTTTTCTAGTTGTGCCGATTTAGTGTAATTTTGTACGCTAAAAATTGAACCATTTTTTAAATTTGGCTTTTGCAATCTCCGTAGACAGAATCACAGTGTCATTTGCAAATGTGGCAATGGTTGTGTTATTTATTGTTGGATATAAGCACAGGAACGGGCGTCATTATATTTAGCTTGGAAGATGCGATCACCAAGATAGGATTTCAATACATTAATACGTTTTGGTTTATATAACCAATATGCCAAACATGGTCAAAATGGCCACAATATTTCAAAAAGCTGTGACACAAATTTCCCTTGTTTCTAAACCTCTTATTAACTCGTTTGCCATTTTGTGACTCTGGTGTGTTGTGGAGTGATCTTCGCAGAACCTAAATTGATGTGTCAGTAGCATTTTGATGTGGATCTCTAGTCTTTTGTATAGTAATCTTTCAAATATTTTAGATAATTGAGACAGCAAGCTTATAAGACTACAGGAGGAAGGAGAATTTGATGATTTGCCAGGTTTGGGTGTCAAAATTATGCGTACAAATTTTCAGAATATGAAGACATAGGTTGATTTTATCATACTATTATAAGAAGTATATGTTAACTGAAACCCAGAAGCTTTATAAATGTTACAAGAATTAATTCTAACTTCTGATGGGAAGTCATTGGGCAAAGTGCATCCAGGAGAGTTTGGATATTCTCATCATTAATATTAAGGGTTGGTTTCTAGTGAAACTGACAGCCTGTGCTAAATGTTCTGAAAGATATTAGTTTTCTCCTGATCTGTTGGTGCCCAAGTTCCGTCTTATTTTTTTATTGACAGTATGTGACTTGCAGGTTTTTGAATGTTGTGTATCTTTGCACACAAAATGATCTGCTGATAGAGTGGCTATGTATGTTTCAAATGTTGAATTCTGTAAATCTTGTAGTGTTGATTTAAGTAATATTAGTTGTCTTTTGGGGTTGGTGTCGGTGTACACAGCTGCTTCGTGGATTGTGTTGGTACAGTATTGTACTGCGTCAGCGGTATCTTTGGATTCTTTTGATTTAATGTTAGGGTTTTCCATTGTGTTGGAAACTCGTCCAATCAATTTTTAAACATACAAGTGTTTATTATTAATAATAATAATATAACTACTGAAAGTATAGATTACGGGAGTGTGATCCAATGAGAGATCTCAATTAGGTTTAATATGAAAGTAGTTTTATGTGGTGCCGTTGAAGACAAAGAAGTCTAACAGGTCTGAGGTTTGTTGTGGTCAGTCGTCCAGTAAGTTGGTTCGTCACTTGATGAATGAGAGAAATTTTTGCTCTTCGAAATGATTACTCCTAGTGGGTTTCTGAACATAGTGAACCCCAACTGGTGTCTTCGGCGTTTCCATTGAGTTAAACATTGTGTTGCATTTGTCAGTATTGATTGCTATTGTCGTAAAAGATCTAGGTTCAACGTTAATGTGAGTTACTGAAGCTTGAATTTTATTTGGTAGAAATGAAGAGAAGTCATAGTGTGTATTTTTACCGTTTTTCCTCCGTGTGCTGTTCCATCTGTTGTATAAGATGCTATTTTAAATAGTTCGCTCAATAAAATAGGTTTTAGCTATGAGCAGTATGTCTGTTAAGTAATGAGCCAAGAATAATTTACTGAGCGTGAGGAGTAAGGAAATGATTTACTTAGTAGTGTAGTATTTAGGTTTAGAGCTTGTGTTTTTTAGTTCTCTGTAGTTCGCTGCCTTTATAACTCGAAGGAAGGTCTTTTTTGTAGAGTGCATATCTTGGTAGAATGTTCTTGGATTTTGTTAAGGTTGAGTTGCGGCTGCCCCCAAACTTTACACATCTGCATGGTCGTCTATGGTATGATCTACAGTAATTATAGAATTGGTACCTCGTGAATTATATAATGTTGCTTTTTGTCTGAAAGGGTTCTTCACTCATTCTTGTATGACCTACAAATTCTAAATTATATATGACTATTATTTTTATAGCCTCCGAGTCTACTCAGAATAGCATCAGAGTTGGTGGCTAATTCTGCGTCGTATATTAATTTTGCTTCTTTTGTAAAGATCGAGTAATGGAGATTTATAATATTCACTTGTATTCCCTTTTCTGTTTTATGTGATATGGTTTGCTATTGTCCCACATTAAGATGTCTGATACGTTTCCTATGGGTTTCGGGAGTATCTGCATTTAGATTTAGTGTGTCATTTGTAAGTGCTTTACTGTTTCTTCTCCTATGATTTTGAAAAGATTATCGAGCATCTTTTTATATTCCATAGTTACAGTTTCTACTCCATATAGGGAGGAGGTTTCAGATCTTTGAGAACATTGTTTGGATTTGGATTAGAAACTTTTGGCACATTTATTAATAGGTTGAATCGGTTGGTTGTGCATGCCATAAATGCTGTTTTTGTCAGTTTTTGTATAGTACCGTTTTCCTTCGTGGTTACAGACATATTGTCGTAGATTTTTTTCCGTTGGGAGTATCCGAGGTTGAAAATCTGCTAGGGAAGAGGTACATTGCTGGATGTTGTTCGGTCTGCCTTAATTTGAAGTGGAGCCATGTTGGAATGAATTTGTCGACTTGGATAATTTTGCATTCACATGGCTTAATGATATTGCTCATGTTGATTCAAAATGTTGTTTATGTTTGGATTGGGAGAACACTTTCAATGCCATTTATAGTTTTTTGTTAAGCAGGGAAAATATTCTAGTCCGATCCTGTTTACCTGTTTTTGTATAATATTCTATTTTTAAGTTAGTTTTAAATGTAGTTGTTAGGTTTCTCCCACTTAATTATCTGTAAAGGCAGAACTGTTTACTTCAATTGTGACCCCAGGTCACCTCGCACTCGAATTATCGCGAAGAAGCAGGCCGCTTTACGTTCATATTCTCCGAAAGTAAGACGGGGACGCACTCTCATCTCTATTACTTGAGTTATATAAAAGTTATTTTCCCAGCGATCACGCAACAGATATGGTATAATAAGATATGATTAGATGCATGGTGTGCAGATTACTTTCTGTTGCGTTGTGATATTACACCCGAAGATATAAAATACAAACAATTGGAAATCCGCATATTGCTACGGCATTATTAGAAAGAAAACTGCAATGCTACTAAAGTAATTAAGAAAATGTGTGCGGTAGAAGGGGAATGCCTAGTGGAAGCGCGCGTATCGTAAGTTGGTTTCAGTTTCCGATGTAACGACTTATGCCTAGAAAATAGGAAATATTGAAGCAACAAAAGATGCGATGGAAAGTAAACTCAGGACAGCACCTTTTGATCTGTTAAAGGTACTACTCATTGCCACCTTGATGCTTTGGGTAAAGTTTATAGGAGTTGCTGAATTGAGCGCCCATCTGCAGTCAGTTGCTTTTCGTCAAAAATTGGCCTACTTCAATAATCCTAACTGTAAGAGGTAGTAGTTAGATTACCAAGTTTTGTGATCAACTTTGATACTTTTGTGTGTATAGTGAAATTACAAAGGTGTGGTTTACCACTAATTTCAACTGTTTTCAACAAGTTTAACGAATATATGCTGTATTGTGTAACAAATATCCAGTATTAGTCGAGCATGAAGAATCAGGAAGGAAAACATGGGGTATATACACAAAATTAGTGTTTAGTCCAGATCATTACCTGTTACGTTTAATGGTACACTTTTATAGGAAATGTTGATATGGCAGATCAAGATTTCTTTAATTCAAAGTCCTAGAATCAAAAGGTTAGCCAATTGATGGTTAAAGTATCTAGAATATGACATGTTATATTTTGAATATGGAAATAGATTTTTTCTTTGCTTTTCTTAATACTGAAGTTCTATTTTGTAAAATGACATGGCTTACAAGAGACTCTCATTGATTAAAAAACATGTTTTTTTACTAAAACTAAAGCAATTTGGAAAAACGACATAAAGGTTTCTTAACCCAAGAGAAGGTTAAAAAAATATTGACGAATCCATTAGCCAAACTTTGCAAGGTTGTTATTAATTTTTAACCTTCATAGTCAACTGTTGTCTAAATAATGAAAAATTTAGAGCGGTATACAGTCAGTTAAGCAAGAGCGTGTTCGGCATAATTACCAGTTGGTAAAAGATATGGCTCTAATCCTTTTGTCCTTGATGCTTTGTTACAAAAGATTCAGTTAGCATTGATTTCTTGCTAAAGAAACGCGTACAGCACCACGAGCGCTACGAAGCTCTGTATCCACCCGAAAGGTCCAAAAATTTCTCATCTAATGGCTGCTAAGTACCTGAACAAGTCGAAAATATTTGTCAGCAAGTGAGTGCAGCGGTATAAGGAGACAAAAACGGACGATGACTTGCTGGAACGTGGCTCGATAGGCAAAGCGTCCTCTAAAGTCGAAAAACAAAACTTGTTTTCGCGGAACCCGGGCGTCAAAGGGCAGCAAAATTGAAACAGAAAGGTGTAGATATACCCTAAGTAGTTATCCGAACCCATTTCTTTGCGCATGATATTAATTGCCGTAGTTCTGTGAAGAAACCTTTGTTTGGCGAAAATCATGTGACGAAGTAACTCTCTTGAGGATATATTATCGTCCCACGAGCCTGGTCAATCTCATCTATCAGATCGATACAGCGGACCGTTAAACACCCAGTAAAAGGTGCATCTTTGGGGCTGCTTCTCAAAACTAGATCTCGGAACGCTGCATCTGTTAACGTATAACCTAAATGCTCCGAAAATGCCCGAGATTTATAAGAAATATTTGTTACCGAGTGTTGAAGTTGGTTTATCAAGCAAAACGAGGCCTGGATCCTGCAGGAGAACAACGATGCAAGCTTTGCATCGAATGGAAAGAGCAATCTGGCATCTTACTTTTGATTGGCCGTCGCAGTCGCCCAATGCAAATTCGATTGAGAATGTGTGGGCATTCGTGGAAGAAAAGTGTTTACTTTGAAGAAATTCGTCGCATTTGGAAGTCCTTGTCGGATGTATATGCTATCAAGTTGGTCGCAAGCATACCTGGCAATTATCGGCGCCGGTGGAAGTACCTATTTATTTGAAAATACTTTTAAATATTTTTTTGTCCACATTAACCCACGCTCGTACTTTACTGACTGTATATTTATATCTTCAAAACCAAGTTTTTAACGCCGCATAAATACACCTTTTCTCCGCGTTGGTCGCTGACCCCTTTTAGTATCAAGTCCATTATGCTTCCGGCGGTTTTAAATCTGATGTTGCTATCATTATTCCTTTATGAATACGAGTGCTTTATTACCCGCTCTCAAACGAAATTTTTTTATCGCTTGCGGTTCCGGAAATATAATACCTCGGCCGTGCCTGCTGCCAAGCCAGAATTTGTCATTCGGAGGCGTTCGGGTCGGCACGGAAAGGCACGAACAATTGACAGCAATAGTTGAACGTTGACCTGTGTGACAGCAACAGCAGCACTCATAATTTTTTTTATATATATAATTCACACATTCTTTAATTTATTAAACCACGTGGACAGTCGCGACGATTATCTCAAAATTGATTATCACAAACTTACTGTTATACTGAACTTCTCAACGTTATCATTTTAAGTTCACTTACACCTTTTAGATAATAAATTTGTTTGTTCGTGCTTTGTTTCGCAACGTTTTATATTGCCTTAAAAATATCTAACACTTGACTGTGTAACCAGAAAGGTAAATGTAGAAGTTGATGTACTTGCAGTTTGTGATTCAGAATTGTTCACCATAACCATTAAATAGCGCCGAAATTCTTGAAAGGACACACAATCGTGCTGTGGTCCGCGGACGTTGGTATTCACATGATTCTCTGCGCAATTAGTCACGCTCCCTGGCTCGAGTTCGGCAGCGATGGTACAGATTCGTCTAGAGCTGTGATAACCTCCAGACTTCAGCGGCGCAGTTATTTCGTACTGCCTTAATCTCTATTTTTAATTCTATTCTTCACTGATAAGGCGGCCGCTAATCCGCTTATCTGCTCTTTAAATCAATGTCAGCGTTTGCGCTCCCTGAAATCCCACAAATAGCTCGAGCTGCTGTTTGATCATGCTTATCGCCTGACGCAAGAGCGCGTTTCCATCTTGAAGTCGGACCCGTAAACAAGTTTTGTAGCAATTATAAAAAATATTTCCAAACGAAGCGGCCCGTTTCGTGGCACGAAATTAGTGGAAGGAACATTGACCTACTTGTAACACTTACTGATCTATGTGGCACAATAAAATTACAACACTATGTTGACTCGAAGTGCCCGATACCTAATTTAGTAGGTTGCTGAAAATGTTGCTCTTTTTTTGTTTATACATAGATCTTTTATCTAATACTGGAATACATAGCTTCATTATTCAAGATCATATTCATACCTCCTTATTTACAAGGGTCATTTGTTTTTCATATATTAAATACCGCACTATTCAGGTTAATATCTTAATAATAACGTTAATACTAAAATAACAGAAAATGCTGATTGATCTACGAGATTAGCGCTAAAAGTTTTCACCTGGACTATGTTCTGTTACTAGTAGCAAACAAATAGCGATAATGTCAGATAGTCCAACCTTTGGTCGAATGTTCGTAAAAATTTCAGCAACCTATTAGTTTCAGCCGCGTAGCAACAGTCGATTTGCATAATATTAATAGTGGAGTACCGAGTAGTGATTAAATTCTCACTAAAGAAAGTCTTAGTCCAAAAGATATTAAACATAGTTTGGATGGCGTGTACGTTGAACATGCCTTCGTATTCCGCTGTAAAGGAATGGGCAAAACAATTTCGTTTGAACCGACAAGTCAGCGAATACCAACCACGTACAAGTCGTTTTCTCCGAGCATGAGGTACTGTAAGAGAGTTGTTTAAAAGTAAAATAATTATCAGCAACGTTAGGGCTTTCCTATGCAGTCGTGTAACGCATTCTCAATGAGTACCTTCATCTGAATAAGGTCAGTGCCAGATGACTATCCCGCCGTGTAACTTGTTCTGAATAATTTTTAAACATCTGTTGCAACAACAAAGAAGTTTTTCACTACTTTATTATAGGAGATAAAACCATGATCCCGACCAAGGAAAAATAAGGCCGGGCCACTTGACAGAAAGGTTCATGACAACGATCTTTTGGGATTCAAAGAGAATTTTGTTAATTATTTTTAAGGAAAGGCACATACTGGAAAACAGATTGTTGCGCCCTACGTTATAGAGGATGGCATACTGAGTTTAACTGTCTTATGCACCATAACAATACGGCCCATAAAGCTGCAATTGCCTAAGTTGCTGCAATGTTTTGTGGCTTTGAGAAGCTTTTCTACTGACTTTATAACAGAGGCTCATCCCTAGTGACTACTATCTACTTTCAAAACTGAAACAAAATCTTTGATGTAGAAAATTTAACCACGATGGAGAGTTGTAGGAGACAATTTTAGAGCATTTTGCGGATAGAACTCTAAGGGTATTGAAATGCTAATTTTGGGTTCCAATAAATGTGTTGAAAGATATGAAGACTGTATTGTTTTATTTTATTAGCCCATAAATATAGTCAGGCCGGAAACTTTTAGCACTTATAAATATAAGTTATAAGTTACGTTAGAAAATTCTTGATCAGTTACAGTGTGTACTATATCTTATTATTTAATAAGGAGCTTGAAATAATGTATTGTGCTTTGAATTTAGATACTTTTGAGTTAGTCGTACTCATTTTAAATGGTACCTAAATATAACAAAATTGTATTGCTGAATTTTATATTTACCCCCATTTAAAACTGAAAAGTTATATAACCCGTTTACAGATCTAGATTTGGAGTATCCTCTACAACTTTGTGAAATACTGGCAGTAGAAGATACTGGAAGCTATTAGAGATACTAATATGTATAAAACCACCACCTATAATTTTCCCAAAGTTTGTTATCGTGCATTGCATTTTTATCCGTGACTTTCTTTACACACATCAAAAAAATATACCATTGGTGACGCCTACGATGACACTGAATGGAAAGTTGGATGGTTTAGAATGTTATATAAATGCAGCCTTCGGTCAAAACGAATCATGCTCTGTATGTGACGAAATCCGAAAATAATCCTGTGCTTACGATTTTCAGCAAAATCAGCAGTCGATGCATTTATAGTTAATCAGCATAAGGTACCAAATGATTGAATATTTAAAGATGTATCATTAATTCTGGTTTCAAACATCAAAAGTCAATACAGGGATTCGGTTAAGTCTATGATACCATAGTTCAATTCTTTGATAATACTCCTAAGAGATGCATGCGTACGTTAACTTTGAAATATCTGCATAAAGAACACACATAGCCATTCTATGACCTGAAGAAAAAAGTTCAAATCGTGCCTTTCCTGTCGAAAATATTGGCAAATACATTTAAGATTTTCTGTGTGTTTTATTTGCTCATAATGTGAGCTTTTCACAACGGTATACATAATCTTCGTTGTCTTGTGTGGATCTCCATTCCATCAAAAACGAAGTGCAATCAAAAGTAGAATTCTAGTATTAAGTGTACGGAATTATGTGTTGGGTTTCCTTTACTTGTCACTCTTTTTGGTGTGTCAGTATAAACCTTTGCACGCGTTTGATATTTACTTGTAATGGTTAAGTCTGATCTTGTCTTGGCAATTATTTACCGAACGTTAAAACAAAGCAAAGGGTATCGTTAACTACGTAAAGTTTCTTAATGTTTGATGTTGATTGACGACGTCATACTCATACGCATTGTACATTCATCTGGACTTTGGATTTAGTCTCGACTGTCCACTTACATCTGTTATTGTAACGTAACTGGTTTATGCTATTAATTAATCAAGCTATAAATTATTTATTTTGCGATATCTAAATTTAGATCTTATTTGTGATTAATCTAGAGTCTGTGATGCATAACCAGTTTAAGCAGTCCCAGTTCTGCCTGTGAGGAATTTCGTGAGTGTCTAAGTGGTCAATTTACTTAATCCTTTAGTCCCAAAAGTTGTTGGCGTGTTAATGCAGTTGCCTTTCGCGCAATTTGGACGCAACTGAAAATGGCATAAAAAGCATTGATTTGGAAAAAGAACCCTTGCACTGTGAATGGAATATTGTAACGTTTGAGTTCTGAACAGGTGTGAATAGCGGGGGTAAACTTACTAAAACTACTTTTCTATTTAATTTACACGCAATCAGATTACGAACATTTATGTACATGACTCAAAAAATTTAATTATATATAATATTTAACACTATGTTGGACTAGCACAGTTCGTTTCACTTCCAGCATTTCCCCTGGCTACTTTAATATTTAAGCAATCAGAATGGGTTTTGGGGCCTACACAAGCACCCCAAATCTTGCGGAAGCCACTCGCATTAAAACCATTATGTTCGACGCTCCACCGTGACGGCCGGGCGGAAACTACGGGGGACATCCGGAAATTCGTTACAATATGATACGATACTTTTTATCAACACTAAAATTACGATGGGAGTTGACGCATAATAGCACGTGGTGCTCCCTAATAGTTGTGTATTTAAGTTCTAATTTTTACATTTTTCCATGTGAAATATGAGTAATAGCACAATAATCTTTTGTGAAGACTGAAACAAATCCACTAAGCTCGTAATTGCTTTATACTCGCTATGTTTCATTCTTCGGGCGATTTAAAAAATATGACAAGAACTATAATAAGTAGTTGCTCTAATAAATCATTTATATGCTTCCAAGTATAACAATATTCGTAAGGTAGGGATCAAAACTTACTGGATCAATTGGTCGAAATAGTAAAAATCCATTTAAAAACGTTTTCTATGACTAAAGCAACTATTCATTAATTGGAGCAGCCAAATCTATGATTTTTACTTATTTATGTAGATTAGTATCGTTGTAATTTATAATATACTTTGAATATTAGCATGCCCATTCTCTTTTTTGTATGATAAGGAATTATTAGTCTTTAGTAATTTGCACATTACTGCATTTTAACAATTCCTTTTCATTTTTGAAATTACAGTACAGGGCAAAAGTATATTGACCTTCCCCAATTTCGTGTTTTATCTATTCTTTATCGTTACGATAAATATTATAATAAAGCTAATAATCTGAAACATTAAATTATTCTTCTTTAAGATCTTTTACTTGAAACGGTTCATCGTGCCTTCAATGCGCACTAGAGGGCCCATTCCCTTGGAGAAGTACCCCCGTACCATGACATTCGCATTTTCATGTTCTACGGTAGGAGTATAGTGCTTGAGACCCTCGCGAACGCTCTTGGAGTGTCAAATCATATAATCATATATGTGCTCTTGTTTAGCCACTCCACATAACTGCAAGTCAAACGGTGTTTCGCCCACTGCACTTTCACCTTCTCTTTCGTGAAGGGTTTGTGCAAGGGGCGCCTGCTATGGAGTCCTGCGGAGCATACGCAGGATATTTCGAACGGTGGTAACAAGATTGGGAGAAGTATGTAAGCTCCCAAGTGCTCGCTTTGAAGGAAACTGAGACTAGGTACATCGTTTCTTGTACCTCACCATTTTTACCAAATACATATCACTTTTCTGATTTATGAGCATCGTCGTATTCAAAGGTTTACGCAAGACTCCAAGATTGTTCTCTGATACACTTTAGTTTAGGTTTTACCCCTTTTTCGCAAAAATAAAGTTCCATTACATCATCATAATAGACTCCCCACCAAACCATCACGGAAACGGGATTATGAGGTTTTTGAACCTTTTTAACCACCTGTGGCGATTCTTGAGCAACATCGTTTTATCTGTAAGAAAATGTGACGATCTTTCTTGATAACGTACTACTGGAGTAGTCATTGTTATTTTCCCATGTTCTTATTTAGTGTCAGAAAATGTTTTGTTCTTCTGCGATATGCCCCAAATCCTAAGTCACTTACGATCAGGTGAAACGTAAATAGTGGTGGTATTTTCATTTCTCTTGCCATATTTTTTTATAAACACACATTCAACTTATTCTAAGCTTTTTGTATTGAATAAGAATTTTTTTCTTTCTCCATACCAATCTTTTGAAGTACAATTTTTACAATACGATCTTCTTTATCGCTCTATTTGTGGATTACTATCCGTAGTACTGAATCAAGCATTTGTAATGGACAACTTGTAAATACATTTTCAGATATTGCACTATGTTAACATATTATTGGCTCATTCACAACAAATGCATCAGGCTTTGTAATATTTATGGCTGTAGTGAGTATAAAATATTAGTGCACATGACGATAATTAAAAATTAGATCATAAAGGTCGTAATTCTTGTGTCAGATACATCGTTTTTCTAGTTCCCATCGACGATTATTAAATGGCTATTGGTTATTTGAAATTTATCGTTACAAAATTATAAAAATGTCAAAATGAAAGAAATATTAATAATCATATGTTTAGCAACTTTTTGCACTATACTTGAAGCAACTTGGGATATTTATATTGTAAGTTTTTGATGCAAATTGAGCAATTTGACAACATTAGCATTTCAGAGAAATACCGCTTTAGTTGCTCATGTGTTGCAAAAACAACCTCCTGATCAGCCATAAATTTTAATTAAATTTTTAATTGAAATACCGAATATTTTGATGTTCTGCTGCGGGCAAAGTTTAGTTCAAATTTTCTGCTGAATAAATTATAAGAAGCAACCTTATCGAACTACTTATAGTGCTATTAAGGGGATTACCTTATCTTTGGTTACGTAGGGTGCACTACAACTTATTGCTAACTAGTTATTATTGTATATCGTTAAACTTCTGGTGCATACATCGTAGAGACCTCAGCCTAGTGTCATTCGACTCAGATTGAAGAGTAGAATCCGAAAAACTAAGTGTCATCCTCGGGCGCTCATAGGTTAAAAAGTTACTCATGGAGATTTGATTATAAAATTCCAAGACCAAGATTTATTTTGAGATTTTCTTTTTTTATGTAAATGTTAATTATGCTTGTAACACGATATGGCTGGATGATTGAGAATTTAAAACGAGCGTCAATACGCTAGATCATTTTATACTGTTATATGTTTACAGACCGGGAGATTAAGTAATTTTGTTGTAACTGCTATCGCATGTTTAACATGTTCTTAAAACCAATCATAAACAGCTACTTGTTGCTTAATCGCTTCAAATTGTTTGCAAAGCAATGACATTGCAGTTTTAGGCGCTATTAACTATTTATTATGATTTTATGTTGTAGAGATGTAAAGTTTCTAGAGGCAATTAAATTTACTCCCTCTGAAGGTAGCGTAAGGTACGTGCATGGAGGCAAAAATAATTGGCCGTGCTTTGAGTCGATTGATTAGAGCAGAAATTTGGAGTTTCATTCTTAATTCCAACTAAGCACCCAAATGCGAGGGTAGACATGTGACTATTGAAGCTTGCTTAAACCACCTCAGATAATTGTTGTGTTTAGTGGAAATTTGTCGCCGTTAGGTAATTTGTGAGTTCGTTCTGCTTGAAACGAAGAGAATTTGCAGGCATTGTTGTGTGCGCTGGAATGGTACTTATGTTTTATAGTACATAAGTAGTGGCTGGGGTTTACAATGTGATCCAAAACAATCAGTTTTATTCTCCATTAATGAGGGGGCAAAACAACCATCATTTTTAATTCCTCCTTTACACAACTGTTTTCAAAATATACTGTTCGGTCTTTGCTCATCATGAGTGGGCTTGTAATATCAACAGCCAGCTTTTTGAGGAACCTCTCCGCACTCCAATAAGAGAAAACTCAAAACTAATTCTATAATTCTTTTAAACGCGTGCATGTGAATAAGACTACCTACACTTTCTTTGAGGGGATGTTTTTTATATTTAGTAGGCTTACCAATATTCTGTTGTATAGTCGAATGCTTTGCGTTGATCAATATTTTCATTTTATTGAATAAGACCAAAGATTTAATTTTTTACTTTATGCAAACATTGTAGTTTTAATCTTTTTTGTTTCATCACATTACATCATTCATTTTGAACCCATCTTTGTCATCAAACCAGGGACAGCTTAATAAGAATATAAAGTGAACTTCGACTATCCTTCCACGAAATTTTTAGATCCAGAGCCTTATCAAGAAGTTCTTTAGTGAAAATCTCGTGTTGTTCTCCATGCTTCCTTTAGACATAGGCAGTCGTCAAGTTTATAATCTCGAACATATTTGTCTTTCATTTTTGAATACAGTAAATGCTTCAACATTTTTTTGTAGTTTTTTTTTACTTCTCTAAAATTATTTTTGTCTTTAGTTTTATTGGAGGAAGGGAGGTAAATATAAAGTTTGTCCTTGTACTAAGATTACTTCTTCTGTAGGTGCCGCTCCAACTAGTGAAAGTTGGCTCTCATTTCTGAAAATCTTTCTCTGTTTCTTGCTATGTTAAAAATGGTGTCGACTCTCGTGATCCCCGTCCATTCTTTTATGTTTCTGAGCCATGACATCTTCCTTCTTCCCACTCCTCTTCTACCTTCTATCTTTCCCATCATTATTTCTCTGGTCGGTTGTATCTATCATGTCTCAATATTCGATTTTTCTTCTTTTCACTATGTGTAAAGGTTCTCTAGCTCTTCCTATTCTATATAAGACCTCCTCATTGGTACATCGCTCTGTCTATGAAATTTTTAATATTCGCCGGAAGACCCACATTTCGAATGCTTCTATTCTTGCGCTTGTGTTTTTCTTTAGACTCTACGCTTCTGAGCCGTAAAGTAATATTGGCCATATGTAACAGTTAACTACTCTCAGTCGTAGATCGATGCTCAATTCTTTATCACATAACATTACTCTCATCTTTCTAAATCTGTCGCTGGCCATTTATATTCTTGTCTTAACTTTCATGTCACTATCCCATTCTTCTCTTACCCATGTACCTAAGTATCTATATTTCTGTACTCGCTCTATGTTGTTACCTGCTACCGTAGGTCTCACATTTAGGTCTCTCTTCTTGCTTACTACCATAAACTTCGTCTTCGGGATGTTCATATTGAGACCTAACCTTTCACTTTCTTCATTCACTCTGTCTAACAAGACTTGCATATCTTCTTGGGTTGATGCAACCATAATAGCGTCGTCGGCATATCGGATGTTATTTATCACTTCACCAATTATTTTAATTCTTTCCTCTCTTCCGTACAGCAGCTCTGAATCCAAATTGGTTGTTACTTAGTGTTTCGTCACACATTTTCCTTATCCTTTCATGAATGATGTTCAAGAACACTTTGAATACTTGGCCCATGAGGCTTATTGTTCACCTTTTAGCATTAGTTTTCTTCGGGAGAGTTATGAAGGTAGATTTCAACCATTCTTTCGGTATTATCCCTGTGTCGTATATTTGGTTAAACATTTCCAGCAGAAAGTTCATATCTTCCTCTTCCAGAATTTTAAGGATTTCTATGTTCACCTGGTCAGGCCCTGGAGATTGCCTTCCTTTGCTTTCTTCAACGCTTTCTGAACTTCCTCTTTTAATATCTAGGGTCCTTCTTTTTCTAAATGATAGTCTTTTTTCTCTACTCTGCCATCTAAAAAGAATTGTTCTATATACTTTTTTCACACGTTCTGAAGTTTAAAGGAATCCTGCTTTCTCTGTAACTCTTCGATTTATTCGCATTTCTCAGTAAGCCACTTTTTCTTTTCATATTTAATTTCCTTCCTTACATCTCTATTAATTTTATCATATTTAGTTCTATTATTGTTCTTGTACTTCTTTCTTTCGTCTGTCATTTCTAGTATTTTTTCAGTCATCCATTTTTTCTTTTTGTTTTGTTTTTCTACCCCTAATATTTCTCTTCCGATCTGATGTATTATTTTTTTCGTGTTTTTTCACTTATCCTCCACTGTTGGCATTGTTTTGTGTTTACTTTTCTTTGCCCAATCTTTTAACTTTTCAGCTAATTTGTTTCTTATCTCTGGTTTCCTGAGTATTTTTACTTCTATTTTTTTTTATTGAATTTATTTTTTTAAACCAGTTTCATCGTACATTTAAACTGTACTACTACTGGATTGTGATCGGAATTTATGTCAGCGCCCGGGTATGTTTTGCTATTTCGGTGTTTTGGTTAATCAATACATAGTCAATTTGATTTCTCTGAATATTTTCTTCTGTGTTAGCTGCAGAGGTCCAAGTATATAGTCTTCTTGGGGGCAGACTGTAAAACGTATTGGTTACCACCAATTCTTGATACTGACAAAATTGTACCATTATATCTCCTCTTTCGTTTCGATTACCTAAACCAAACTTGCCTACTAACTCCGGTACTTCCCTTTTTTAATCTTGGCGTTAAAGTCTCCCATAATTATGTTTCATTAGTTGTTCCAATTCTCCATAAAACTCTTCAATTGGTTTCTCCGCAGTTGGAGCATATACCTGTATTATATATATCTTTCTTGGTTTTGCGTCTATCTGTATCATTATTATTCTTTCCGACACCGGCGCGAAGCTTGTAACAGCCCCCGATAGTTCTTTATCAAGTAAAATAGCCACTCCAGGGTGTCCATGTCGTTCGGTATTGCCTGAGTAGTACATAACTTTTCGGCTCTCTGTTCTAATCATTCTACTTCCTTCCCATTTTATTTCACTTAGTCCGAGAACTTTTTATTTGAGTCGCTCCATCTCCGTAATAACGTTATCTAATTTGCCAGGTTGTTTTAAACCCCTGACATTCCATGTTCCAATTTGGATGTTTATCATCTTTGGAAATACTCCGGAGATTCTTCGCACCCCTGTTCCATTTAAGGAACGCCGAAAACTTGGGGCCATTAATTCTTCAGTAGTCATTTCCATTAATGACAAACTAGGGATGTTAATAACGGTGGTTTTCCGTTGCCTTCCGTTATCGCAGTAGTATAACTATTTCAGCCATTCTGGCCATACCTAAACTATTCTGTGAGTAAGCCAGTCCAAATTCATTATTTATTTGCCTTACCCCATTACTGACAGGTACTGCTGCTCTCTGCCAGTTCCCCAATTTAGTTCGCGGGTACATTCTGTACCTGCCTTACATATCTGCAAGGCTTTCCCCTATCCGCCACTCGGGGACGCGCCGTGTGAGGGTTGGGGTTTCGCCCTTGCTTCACACGCACTATATTTGTTGCCCCCTACTTAATTAAGAGGTGACCTTCCGAGATTTACACCAGCACGGACTAAGATTACGCTAAAAGTAAATCAGAAGCAGCGAAAGAAATGGAATTAAAAGCTTCTTTCCAGTTTATTTTTTAATTATTAAGCTAGTGATAACTATATCGCATCCTAAGATGTGTCTTTGAACTAAAAAAGTTCTACTGATTATATCTTTCAGATTTGACAAACTGAAGATAATTGTTATCTGGGAGTACAATAGTCAAGTGACATAAATATGAACTATAAAAAAATTAGACAGGTTTAGTGAGCATTATGTTATGTAACTGTAATATTAAGGCCCAACTAGAGGAAACTAGAAGGAAAAGCTCTAAGGGTGAGTAGCCATTTCGGAATCTTATGAAAAGCAGAATGTATTAAGGCGAGAGAAGTACAAAAATTTTAAAAGGAAACACTATAAAATAAAAATATGAATCATACGGGAAAGAAGTGTTACAGATTGTAGGAGTATCAATTAGAATTTAAGTGATGAAATATAGTTTTAAAATTTGCAACCTTTTAATCTAATTTAGATAATGGGTCCGCTAACGGACAGAGATCAAATCCTATTTAATATAATTTCTCTTCCACTATAAAGCGTAGGAAAAAACTTCATTTGATGTCATTTAAGGGTCTTCTTTTAAAATTGCTAACTAGTTCTGCTGTACACAATTAATTGTAGGAACCAAAATACTGTAAAAATCTATGTATAAGAAAACGGTTAATATTTTTGCAACGAGATTCCCAAAAGATAAAAATAAAAAAAGGTTGACAAGGTTTTGGCAGGATCAAGATAAATAAAAATTCATTTTTGCACAACTGACAAGTAAACTATTTATGAACTTATTAGCATTAATTTTAATCTTCAAGGACCAAGGCGTGTTAGTCTCTTATTTGGTTACACATACACCCAGCCGATTATACAGCCACGTACAATCATCGTTATAGAGCTTGGTGGGCGCTATTTTAAGCTACGTACTAAGAGCGAATTAATTATAAGCGAATGTATACATTGAAAGCTGAACTTAACTTAAAAAATTACTTTTGCCTATATACTCTAATATTATCTGTGTTGCAGTTGAATTTTTAGACGAACAACTGCTAATTTAGTGACTATACACGCCTTACAGTTGGATTTATGAAAGACAGTATAGAATATGTTTATCCTTTATTAGTTAATAAAGTAGCATTTACACATTTACACTATTCTAAAGTCAGATTTGTGTTTTGTTGGACGAAACATCGGTTTTCTTCATTTACCATTAGATCATTTGAAAAAGTGAATGCTCTTGTGAGAACTATGAGTTTATTCAGATGGGATCGAATATTCTAAAAAGGAACACATTGCGTGCAGCCAAAATCGACCGCTCATCACATCAAAAACTGTCACGATTAGAAAGTGACGAGCATTTATGTGGTGCACAGGTGTAACCGAGCGCTGCGTTTCGCACCGTTGTCCATCGCAAAAAAAGGGGGAAATGTTTTTTGTAGATAGTTTATTCCGCAACCGAAGAGCAAACAACATGTGTTGCTAGCATCCATGATCACCTTGAATGCATTATAATCCTGTTGCGCCAAATAACTGACGGTTTTTAAAACGAGAGTTTGCCACAGATAGGATGATGCGTACAGTCAAATTCTAGAGCGAATCTGAGAAAGTTGGTCTAAAAATTGGTTTCGAAGGATAGAAAGCAGTAGTCGTGACGAAAATATCTTTTATTATTCCAGGTCCTAAAAGTGGAACAAAAGCTCGACGATAATATTATCTCCCATGAGATTAAGTCGGTTTTTCTAAAAATATAGTATTTAGTGAACATCCTCAGCGGAGGTTTGGATAATTTCGAGAAGAATGTAATTCTCTATGCAACGAAAAGTTGCAAGGAGGAGATGACTTCCAGCTTTTAAAAAACGCTGCACTCGTGTAGTTTCAAAAAATGCGACTTCTGATTATTTTCGCTCGCAAAAGTGCTTTAGTTATTTGCTCTTTAATGTTTTGTGTTTGCATTTCTTATAACTTTTTCTTACTAATACTAATGTGGTTTTTGCACACGGCTCATCCAATATCATCAGATTTGTTCTGTATTTTGTGTTGGGAAAGTAGCACCTTCTAAAGTCAGGTAATTTTTTTAACGTCTGACATTATAAGCTGACTAAAGAATTTTGATTGCTAATACAGGGAAAAACTAAAACGGGACAGAATATACCCCAGCATTATGTGAAAATAAAATTATAGTATAATTTGAACTCGTTAAGGCTCAAGGACACTCTAAATTACTTTAATATATTTATGCTTTTTATCTTTTCACAATGACTATTTCTTCTATTTTTCCTCATCATTTGCCTAATACTTTTATCTCTTTTAGCATACCTCAACTTTCTTTATTGTTCAGTTGTAACCATTCTATGGTTTTCTTTTAATTTATTTCCTTTGTGTGTCTTTTTTTTCAAAACTTTGTCATTGCATTTCGATACTTATATTCTTCCCAAGCGATTTAATTACACTTTGCTACAAATTTTATTGTAACTTCACTCAAAGTGTTCTTTTGCCCATTGTTGCAGTTTTAGGAGTCCTATTCTTGTTTTGAAATTGTATATTTGGGCATTTTTTTAATTTGCTTTTCACTTTTGTAAAATTGGTTCCATTATTTTGTCCATGGCACATACATTTTCATCGTGTTTTTATGGACTCTCAAATGTCGTTTTTTTTCATTTAACAACTATACGATTATTCTAATTTTAACGTTAAACAATGGCCTTGAAAAGACAAAAAGTTCGCTTTGGTAGAAGATACATCCGAATTAATAATTTGGATAAAATAAGAATTTTCAATATTTTCCTATTCTTTGTTTCTTTAAGCCTTGCCGATACTATTCATTTTAGTCTCAAAAAATAGGGTTTGATGAATTTTTTAAATTTCACTAAAAAAAACATGTATAATGCGATATCGACTTAACTTTGAAGCATAATATTAAAAATATTCAATGCATACCCCTCTTGTTGCATGACATGTCTATTTGATAGTTCAATTCGTCCAAGGCGCGTTGACGGATCTGAGTGCAGCGATAATGTGGTCTCGCAGCTCATTTAGTGCCGACAAACACAAAAAGAGTGTTTAGCATACTCCTTCCCCCATCCAAAAAAAAGAAATCCCACTACGTTAAGCCGGTGAATTTGGGGGACCATCTATAGAGCGCTGTTATTTTCTGAATGTCGCGTGGCTTGGTCGTCCACTTGCAATCTGTGTTTTTAAACCATCGGTGCCCCCATAGAATACTTTGGTAGCCTGGTTATTCTGTATTATACGTCTAAATGCCCGCTGCACTGATAAACATTTTCCATATTTCAAAACACAAAACGCTTTCCGTTGCATAATCATCATTGTGAAACTAAAACTCATGGTCTGTCTATTAAAATATAAGGTCTGAGCAAATATGATTCGTAGCTTGGAAGTTTTATGGTATTAGTAACTAATGAATCCTTTGTAGTGACTGTAGAGATGCTTTAAAATCTTATGATGGAAAATTTGTTCGTTGTTCGCTAAGAGAAGGTGTGTTAATATAAACATTTTTACTCAGATTGACGTAGCGTGGTCATTTAAAAATATTTTAAGCATATTAGTCGGTTTTTACTTGCATCAATTCGAACACAAAAGACGCTAGAACGCATTTTAGAAATATACAGCGAAGACTTGGAAGTCGCTGAAAAAATATACATAAAAATCGATTTCTTAAATTTTGTAATGGACACATCGTCCTAAGTTCGTTTCTACCATAGAACCATAGCCTGAAGAATATGGGGTTTTCAGCATTCATGATAAGGGCGTACTTTATTATCACTGCAAGTAAAACCATGATAGCTATTCTAGAACATACATGAACCATCTTAATATTTGGGTATCATACAATCGAACTGAAAGAAAATCGCTGAAACTAACTTCAGTATATGATTTGCTTGGGAGAGATAATAACCAATCTTTGTGATCGCTACCAACGAAAAATGAATGAGCTATTGATTACAAAATTGACAATCTATTTAAATGGTGAGACTATATACTCTTCCTTTATCACCTATTCCACTCCTATTTTTTCCACTTAGTAACAGATGTGTATAAGACAAAATAAAGCTAGTCATGATTTAAGTAGCGAAAATCTGCTGCTTGACAAAAAAAAGAAGCGTGGGAAAGAACAATTCTTAGGAAAAACTCTACGGCCCAGTAAATAAGAACGAGGCTTGGCGTATATTAACAAACCGATAATTGAAAGCAAGAAATGGAGGAGCAAGCATTTCTGCTGAAATCAGAAGCAAACGAACAAGCTGACTAGAACACCTCCAAAGGAGTTAAAAAACCCGAATCGAAACCCGTAAGCAGAAGACAGCTAAGAAGTATAGGATGATTTGAAAAAGCTGAATGTTACAAAATTATAAGGGAAGCCGGGTTTCTAGAACAGTAAGAAGCAAACGGCAAGGGTACGAGCACAACTGCTGAACACTAACCATAAAGATGGTGAGAAAACCAGTCACCACAAAACGCTGGTCAAGCAATCCCAAAAAAGAAGGTTTAAGGCTCAAGTCCCTATGTTTCATCACTGAAGAAATTTTGAAACAGAAATCCATGTAAAACACATTTCATCAATGCTCAGTTCAGACTGAGGTTCGTCCGTAGGATGTAGAAGTTGCAGAGCTCATGATGGTCTCTAAACTGAATTTTTAGTTATAATGTCGAAACTATCTGAAAAAATACTATAGAGGCAGCCGAAAACCATCATCGAAGAAAAGAACTTGAGTTCACCGTACCAATTTGGATTTAGAAAGAGCCACTCCACAGGATAACTACTGCTATTGAAGAACCATTAAAGAACAGAAAAGTCTGCTTAGCAATCTTCCTTTGTGTTGCTCAGGTTTTTGACGTGGGTAGAATTATAACCCGACACTCTTAGCCATCTGTTAGAATCATATATTTCGGGCAGGTTCTTCGGAATAAAAAGGGAAGTGGCTTATTCTGAAATTAAAGGAGGGGTGCCATGAGGTAGTGACTTAGTATCAGGGGGGCGATTCTGTAATTCGAAAGTGATATCGCATTCAATTCGATATCGAATTCACAGCGCTAGTAGTGATGTCCGTTTTTATGGGCGCAACAACTTTGTGCTTCTTCATTCATAAGCATTTTCATTGTTAATATGTTATGATATTCTTTTGTTAATCAGAATGACAAAATATTTAAATTGGGAATACTTAACAATAAAAATTATTATTATGCTACCAAATGTGCGCAAAATTAATGATTAGCTTCTTTCGTTATAAAGAACTAAAGTTTTTGTGCCCCCATGCAAATAACTCGAAAACTATTAACTGTCTCTAAAAACAGAGCGCTAGCGCTGTGAATTCGATATCGAATTGAATTCGATATCGCTTTCGAGTTACAGAATTGACCCCGTTTTGTTCCAGTAGTATACGTAAATTAGAGCATAATACAATTAACACCTTTTCAGACGATACTGTCGTTTTGGCTGAAGGCAAAGGTCATGAAGAAGCTGTAAATAAATTAGGAGCATCTATTAATGAGATTAACTATGATACTAAATTTGCATCAACAAATTTAAGCAGTATATATCTATCAACTTAAATAATACTCAGCTATCGTATACAATCTTGACAAAATACCTGGATATTAATCTTGAAGCAAAATTACGACGGAAAGCTCAAGTCGAAAAGAAATACCAAAATACAATACTTGGCACACCGAGGAGCATTGCCTATTATCCTCAGTACTTTATTCTGGATGAATCTTTGGATGATAAAGGTACTCTTTTTGGCACAACCTAAAAACTCTTATATAAGTCCATACCGTGTAAGAACTTATAATATTTACACAGTATAGACTTATATAGAGTTTTGAGGTTGTACCAAAAAAAGTGCCTTTATCATTCAAAAATCCATCCAGAATAAAATACTGAGGAACATAGACAATACTCCTTGGTATTTTAGAAACAGTGAGCTTCACAGCAATTGACGCCGTTGAACAAAATATCCTTGGTTGTTGACCAAGAACCATAAGAAATAACTTCTTCGGTATCTAAACCTCGAGGTCGCCCAACATTTGACTACATGCGCCTAAAAAGAAGACTCAACGAGGACCAAGTAGAATATGGTGTGTGATAATTTAATTTAATAGAATTACACATCGATCAACGTTTAATCAGCTTATAATCTCAATAAATGTCCACACTGAAAAAATGAGCATCTGAAAATAGAATTATCCGAAATGTTTTTTTTTAATTTGATCAGGTTAAAAATGAAAATAAAGACGCTGTTATTGAACATTAGTTAATTAGGCCCATCGCGTTAGCTGCACCGCGCGCCGCCGCCGCCGAGGCGACAGGCCCGGGCCGGCTTCCGTGCACTACGCAGGGGTGAAGTCCTGCAAATTCATTAGCGCCCTGCCGCTAACCGTCGGAACGCAGTGTTCGGCGATCTGCACTGCGTGCGCGCCGCAGAAAGAACGCCACGGCAAATATTTGCGGCCCGTTCGTTTACATCGCTCGCGGCGCGAGCCAGTGCTGCACGTCCCAGTAACGCTGCTGTGTTTCAGTACCTGATGCAGCCCCAGTACAGCCAGGGAGCTGCACCCTCCCACCATCCACCACCGTACGCCCCCCCAGAAGTGACGGTAAGTGATCTTGGCCAGCTTATCGCTTCACGTGTCCGCCGCCTCTACTAGAGCGAAAGCAAACAGCTTCGCCGTCGCTTTTAGCCAGCCAGACATTTGTTGACTCTTCAGATAGAATATTTATATCATCGCGGTGATAGTAGATGATAATGAGCGTCAAAACAATTCCGTTACTCTCATTACTGTCTTCACTTTGTATTTTTGCCTAGAGTGTATGATGGGTTGCCTATACAAGTTTTTTTTTTATAGTTTATATTGCCGTCATTTACTATGATTTTGTATTCATGAAACTACAAAGATTATTTTATGTATATAATAAAATAGACCACTATGATAAAGTCAAAGCTTAACCCATTAACGCTCAAATTAGATTTTTTTTGAAATTCTTAAATAAAAACTATGAAATCATGTTCTTTAGTAAGCGTTGAAAACAAGTTGTTTAATAAACTTTTTTGATTATTTTCTTAATTTAAGAAAGAAATACTGATATACAAAGAAATCGCAGAGTGCTTCTGGTTATAAAAATCTGGCAAACGAAAACTAGTTTTTTTTTAAAGTATTTAATAGTAAGCAACTGTAGGGTGATCAATAATAGATGTCGGAAAGTATTTGCCTATTGTACTTATCATACATATTAGTTAGCTAATTGAAGTTTTGTAGCAAACTATTGATCACCTGATTATTTAATTGTAAACGTGGAATCCTTAACCTTCAAAGGAAGACTGTTTATTGTACGGAAATGTTACGAATTTGGAAGAAGTTGTGTCATGGTCTGACGGATCTTTGAGTATCCCTCAGGCAAAGACAAAAATTTGGAAAGAACGATAAGCAGGTGAGAAAGATTAAATGAAATTTCGGGGTAAAAACGTACAACAGTCTTTGAAAATTTTTCTCGCTACTTTTAGGCTGAGGTAACCAGCAGTGTTTCAAACGCCCGATCCACAAACTAGCCGGCTATCTACCGCTGTGATGCCACAAAATACCAAAAAGATTTAGAGATCTTGTCGAAGGTCAGCCGGGTTTGTTGATCGGCGAGCAGCTCGACTAGAGGGGATTAGCTATGAAGCGTCCGAACTATCCTGACAAAATATTTGAAAATGTTCCCGCGCAAGATTTGAGCCCATCAGCCGCTGAAGCTGTACGATATCGAGAGAAGTTTCCAATTTGGCCAATTGATGGTTGAAGAAATGAAGGACGGTTCGATTGATGTTTCGAAAATTTTGTTTAGTGCGAGGCTCATTTTCTAACAGGCAAAACATGCGTCACTGGGGTACCGAAAATCCTCACCTTGCAATTGTAAAGCATCTCCATTCATCAGAAGTGGCCGCCGGGTGTGCAATTGCAGGGAAAAATATTCTCAGGCCATATTTCTTTGACGGCAAAATTACCGTCAGATGCTTGAAGAGGATTTTCTGCGGTGAGCAAAGAGGGCTAAATGCTTAACAGTTGCTGGTTTATGCAGGGCGGTGAATAATTTTGGAACACGTGTCATAGACTTCGATCGTTTTGCTGGCGATGGAATTCATTGGCCATCAAATTCCTCTGACTTGAATCAATGTGACTTCTATGGGGATATCCGAAGGATCGGGTCTACAAAGGATCTCCAAGTTTTGGCCATTGAAAGAGACACCCTTCAAGCGTTAAATGAGGCTTTTGAAGATAAGTTGCGCCGTATTGTTTTAGCCAAGGTTCACACTTTGAAAACTTGTTAAACTAAACTTCAGACTACGTCGAATAAAACGTTTTTTGAATTTTGAAAATCGGTCAGCCATGTGAGAAATCATAAACAAATATTTTCACCCTGTACATAAAGTAAAAAACAGCTTAATACCACCCTTCTTTAGCAGTGACAATAAACTAAGGCATATAATGAGAAACATACAGTACATAACGTAATCAAGCATTTAGAACAATAGGTGAGTGATTTTTCTTTACAACTTCAATATTGGCAACGCTTTTGCCACATTTTTTGTGATTAGATGATTTTTCCATCAAATATAGCATCTACAGGAATGCGTGTTTTTAATATTGACGGCGTAGGAAAGGTGTTTCTTTGGTGACCGACCTAGTTTAGGTACGGCAATAACTAGCCGAAATTCCTTTATGGGAAACGATATTTGCCCAACTTTTCTGTAAAGTTGGCAAGCATTGACAACTACCGTATCAATAATCCCTGTGATAAGGCACCAGTATCATTTTTCCCTTTATAGGTAGGTGTATGGTGTTTTTCAAGAAGCCAATCGTGCTGATCTACACCACCCATAAATCTACTGTACCTCTTGACCAGTGCTGGTTGAGGAATGGATTCTTTGGCTTTGTCTTTTTTTCTGTCTATGAACTGAAACCGTGGATTTAACAGCGCCATAATGCTATGTTTTCTATTTTGTGCTAGTATTTTGTATTATTTTTACTATCATGTTTTCCCACGTTTCTTTCGGTGTACCTCCAGATCATTTTGTTATTGATTTGGCATTCCATATTCTTTTTACCGGTCTTGTCCCGTCCATCCGTAGCACGTGGCCCCACCAGTTTAATTGTGTTTCTGCAATGTATTCCATTATCGAGTTAATTTGGAGTTGTTGTCGTACCTCTGTCTTTCTTATCCTGCCTCGTAGGTATTTTATCTCGACTGCTTATATTACGCTTTTCCTTTGTTTGGTCATTATCCTTGTTTCGTTGCCATAAGTTAGTATTTATCTATATACCGTTCTAATACAGTCATCTTTGTCTTCTGTGTTATCTCTGTCTTCTTTATAAAATTTTGTTTTATTATGGGTTATGTTTTAATAGTTTTCTCAATCGTTTCATTAATGTCAATCTCTTGGTCTCCGTTGATATCTATGGTTGTGACTAAATTTTTTTACTTGTTAATTATTTATCTCTTCGATATGTGTATTAGTTTTCTCTTGTTGTTGGTTTGGTCTTTCCTATATTAATTTTCATTCTTTTAGAGATTTGATCTAGATATTTAGATTGTTTTGCAAACATATTTCACTATTAGCCACAATTACAACATCGTCTCTAAAGACGCATTCTAATATTCCCACAGCTTGGAGTTCATGATAACCTATGGTTAACTTCTTCAAGCTAGGTTTGCACTCTTTTATAATCTTGTCCATAAATATATTAAACAGCGTAGGACTTAACACTCCCTCCTGTCTGAGTCCTTTATTTGTCTGAAATACTGTTTTGTTTATACTTTTTATTGTATGAGTTGTTTATTTACTTTCCTTTTCTTCGTACTCTCCCACACTTTTCTCCTCGTAACTCGGTCAAAGGCTTACTCTAGGTCTATAAATAACTTTTAGCTTTCTGCTCAGAATTTTGTGTATTATTTCCGGTATTGTAAAATTGTGGTCGTGTTTCTTTCCTAAATGCACTCTCTAAAGTTGGTTTTTGTGTGTTTTTAGCCTATTTTCTAATATTTGTTTATATGTTTTCCGAGCTGTACTTAAAGTTGTCTCTGTAATTGTTGCATTCTCTTACGTCACCTTTTTGTGTATTGGCATTATTACAGTTATCTGACAATCCTCCGGTACTCTTCTTTCTTTTCAAGCTTTATTACACATTTTTGTTATTATTTGTACTTTCTTCTGTGTTTGCCTAGTATTGCAGTACCCATGTTGTCTCTTCCCACTTTGCTATTTATGTCTTCAGTAACATTAATATTTCCATTGCAATTTTGAGTTGCTAAGTTTAGCTGGTCCCAGAACTTGTCTTTCCTTTCGGCTGTCATATTCGTTTGGTCTGTAAACTACTAGTATTGTTGTAATTTGTCTTTCTATGTTTATTTCTACTGAGAGTATTCTCTCCAAATTTGCCTTCTATTGGCGTATGTTCTTCGCCAATTCTTTGCTGCCGCTGTTTCGTCCTGTAAGACTCCACTGTATATCCATCTATAGTTGTGTTCTAATATTTTTGCTCCTTGTGCTTTCATATGGGTTCCTGATACTGCCAAAATATCTAACGCAGTAAGTTATATTCCTTGGATTTGTCACAAAGTTTATATTCTTTCTATTTAACTTCCGTACATTCCATGTAGCGATTTTCCATGTGTCTTTATTGTTTTTTCTTACTTTGTGTCCTTGTGTTTTTTGATTCGTATTTTCTTTCTTACTTATTTCCTTTCATAGACTTTTTTGTCATTATTGGTCTAGTCTTTAAATTTACAATTTCTAGGTTTTGAGAGCTTTTTCATCACATCGCCGCTCTTCTTTGTTTGCTATTAGTTTCTTATAACCGATTTTCTGTTTCTTCTTGTACTTTCCTGATTTTTCTCTATCTCCATTTTATATTTATTTAGGCCTGAGCCAGTATAGACTTGCTGCTTGCAATTTTTTAATTTGCTCTTGTTTCTGAGTAAATTAATTTTATCGGTAATATTCTTAGTTCCTATCACGCATGTTTTTCTGTTTATTTTCCTGCATTTCTTAGTTTTATCTTGACTTATAATTCTTGTGAAGTTTTCCATGGTATTCTTGAGTTCGTTGTGCTTATTAGTAGTTACATTTGGTCCCGATATTATTAAATTCCTCCTTTTCATACTATCGTTTTCTTTCTTTACTGCTTCTAATTTCTAATTCTTTCTGTTCCTTTAACATTTCTATCAATTATCACGTCTTCAGAATCACCTTTTCTTTCATCCTTTGCTTTCGTAGGTGTTCTTTTTCTTAATTTACTTCTTCTAAAATTCTCTAGGAACTCGTCCTCTCGTATTTGTTTAGTTTCTTCGTCTGTATCGCTGCAGCGTGCGGAAGAAGTCATTTTATAGTCATTAAATTTCCTGAATGCGGTCCTGTTCTTTATGATGTGTTTTGTATGTTGCTTAACTTCGTGAACCGTCGCGGTAAGGAATGTTCGCGGATCAACTCTTCGGGGGTAACTTTCCTTATCGATGTCCACAAATTTGCATAATTTATCAGTAAAGGACCACTTGATGTTTCTAATAATTTTACTAACTCACTATTATTTACCTTTAATGATATTGTACATCAATACCCACAATTTCACGCTACAGCCCAGAATTTGATCTGATTGGTTTGGAACGGATAAACTGTTTTAGTGGGTTAGTGTTTATAACAATGCATAATCATTTTATCTGTTTTGTCGCTCAATTGCACAAATTATGGTTATCTTAAAGGAATGACCACTCGACTCAAAGGCTTTTGCCTTAAAAAAATTAATCTTAATTGCAGCAACAATTGTAAATATAGGGGAAGGAAGCTTATATATGGAGAGGAAACAAATAGTAATGACACGAAGATGCTAGATTTTTGGCAATCAAACGACCTGCTAATTGGAAATACGTTTTGGGAATAGAAAGAAAAATACACTTTCGTGGCAGAAGAGAGAAATTCAGAAAGCCTGATCGACTATATAGTATACACCAAAAACCTCGAACAAGAAATAAAAAACATGAAGACAGAAGTAGAACCCGAACTATCTACAAATCATAGGATGGTCACAGCAACAAATAAAAGAAAGAATAGCAAGAGCAGAGAAGAGACAGAAATACTACAAAATAAAAAGATTAAAAGAGAAAAACATCCAAGAGAAGTAAAGAAGAGAAATTGATAAAAAATTGAAAAGTTTGGAGACCCTGAAGGAAAAATGGTCCCTAGAAGAAATGTGGACCACATTCAAAACCACAATAAAAGAGGTAGCAGAAAAAGTTTGCGTAAGAAAATGCAACAATCCCACACAAAAAAGAACAAAGTGGTGGAACGAGAATGTAAAAACAGAGATAAAAAGAAAAAAGGAGCACGGAGAAGATACCTTGAGACAAAGAATGAACAGGGCAAGGAAGATTACATCAAATTGAGTAAAGAAGTTAAGAAAACGGCTAAAAACGCAAAGAGAAAAAGCTAGGAAGAATTTGGAAATGAACTGCATGAAAACTATACAACAAATAACAGAGGGTTCCGGGCCAAAATAAGAGCGATGAAAGGAGAGAAAAGAAAAGAAATTAGAGGAATTAAAGAGAAAGAGAACAAGCTACAGACAAATATAAACGACATCCTAAGAGTATGGAAAGAATATTACGAGGACAAATTTAACTCTACAACAAATAGAGACGAACAAAACAAAGATCAACAAGAAGAACAAGGAGAAGATTTACCAAAGATAGAAAACATAACAAATGAAGAAGTAGAAGAAGTGATAAGCAAAGCAAAAACAGGAAAATCTGGGGGGGGGGATAAAATAGACCCTGAAATGATAAAATACTTAGGGAAAGAAGTTGTAGACTGGTTTTGGAAAATACGTAAGACAACTTCGGAAACAAAGAAATTCCATCGGATTGGGAAAACAAATTGGCGATATCAACACACAAAAAAGAACAAGCAAATTGCGACACCTACAGAGCTATATGTCTAGCACCCACCAGTTTCAATATTTATACAGAAATAATAGAATAAAGAGTAAGACAAACAGTATAAAATGAGATAGAAGAAGAACAAGCTGCATTTATACCAGGAAAACAAACAAATACGATGTATTTATAATAAGGGACATAATAGACCGAAGCTTAGAACCGCAGAGGAACTTGCACTGGCATTTATTGACTTCAGGGCAGCTTTCGACTCAATAGAGAGAGAAATAATATGGAAAAGTCTACAAGACATGAACATTTCGAAACACCTCGTCCAAATTATACGCAGTACATACAGAAGGGTGAAAGGAAAAGTATAGATAGAGGGGAGAAGATCAGAGGTTTTTAAATGGAAGAAAGGAATAAAACAGGGAGACAGTCTCAGCTCTCTGCTGTTCATATTAGTCATGAAGAAGAAACATGAATACAAACACTAATCGGATATCAAGAACCAGTTAAAATCGACACTTTAATGTATGCAGATGACATAGTATTGATGGAAGAAGATGCAAAGGTTAATAGATATATGGACGGAAGAGATAAAGACCTTAAAATGGAAATAAATATAGAAAAGACCAAAATAATGATCATAAATGAGAAAGAACTGGACAACACACAAATAAAATGCAATAACATAAACATAGAAAAAGTAAGAATACTTAATTACCTGGGAAGCATCATAAACGATGGAAACATAGACACAGAACTATCAAGTAGGATGAATAGATCAAATAAATTATACTATGCTCTAAAATCAATACTAGAGAAAAAGAAATAAATAAGAAAACAAAATTAAAAATATACAACACCATTATATTACCGACATTAATATACGCAAGTGAAAATTGGACAATACAGAAAAATACATCGGAAAGTTAAATGCAATGAAGATGAAACACAAGAAAAATAGCAGGAAAAACGATATGGGATAGAGTTGAAAACAAAGAAATAAGAGATCAGATTAAACAAGAACCGATAATGAATTCAACTCGATCTACGCAGTTTACGTTAAACTTAAACAATCTTCACTCAAATATAGCCTTCCCAGTAATTCATTAAGATTGATTCACGTTTCGATTCGGTACAGCTTTGTGAAAGAGTCCTCCAGTTGTGACCACTACTGTTCTGTCGAGAATGACTTCGATGACAACACCTTTGGTTCACTGATTTCTCATGGCGTTGAGATATGCGAAGAAGACAAGCTCACTGACCTGAACATCCGTAGCATCCTTTGTCTATTTTGTTCGTAGTGCTAAGCTTGGCAGATACTTCTTGAGGCACCTTCTCCTAAAATGATCCACCAAGACTTGAGCACGTCTCCATCGTTTCCGCAGTCACAGGTTATCATCATCAAAGACACCCAGCGCCTGTTTAATGGTGGATGTTCCCACGATGAAGCAGTTTGGTGTAATCGCATCTCCATCATTTTTACAGATACGGTAATTAAAGGTTGCGTATTGACTGAAACTTCTGCTTTAGCGAACCCAGTGAGCAATAGTTGATCTGATGGGGTACGGTTCTTCAAAATTACCATGAAAACTTGACTGATCGTATAAGATTTTCTCATGACCTTCCTATGTGAGGAGCGCCTCAGGGATTGAAATTTCACTTAATTTCTTACATAGAGAGTCTTCTGCTGTTGAATCTCCTAAAATGCATTCTTTCTTTCGTTGTCACTCTAGATTTCCAACGGATTCTCTTGCCGACAAATAAAAGTTGACTGCCATGATGGCTTCATAAGTTGAGACCGAACTTCAAGATGAAGAGCACGAGCGCTTAGACAAGTAAACCGTGCTTCGTACCATTTCTCGTGTTCTCTTGTGTTAACGACATCGATCGGTCCGAAGTAATCAAATTTCACGTAGGAAAAAGGACGATCTGGTTTCATGACTCCAACATTCTATTCTGCACCCAAGACATTCGCTAGCTGCTTTTTAACAGCTGGCTTGAGACCCACTATGCAGTACCGTTGGCACGCCATGCTGTCGGTGGATTCTATGATACCATGCTATCAGAAGTTTTGTCCAGTGATGTTGGGAATCCAAGATAACAGGAAACCGAACTGTTGCCGACATGTTCAGCGACTTCTTAACACGATTGGCGACACAGGTTATTCAATCCTGTAAGATAGGAGTCAGCGACCGAATTATGGAAGACCGACTCATTTCTTCTCGCAACTTCTGAGAAACAGACTTCCTGACAGTGTGGTATCCAAAACCTTATGATTTCTAGAATCTTCTCTATTGGCAGATAGCCCTCCTTCTTTTTGAGGAAAAACTTCAGTTGAAAAGTGAAACAAATTATCACAAGGTAGGTAGTTTTGCTAATCGTGATAATGGCGTTATTTTTAATTTTTTCGATTTATAAAAAGTATATATTAAGCAACTATTTAATTGTGTAGGTTAGAAAACTTAAAGGCAACATTAGAACAAAGCAAGATTTGGCTAGGTTGTAGTGATAAACATGTTTAATAGTGTGTCTGCTGATTTGTTAAGATAGTAAAAAGCACGAACTCACGATCGTATTTCTGTAGTTTTATTATAAATTATTGGTGTTCTTAGATAAACAACTAGAATTATTCCATTTGGAAATTACTGCCATTTTTTGGTCCCTCTTAAATAGTCGCTTTCAGGGTTTTCTTATCTTGTGTCTCCTAAAGATTCTTAACTTGGTTAGCAATCAAATTGTTCATTACATGAATAGTAATATTTTTCATAATTTATAAGAACAACAATCCTTTAGGTGGATGCAGGAAACCTATTATTAGGAAATTTATGGAGAGGGAAATGACGAAGAAAAGTCGCGAATTAAAGGCCTCGGCTTGATATTTTGGCCTACGGCGGTCCTAGGTTTGACTTACAGGTCAAAAGCAACGGCGAATACGCTTCCCAGTTATCATTCGAAGGCTTTTGAGGTCGTGAATTGCATTTTTCTTAATCTAAATTAACGAGTTAGGCTATCAACCCGTCTTAGGAGGCTTACAATATCGCACGGATTATGGGGTTAGAAACAGACTAGTAACCTATATAAAAGTAGAAGATTATTGGACAACATGAAGGGTTTTGAAAAAAGTGTGGTAGCCACAAACATTTGAAGAGTCATCGCTATGGGCATTAAAGAAATTGAACTACTCGTTCGACTGACCTTCAAAGCCCTCAATCAGGGGTCTGAAATATGACTGCAAACACCTTACAAACTCTTAAAATTTGAAAGTAAATTATTTGAGTAATAATCCGCTAATTGTGTTGTTATAACTATGAATGTAGATGTAAATTTCGTGTACTGCTAGTGCCTTGTGACTAAATTAATTTATTCGAAGAAGGATATACATTAATAATAACATACGAAAAGCTGAAACAATCGTAGCTCGTGTTCACAAAATGATAATTGGTGATAATTGCTGCACTAATCGAATACACCATACGTAACACATGGTCATCATGAATATTTGAATTTTAAAAAAATACTTTACGTTGACGAAAGACCACGCATATGAAGATCGGTTAAAAATTCTTCAATTATCTTATAAAATTGTAGCGCATTATTAAACAGATATTTGTATGCATTGTCTCGGCACATAAAAACCTCCTATGAAGAGACAATTTGCTATAAAGTATATATTGAGTTACTTAGAATTGCAGAATTATTAAAATATTTTGATTTTGAGGGAGTAGAGAACTCATCCCTAATACTATTTAGAGCTCTGACCTAAGAATGATCCGCTCAGCACTCCATTAAAATAATTCTTGTTGTCATACATCTTAAAGTTATTCAACGTGCACCATGCTGGCTATTTTTTTGATATAAGTACGTAGGCCTAAGATAGAAACAAATATTTTTTCTGTCAAATTCAATTTTATTTTTCAACATACTCTTTTTTTTTAAGTCGATAGACTTCTCCAATATCTTTAACCCGTCCAAATAGTAGTAAGCGTCTTACTATGCAAAATAGGCGTCTACGGTTGCGGTGACCTTCTTGTTTGATGAAAATCTTTGTCCACCCAGACAAACTTTGAACTTAGGAAACAGGATATGGTCGCTGGGGGTCAGATCTGGTGAATGTGCTGGGTGATCAATCAATTCAAACTGCAAGTTCGTGAATTTTGGCCATGGCGACCGCCGGAGTGTGAGTCAGTGCCTTGTCTTTATTGAATAACACTTTCTTTCGTTCCAAATGGGGCCGTTTTTAGTAATTACTGCCTTCAACTGGTCCTATAACGATACGTACTTGTTTTACCTTTTTTTAAGTTTCAATGAACAAAATTTCCTGACTATCTCAAAAAAAAACAGTTGCCATCACCTTCCCGAGCGATAAACTGTCTTCTCCTTTTTTGGAGCAGATTTACCTTTTGCAGTCCACTGTTTGGATTATTTCTTCATTTCAGGAGTGTAATGGTGGACAATGACAAATGTACGCAAAAAATCCGACTCGTTTCGCTGAAACCGCTTAAGCAGCGCCTTGGAAATATTCATTCGAATGAATTTTTGATTCGACGGTTGTCCAGTACCATTTGATGAATTTCTTTGATGTTATCGGTGGAGGCCGTAGTTGTTGGCTACCCCGAAGGCTCATCATTAGGCAAGCTGGTGCGACCAAGTTGAAATTCAGTTTCTCATCTTTTCACGGTGGCAAATGATAGGACAGAGTCGCCGCAAACGGCGTCTAACTCGGCTTTAATTTTCGTAGGAATATTGTCTTTCAAATGCAAATACTTAATTACGGCACGGTATTCGATTTTTTTCATTTTTAAAAAAGCATCGACATCGACTGATACGAATGATTGTCAAACAACAACTAAGCGTCCAAAATGGCTGAAATTTTTACAGTTATCTTTCAAAGCATGTACGAATGTAGTAGCAGGATGGTTTTGACGAGTAGAGCCATCTTTACGTTGACTCTTAAAACTTTTCAGACTGCCCACGTATATTAGCATCATTCCTATCCAACATCAGACATCAGGCTATATACATGGCCACACATTCCGCATAACACGATAAGGTGGCCACAATCGTCTGCTTACGACTGAACCACACAACGGGCTCGCTCGTTGAACATTAGGATAATTTTGAGCGCTGATCTTCGCTGATCATCCAGTCCTCATCCAATAAATTGATCGGTTGGCCACTCCCACTGTGATACCGTTGTATCAAGGTTCCTTTTAAATCTGCCAATGTAAACAGCCAATAAATTGATCGGTTGGCCACTCCCACTGTGATACCGTTGTATCAAGGTTCCTTTTAAATCTGCCAATGTATAGCCGTTCCAAAAACTATGGCAATTACCTAATCAAATAAGCGGCATCTTACCCACTTCTCCAGACTGGTCATTTTCGTCATCATTCGCTCGCAGCATAACATTTGGGTATGTCGGAATCGCTATGTAGTTGTAATTGCTCATATCGAATTTTTCCAAGAAATTTCGCCTATCGGCCTGCTGGTAAGTTTGCAATTTACGTTAGCCAATCAATATCATTTTCGAAACCAGAACTACTCGTTACGTTGAATTCATTTTTTAGCAGTTCGATCAATCTTAATACGCACGCTGGATCACCGTCAAGTACAAAATTATCGTTTACATATAAATCCGAATACAGTTTCTTGTTTTCGCCAGCCTACAGGTACGGATCAACGCTCGATGGCTTCGGCGGTTGCCGAAATGGTGGGATATGCCCTAATTTGTATATCATTTGTCATGCTTACTCACTTCTGGCATTGAGTTGGCTTTAAAAAAAGGCCGTGAGCTTGATCTGCGCCGCTAATTATTGTCGACTTGGTTTGGTCTTGGCCTTAAACTTATAAAAATCGACCTTCTGGGGGAAGTAGCATTTGCCGCCAAACTTTTTATTTTTGTACTACTGGCCACTTTGGCCACTAGTTTGCTGGATTTCGACTTACCATTACGTTGGCCTTTATGACTCAGTAAGGTTATGTTGTCATCGTCGTCGTTCTTCTCGTTGGTGGTGAACTTTTCCATTTCATTTAGCAGCTGTAGATTTGTAGATGGCAGACGCCAACGTATAGAATACCTTTTAGATGACTTGATGTTTACTGAGCGGTTGACCAAGGTAAATCAACTGCTTTTCGAGTTTTTCTACCGTCGCCATGTACTCTGTGATAGTCGCGCCTGGTCTATATGGGCATCTGGTCAATTTCTCGTGAAGAATGTTTTGTTCTTCTGCTTGTAGGTAGCAGACAGTTATTCCCATATCTCGACCACTGTCTTCATATTCATCACGATGACCGTTTCGAGCGCGTATCCGATCATAAAACGCGCACTCTTTGTGAAAGTAACTGCAAATGTTATCGGCGAGAATGTCATTTCGCGCGCTCTGCGTGACAGTGTCTCATTTTTTGAAGCGTACTATCATTTACAGTATACGATTGATTATGTTTTGATGTTTATGAAAGGTAACTTTACTATATTTTCGATATACCCATCTTTTAGCTTTTGGGGTTCATGTATTTATTTGTTTTTTGTTTTTTAAATTTTGTTTTTAAAAGGTTAATGCCTACGCTAATCGTGCAATACGTAGATTTCTTCCATTCCCAGTAGATGTATACCCGTGTTATGGAGATCAAAATTATTAGTCAAAATTTGAAAAACCAGTCGAAAGAAGTTTGGAATAGAAAAACCATCTACTGGTTTCGACTATGGTAATTCTGGATATGACCGTTGTATTTAATAATTGCCATTCATTCTAGCACTTTGATTCTGTTCGACTTTTCGTCCGTAAATGTGAAAATCATGCTAGTGAAGCTTTTTGCACCTTCTAAAACAACTTTTTATACACCCTTGAAAGTATGTTTGTCACTATTTTTGCACGTGGGTTAATCTGCATATTTTTTGACCTTGATTTCGTATCTATGGCGCACTACCGCTTTTCCATGTACTCGAATTATTTTGTAGTCCTTTTGATGCTACATTCAAATATCTGATTTTACACTTTTTTTTAATTATTTTTGTCTTAAAAATATATTTGCTTTGTTTTCTTTAACTGCAGCTTTTCTGCCGTACAAGAGTTCCATTCTCTGATAATGTTTGTTATCGAAAGGTCACCAAACACTGCTCTTTTTGCTTTGTAGCATTTAGCAATTACTTATTAACTTTCTACAGCGGAGCTTATAGAAAGTTAATGAGATTATCATCCTGTTTGTCTGTCTGTGTGTCTGGAGACACTATAACTTCCGTTCTATTCAACGGATTCACTTCAAACTTGGTATGCACACATCTTAGGTCAGTACCTTTCATGGAATTGATTTCCAGCCAAATCGGTTAACGGCAACCGGAAGTGACCGTTGCGATTTCGAAAATTCATTATACTCGCATATGTCATGCAGCATATCATTCGACAGCATTTTTGACGCGGATCATTATGGAGACATTAATCAACATCTTAATTCCTTTTAAAAGTTTTGATCCTAATTTTATCGCACCGCTGTAGAAAGTTTCCTTTGCGGTATTACACCGTTCTTGTTTTATTTTTCTTCATCTGGTTCTATGAATCAATTTTACAAGTGTTATACCGAAAATTGAATAACGGACCTGATATTTATAAGAAACTTACGTTTATTTAACACTTTTGTTTAAAGATAAAATTTTTTAGGTGGGTAGTAGTTGGGGCTACTAAATTGAGGTTTCCGTGAAAACGTTGCTTCGACCAATGATCAAAAATATAGGATCCAACGGAAGAAGATGACCGGGTTTCAGTGTATACTGAAAGCCTTTAGTGACAGAGATGGTGAGCACCTTTTCACAGATCATGCATAACTTGAACGATACCGAATCAGACACTGACCTTGATGTCCCGTAGTCTTCATCCTGCGTGTTCTTCAAGTCAGACTGGAACCACAAATCATCACATACATTGTCTATAAGGTCTTGTTAAAGTGTGTATCAATTGCTTTCCAATAGGACGACATAGTATGAACGCGTACATTCGCTGAATTTCGTCTACCTCTGAGATGTTCGCGATGATCTCCAGGTTAACCATCTATGGGTACGTCGGATTCTTCAAATTAGGCTTTGTCCATTGGAGGCTGCTGTATTGCTGTAAATCCACTCTCCCTACCATTGGATCCCAACAAAGTTGACGTACAGAAATTTTGATGCCGTTTATTGACGTTTGTGCCAACTTTATTTCCCCTCCCCATATGGCTTTTTTTCGCACGGATTTCTTCTTCAATCGGTAGTGCCGACACTTCGTTTTAATCCGACCTGTGTCCACTTTCTTCTCATGTACTGCGACATTTTCAACTTCAAGGTGTTACAATTTTCCCAAATTTAATAGCACCTAACTTTGAATAGCCTGAAATTGTCCGCCGTACTTGATCCTATCTACACAAAACGGTCATTTATTTTTCTCAAACCAAGCCAAGACCACTCTGTGTGTACCGACTCGTCATTTCGTTACCCGATTAAGTCACCCTTCTCTTTTGCGTCGTACGGTGGAACAGGGGAAATTTCAGCTGGTTTGCTTATCGCTTTTAACCTTCCTTTGCCGAACGCTGCCCTCCCCGCGGTGCTTCGTCCAGTAGTCTTCGAGTATTAGTCGTTACAAACTCGACCGTTTTGTTGTCGCTCAGAATTTTAGAACGACACTCAGTATTCGTACCGAACTTAAGTTAACGACGTTTTCACCTCAAAAACGAATAAAAAAGAATACGAACTTTTTCTTAATTATGGTTATCACCGTCGCCGGATTAGAATACGTAGTTTCATTTTCGCACAGCTCTTCGACATTCTCTGCTTCCTCCACTTGTAAAACAAATTCATTTTTCTCACCTACATCTCCTTTCCTGTATCACACGACTGATTTCCCTTGTAACAATTTATTAAATGATCTCCCCTAACATTGATTGCGCTTGCAACTTGAAATATTTTTTGAAAGATTTGTTAGATCATTTTTGTGAGAAGATACTCCAGGCTGCTAGTTTGCAGGTTACTACTAGATGTCGTGACGGTACTTTAAAGTTTCCCCTCGCTGTGTATTTTTGCCAACATCACTATTCATCCACTTCTTAAAAAACTCACAATTTGTCTTTAAACGATTTGTTCCAAACGACGTTGGGTGTTTGGTACTTGCTGTAGTTTCCTTTTTTGTGTGTTTTTTTTTGATATCTCAACAAGAAGTTTTTTCGAAGCAAAATTAACCACAAATTTTCTTGAAGTATGTGGTTATAAAGTCATCATTCACTCAATGATTTTCAGAAAACACAATTGCTCTTAGTGCATTCTGAAATCGCGATACCTCTCTTGGGCGAAACACAAGAAATAGTTTCAACTTGGCCATGTGGGCTTTTTCACTAAGAATAGCGGTGAAGAGACCATTTGCGTGGCCTAAAGTTCTGAAGCAAACACTTTTGCTGTGCTTCATAAACTAGTCGAGGCATTCAGCAAATGGGTCTTCATTTAATTTATCTTTAATAATCTGATTAATACGTACGCACCTTTCTCTCGGCTCATCTCTCTTAAAATGGGAATACCTATACAGAGTCTGGTAGAATGATCCCTCCTTTTTACTGCCGCTCACAATGTATGACAGTATTCGAGTCGTACATCCTTGAGCAGCACAAATAATGTGATTTTAGTACTCATCATGTTGTGAAGTTTGTGTTTGGAGACTTATTTTAAAAGTGGCGATTGTATGATTGTGAGGCAGTTGCTATTGCGTAGGTATTTTAGGAGTAAGTAGTCACGGTAGAAACAATGTTCTACAGGCTAGTTCGACATTTAAACTGAAATCGCCTGGTAAACCTCGTAGCGTTCAAACACCCGAGAATATTGCAACATCGTCACAACATTCCGCGGCCAAGCATGCTCTCGTCTGGGAATACCTGACCAGAGCCTACACTCCGATCTCATTTTCTATCTTTATAAATTACTGGTGGTCCAGCAACTTAAGAGTGTGATTGGTACGCCTTGCAGGCTACAGACATGTTGGTAAATATACTAGCTGCTGCTGTTCTGCTCAATAGCGCGAAGCTCATTTTCATTTAACCGTTTGATGTGCTGTTATAGAATTTTACATCATAAAGGTTGTACTTTCATAGAAAGCAGGGCGTTGTTGACTCTCATATCTACCGGCTATGTTGTGATGTTATGCAATTTCGTGGGGCCAAGATTAAACGAACAAAATCTATCACTGTGATTCTAACAAGATGGCGTTGACGCACCCACAGCGAGAATTTCTCGAGAAGTTCTGGAGCAAATGTTTCCATCTGATTACATGGTGACATCTCATGGCTAGGTCACCAGACCTCTCGCCTTGCGATTTCTTTCTTGGGGCCACCTGAAGATTGAAGTTTTCCAACACAGGTCGAGGACTATTGAGAAATTAAAGGATGCTATTCGCAACGCGATCGCAGTTCTACCAGTAGAAATGACTCTGTAGGTAAACAACGATGTCATTTACAAAACTGTGTGATGACTAAATGGTAAGCATTATTCTGTGTGATCGTACAATAAAACTATTGAATTGTTTAGAAAGGGGGAGATCAATTTCTCGGGTTTATCGCAATATTTTTCTTTTATGCTCTTGGTCAACTTCAGAGAATTGAAACATTGAAGATGTTCATTAGAAGATATGCGGTGTTACCATCACTGATTAAACTTGTACATTTTTTCAATTTGACTGTTTCAGATAATTTAATAAGCACTATACTTAGAAATCACTATTTTGCTTCTTTTTAAGTTTATACGCTCCAAAAATAAATAGTGATAAAATGTGTTCTTCTTCTACCTTTAAATGTAGAGGGTGCTATAACTAAAGTATTTATTTTTCCTTCTAATTTTCATTTATCATTTTTCTTACTTTCTTTCTGTTGCTTGCTAAGGTAATGGCCTGCGTCCACGTTAATTCTCTATTCTTCAGTAATTTTACCACTTCGTTATCCATGTCCTGCAAGGTCTGTCTCTCCTTCTCTTACTAGTTTTCTTTGCTTCCCACTCTTCTTTTTTTGTTTAGACTTTTCATGCCTCTCACCACCGTAAATATGTCTTCTTTATATACTTCCTAGCGTTTACTTTCTGTGGTGTTTCTCTTATGGCAACGTTTTCTGTTGTCCATAATCGTTTTTTACTTTTGCGCTTAAATATTTCATTTCTATAACCTGAATTTTATCGTGCGATTTTTCACTTAATGCTTCTCAGCCCTAAAGTGAAGTTTGTAAGTGCTTATACTTCATCTAGTTTCCTGATCCTAAGTATTTTATATTTTTTACTTGCTCCACTATCTGACTGTTAATTTGTAAGCTAATTTTTCGCTCTTTGTCATTTGTTGTCTCTATTAATTTTGTTTTGTGAATATTGATTCTCATTTTTTTATCTCCCACCTTGTTAACCCTTAGATCCACATTTAATTGGAGATTTTTCTATGTATTTGCCATTATTACATCATCCGCAAACACACGATCGTTAACTTCCCTTCCAAGGCTCTCATTTTATAATAACCAACACTGATTTTCTTGCTTTGACTGCTAATAATCTCTATTCTATTGTCTATAAATATGATGATCAGGAATGGGGTGAGGTTTCCTCCTTGCGTAGTACGGAATATTTTAGACTTTTGTTGCTTGTTTTAATTATATTATCAGTTTTCTCGTACAATGATTTTATTGCTTCTATCAGTCCTCCATCTACGTCATTGCTTCCAACGCGATCCATATTTTTTGTCTCGCCACATACATATTTTGTTCTTATATAGTAGAAATTTCTCTGTTATTTTTCTAATTGCAAATATATGGTCGTGAGTGCTACGTCCAGGTCTAAATCTGCTCTGGGTCCTATGGAGTGTTTCTTCTATAAACTCTCTTAGCCTCTCTTCTAAAATAATCTCACACACTTTACAAGCAGTGGTATTTTTTGGTAATTAGTATATGCCTTTTAAAAATCGGGATTATAAATAAAGCTACCTACTTGTTTGGAACTATTCTTTACCGTGTTTTCTTAATAATTTTATGTAGTAGCTCAAATCCTTATTTACTCATGCATTTAAGTAGCTCTGCTTTTGTGCCATCTTATTCTTTCGCATTTTCTGCAGCTTTTTCTACTTTTCATCTTCTTCTAAGTTGGTGCTAGTATTTTGTACTCCTATTTTTGTTTCGTCCCGTTCGATGTTAACTTTCTCTAGTAAATCTTGAAAGTATTGCTTTCATCTATTTATTATTTTATTATCTTCAGTAAGTATATTCTGTTCTGTCTTTGATTTGTCTATTTTGTTACGTCTTTCTTTGTTCCTTATATTCTTTAAAGCTTTGTAAAATGTTTTTGATTGTATCTACTGTTTTTTTCATCTTAGTCCCAAAATCTTTCCATTCCTTTGTTTTGGCTATTTAACCTTATTTTTTACTATTTGTCTAGCTGTTTTATAATTTTTATAGATTTCGTTATTTTTTTTAAATTTTTTTATTCCACCAATTTATTCTTTTCTTTAATCTTCCGACTATTGCTGTACCGAGTGATCTACTGCCGCTCTTGTATATAATTTCTCTTAATTTTTCCTAATTTCCTTTCCGTCATATGTTGTAGCTCTTTTCTGCATAATGTATTTCTTCTGTTAGTAATTCTGCATGTTTGTCTTTTATGCAGCGGTCTTGTGGCTTACATGCCTTAATAGTTTTTTTTCTTATTTGATTAGTTTCTCCTGTTGTATCACATTATTTTTTATCGTTACTGCTAAGAGATAGTGATCTGGTGATAGCCTAGCACTTATATGTATTCTTCCATTTTGAATTATTCTTCTCTTTACTTTCTCAGTGGTAACACGGTCTATTATTGACTGTTCATTTCTTCCTGATTCTTCTCTAGTATATTTATGACAGTCCTTATATTGGAAGGAGTTTTGTATCACCAGTCCATTTTCGGATATAAAAATCTCTTAGTCTTTCACCATTCCAGTTTATTGTGTTCTTCCCATATTTACCCATCACTCCTTGTCTTCCTTTAACGTCGTTACCTATTCTGGCAGCATTGTAATTACATAGTTATTAATTTTGTCATATCCCATTTTTTGTTTCGTGAATCCTATATCATTTATCTGGGATTGAGTTTTCTCAGACTTCCTCTTCTATTTTTTTTTGTTATGACCAATTTGTCAAAAGATATATCCCAATAGTACATCTTTCCGTAGGCAGTTAGTTTCCGATATCCTATTTTTACTGTATTTTCTGAGTTTCTTAGTTCTTTGGCTGTATTCATCAATTCATACTAGATTCTTCTTGGTTTCTTTAGTAAATCATCTTCAATTTAAGTTTATTTTTGGATCTCATTATTTCCTGTTTATCTTCATAATTATTCACTTTCACTAGTAAGATTGTATTTTTCCCTTTGCTATCTATTGTCTGTTTAATAAGAGGGTGTTTGGCATAATTAGCAATTGGTAAAAGGTACAACCCTAATTCTTTCGTGAGTCGATAGAGGGAATCTTTGTCCTCGATGGTTTATCATAAACGATTCAGTTGGCATTGAAAAGCGTGGTAGAAAAACGCGTAAAGCCGTCGCGCTGCGAGGTTGTGTTCCTCTGTAACCACCCGAAAGGTCAGAAAATGTCTCATGCAATGGCTGTTAAGTACATGAACAAGTCGAAAAAACTTGTCAGCAGGTGAGTGTAGCGATTGACATAAGGAGACAAAAAGGTCGATGACTTGCCGGAAGGTGGCTCGATAGGCAAAGTGTCTCCTAAAGTCGAAAAAGAGATCGTGAACATGTTTTCGTGGCACCCGGGTTTAACATTGCATCAGAGAGAAGCAAAATTAAAACATTAACACCCGAACACTCTCTTACTTGACTGACTGCAGTTTTACAATTTCGATCTGTAAATCTCTCTAAATCTTTTTTTTTACATCTTGGACCTGTTCCATCTAAGTCCATATGGTCTTCTATTAGTTTTTTTATGAATTCATCTAATACAAATGTTATATCTCTAATAGGTTCCCTTCTTTAGAATGTAAACTTTTTCATTACTGCAAGATGTTTTGTGAATTCTTCTCGTCTCACAATTTTATTCTCTTAGGTTTTGTTTGGCACGGTTATTGCTGCATTTGTCAATTATTCATTTCCTTTTTTGATAGCCTACTTTTTGTTTGATCCGCTCACTATTTTGATGTTTAGTATTTTTGATCTGCTTGTCCTAGAGCGACTGATTTGCATTTAACTTCAAGGTCGTTATATCTTTGATGAAGCGCGCATGCTTTTAAGTATTGTTTGCTAATAAGCCAGGTTAAGTTGAACATTTATCCGGTAATAACACATAAGTTACACTAAGTGCCTAGGTTTATATTTGTTTCGAAGACTGCTGAGTAGGAATTCCACGAAACCAATTAATTACCATAATGCTTTCGGCGGTCTCGTATTGAGGTAGATTATCGTTGAGCTAATTGGATATGAATGCTTGCAAGGTCAGGAGCGTTTGTAATTCTTGCTCTCCGAAATGTATTCTTGAAGTGTAATTAAAACACGAAACGAGTACTTATAATTTAAAAAAAGGTGTATGACATTTCCTTTAATTATTTTGAGTAGATTTTAATTATTTTTTGGTTTGGTTACACTTTGTTTTCTGATAAAAGTTGGACAAAGAATAAATACATTTATTCGGAAAAAACCGTAAAGCATTGTTGCTAGCGTAAATCTAAGCGACGATGCGTCATAAACACATCTAAAGGACGATTCCTACACAAAGCGGCCTATTGCTGCAACTCGTCCCTGCAGCCTTAAAGGGCCATTAAACCGAATGCCGCGGTTATTGAAATTCAGCACAAAAGTCATATTAGTTAGTATTTTCGTCGATTTGTCGCAGCATATGGTTTCATATGCACGTATGAATTAAAGTACTCTGCTCTACGACAGTATGCCGATTTTTGTGGGAATTCCCCTTAATTCATGCAGAGGCGTACGCATATGTATGCCCTGCCAATTCTCTAAAGTTCCCCGAATCGATGTTAAATTGCGCATATGAAGACACAGATTAAAAGCACGTAATATCGGCTTCACGTCTCTATATAGATAATATTTTAACGTTTTTGCTCTTGAATTTATTTAAAACTTCTTATTTAATTCGTTTTTAAAAATCAAAATATTTAATGATATTTATGTAAACAAAAAAATGTGTTCGATAATATAAACTCACACTATATAACTCTATTTATATACAAAATATCTCCAGAGGGGTCTAAGCTGTTGAGCCGTGAACTGCGATGCGGACGGACCCGGGTTCCATTCCCCGAGCTCTCTGATGCCTGGTGAGTGGCCTACTCAGTCACTGAAAATAATTGAGTGCCTGCGTTCACTTCAAACAAGGGGTAATAATGGCGGTTGTCTAAGGCGCGGTGCTTGCTACATAACGCCTCGCATCAGAGATGGTGCGCGATGACTGGGCACTAAAGTCGACATACGAGAGCCTTACCTTCTCATTTCGCAGGCCGTGCTCCCATGCGTGGCGTTAGAGCCTTACTATATATGTTTATTTCTATTTAAAATATGTTCTGTAGTCTTCTCGGGGTACTCGGAAATTCATTACATTCGTTCTGGAATATTTTAGAGTTGTTTTAGTACTCGCATGTTTATGAACAACTTCCAATGATATAGGGTTGTTTCAGCTGGCTTCATGTACATTCTATAGGTGACAAATCTCGAGATTGGGCAGACCAGTATTAGTGTCGACAACATGAACTGCAGTTGGACTGACAATATTCCGACAGATAATAGCCTTTTAAAGTCTTAATATAAAGCAAACCTCACAATCTTCTAAACTTGCTGTCGTCAATGTTTCTTTGAGCAGAGTCAATGTAAAATAGGAAATTGCTTTCTGTACTACCAGTTTTAACGACGCGTTCTTACTCAAATGGTGATTTTATGTGTCCAAACAAAATTGAATTTATCCTTGAGATAGTACATTGGCAGTTTTCAGCCGTCCATGCCATCTGCTTACGAAAAAACTAAAAAGAAGCTGCCGATGTTGGAAGGCTATCTAAATAATGCAAGTTACTATACAATGGTGTCTCTGGATGATGGAAAGGGCACCGTTGATTAAATTTGTGTAAATAAGATGTTTTTTATAGTCCTTCTGGTTTACTTGGAGTTTTTTCGGCAAATATGTGTTTTCTCAAGTTTCTATTACTTTCAACATTTGCACAGTTTGTTCATCTTGTTTCTTGTAGTTGAGCTATCCGTTTTTTCTTACACTCTGTAAGTTATTTATATTTGTGTCGAATTATCTACAAGTACAATGATCATACGGTATACATCTATGTCATACAGTCACTCACATTGTTAGGGTTATAGTGCTACGGTATTAACGCCTCCTTGTGACCGTTCTGTGATCAATCGCTGGTAAACTCAAGTCGTGATATTGCTGTGTATTGAATGATAATTCTTTATGTGACATTGGATTGGTGTTAGATTTCCTCCTTTTAAAACTAACATTTTGTATTTTCTTTGTATCACATCTGATTTGTCAATTCAAAACGCAGGTTATCCTAAGACACAACACATTTTGTTATGTACCAATCAGATAGAGGAAAAATATGTCCCTTTGAAGGAAATTAATTTTATCGCTTTTGCTAATATCGCTTCTCAAACGTCAATATGTGTCACATTCTTTTTTTTATTTTTGTCATTTTTGAAAAATATATTTCACATGACAAATCGAACTACAAACAACTTTCTCTTGAAGCTCGTTTTTCAGCTTTGTTTTAGCTCCGTCCACACTTGATTGATTCCATTTAGATCCTGCTAATATGGCGGATAATGTAGACATCTTCAGACATGTGTTAAAGAAAGGCAACATGTTCTTGATGTTTATGGATTCTTATTGAGGTGTAGCACATGTGTACCATTATTGCACAATGGAGTTTTTTACTCTCTTCATTGCCGAATTTGTATCGATGTTATTTCGATGGTACCAAACAAAAGAAACTTGTTTTTGTCCAGTTAGGGTACTTTTCCATTTCACTAGAGTCCAATGAAGTGCTCAGTTATTTTACACTGTTATATTTTTTCTGTAATTTAGGCCGTCTCTTAAAAGGTGTCAAAACCACCACACGCCTATGGACACTGATAATGAAGAGACTTACTGGGGTCAACATCTTCTACCGAATATGAATAGGAGTTAGTCTGGGGTTTTTTCTGGAGTCTTATATGATGTTTTTATCGATTGCGGCACTTATAACTTGAGTTCTCTCTCCCACCGAGTCTCTGCTTCATCTTCATCATGGTAGAACTTTCATTGTTTCTGCCTTGAACACTCCATTAAGCTTCAGCTATTCATTGTTCAACAAGTCCACAACGAACGATTATACTTCTAGCAAATTGTGCTTAAATAAAATGAAAAACAAAAATTGTTTGTGCAAATTTTTGAGAATACCGTAGTAAATTGAATTTGTCAACTCACTCCACGTGTTAGGGAGCATTCTAAACAAAATTAATCGGAATTAGTTTCAAGAGATTCCTAAAAGTTAAGATGTGTTTCTTTAGTTTTCTTATGTGTGATTTATGATCTTTGGAAGCCAACATATATTTGTGATCTTACCAGAAACCTTTATATAAGTGGAAAACATTGTCTTAAAATGTGGTGTTCCAAGTTTCTAAAACTTATTCCACCTGTGTAAATATCCTAGCTAATCAAACAGAACGAGTCATCCTATTGCATCTCGTATGTGTTCAGAAAGAAAATAAACTACGGATTTTGCTGGCTGGGGTAGTTGATGATCACCATCAAGAACCTGTTGGGTGCTTTACAAAGAATATTGCCTTTTTCGAATTGTAACAGAACGGAAAACGATTAAAATCTACTTGAAACTGGTCAATGTTCCCCCACAAACACCAAACGCTACAAGAATTATTTATTGCACCTCACACATTATGCCAGGAGTTTAGTCTGTGTATTGGGGGAATGTATTTAGAAAAAGAAACGTTGGACTATTAGAAGACTTGAAAAGTTGTTCAGAACAATTACAATTTCCAAGTACGCCAATATTCTACATCGTCCCCTTTAGAGTGTTGTAATTTTTGTTGTACCTGTGCATGTACTTTTTTTTAGAAATTTAGACGTGGAAATTATTGTGCGACAAATTTTATATAATTTTATTTTAGTGAAACTTAAAATCACATCTTAGCGTCAGATTAGTTAATTAGGTTTTAGGGGCGCATTTTTAATTTATTCCCACGAAAACCGAAAGTCCATGCAATTTAAAAACCAATCGCCTTTCAGTCCCCGAAATTGGTTTTCCATTTAATCAGCGCCGTGTAATGAGTTTCTGTTATTAAACGAGCTTCTTCATCGCATAAACAAAATTATAACTAGAGTTAATGTCCTGCTTCGCAGATAACCATCTCGGTGTTAACGATTTCGCTGCAGCAACGACCGATCGTGATTAAGTCGGGGAGTTTACTATACCGTGTTTACTGATTTTTAAAGAAAACAAAAGCGATAGGCAACCATAAAAATGTTGCTGGAGACAGATGATAAGACGCAGATAATAGACAGATTAAGGGAACGAATATGTGATAACTCATGAGCCATGGAAACTAAAACTTGATTTTTTTTTTTTTTTTGTTATTGGTTCGATTGTTTTATTTGGGTGAACTGCTATTTTTGCTTGCTGTTTTAATTATAAATTCATCCACGCAGGAAATTTTGAGATCGTCATGTATGTTAAGATTCTGTTCGATACATACCAGGAAGCATGGGTGCCCTTAAGGCTTTTTAAGGTCAGTGGAGGTCCTCTTCCTACTAGTTATGACATTTTCTTAAAGTTGCGCCTTTTCTGCGTTCTTCCATGTTTCTTTGGAGTTTAAATGCATACCTAGATATTTTACATCCATTGGCCTGTGGAGATGTGTTATTGAGTGAAACTCTAGGGCACGAAGAGATTTTAGCGTAAATGTTATATGAATGGACTTATGTTCGTTTACTATAATTTTTTATTTATGGATCCACCCTTCAACTATGTTTAAATGGTCTTGAGGGAGACAACTTGTTGTCGTTGGATTTTCATCGATGGCTAGGACTACTGTGTCATCGACAAAAGATTTCCATTTGAGTCTGTTGAGTAGTGGGGAAATCATACGTATAAGTTAGATACAACATTGGTCAAAGTATACACCCTATAGGGAAATTTTTTGATGTTTTGCTATTATACCTAACTTGTATATAAGGATCTTGTAGATAAGATTGAAGAAGTTGATAGTACTTTTGGGGCTCCGGCGCGCTTTGAGGATCTCCACAAAATCCGGAGTGCAGATATTGAAGACCACTAAGAAGACTTCAGTATTGTTCGGGAAACGAAAACTCATGTAATACAAGAATGTTTATTTTATAAAACAAACGACCAGAACATGTAAAAAATCGGAATGCCTAGTAAACTCGTGAACGGGGCATTCGCTGGGAACGTGTTGTACGCTTGGCGTTTGGTAAAGCAGTGATGCTGCGTACCCCTGCAACCCCAAGCATTGTCCAGTAGGCCCGCAGGTAGAGAAACTACCCCTGTACCTACTTAAAATTCAGGAATTTATTACTGAAGTTGCAAGTACAGCGTCTACAAGATACATCAAACAGTACTGATGTGGTACGTTTACTTTAATCTTATAGAGGACGCCTCTATGCCAGACCTAGCATTAAGATTTGATGGTTTACAGTATTTCGTATGTACCAGGATCGTTCCTAAGTTGCCGGCTATCCGTTCGCACTGTTGTGGTGGAATGTGGTTTCCTGAAAACCCAAACAGTTGTGGAGGCAGTCAACTATTCTGTAGTTCATTTTGCTTTATTCAATAGGACAGTAGGAAGTTATTTGCATGGGTGTTACCTGGTTTGGGAATCGAGATTATTTGTGCAAATGTTAGTTGTTTGGGCCAGTGCTTTAATCGCGGAATTGAATTAAATATCGCAGTAAGAAGAGTTATTCCCTTTCTGGATAGTTTCTTCAGCTGATACTAAATTGTATCGTGATGGTTTCCTATTACGTAGATGTGCGATTTCGCTGCATATCTCCCCGGCAGAAAATGCTTTGATGAGTAGTGACAGTTGTAAAGCAGTCTGAAAAACCCTTTAACGATGTCATTTTGTTGATCTGAATGTGATTGAAGTGCTTGCGCAAAATATCCTGCAAACAGTTCTGCTTTTTGGTGGTCCTGCCTCATTACGTAATGGTGGCCTGTGACTTATAGGAGTTCTTAGTAGATTTTCAGATTGGATAATCTTTATTTATTCAGATTTTCTGTAAACCTTCTGAAGGTCCCCTTTTATTTTTTTTTATTCTCTTTACTTCTATTCCATACCTAACGAATTCGATTTTCTGCTAACAAAGAAGTTGTCTGCTAACCAGCTGTTTGAGTTGTGCATATTAAATAGTTTGTTGGCTCGTCAAGCTCTTCTGGGGATTTTATACGACAAATTTCTATTTGCGTAGTCCTAATATGAGCCCCAGTTCGTTTTTATATTTGCTAGTCTGGGCTGGGGCATTCTTTTAATTATTGTTGTGCTAATTGTTGCTATTACTGGCGTGTGGTCGGAAGAAAGATCGTAATTTGATGTAACTTTTATATAGTTTGGGGATATTCCATTGCATATATGGAAGTCAAAAAAAATATTCTTGTTTCAACTAAAAAAAGTACCAGTGAACCCTAGGAAATATTTTTTGAGGCTGTAGAGGAGGGTGGTGTTTTTTGCAGTACCTGCAGGAAGTAATTCCAGTGGAAGTGTTAACTTACGTGATGTCGAACTGGAACAACTCTTGGAAGAAGATTAGCAAGGATTCATATTTCTAAATTCACAAGGAAGTTCATTGGGTTAAAGTAGACGCTACGTTGTTAAATATCACCGATTAGGGTTGGGTGATTTTATCATAGTCGGCATATTCGTCAGACTTCGTTTCTTCAGATTATCACTTCAGATCTCTGCAACATCATCTGGTTGATGCCCGCTTCCTTTTTTTCAAATGGGCTTTGGCAGCCCTCAAAAGCTGTCGAAAATGCATAGGGAGCAAGCTTTTATAAAGTAATATCATAATTAGTAAAAAAGAGCGAGGATGAAATTGCACACCTGATATTTGTTTTCCACGAACTTCATATTTAATTTTCAAGATTTAATCTGCATCAGCTTGTTTGTTTCTGTCTGTTTTCGAGGTAATCGCATAAAAAGTCCATTGTTCTTTGCAAGTATTGTTTTGTATGCAACTAATTACCTTAATGTTTTTCAAATAAAGTGTACAGTTGAACACGTTGGCTGGTACTTACTGTAGTTATTGCTTTCAAAATTTTCCATTATTTTATCGCGCGTATTTAAAGAAAACTTTGATCTGCATGGATTAACTTGCAGACTCCTGGTGCCGTGGACATTTCTGTAAACAATGCATTCATTGTGCAACTTTTATTTCAGGCGCATTTTTGATATGTATTACATCATGTGTTTTTTCTTCCGCGTGGTACATGCGCCAACCTTAATTTGTACATAACATCAAAGTCCATTCATTAGGAAGTCTACGTTACATCAGAATTTCCATTGTGGGTGGGCAAAGATAACTCTGAAATCCGGCACAGAATGTGACGTAAAGCTAATCAAGTTATCAGCTTAAAACGCAATTTTCTAATGCTCTCACACTTTAAGTACGATAATGGATTTTAAAGCTTGTGTGATTGATGTTGTTTTCTGTTTTTTAACGTTGCTGAAGCCTTTTAGTTCCTCCTCGAATGAGTGTGAAAATAACCAGTACAGTCACAATTACGTCTTCATTTGATTGAAATCTCTTTCCAGCATTGCATATTGTAAGTTTTGATGGTAGGTGAAGTCTGAGGGAGCACAACAGGCGAGGAATGATTTACAACTTCAAATCTGTCAACTTTTGCTGAAAGAAGGCACTTAAATAGCATGTTGTCACTGTGGAACAACAATTTTTTGATTGTGCTATTTTCAAATTTCTCAAAAATACTGTCCAATAATCTGATTGAACAGACTGTTCCTTTGCAACCGATTTCCCGTGTTTAATCTACTGCTTAAATCGCATTTTAGTTTTTAGTGTGTAATAATAATAAGTCCCGTTATTCTGTTGAAGGGCATAGGGTTAAGATGAAGTAGTTCTGCAATGAATATTGTTTTTCCACTTTATTGCGTTATTACCTTTCATTAGGTTGTGCAAGGTTTACCCACTCTTTTTTGACCTTGTGGGTTCTATTTTAGAGCCATTTTTAGGAGGTTCATTAGTATTCTTCTTTAGTGTGTAGTCTATCTATTCACATTAAGTGAATACTAGGAAATGTTCTTTGGAGTTTACATATTCTTTCTTCTATATCTTCTCCCTTGGTAATTATACTGCCTAGATATGGAAAACTGTTTAAGTTTCTCATAGTTTCTCCTAGAATTATCTTCTTTTCTGCTACTTCATTCATATTTATATTTTATAATTTAGTTTATTTTCTTTACTTCTACTATGAGATTATCTTCTAGTTTTTCTTACATTGTTTGTCTCCCCGTAATTAGTAAAAATACTTCATCGATGTACTCTAAAGGTTCTTTTGCTTGCATTCTTCATAATTTCATCCATTGTAATTAGAAAAAACATTGGTGAATGTTGCTGTACCCCTGTGTTTATAACAGTTTGGCTTTTGTCACCCGCATACCCGATTTGTCTGGTCGTCCTTTATTTTTTAATTCAATAAATTATAAATAAAACATTCTTTGCCTAGGGATGATTATTAATATCAATACAAAATTGTAAGGGGGGTACGGATGGTGTTGTATAAAAGATTTTCCTGGACGGAGGAGAGACGAAGGTTCTACATGCATTCACGAGTCCTTTGTTACCAATGAGGGTTGTTCTAAAGCGCCATTTATATTTTTCCCTTGGTATGTTAAGGCGGTCGGTGGCGCGTACAAATATAAATCGCTCCAAAGTAGGATTGCTACGCAAAGGCAGCTCCTACCATATGTTGGGTTCAAGTACTGACACCACTGTTGACTCGACGAAGGCAAGCTACTGTCAAGGCTTGAGACAAGCACTACGCTCCAGTACTCTTCAGACTGGTACCTCTATCCCCTTCTGGATAAGCTCCAACCACAGGTCGGGATTGGGGAGCTTTGACCATGAAAGAAAGCTCCCAATCAGGCCAAATTTGGGTACCGTTCCGACTTGCGCAGAACGAACCGGTGGGGTTGAAAGTGGCGCTTTGGAGTGCGCGCGCCCTTTGCACTCCTAGTGCGAGGCGGATATGTGGCGCTTTCTTTCGTAGTCCTACATCTGTGTGGTCAATTGCTCCATTCAGACTTATTCGATAAAATATTTTACTTTTATGCATAATGGATTAATTCCTGTCCAGTGATCACATTTATACAGGTCGTCCTTAGATATTTTAATAACAATAGCCTCCTTCCAATCTCTGGAAAAAGTAGAATAGTTGCCTATTTTCAAAACTTTTGCAGCAATCTGACTTACTCCAAGAAGTTTTGCCAGTTGCTGTTCGTTGAATTGCTGGCAATTCTTCTTCTGTTGGTGATTCCATATTTATCTCCATTTGAGCAATGATTGTTGGTTCACGACTTCTTCGAAATGTCATTTCCATCTGACTAATTGGTGTTGTATTGTACTTAAGATGTCTTCTTTGTTTCAAATTTGTGTTTCTCTTCCATGTTTTCTTTTGTTCCCTGTTGATTAGTGGTTTTATGCAATTCCTTGCTATTGCCCCTTTTTGTGCAGCTATTTGTGCTCTCTCTGCTAGTCCTATATAATAATAATAGTTCCCCGTAGCAGGCCCGAAGGCCTATGGGGGTCGTAACAGGATAGATCTGCTACAATCTAGAGCCTACGGTACACAAGGATAGTTACGTGGCTAGCCTATTATTACCCCAGAGTTTGACCTCCAGGTACTGATTTTATTACAGCCTGAGTCAAGCTGGGCCGTAAAAATGCCAGTGATCGAATTGGCGAGGGCGGGATTCGAACCCGCAATTCTTGGTTTCGTAGTCTAGTGATCTATCCACTAAACCATCACGGCTCTGCTAGCCCTATCCATTTTATGCTTTCTTTTACTTTATTGTTTCTTGTAGTGTATTATATCTGTAATTGCCACTTCTGACCTTCATCCTTTGCTTGTAGGTACAAATCTTTTATATTCTTCTTTTTTGAATCCTACCACGTTTTGTCACTGACTCATTTTGCTCTGCTTATTTTTTTGTCTAGAGTTTTTTTTTACAGGCTTCCGTTAATATATATTTGTATTTTTTTTATATTATCTTTACTTGTTCTTCATAATGAATGTCTCGTGCTCTTTATTGCATTTATTCTGCAAATTCTTTCTATTGCTATAGTAATAATAGTATTACAAATCTTCCTTCTAATTTTTGTTTTGGTTTCCTTATATTTTTTTCAGTCTGTTAGTATTCTAGTCGTCAGTAAATGATGATTTATACCTACTTTTGTTGCGAACATCTAACAATAGATTTAATTTCTTCTAATCTTTCTTTGCCTGTAATATGTTTTATATCTTTGTTGTTAATGCCTGCTCTAGCATAAATAATTTTACATCGTTTTTATCAATTTCTTTCGGAGTCTTGTTAAATAAGTTGTACAAAACTTATTTTCTTCACATTTTGTAATTGCCGGTGCATAGCATTGGACTAGTGTTAATTTAATTAATGTTTTGCGTTGACTCTTATTTTTATTCTCTCGAATACTGGCCTGCAATCCGTGACTCTTTCTCTAAATGTTCAGCTCAGTTTTACTCCCATATCGTATTCATGACTGTCTTTAGATTGTTTTTCTAGAATATATAATTGTATAACCTTCTGGGTTTAATTCTCCCTTTCCCTTTCATCTCGTTTAACTGAATCCCCCTGTTTCTAGGTTATATTCCTTTATTTGCTTTATTAATCGTTGTGGACTTCCTGTTTATTAGAGAGTAAGGGACGTTCTACTATTTGATTTCTATTTTTACTATCCTTGACCGTGTTGGTTGGCGCTTTTGTCATCCTTAAGTTCCTCTCTCTTATCCTTCTATCATCATTCTTTGCTGAACTTTGAACAGTTCTTGTTTAATAGGATCCAAATGAATTTCTCCTTTATCTATAAATAATTTATCGTCCCAATTCAGCTGCGATTAACTTCTCTTCTAGAGTTAAATCCTTTTTAATATATGTCGCAGTACTTTTTAGTGAGTTTTTGCTTTCATTTCTGCAACTGTTAAGTTCTTATTATTCTTTCTTTTAACACTAACATTTTTTGATCTAGGAAGAGTTATTGCACACGTTCAAACAATCGGCTGAAGTTCGTGCACCAATGCTTTTCTGTTACAGATTAAGTAAGTACAGCAACCATCTTATAGAAGGTTTTGTTTAGAGCTATTTTTATTGTTCAACATGAACTGCTCATACATATGAGATGACCACGCTTTCTTCCGTTTTAGACACCTTTATTCAGCGATCTGTCATAGTCATGCCACGGACTATATTTATTCTGTCTGTTATAGTTTTCCCAAACAGAAACTGTTTAACAAATCCATTTAATAGTCGGTTCGCACCAAAAAGTACATAAAATTATTTGGAGAAAGCTAACCCCTTAATAATGAAGTGCAGAAATGTTTAAGTTTTATTTTTATAGTTGACACGACAAATATATTTTTGATAATTAACAAAAATGACACTACAGGTTGCAATAAAAACAATAAACTGTTGAGTTTTGTTTTGTTAAATATTTAATTGAAATTAAATGTAACAGTAAACTTAAAGTGTATAGAAAAAGTAAAGAATAGCCAACATTAAAATTTGGAAGCTTTACATATATATATATATATATATATATATATATATATATATATATATATATATATATATAATATATACATTATATATATATATATTAATAATATATATATATATATAATATATATATATATATATATATATATATATATATATATACCAAAAAAATTTAATTGCAATCTGAAGCGTTTTAAATATTCTACATTTTTTGTTATTTATAACTGAAACATAGAAGATACATGTTTTTTCTTCGTTGGGGTGCACTTAGCGGCATTGCAGCCTTAATGGCTTATAGACTGTTAGTAGTAACATGCAACTTAATACTACGACACACATAATCATGGGTTTCCAGCGAGACTCGAACTCGTTCGCGCACTGGGTCTCCCGGCAGAAAAACCACCCCCTGACTATTAGGCTACAAGGGCGGTCCAATGTGTACTCTACTATAAGCGGTTGTTGAAAAATCTAAAAAAGGCTTCTATCGATTTTTGTCTCTAGTTATTTATTTATTGCTCAGAGACCCCAACTAAAGGGAATGACAGATTAACAGATGGTATTCAAATATGATTCATAATAAACCTGCAAAGCTTGCAACGCATAGCGAAGTGGCGAGCAGTCTCCCAAATTTGATAACCCTCTAGTTGACCTTTGACCAATCAGTTTCAAAATCACTAGCAAACAAGCCTTTTTGGTCACCTGTCGATTGGTGAAAACAGAATTTGGAAATTCCCAGCCGTTCTGGAGTTTTTGCTCGGACGGACGGACAGACAGACAGACGGACAACATGAAGTTAGTAAGTGACTCTGCTTTGCTTCACCACTTAATAATGAGGAACAATAATACTATAACAAGTTTAAGATATGGTGATCTCCAACCAATGACGATTTAACATTTCGAAATTGAAAATTCTCTCAGAAAAAAGCTTTTGTTTTGAAAAATTTCTTTCTTCGTAAGTTAATCAGTAGTAGTATAAAAAGTATTATGATAGTTGGACCTTAAATTTGGTTCACCATGGAGTTATGATATTTAGCATCTAGAATTTAGACAAGGGGGCAGGAATTAAAAGGAAATGCAAATAAAATATTGCCTTAAATTCGAAAAAACCATAAACAAGATTCTTGCCATGACACAGAAAGCCTAGAAAGAAGGGGTGCTTTATTAAAAAGCACGAGTGTTCAGGTGGCATAAACTTTTAAGAGAAAGAAGGGATGAAGTTGAGGATGAGCAATGCGCAGGGCACCCTTCAAAGTGTCACAGTTCGAACAGTGCGACTAATGTGAAAGTGTCTGAATGTTAGATTGATAGCAGATCAAGAGAGGCCTCCAAAATTTATTGTATATGGAGTGGCAATGCGCCGAACCTCGAGTGGCTGCTACTGAATAAATTTCTGACAAATTTTTTTGTCAATAACGTATACTTTTACATTATCAATTGATATTATTTGTCACATACGATACCTATATTATCAGTATCACAAATTTTAAATGTTGGGTTATGGAAGGTGATAAAATGACCCTGAATTTATGTAAAAACGAGGAATGTAATAAATGTATTAAGTCTCCACTTACACGAAATTTCTCTTTGGTCACATGCACTAAGCTATTATTGATCAGTCAACCACTTTTCTGATCAGCCACGCTTACGAATTATACAGACCTTCTTCTCTATATATGTTTCACTCGAAATACAGTTAGATAACAGATCGTAACATGTAGAAGAATGAATTAGCAGTACTCTAAATAAAACAATATCGTCTTAGGAAATGGTGATAAGAAACTTTCTTCTCTCACCAAATCTAATGAGGGGCGATGATAGATAATCAGATTATTTCCCTTTGTTTAAATCGAACGCAGATGTTTAATTATTTTTGGTGTCCGAGTAGACCACCCCCTAAGCATCTGAGCCCAGGAGCAAGAACTCGGAGTCCGTTCGTAACTAAGTCGAGCATTTTGACTCGTAAGTTACCAGCTACCTGAAGATACAGTTACTCTAACGACACAAAAAATTGTTGTAATTCACCATCAGCTGATTAGCCATTGCATGAATTTATTTCTATAACATAATCGGCACTTATGCGTAAGATTAAAAGTGGTTGTTATGATTACGTTGATCTTATTCATGATTGCTTTGGTAATAGCGAAACTCGATGAATTATTTTAGCAGCAGAATCTTTCAATAGAAACTATCATACATATGGTTACAATTTTATGGGTACAATCAAAATACTTTTAGGGTATGAACATTTTAAAGGTCGCAACATTTTAGTGATCATGAAAAGTTCACCATCTGAAAAAAAGGGTAACGTTTGCAGTTTATTTATGTTTAACATATCGATTGTCTCTTATTTTCTAGGTCTTATTCGACGTGTAATTTATGTTCTTATATTTTGATGGCACTACAGCCCGAATCGAGCCTTGGTCTCCTTCAGCTTTTGTCTCCATTCCTGTCTGTCTGCAAATGTTCTTTTCCGGCTTCTCACACCAAGCAGCTTGCGGGTGCCTTCAGCCATTTCATTCTCCCATAGCTTTCTTGGTTTCTCCACTTGTCTGTTACCTTGCATTCTTGTGTTCAGTGCTCTTTTTGGCAGCTTTGGGCCCTCGATTTTATTAACGTGGCCCGCCTATTGTAATCTATGTAGGCGTATAAAGTCTACTACCTCATAGTTACATCTTACTCTCCAGATTCTGTTTTTATTCAGTGGCCCAAGTATTTTTCTTAATACTTTCCGAAAATTTTTAATTTGTTGACTGAGTTGTCTGTCATTACCCAAGTTTAGCAGTCATATGTCTATATTAGCCGTACTATGGTTTTATATATCCTCAGTTTTATATTGCGGTGAATATCTCGTGACTGGAGGATTTTAGACAGTGCAAAATATACCTTGTTAGCTGCAGTTATTTTTCTTTTTAATTCCGCCCCTAGGTACATAAACTGCGCCACCGTTTCAATATCGTCTTTCTGTGTAATGTTCTAGGGGTGTCTGTTAGATCTAGTCTAGGTCAAGGATTTGGGTTTTTTTGTGTTGATTTCCAATCTAAACATTTGCGCGTATCTTTTTAATTCGGATTATGTTTCTTGAGCTCCTGTATTGTTCGACTCGTGATATTGATGTCGTCTGCGTGTGCGGCTACCTGCGTAGTTTTGTTAGTCAGGTTTGCTCCTCCAAGAGTCATCTGTCATATACATGTTTGTTATGTTGTATATTCCATATATTCCAGCGCGAGAGTAGACAGAGTGGGAGCAGGTCCTTCTCCCTATTTCAGATCTCTCTATATTTTTAATTTTCCTGATACCGCCCTTATAGAATTCTTCTGGTATATTATCGTATCCAGGGGCTTTGTTGCTTTTTTGGGCTTCTATGACTCCTTGAATCTCTCCCAGCGTCGATAATTCTACTGGGTTTAGTTCTTCGTCCCTTAATTCGTTTATCCGCATTTTCTCAAGAACCTAGTAGTTTTGAAAGTACTTTTCCCATCTGCTTTTAATCTTTACGGGGTCGCTTAAGATTTGTCCTTGCACATGTTTGTTTTACTTATATGTCCCCTCATTTGTTTTACAAAATTTATATGCTCCTTTTCTTCATTTTCTTCAAAATTTTTTTCTATTGGATCAATTTGTTCTCATATGCCCGTTTCTTTGTTCTACATGCTTTGTCGACTGTTTGTCTTGTAGATTCAAATTGTTCTCGTCTCTCTCTTGTCTTTCTTGCCAAAAATCTTTTGTGTGCTTCGTTTCTTTCGTATATCAGCTCTTTACATTCTTCATCTCTTTCTTTTTGGGTCCTAAAATTGTGCCAGGTGCTTCCGTTAATGCTGCTTTTATTCGTTTTCATCTATTTTCTATTTGTTCACTCCCGATCTCCCCAAGTTTTTGTTGAATATCTTGTGCGAAGTTTTGTTGTACCTCTGGGTCGCTTAACCTGTGTGTACGGATTTCTCTTGGTTGGTCTCCTTCTTGATTTCTTCTGTTTCTATTTATTTTACATATGAACTTAGCTTGGACAAATAAATAGTTTGACCCGCAATATGCTCTCCTCCGTGCTTTAACATCCATGATGCTTTTTGTTGAGCAACACATGGTTGATTTGACTGAACCTTTTCCCATCCGGGAAGATCCGCGTTATTTCGTGGAGGTTCTTTTGTGGAAATAATGTTGAGCTGATTATCATGTTTTTGCTAGTGTCGAAGTTAACGAGGAACTCTTCGTTATTATTAGTTTCATTGTGCATGGAGAGTTTGCCTATTGTACCGATGCACTGTTATTCCTTTCTTAGATGGGCATTTATGTCTCCTATTATCATTTTTATGTTGAATCTCGGCGAGTTGTCGTATGTACTCTCCAGTTGTTGGTAGAACTTCTCCTTCATCTTTTCAGTATCCTCTTCTGTTGGGATGTGTGCATTTATTGCCGTTAGATTTAAGAAGTGTGTTTCAAGTCTCAGTTTACACATTCTTTTATTGATTGCTTGGAAGTCTATAATGCTTGCTTTCAATCTATTATCCACTCCAAATTCCTTCCTGTCGTCTGTCCCGCTATGTGAAATAATATGTATATTGTGTCCCACATTACTTTCCCCTTCCACTTTGTTTCTTGGATTGCTGTGACTAGCATGTTGTATCTCTTCAACTCTTTGCGTAGGGCTGTTTGGGCCTCTGGTTTGTTCATTCTCACGTTCCATGTTCCAAAAACAAAATCCACATTTCGCTCCTTAAGTCTTTTTCGATATTTTCATCCTGTGTTCCGAGGAAAAGTTTAGGTTTTTTAAAGCGTCTTTTTATGAGTAGGGGTTGTTAGTCCCTAGCCCAACCCCCATTTCGGAGCCCCATTTCTCTCGCTCTCGTCAGCCCTGACTTCTATCGAGATTGGCTATCAAATCTCCGGTGAAGTTGCTCAGGTTTTTAGGGTTTACTACCTTTATCTTCATGTAAAGTCTTCTTGGAGGTGAATGTCATAATTGGGTAGGACAGGTTATACGACGCTAACTAGAAACAGCGACGTGTATTGCGCAGGCACTACTTCTTTGAACATGGCAATTTAATTACTGGTCTGTTAAATCAAAGTTCTGCATTCCATTCTCTTTGATCGAATACAAAATAAAAGCAGGTTGGCACTTCAACAGTGTTAAAACTGTATTGTCTAACCTGTATAGATTTTCAAAAAATACGCAACACAAATATACTACCTACTTAGAAACAGTACAAAGTGGTAATAAGGTTTTAAGATTTAACTTGTACGTAAACCGTAAAGAAATAAAATTTAAGAAAATTGATTAGATAATAAAAATTTTGTTAATGAAATTTGGAGTTTAGATGCACAGGAAGTTTTGCTTACGAATTCCTCGTAAGATTGTTCAGACATCTCTTATAGTTCTAAAGTACATATTAGAGGGCGTCCTAAAAATGTACCCACTTTATAAATGACACATGCAGCATTTATTGACTTTGAAACAATTTTGTAAATGGCATTTGCGTGTATTTGGATTAGTGAAATCAGTTCACAAAAATTGGTGCATGAGAAGCAGAGGAACTTGCCTAAATATAGGAAATAAATTCAGAAGAAAACTTGACAGGTCAAATAGTTTGTCGTTTAAACTCAATTATAAATTAGATAAGATTGGTTATAAAAATTGAAATTTTCCACAAATAGATTATTCAAGCTCCCTTGGATAGGCAACACAAACAGCGGATGGATAAAACGTGAAGTAATGTAATATACCGGCGCACAGCCCTGCATAGGCGAAGATGAATTATTGCAATAAAACGTATAAAGATATTTTAGAGACCGAAGAATCGCCAAATGAAGATACCATAAGAAAAGCGGCAGAGGAATTAGGAACTCTTTAATAAAAAAAAAATATGGTAATAGAAATGATGAAATGAATACAGGAGTTACGATAAGATTAAAAAGAAAATGCAGAAAATACGGAAGGATATAATAGCATTGATAAAAGAACGGAGGAATGAGTACATTGCAACCAAAAATACTGAGTTAAAAATAGAACTAAAAAGGTGAATAAAAAACTAGAACGATTTTGCAACATAGAATAATAAAAAAAACTGAACGTATGGATATAGGGAAATGGAATACAAACTTAGTAATAATTAGTTTAAGTGCAAAAGAAAGTGGAATCGGTTTGGAAAGAATACTAAATCTAGAAATAAAGCTCTATTAAGCTACCAGAATTAGTAACAAACTATCAAATTAAAGAGTTAAAGAACAACAATAAATTATCAAAGTTGGAGAACCAGATATATGTATTTATAAATGGCTTTATACTGGAAAGGAAAGAGATATACAAATAAAATAAGGCAAATAGGCAAAAATGGAGAAAATCAGTTAAAACAGCCTGAGTGCTAAAAATTAATAACAAATGGGTAACTGGAGAAGTGGGTATAGAAAAAGTAAAGCTAATAATGATCAACGGGAAACAGCTTCTAGATATATAAATACAAAAAATTACTAAACAAGAGTAAACCGAACACAATAAGAATGACGAATATGGTAATGGGCATCGAAAAAGAATAAAAATGCAATAAAAAAGTAAATGAAGTAAAAAAGAAGAACATGCTATTTACAAGTAAATAATAAAGCAGGGCTGTTAAAAATTTTGTAATCAGTTAAAGCTACTTATATTCAACATAAAGACATCTTTAAAGGGACATTGATCAGTCCAAACAAATAAACCAACAATCAAATCGATCACCTTTGAACAGAATTAAAACACGCAAAGAAAGTGACAGGCGTAAAAGCCAAAGAGGGGCGACAGAAATATTGACTCTTTTATAGAAGGATCCACTAAAAGAGGAAATAAGAAAGGTGAAAATGAAAAATATATAGAGACTTTAAAACATATAGAGTTAAAGTAGAATATATCAAAGCTATTGAAACAAAATTAGAGACATAAGGTAATAAAAAAAAATAATAATGAAGAATGGAAGTACTTAGGCAAATTAATGAAAGAGAAAGCAGAAGTCGTGATATATAAAAGGGAAAAGAGAAGAACGGTTTAACGACAACTGTAAAAGAGTTATAGAAGAAAAAAGAAAGGCAAAACTTGAATATTTAAGCACAATACTTAAGATACCAGGAGATTAGGAAAATAGTAAAAAATACACTTAGAAATAAAAAAAATAAGATCAAAATAAATTAATTGGGGAGATAGAGGAAGACTTCCGACACAACCAATTAGTATGATTGTACACAAAAAAATCAAGGAAATTTATAAAATAGAACCAGAAGGAATGAATAAAAGAGGAAGGTATAGACAAACATGGAAAAATGAAGTAGAACTGCCTATCTAAATGGGACTTTTTCAAATAAATGGGTTGGGGAGAGACCTCAATTCAATGGACTTTTTAACGGGATGTCTTATTACACAAAACCAGCACCAATGGGTGAGCCAAAAGAGGAAATTTAAAGACAATATTTTGCAGTTCCAAATTTAATTTTATTTAATATTTTTGAATTTAATAAACACGGCATTAGTTGCCATTTAAAGAGTTATATAATTTTGGAACACCCTGTATTTGATAATAGACGTGCATGCACTTTTTTCCAGCGAAACCATTAAAGTGCACTTTTATTACAGGTACACTACAATTATACGGCGCCCTTTTATATTTCAATTTAAGGCAGTTTTTGGGCAACTTCAATGGAACTTTAAAAAGAGAAAATGACAAAGTCCGTTTTCGCTGATTTTGGGTGGTCTCTAGCTACGCTATTACGAATGGGTGGGCTCATTCGCAAGAGCAGTTAATGCTGACCCTAGTGAAATATAGCACCGAGGTTATCTAATATCGGAAACGTGTTACGGTCATAAATACGGAACTGCATTTTTTCTACAATTTACTGATTCCTAGAACGCATATATAACATTTTATGACTAATTAGACGATCTCCAGCATAAGCAAACAGTAACAGGGATATTATGCGAATATTTATCTTGGTTATTAGATAAAGGATCCAATTATGAACGCAGTACAAGTGGAACGAATCGTATTACAAAGCTAAACTTCTTCACCTTTTACCTCATAGTTGAGGCAAATTAGTAAAAAATCTCGACATTTTTTCTGGGTGGACGTATCGAGACGTTCTAGGGCGTATTCGATTCGGAAAAGCCTCATAAAAATGTATTGTTATAAAACGAAAGTGTGCACGCAAAAAATGCATTGATTTGACGCATTTTTTGCAGATCCTAAAGATTATTTTATTGCTCATTTAATATTATCAAAAATAAGCTCAATCCCGTTACTCGGGAGGTTTTTGCCCCAATGTACTTTGGGGGAGGGGGGATTATAATCCTAGAAATGGGGATGATTTTAGGGAATTACCTGAAATTAATTTGTTTTCCCAATTAAACTGCCTGAATAAGGGTGTTTTTTCGCTGGTAACGAATATAATGTTTAAAAAGTGTCCCAAATTCACTTGGGAAAGAGCATAATCCTGGGAATGGGACGATTTTGGGGAATTACCTCAATTTTTTTGTTTTTCGAGTTTGAACTGTCTACACAAGGCTGTTTGGAGTCCCTGATCGCGAATATAATGCTTAAAAAGTGCCCCGATGCCTTTGGGGAGGCATAATCCTGGGACTGGGGGCGATTTTGAGGAATCAGCTCAAAATTGTTTGCTTTCTGAGTTTAAATTGTCTGAAAAACGATTTTTTTCAGATATTGTTATGAAAAAAAATTGCCTGCACACAGGCAACCTTATAAGTGTTAAATAAATAGGGATTTTCAAGTTTTAAAAACTGGTTACTAAGTTCTATTTTAAGTAAAAAAAAATTAGAAGTGATAAACAATTTCAAATTTGAACTTTACATGGTTTTCTTAGCCTTTTTCTTTTCAAAATAAATTGATATTTTCATAAAGAAATGATAGCCTTTTAGAGCAACAGATTTAGAAAGAAAAACGTTAATTTTGCTGCTGCGATTTATACGAGGTGCATCCAAGTTCTAAGGTCTCCAATTTTTTTTTTGGTGTTACCTAAGACATTTTTAAGATTGGAAAATGAGCGGACACGGAGAATGTTCTTCATAGTTGGAAATTCATGACGCCATTACATACCAATATGGCTTGAAACATTGCTACCCGCGCAGCATTGTGTTCATCGGTCAGCGTTTGCGGGACTCACCTTGAAGAAACTTTCTGCCTCTTCAGGTCATCATGCAAAATGGATTCCACAGATCCTACAGAAATGTCAAATTTAGAGGCAACACCGCGCACACCTAATCGACGGTCTTCCATGACAACTTGCTCCACTCGCGCACTCATGGTTTCGGTCCGGCTGGTTTGTGGCCGAGGTTACTTTAGTCATTGTCACACAACCTTTCAATTTTCGCGCTCACAAATACACATTGGCCTTTTACCGTAGAAGAAGAAAAAACGGATGATTACAGGCCGCTCTCGAACGCTAAACGTCGGCATGTTAAGTATACAGAACAACACTCACTGCAATGGCGGTATTTTGTCTTGTGTACATTGTATTGTGCTGCCATCTATATTACAAATTTAGAAATATTTCCCGCGTCTTTTAGATAAACCGCATCTTTTTACTTCCTCTCACTGCTAAGAAAAAAAATTGGAGACCTTACAACTTGAACTTTGGATTGTGTCTCTTACGTAATTTTCCACGAGCAACAGTGACTTAAGCAACTTAAGAAGTAATCGATGTTGTAGCTTTCTTATTAAAGTTTTGCCTTATAACCAGATACGTAAAATTGTGCATATATTCACGTTGTTTCCATTATTTGCACATCATTGTTACCTGACATTTATCGGTCTTCCTTTTCTCATGATGTATGTTGTATATATCGATGATAACATTCTTCAGCCCTTTATTCTCCACGCGATGTAGAAAATGTTTGAACGAGTTCTTAAAGTCGCAATGAAAAGTTTCATTAATATCTAAGTTCTGCTGTAAATTGGCCCTTGTTAATTCCTAAGAAATTGGGCACAAATTGCTGACTTTGAAGGTATGATTTTACATCTTGGTTACGCAGAATTCGCACTTTTCTAGATCGATTTCGGTAGGCGTGGTACGCAACAAGTTAGACTTCTGTCATATTTTGAGAGCCTCGGTTCGTTCTACCTATTACATCTTTATAAAGGTACAGCACGAGCTTCTCTGGCGCTACATTGCGAGTCTGTGAAGTTCAGAAATCAGTAATTTGTATTTTAATTTTTCATCAGACGTGTCCTAGAGTACGATTTTTTCTCTCTTTCTCGAGACGTTTAACAATTATTTGTGGATGTTTTGTCTCGCTAAGTTGCATATTTCTCAGCTTGGTCGATTCATTGCCTATCAGTTATTACAGTTAAATCAAGTAACAGAAGAATACCTATCATTGGACGTTATTCTCGTTTTCAGTCAAGTTTCCATTGACAAAATGCTTCTCACAAATTCTAGATTTAAAAGGCACAGAGATCTTGCTTTTAGGCATCAACTGAATGTGTAAGTTGTCGGGGATTTGATGTCAAGATGAATCAGCGTCGACCAGGCATTGGGTTTGTTTTACCTTTAAGAACTGCACCATTGCCTTATTTTCTGGGTTTGGTGTTTTCAGTAGTACTATTTTTGGCAAACGTGAATATTCTTTTACACATTTAGCACAAGCCCAGCCACTTGACGAATCGTTTGTCCCCATGGATCACCTCGTCTTTGTAAAAACCACTTTTTCATTAAGGCACTAGCTGAACTTGTTAAAGATGTTAAAGATTCATATTTTGAGCATAAACTAATAGATAAGTGAACTGTTAACAATTGAAATACGTAATTCTGATATTCTTATCGAAACCTTCTGAATTCTGTGGGTCGACGCGTTTAACAACGCGCTCCGTCGCGACAGTGCCGTTGGGATGCCCAAACTGTTGGCAACAGTAATACTAAAAAAGGTCTATTTTTTCGTGGGCGTCGAAGAATGAATATCACTAGCATGGCTCATTTATTTCTTAAGTGCTTCGGGCAGTAAATCTAAAGGACTAAAGTGTTTTGCTCTAGGAGATTAGTCTTGGGGCTACTCTCCCGACGAGGATTTCAGTACTCCGCGAAGCGTCGCACGCGAGGGTTTCTCTCTAGAGAGAACGTATATATCCCCTCCATAACGTAGTTCGGCTGAGTCAAAATAATTTACGACAGATTCTTGGCTTTCAAGAAATTAAAATGGAATTTCAATTGAAATTACCATTCGATTTGGAAGAGGGTTTATTTTATGTCTTTAAAATATTAGGTAATCGAGAATATTAAAAAAGGAGGTGTAATGACAATTAATATTCGGTTGACCTTCTTATTACTATACAATGCTTTTAAGCTTTGGTGCGTGGTATAGATTAAATGGTTTGTAATTTCCTGACACCGCTGTCAGCTTTGTTGGTAGATTTTTGTTGTCTTTTAGCCATGCTTTAATTTCACATATTTATGAGTTAAACTTTAACAAAATTTGAATTTGTTGGTCCTCTCCCAAAGCGGTAGTTGTATTCGATCGATGACAAAGGGATCCATTCTCCATAAAAACATTATCCTTAATGAGAAAGTTATTAATGAACATCGGCAGTCCATTATTGATATATTCTATGTATTTGGCGGCATGCTAACTATCTCATATTTTACTGTTTATCATCTAAATAATTAGATAAACACTTTTTTAACCAAGTTCAATCATTGTTACTAAATTGGCAATAGCGGTTTTCTTTAGAAAAATGATGGACCGTCAATAGTCGTCCATGCGAGGATGCATCTCTGTTATCCAATTACATGACGTTTTAATTAGAAAGGTTGAATGGTGCTTCTACTTTTTTTCTGACTCCTGCGCCACTGTTCTTCTGACATCTGTAAGAGTTTCTTTTATCACTACTCGTATTATTTTCCAGAGAGCCCTTGGAGCCTAGACTTTGGTAGCGCTGATCTTCATCACTTCTTTTAAATTGAGTAGCAACCCGATTCACTGTTAATAAAGGTATTTTCAAGTACCCACTTATATGTCGTTGCAAAGGAACCACGTTCAGCCTGGTTTACGATATGCTAGCGACTGAAATAATCTAAATCTTTGCAGACAGATAAGCGTGACATGATTCAAACTGTCCGCAAATGTTTGGAATATTATTTAGCTGCAGATAATTTACCCTTTATCATAGTTCAGTTGTGTTCTCTGACCATTGGATGTAGAGCTATTTAGCTGCCAAAAAGCCAAATTTTAAATCTTTAAAAATGGCATTACGTACCTTCTTCATAAATTAATCGAAATTTTACTGGGAAGCTTCAGAATTCCACAAAGATTTAAGTTGTTCGTAATTGGAAAGAAAAGTATTCTCAAAATCTAACAAACTGAAAATTTACAAATGTGCGAATAGTTCAATAAAATATTTATAGTAAGTTGATATAGATGTAGTTGACTAGATTATAACGTAAAGGCCGCTACGCCTACGTTAAAATATGCTTCTATGCATGAGATAGCAAAGCATTCGAGCGGTATGCGTTGAGGCGCTTCGCGCCTTGTAAGGAGTGCGAACCCTACCTCCTCCCCCACTTAAATGTATAAATATGAAAGGGGCTATTTTTTAGCCCACTTGCACTGGTTTTCTTGAATTTCTGATGGCGGATTCGGATTCTACGTCAAATTTGGCTGTCCTGTTTCTTTTTTCCAGGTGGAACCGCCGGCTAGAGGATTTTATGTGCTGTCCTTATTGTTTATAGAGGAATTTATTTAAGTTAATTTCTAGTAGTTGAGTTTTCGTAATAATGAAATCAATAAACAAAATAAAATATTACAAATCCACGTTAAGAGATAAAAGAGGTGCTTGGTTGGTTGTGAAAAAATCTTAGTGTTAGATATCTGGAAAGTATCAGCAAGCCTTTCCAATTTGACTTACAAAATTTGGAATTTGTAGCTTTTTAAAACTAAATTGAGCGCTATTAGAATTCTTTAGTAAGTAAAAAACAGCGCACGTCGTACTCTCTTAGTAATTGATACCACCATTCGTTATAATGAGCCAGTTCAAATTGATCTTCATCAAAATCGAATTTTTTTTTACAGGAATTTCCTACCTTGGTAGTAACCATTACTATCTATTGATAAAATATCAGACACAGTGTTTCATGTAGTTTTCTTTTTGGTTATTATTGTCAACCATTTGGGGGAGGGGGTATTTAAATTTTGATCAAATTTAAGCCAATACATTTGGTCGATTTGTCTTTTAATCTTTAGTACTTCGATAATCAAAGGTTTATAACTTCTTTTCTTAGTTTTAACAGCCTATTTACTCGCCTTCTTATTAATCCAGTAAAGTAAGTTTAAATCTCCTGTATTTGCTTACAGAAGCTTTCTAAAAATGATCAGGATTGGTAATAATTTCAACATTTTTTAGGCGTAACTTTTGTATTGGACTGAGGACATTGTGAGATTGTATAGTTAACAGAAAGTATCATAAAATCTTGATTTTTTGAGATGCTACCCTAACGCGTAATGTCCATTTAACGTTGATGTGAGAAGTGTCAGACCATTATAAGTTTTTGTAATGTCTGATAGACGTATGTTGATTTAACTGACCATTTCACCACTAACCAAAAAACCTTTTGCTTTCTTATTTTATTCTATGCCTGTTAGCTCAGAACTCATTCTAAAGCAGTTTTATTGTATCATCGTGGATCTTTTGGAGAGTAAAAATATTTGAAAGTCAATTGTTATTTCACATTATGGCCTTTTACTGACTTTGTATCGAAGGACGGCTGAATAATATCTGGAAAACTTTGAAAGTTTTTTAACTTTTATTATTTTACAGGCTGGTTTCTTGGGAGACCTGTAGTTATTTTGGATTTTGAATCCATAAGTACAAGATGCACTGAAAATTATTAAACGGTCACAAAATGGGTGCCTGACTTGAAAATATCAAAAACCTAGGCGATTATATCAGACAAGTTTGATCACTTAATTATATAGTTGCGATCATTTTCTATGGTGGTCTCTTTATAGAGGCTGTTTGGTTTTTCTTCAAAAAGGACCAAGCGTTGGTTTTCAACAGTTTCCCCGAAACCAAATTTTTGCTATTCAAACTAAGAAAAATCCCGTATGCATTGCGTAACACGTGATATATGAAACCTTAAATACGAATTAAAAACCTTCATAGTCAATGACTTTCTATTGTGACAGACATATATGAATACAAACAACAGTCGTCTTAAATGTATGTGATGATAATGATATTAAATTTTGAAGCAGGAAACTTTGAGTACAGAGGATGCTGGAGGATGTTAAAATTAAACTGCTTTGGTTTTAGGCGACATATGGTGATTGTCGGACTTTGGTTGCATTTTCCGGAGCTCTCCGATTCCTGACGGGTGGCCTACTCAATCACTGAAAATAATTGAGTACTTGCACTCGCTCGAGCAAGGGGGCGGTGGTCTAAGGCACGGTGCTTAGGAGAGCTTTGACCTCTCAGTTCGCAGACCGCGGGGGGTTATTATGCAATTTCACGTGCTTGTTTCCAGTTCCTCCCTTACTTTGTTTTAAAAGCATCTACTAGTCTAGTCTTCTCTTATTATGGTTTAATTAAAAAAAGGCACAGCAATGACCGCATAAATGGGGCCAAACTTGTGTGTTCTTTTGTTACATAGTCCGCTTGCTTTACTCTTCGTCTAGCGATCTACAAACTTGCGTATTCTCTCCAAGAAGATTTTCATCCGGCCGTCCTATAATTTATGCGCTGCTTTCCACACTTCCTTGTCCATAGAAAATTGACGACCTCGTAAAGTGTCTTTAAGAGGTTCAAAGAGATTATAGTCGGAAGAGTCCAAATCTGGGTTCTATTCAAGGTATTCCGGCACCTTAAAACCACAAATGGATTGTGCTGTCTTGGCATCTCCCTCGCACAAGCTTTATGACAGCTGAGCTTATTGTGGATTATTTGATAGACAGAACCAGAACACGCTACGTTGTCGATGGTAACTCGTCGTTTTGCGAGTACCATTTCTCGAGCGTGCTGATTTTTCTCATCAGAGGTGGAAGTTAAGGGTGCCCTACACCTACGCCTTTGCGCATCACGCTTCTCTGGCCATTTCAAACTTCTCGATCTGCTCATACACACTTATGCATGGTAAAGTACTGTCCCTGAATTGTGTTGGAATTTTCCGATAAATTTTAACCTCTGGCACACTTTTCGACTAAAAAAATCGGATCACTGCTCTTTATTCCTCCTTAGTGTACTCTGGTAGCGGGAGCAGTCATATTTACACAAACAGAAACAATATAAATAATTTTAATAACGTGACAAACCTAACATAAAAATGTATTATGGCGAAAATGTGGATATTTTTTCAAAGAGAGTACAAATAAGTTTCCGCCGTTTTTTATCAAAAATTGGGCATTTATTGTGGAAGAATGGAACCTTGTTTTATTAAAATTATTGTCCATCGCTAGCCACTACTTTTTCCCATCTTTCTGGCAGCATACGGATACCGCGTCGGAAGAACGTGTCATCTTTTGAGGCTATCCACGAATCGATCCAATTTTTGGTATCTTCATATGATGTGAAGTGCTGCTCAGACAGGCAATGTGCCATCGACAAGTGATAATCGGAAGGGACAATCTCTGGTGAATACGGCGAGCGGGGTAGGACTTCCCAATTGAGTGTTTCCAAGTAGGTTTTGACCGGCGCCGCAATATGAGCATTATAATGCAGGAGAATAATTTTGTCGTGACTGGAGTAGTAGTGGACGCGTTTTTCCTTGAGTGCTCGGTTCAGTCTCATCAATTGTGTTCGGTAGAGAGCTCGAGGAATTTTTCGTTCGGTTTGAGCAATTCATAATGCACGACACCAAGATGATCCCATCAAATACACAACATAAGGTTTTTTCCATGAATATTCGGCTTGGCTGTGGATCTTAAAGCATGGCCACGTGGTCTCCGTGATTTCTCTTCTTTGGGTTATCGTACTGGAATCCATTTTTCATCACCAGTGACTACACGATGCAAAAAACCTTTTCGTTTATACTTGGCAAGCAACATTTCACATGTTCAAAATCGGCGTTCAACGTTTCTTGGCTTCAGTTCATATGGAACCCAATTTCCTTGCTTTTAAATCATTTCCAACGATTTTAAACGACATGAAATTGTTTGTCGAGTCACAAGTGCAACTTCTTCTTGCGTTTGGCAGGAATCATCCTCCAATAATGCTTTCAATTCTGTGTCTTCGTACACTTTAGGCCTTCCGCTACATTCTTTGTCTTCGACGTGAAACTCACTGTTCTTAAACTTAAGAAACCACTCACGACAACTTCTCTCACTTAAATTAGCCTCACCATATGCTTGTACAAACAATTGATGCGTCTCAGCTGTAGATTTCTTCAAATTAAAGAAGCAAATCAAAAGTTCCCTCAAATGACGTTTATTCGTCTTAACACTCGACATTTTTGCACGAAAAAAATTATGTGATGTTGATACAAAATCGCTATGACGTTTTCGAACAATTTCAATCATAGCCTACTGGTGGAGTCATCTTTTGTCAAACGGCAGAAACTTTACTTTCTTCCACAAGTACAAGTTTCTTTAAATAGCAAAACCCAAATTTCAACATTCAGACTCTCGGTAACCTGGATTATTTTTTAATAAACCACCTTATTATCAATTCTAAAAAGACCGCCTAGAGCTGGCTCGATCGTTCAGATTAAAATCAGCAGCATCTAAATCATACACACCACTTTTCGCTGGCTTGAGATGAAGAGTACCGTCCAAGTAACCGCTGCTAATGTTCTTTTTTGGGAGGTCCAATACTCACTTATGTCCGAAGCTATAATCGACGCAACTGTAACTTTTGGTCTCCATTTGGAAAAAAATTGCTGTAAAGATGTCTGATGCTACCACCTGTTCTTCGATAAAAAGGATAGTTCCAAACAGACACCAGTGTCGTCATGAAACTTACTATACCTAATATGATAGATACTAATATTAGTAAACGATAGGAACCAAATAGAACTTTAGACAAGTTAGTATAATAACAAAGAAGCTGGGAAAAAGTAATTTGTTTAAAAAGCGGTATATGGAAGCATTTCCCGCGAGTTGATTGCCAAATAGGTAATAAATCATTTTAATTGTGACACTACGAAGTGGCCCATATATCTTTAAATGAGTTATTGACGTCTGATTCCCAGTTTTCGAAATAAAACGACTTACATCTACTAATATGTTTTTATGGCCATAAGAGATATAACTAAAATTATAACTAAGAATTTCTTACTAGCAGCTTAGCCATCTGATGTTGCTTCAACTAATATTTCCTAACACATCACCAATAATAAAAGTGATCTAATTTGGCTACACTTTTTTTTAATTTTCTTGCGGGTTGCTTGGTGCAAGCACATGTAACAATTAATTGAACTTGGTTAACACAATGGAACACTTAAATTTAAGTATTTTCTTTACAAGCAATTAGCAGATTATTTCCTTTTCGGGCGCAGAAATTTGTTTGATTGCAACTTTAAGGGTCCAACTTGTAACGACCGAACTAATTGGTCGTTGCTAATCAGCAACGCACACGCAGTTTGTTTTTGCTCTGTAAGTGGCGACGCCATGGAAAGCTACGTTCATTCTTATTTCGCCAGGAAAGGGACGGTGCGTGCTTTCAAATGATGTTTATGTGCAAATGTAAATGTGCTATCGATTTACATTACCGCTGAGGGTCGCGCCAGAGCAACCTGACCTGCGGTAATGACGATTGCGCCCAATTACGCCCCAGAAGTCGCTTTTGGGAGTTGCGCCCGGCAAACTTCCATGGGCGGAAGTTGGTTTGCTTCCTGTTGAAGAGTGCCGACGCGATGTCAGGGGGCATCGATTGGGCTGGTGATGCACCAATGAACTAATTCTCGCTCTTCGTGGTAGGCGGCCGGCGCTGTCCGTCAATATCAGATGCCATAATTCATGTTTTGTTTGATGCATGCGCCAAGTCGAGTGGTCTCATTTGCGGCTTGCGTTCCAGCAGGCGAGTGGTGGGAGCATCACGAGCTCGCTGAGGCAGTGGCGGAAGAAGGACTACGTGGAGAAGCAGCCCCCGGAGCAGCCCTCCACGTCGGCGGCAGAGAACCCGAGCCATGTAGCGCGAGTTGCTCCGCACACCTACTACCCGCGGCTGACCAACGAGGTCTGCCATTACCAGCACCAATATTCCGAATATGGGTAAGCAACTTTTGATATCTAATACTACACCACGAATGTCTATTATGTGGTACAATATATATTTTTAATTTATTTACCCAAATCTAGAGGTTCTTTCTCTACACAGTCCGCTTCCTTTGCACTTGGTCTAGCGATTTATAAGCCTGCGTATTCCTTCCAAGAAGATTTTCGCCTGGTTTGTCCGTAGACAGTTGAAGTCCTCATAAAGCATCTTTGAAGGGTATAAAGAGATGATAGTTATAAAGGGCGAACTTTGGGTTGTATTCAAGGTATTTCGGCACCTTATAACCCAAATGGATTCTGCTCTCTTGGCACTTACCTCTCAAAGGCTTTATGAAAGCTGAGCTTATTGTAAATACCACCACGAATGTCTATTATGTGATACGATAATTGATTTGCACTTAGAATTTAATAATATAGGATTTGCGTCCATAAACAATTTAAACCAAGCTCACCAGCAAACTTATCATCACATTGTTAGAAGGTACTGCAATATATATACTACTGCTCAGTAAAATTCAGTTATATAGTGAATAACTATGTCTATCATAATAAATTTTGTTTTGTTTTATCCTTTACCATCTCCTTAGACAATAGTGTTTTAAATAAAAAAAATAATTTTTTTTGTAAGCATTGTTGGATCGAAAATAAAAAAAAATCAATGCTTTTATGTCCTTGAACTGTCCATTCAAATCTTTCTTTTTATCCCTGTCCCTTGTTTTAGATATTTATTTGCATTAAAAAAAAAAGCTGTGCCCCGTTAAGAGCTCCGACTTTCGAGCTCGCCAGTTTATCATCAATTTTGTGCTGCTTACTTTTCTGTCGCGTCTTGTTTTGAATTTTTGCATTCAATGGCCCGTGGTAAGCCTTTCTCCATAGAAACTCGTTCAGTCATCCTCGCTTTACATTGAGAAAGGCTATTAGCGCGTAACACCAAAAAAATTGAGGGTTTGTGCTTCCACGGTGAATCTTACATTACAACGCTACAGAGAGACGGGAAGCTTTAGGGATCGCCATCGTCTTAGGCCATCACGGGTAACATCAAGTTCATCAGATTGATGACTAAATAAAATGGAAGATTAACTGCTCTAGATATTGATGTGGAGTTTAACCGGGGATGTGGTTAAACAATATAAGTCGGGGTATCTTCCAGAGGTTAATCTTCATGGTCGTATTGCGACCAAAAAACTATTGTTACGCCTAGATGGCTTTAATGAGCACAAAAGCATCGTTTCTGGACAATTGAACAATAGCACAACGTATTATGAATCAATGAATAGAAATTTAAAATTTTCAGTCAAAACGTAGAAGTCTGTCAAGACTAAAAATTATTCCAGGATTGTATTGTTCCGACTGTCAAACACGGAAGTGGGTCTGTTGTATTGTGGGGGTGGTTCTCTTTAGTTGGTGTGGGTAACTTAATAAAAGTCGATGGCATTGTAAAGAAAGAATATTATAAAAAAAAATTAACAGAAAGTGCCATACTATCTGGGCTGCGAATAATCAGGAAATTTGTGAAGATGCAAGACAACGATGCTAAACATACTTCAAAGCTTTGCAAGGACTATTTAGCAAACCAAGAAGAACGAAAATGCTCAAAATAATGGCATGGCCACTACAGAGTCCAGACCTCAGCCCCATAGAGTTGTTATGGAATGAGCTGGAGAGAACAGTAAGAAAAGAGTGTCCAACGTCCAAAAATCATCTTTGGAGTCTTCTTCAATCTGCCCGGAGGAATTAAAAAAATTAATGGTAAGAGTGCCTAGAATCATAAAAGCAGTATAAAAGGCGAAGGGTGGGTTTTTTGATGAAACAAATCTATTAAAGTATCTTTTTCCATTGTTCATGATGGTTTTTATTTGTTTTCTGTGTGTTGTATAAAACATAGTATATAATAAATTGTTTTCCAACATGAAAGTGTTTAAATTTATTTTTTATTTAGTGTTTATACTTCCATGGGAAAGTATATTTAATATGGATTTAGAGGTAAAGCATAAACTATAAGAAACTACCAGATTGCTAGGGTGCAGTGCTATAGTATCAAATCATAAGGACAAGTTTTTGTTTGTTCCATACTTTGTTTTATTACCTTAATACAAGCTTTGTTCACTAGCGAATCCATCAATTCTTTAATGGTTTTAACACCAATAAAGGAAGTTCTGCATTTTATGAGAAATGCGGTGGCATCACAACATTTACTGAATGTGGCCACAATTTGCATTCGGACAGGATCGAATTCAACCATATTTTAGAAAGTGTTTGTCAGTATTTACCGCTATCGAGTGAATTTCTTTGATGATGTTTGCTTTCAGAGCATCTGTGGTTTGTGGTAAACCTTTCCTTTCAGATTCAAGTTGTGTTAGATTGACCGAGCGCGGTAACTGTAGAGACTCTTCGAAGTAACGCGGCCGCTGAAAAGTAGACAGTTCTCTTTATTGTCCAGCAGGCAGGTACTTTCTACCTGGAAAGTATTCCGAAGCTAATGATATTTAGGCATGTCGTTTGTGTGTAGTCTATGGAGTAGAATCTGAGTTTTCGGCCTCGAGGACCCTGTGCTAACTTGGAGGGAGCCGAAAAACCTCGAAATTTTCGGTATTTTATTTTTTGTTTATAACTTCTAAACCATGCCTTTTTAGCGTTATACACCTATTTACTGGCCAAAAGTATTTTTTGACCCAACAGTTACCGAGATACAGTGGTTCAAAGATAAAACAAATTTCTTAAATTATCAAAAATGGCAGAAAAATGCAGATTTTGGCCTTATAACTTTCATTTTTTAACATTTTTATGTAAATTATGTTAAGTGTCCCTAAATGTCAACATATAGAAACTTAGAAACTCGATCCCCCTTTTCCTTGAGATGTACATACTTACACCACCCCTCTTCCCATTCAAAAAAAACATTTAAATTTTATACGCACTGCCGACTTCACATGGGTGAGGGGTGGAGGGTGAAAGGTCCACGGCTAGCATAATGGCATGTGTCAGAGCAAGACATTTCTTCTTCCATGATTCCAGTGAACCAGTTTATTTGTCAAAATGATCGTATGCAGAAGAAGCAGCAGTGTTTCGGGGACAACATGATGGAAACCTCTATATTAATTGTCAATGAGAGGGTAAGCAGTAGTGCTGAACATTTAGGAGCAGATATCCTCTAAAATAATTTGGCTTGCAGTTTTCACATTTCGAGTCCCTTCTTCTTGTCAGACAAACTTTTGTGGCTAGTGTTTTTGAAACTTACGATACTCCCTCTGTTGGGTGAACCAGAGATGATTATGTCGTCTTTAACTCCAGACGCTTTTTCACAGTTTTAACATGTGGACGAGAATTTTCACATACTTCATCAAGCAACTGTCCAAGGGAAAACTGGCACTTGTCACTGTTTTCCTCGAGAAAGATCAATATAATTTCCATAGCTTGATCTATGGGATTGTTGGGAGTAGGTTGTTCCGGCCTTCGTAGACACGTGCAGGTATTTCGTAAAAATTTTGAGTACACTTTTGCTGGTATTCTGCGTTAACCGTAATTAAATCTGTATCCATATTATCCAACATGCTCATACGGTCTTCAATTTTTTGTCCTCACTCATCACCTCTCTGTCTTGCATATGCAAAATTGTACTTGCTACCTCTGGGAGCATCACTTTGACCACAGAATTACGCCTTTCCTTAAGTAGCTTGGTCTGTTTTTGTCTGTACTCTTCAGTAAGCTCTTCCTCGCATCAAAAGCACTTATTGTTGAAATCAAATGATAATGATGGCTTTCACGACGTAAATAGGCCAAAATCAATTTCTCCTTGTTGTAATTTTATTGACAAGCCGTGTGAACTGTAATTTCCTTCACTCCTTCTAATAACCGTTCATCTTCAGGCCTTTTGCTTTTGACACTGGAGGCAAGAAGTGTAGCAACTCCTTTCTTTCTAACTATAACTACTTCACCTTCTGCCAAACTTTCTTCGCATATAAAACATCGTTCTAATGCCATATTAACTCAGCACCACCACGAAAATAATTCGAATTACAGCAAGTCCAAGAAAAACGCGTTGCAATATCACTCAAATGAGAAGTCACTAACGAACAGCTACAACGAAACTGAACTGAAAATAATCCCTACTTTAGGAATGTAAAAGAAGGATCGTTAAGAAGGGAGAGGTCACGAGGGATCGGTCTTTCACTCTCCCCTAATACCTGTACCTGATCCCGTTATCTAAGGGAGGGGATTATGCGAGGTTATTCTATTATAATGACTCCCCTAACAATACCTTATTTGAAGAGGGTGGAAAGTTCTGCACCTAACGTAATTTACATAGAAATGAAAAATGAAAGTTATAAGACAAAACATGCATTTTTCTGTTATTTTTGATAATTTGAGAAATTTGTTGATCTTTGAACCACTGTATCTCGGAAACTACTGGGTCAAAAAATACTTTTGACCAGTGAACGGAATTGAATGCTCTTCAACTTTGTAAATAGGTGTAATTCGCTAAAAACGCATGGTTTAGAAGTTATAAGCGAAGAACTGAAAAATCCGAAAATTTCGAGGTTTTTTGGCTCCCCAAGTTAGCACAGGGTCCTCGAGGTCGAAAACTCAGATTCTACTTCACAGAGCATCCACAAACAACATACCAAAAACTTCGAAATACTTTACAAGTACCCCCCTTCATTTATTACCTACCACTCGGATTATTAAGACTAAGCTTTTGTACTAAGCGAAACTTTATATGTGTTAAAAATAGTAGAGGAAATATAAATGTGGCCCTTGAGACTTGGAGTATTTAACAATAAGAATAAGAAGATGAATACTTTTAATCTTCAATTTATTTGCAATCTGTAATATAAGTTACAAGTAAATGATTTAATATACTTAGAATGATTTTCAGGGGCAATTGTTTATGTCTTAGGGATATAGTTTTCCAGATTTAGAATATATTAAGCACGTCAGGTTTAGGCTGTAGATAAGCTGAAGTTCTTCAAAACCACGGTCCTTGCAGAAACCTAATCAAGAAGCGTTATCGTGCAGAAGCCGGGCAGTTCGACAGTAATCTAGGGTAACAATACTCTTTGTTTACCATTGTTTTTTTTACTTAAAATCAATTAGTAAAATTCCCCTTGATTACAAAAGATCGTTTTCATCCTTAGCCGTTTTTCGTCTTGTCTGTGCCATTCTATTGATTCTCTTTCGTTAGGCGATCATAGTATAGGATGATAGTTTCATCCCCTGCAAGAGTTGATTGAAAAACTTCTTGCTTGTTGCGACAGGTTAAAAAATTGTCTATAAGTCATACATAGCTGTTTTTGAACGGCTGATAAAAGTCGGGCACTAACTTTATTCATAAGAACGTGCTCATGAAGAATGCGTCGCACGACTGCATCGGAGAACCTTAACCTTGATGAATTCCTTTACCTTTATACATTTATCTTGTGTTCTTCCGAAAGTTCTTCAACTGACCAACCTGCAACTGGCTCGTCTTCGGTATTTTTTCGATCCAAACAAATTCTGTTGTCCATTCCCTTAAAGCGAAGTATGAAGGCTAAGATTTACCATACACACCATTCAAACATTTTTTAATATCACTGAGATCAGGACCAAGAGAAATTTTTTTACAACTCAATACCCGATTTTTAACATAATGCACAATGACAAGATACTACCAGTTGACGCGACTGAGACAAATCGTCTGATAACATTTTAGGAACGTTCAAACAAAAATGGCACTATCTGACATTACCGCTATATTGGTTTTATTGTTATTGAAAGTTAGTCCGGGACCTTTTTGCGCTACCTCGCACCAAAGAGCTTTTGTTATAATCCGAAGAATTTTAAATTGAAATCTTTCTAAAATCTCGATATTAAATGTGAACCTTAAAATTGTTTCGTAGCTCCAGGCGAGTTTATGGAATTACTTTGGTTTTGATCGGTATCTGTGATTTTTGGTCTATTAGCCAATAGATCTTCCATAACTTGAGTCCCAGCTGTTTCCTCTTAATGAAGACATGTTTCTTCCAAATTAATTTGCGGTCGGTGTGCTTTCCTAAGCATTTTGCATCGTCTTTATGTTGAAGTGGTTAGTTATTTAGAGACACTGGAGAGGTAATTTAAATTTGTTTTCTCACTCAGGTTTGCATTAATTCAAGGTTTGTTTAGCGCTGTAGAACGCTGTGTTTAGATTTTGATTAAATGACAGAATAGCGGTGTCATTGGCATAAGTCATAGATATTATGGTCCAAGACTAACAAATATACGACTAATATTAAGCTCGCGTAAATGTTTTATCATTTGAGTAATAAACCAAAAAGAAGTTCACGATCAGTCTAGCAAGTGGTCCAAGTGAAAATGGTGCTTAAATGTAGTTTTAAATTTTGGAGCCAAGAAAGTTAGGAAACCCAAACATTGTAAGAGACAATTGAAAGGCCATGATCTGTTGCGTAGTAAAAATTATTACACATTAAAATTAAAGACTATATAGTTTGAAATTAATGATTATTTGAGCAAAACGTCGACTTTGAAGTAATTCGGAAATTTATTTAGTCGTACATTTAACCAAAGATGACAGTTGGTTCGGAAAAACTTCAAGGAAGAAAACACTATGGGAAAATTACCACCAAGAGGTAAAATGGAAACTCGAAAAGCTTTCCATTTTATTAAGACAAAATTTAAACAGTCTCCAGTTGATATCAAAAGTTTATAAAAAGGAAACTTTGACAAAGTACTCTTTATAAGACGAGAACCGGAAAAAATTCAAAAATTTTACTTAATTTAATTGTAGCCGCTAATGTGCATTCAACTACATGTTGGACATTTATATTCAACTGTAGTTAGGCTCAAAAGCCGTTGGGACCTGGGCTGTTGGGATGCACAAAGCTGACTATCCCAGCACTTAGTGTAATAGGAGCCCGGTCGCAAGGTTTCTATCATGTCAATATTTCAAAGGCGATTATTCCTTATACTAGATAGGTTAGTGGACTGATAAGTAGTATTGTAGAAGGGCTGCTTCTGAGGAAACATACTTAATGCCGAGCCACTGGCTTTTCGATGACTCACATCCAGACTTATTAACAGAAAATCTCACCAAATATTCCTACTTACAAAGAGTTCATTAAGCATCACCAAGCATCATTCAAAGACCAAGAGATATCAGAGGATTAATTTTGGTAGGTCTGTTTGGAGAGTTCTACTGCTTCAACTATCATCATCTTCTGATTCGCAACTGGCACAATGGGCTTATTTTAAATTTATTGGGGCTTGCTTCTAATATACCATAATGGAAGGGTGAGCCGCTCCTCAATTTATAGCCGCTAAAGTGGCATTCAATTGCCCGTTTAGTTTTTGTATGTAAATTTATCCAGACTCTGAGACTGCTGTGTTCTGAGCTTTTGAAATGTGGATAGTTCGCTAGCGCTCTCGTGGCAATATTTCAATTAACTCCTGCTGCCACTGGCTTCTGGTCATCAATTATGATACCTGTCCAACTGGGAACTCACATACAGTCACTCAGTGACACAGACTTTCGCAATCGGTGATCCAAGTGTCCTTACTCACAGGGCTAATAGATCACGAGCGCAGGTCGATGCTTTAAGCTACCAAGCATGGCCATTTCAAGTGTCAAGAAGCGTTCGTTACTTAGGTAGGGTTTTGTTTTGACAAGGCTGCCAGATCGAAAGAACCTAAGCCGATTGTACTCCAAGATTTACTTGGCTGAGTCAACTTAATCTTTTCTTTTATTATTTGTTTTGTCATTTTCTATTTTGCTGATTTTGAGTCGCCATTTTCTACTTCTATTCAGTTTTAGTTTTTAGCTATTGTACACCTGTTTGCTGTTACTTAAATTTTCACCAGGTTAAGATAAAAATAAAAGTAATAACTTTTCTCTTTTCCTTCCAAATTAATTCTTTTTGCTCTTGTATTTAGGATTTGAACAACTTGGTCTACCTTGATTTCTATCCTTTTATGTTTCCTTAAATAAAAGTTTTTTTCGGCGTTTTTTTTAGATTAGCAGAACGTTGCAATACTTTAGTGTTCTTGCACAGACAGAGTTTGAGTTCTCGCTTTACTTTCGAACAGCAACGACGTGTCAACGTTCGCTCCGCGACTCGGAAGTGTGAGTGCGGATTATCAACGCCTGGTGCCAGCGTTTATCTACATCAACATAAACCACAATATTTATTTCTGGTAACAAAATTAATTTATATAATTAGCAGCAACATTTTCAATTGCTACCTGTCACCCCCTAGGGGGGTGAATTAATCGTATTATCATGTCACATCTCAAAAGAAATTCTGATCACTTATCGCCACCGATCACTGATTTACAAAAAAAGTATCAGTGGAAACCGGAATCACTACTTGAGAAAACAAGTTTTATTTGCCTAAACATCTCGAACCATCATCCTCAGAGGAACCAGAGACCACTGAACAACCCAAAATAAAAATACCGCCTATCTTTCTTCAAGGCCCACTTAACCATAAAGAAGTTATAAACGACATTAAAACCATTGTTAAGGGAGAGTTTACGACTACCCTCAGCTCATCTTCACTGAAAGTCACTCTAACAAGCGAAACTTGGCCAAACATTATCTGACAAACAAAATTGAATTCCACACATATCAAAACCCCAATAGCAGACCACTATCGGTAGTTATAAAGAACTTCCCTCTCTCTTTAACCGAAGAAGAAATACAACAGGAACTTGCCGTCTACGACCTCCCTATAACGCGAATTACAAGGCTTTTAAATAAGGACAAAAAGCCCATGCCCGTCTGTGCAATACTTCTCACGGCAAATGAAAAAGCAAATGAAATTTATAAGATAAAAAATATATTCCACGCATTAGTTACCGTTGAACCACGTAAAACTAATCGCAAAACTCCTCAATGTCACCGATGTCAACGCATCGGACATACAAAAAATTATTGTAGACTTGAACCAAGATGCGTGAGGTGCCAAGGAAATCACTTGTACACCAACTGCGATAAACCTCGAACTGATGCCGCAGTATGTACTAACTGCGGAGAAAACCACCCCGCTAACTTTAGGGGATGCCAGTACTTCCTCCAATCAAGGAACCAGCAAGGCAAACGACCTCAGAACGAGACTCCTAGAGCAATAAGACCGAATAGCAAACCCGGCCCTGCCAACAATCTGAAAATTTCCCTCTCCTCAAAAACAGTGTAAACACCTTCCAACCAAACGTATCCTGGTTCCCAAAAACAAATTCTACATCACCCGAAACCCAACCCTTCCTCAACACCATCTTGTCATCCCTGTTGCAACTCATTCAACCTATCTTAGAACAAATCAAGCAATACATAATATCAAATTTCCTTCCTTCCCTTTTCAATGGATCACAAAAATAAGACTATAATTCAATTAAAACTCCTAAACTGGAACGCGGATGGCATCAAAAGACAATTAACTCTATTTAAATCTTTTCTTGAGAGACATTCTGTGGATTTGGCGTGCGTCTCTGAAACGCACTTAGCCAACACAGATCAACTCAAAATTGCCGGCTATCAGATCTACCGCGCAGATAGAGAAGCCAGGTTTGCATCAGGAGGAGTAGCCATTATCATAAAACGCAACATAATTCATCATGAATGTCAAACAATTAACACGATAAACCTCGAAACAGTTGGAGTGAAAATCAAACTAACTAACGATACTACTATAACCATAATATGTGCTTACAAACAACCCAACAAACAACTTATTGAAATCGACATCTCTACCATATTTAATCCAAGCGAACCCATCCTTCTGATAGGAGACACGAATTCAAAAAACACGATATGGGGATGCAGAGAGACAAACCCTGCTGGAAACAAACTTTACGACCTAGCATCAACGTACGCTTTCCAAATAGAAGCTCCAACCGAACCTACACACTACCCGTACAGAGACGATCACAGACCAGATATACTTGACATAGTTGTCCACAAAAACTTCAGCAAACAAATCTTCCAACAAGTATGCACTGAACTAGATTCAGACCACCTACCAATTATAATCTCGTTTTTACTGACACCAGCAAAACAAATCCAAGAACCGAAACTCATAAATGGACTACTAGATTGGAACGCTTTTCAAGATATCCTTGACCAACGACTTAAGTATCCTAATAACCTTCAAACCCCAAATCAAATAGATCAAACTATCTCACACGTAACAAAAACTATCACCGACAGTGTCAACAAGGCCACTACCACCACGTACAAACGAAGAGTACACATTGATCATTATTCACCCAAACACATAGTGGATCTAATTAAGCAAAAAAGCACACTGCGGAGGGAATGGCAGAGAACTAGAAACCCCGTAACCAAAAATATGGTAAATAACTTGTCACATCGAATAAAGAAGCAGCTAGATGTCCACCGAATAGAGACTTACGAAAAACATGTTAGTAATCTTGAACCAAGAGATCCCGGACTATGGAAGACGACCAAACGTATCCTACGTCAGCCACAAGTGATGCCTCCAATTTCTTCAGGTGCGCATACATTTAACACCGATGAAGAAAAATGTGAAACCTTCGCAGATCATTTAGAAAAAACCTTCACATCTGAAAATCACGCAGATCCAACATTTAGAAATATAGCCATCAACTATGTAGAAACTCACCAGCCAATCATAGAACCAAACTTCAAATCAACTTCACCTAGAGAACTCGCATCAATAATTAAAAGTCTTCCAATAAATAAATCGCCAGGATATGACAAAATACCTAATGTCATACTTAAAAAGATTACAAAAAGCATTGGCATACCTAGCAACCACATTTAATGCGTGCTTAAGGATTGGTTATTTTCCGAATGCATGGAAACATGCAATTATTCTACTGTTTCCCAAACCAAACAAAGTCAAGAAAGATATTACTAGCTATCGACCTATTAGTCTTCTAACTACAATCTCGAAGCTTTTCGAAAAGGTCATATATCGCCGGCTTAATGAAGAGGTAATAAAACTGAGTATTGTTCCCACGTTTCAATTTGGATTCAAAAAAGGCCACTCCACCTGCCATCAACTACAGCGCATGATCGAAACAATCGAACGAGGATTTGAAAGCAAACAATACGTTACTGCCTTGTTTTTAGACATAGCTCAAGCATTCGATCGAGTGTGGACCGATGGCTTAAAATATAAAATAGTACGTCTTCAACTACCTGAGTACATAAAATCCATATTGTTCTCGTTCCTAGAAAATCGTACATATGCAATCAAGATACAGGCAAGCTTATCAACTACTAGAGCTATACATGCAGGGGTTCCACAAGGGAGTATTCTAGGTCCCATTTTATTCAACATCTACATGCATGACTTTCCTGTTCCCAATGCAAACCTAGCAATGTTCGCAGATGACACGGTCGTGTTAACTAGAAATCAAAACTTAGAGCAAGCAATAGCCGACTTACAAACTGCCGCCAATACACTAAGCAGATGGTTCATGAAATGGAATCTATCAATTAATCATTCCAAGTGTACTACGAAAATATTCACACTTAGAATTATCAAAATCCAACGTTAATTACAATCAATGGACATACTATACAATGGAATGCCAAAGACGAGCCCGTGAAATATCTGGGTATCCATCTCGATACTCGGCTCACATGGAAATACCATATATTAAAAAGCTGAACGAAGGCCACACGCGTTTAATCCAGCTCTACCCAATCATAAATAAAAGTCCACTATGAAAATCGAATGCATGACGCTCTTGTATAAATCTCTAATACGTCCATTGATTCTGTACGGATGTGTGATATGGGCTAACACTTCCAAAACCAATCTCAACCGAATCCAGACGTTACAAAATAAAATTCTTCGAACAACAGTCAACGCCCCGTGGTTCATTACAAATCAACAACTTCATCACGAATTAAACATGCCCACAATTCAAGAACATATTGCAAAATTGACTAAAACCTTCCATGACAACCTTACCAACTGCAATGGTGCCACCTTCTATGAACTAGGCCAAAGAAGTATTCATAGACGATTAAAACGAAAGTTACCCCAAGACATATACTTGAGTGAAAGTGGTGATGACTAAGTGCGGACTAATCTCTAAATAACTATTTGATCAAAATACGTAAGTGATAGTCTTGATGTCTAAGTGCAATTAATTCTCAATTAACTATGTGATCAAATGGTAAATCCAAATGACTATTAACACAGCTATTTCAAGTGGTTATTAGGTACCATTCTGTTATTTCCCTTCGTTAAGTATTAATTGTCAAACATACCTTGTATAACAATGTATATTGTTGAGCAGGTAAAAGTTCTATTAAAAAAAAACAGACAGAGTTTGACAGAAAGAAAACGTAAGTGTAACAACATGAACTGTGAATTATATAAGGAGGGAAAATTCTCCTTCATTTATTGCTCTTCATCAGATATATCTACACATCTTTTTGAAAATTACTGTTAAGTATTTGATTTAAATTTGACTCACTTTACCAAACAATCATACAGTCGCAGCTGTAACAGTTGCTTTACTTTATTTTATATTTATGCGCATCCTGTATGAGAAGTAATTTTTCAAGCGAATTGAAGACGCTTTTTTCCTGATGTTTTTATATATACTATATTTACCCATATGTCGTTACAAAGTTTTATATTTAAATAAATTTGATGCTGTCTTTAAAGTACAGTGACATTTTAGAAATGTTTATGTGGAAGTAGGATAGGGAAGAGTAAAAAGCAATAAATCTCTAATAGGTTCGTGCACTGTACTCTTCATTAGTTTAGAGATACTACAATTATGAATAACCGTTTCGATCATGTGCCATTGGTGAGGGCAATGATGGTTTCTATGCACAATAATCCAAAGCAGAAGCAATCTGACAACTGAAAATATTCCACGTCTCACGTATTAAAAAGCTTACAAAATTCGAAAATGACTGACTAATACATAAAACATGTTTCTAACCTATGTACCCAATGTTAATACAATGAAAACGGTTTGCGCGGCTGCAATGTAGTTTGGCAGCCGATAAGAGCGAACTGTAATGCGCATGCGTGAATGAGGACGAATTTACTAGCTGGGTCAGTTATACGACTGATAAATAATCACATGTATTTGTATCAAATTTTGTACAAATCTGGAACAGTCCTCTACAGTAAGCTTTTGGATAACTGAGAAGAGTTTGTAACGACGCAACTAGTATAACATGAATAAAGGTGTAGTTCAAACATTTCAGAGATGGTTGGGAATCTGTTGAAAAGTGTTAAACGTGTCACGGCTACAATCCGCAATAATCAGCGAGAAGTATCAAACTGAGTTCAGAATTCCAAATACTAAATTGGGTGAAATTTTGGCAGAAGATTCCAGGACTTTGTAGAATGTGGAAGTGGCGTTGCGCGATGTGTACAAAATCCTAATCTGTTTACTGAAGCAAATACTTCTTATATCGTGTACTATTTTATTAAATATATGGGCTTTTAGATAAACTTCGTAGAAAGCCTACTTATTACAGAAGCTTTCATGCCACGACTTCTAAAAAATTTTACTATAGTTTTTTATGTCCCCCAAACCTCAAAACCGCCTCTCTTTGAAAATATTTGAATTCTGGTTTGATTTATATCAAAATACTCTACCTTACCTCACGAAGGTCTTGCCACTAGGGATTGTTTGTTATTGTAATTGTAATTTTTTGTATTATATATAGTTTCGGGACAGACCAAATATTTATTATGTAGTTTTACACATACCATCAACACGATTATATTTCTGGAACTGTCTAATTTTTAAGAGTTTCAAAACAATTCTATAGCATATTGTATACTCAGGCTTTGTTTTATAATCATCCTTAAATTATGAACAAATAAGCAATTAATCATGGTAAAACACGCAAGGTCCTTTTCATGCCTTAATATAAATATGAGAATTAGGCCTTGTAAGGTGTAATTTTTGAATAATTAATAAGTAGCTACACTATCTGACATTGTTAAAGCAAATTTATTATAAAATATATTTCGTAACAGTCTTAGCCATCGCATAATTACGAAACTTATAACGTTGTAAACCTTGCACTTCAATGAACTGAATGATCATTGTTTACTCTGCTCGGGTTTTTCTGTATTTTATAGTTTATTTTGCATTTTTTAGTAGAATATGACATAATCCAGTCTGAGTTGGAAAAAAGCTAAATTTGACTTAGAAGTACCCACGTTATCTGTTGTTTTGAAGTGTAGCCTAAATAATTTAAACAATAAATTTTATTAATACATTTATTCAGATAGTTAACTAAAACCTACAATTAATACTGGATTGAATTACCTTGCCTGTCATCACATTTTTAACACTAGTAACATGGTATGGATTAAATCGTTTATCGTTTTTTTTGGAGGGAGGGGGTATTTTCTGCTATTTATCCCCACTACAGCTTAATTGCTAGGCTTTGTAGCCTTTTGGTTACAATTTGTTGAATAATGTGCTACATATATATTTTTAATCAACTTCAAATATGGTGACTGTTGCAGCCACAACAAAAGTTGTGTTTTGTTACCTTTTTTTCCATGCGCTAAGAAGTAATCCTGTTATAAATATTTTCCTTATCAAAAATATTACTATTGAAGACAGACATGTATCACTAAACATTTCAATGTATTCGGCGGCATTTATGGTGCCATCCCACAAACTTAAACTTAATTTGCCACCATACCAAATGCAACCCCACGTAATTATACTAATTTTCCATATTTTACAGTTTGGTGAGGAATTTATCATCTAATGGACAAACGCCTCCAACTCAGATTCGACCACAGTATTTATCTTCGTCATAAAAATAATGGACCCTCACAAGTTATCCGGTCGAGAACGCATCTTTGTTGCTCAATTCTGTCGACGCTTTTTCTGGAAGGGCAAGCCAGTGTTTCTTCCTAGCGACGCATTTCTCCAACTCCTTACTATGTAAATGGTATTGAATGGTGCTTCTGCTTTTTTGTAACACCAGCACCGGTTCGGCTGGAGTCTTTTAACGATCTCTCTTAGCACTGCTCGTTTTATTCTGAGAAGTTGACTCTTAAAAGTGCCGATTGCTTTTAATATTGAGTCATAACTCAATTCGCTATTAATAACGGCCTAAAATCATCTGAATTTTTACACCCAGATGAGTGTGGCATCATTAAAATAACACTAAACTGCCCACAGATGTTTGAGAATGTTATTTGGCCACATGGCCACACTTGTACTCTAATATCGTGGATTTGTATGTGAATAGAAGAACACGTTCGAAATACTTGTGTTATCTTCCACAGCGAATGACAACATTATCATTTTCCTTATAAATATTAATACTTATTTTAGTGCCATTTTGTATTTGATTATTTAATAACAAAAACTGTTATCAGAGTGTTTTATTTTTTTATATGTAACAAAAGCGGGTATTACGAAAAAGACACATATCAATTTTAATAATTAGCTGAATCGAAAAGAAAAAAACCTTAAATCCTTAACTGTAGTCGTGGTTACGAGCCTTGCTCCTCTATTCGCGACGCCAGCATGAGTGTATGTGACATAAATATTTCCATTAGCAACATATGGGGCAGACATGGATGTTAAAACTCACGATAGAAACAAATTAGATTCCTTCGAAATGTGGTGTTGGAGATGGCTTTTGCAAATTCCATAGACGGACTACAGAACAAATGTATCCATAATAGAAGAATTAAACATATATTATCGCCTTGGTAAGACGTTGTATCCTAAAATATTTTGGTCACATCATTAGAAGAAATAACGACAATTTAGAGACTTCTAATGCTAAAAGGAAAGGTTGAAAGAGTAAGATCGTGAGGACGCGCTCCCATTAGGTGGATAGAGCAAATAAAAAGCCCGCTCCAGGAAAATATAAGAATCGCCGAAGATATAGAAATATAAAGAGAAATAAGACACAGGACAACATAAAAGTGGGTCATATAATCACGTCGCTTCAATAATGAAGCTTACGACTAAGAGAGTGGGGGAGGGCTAACGAAAAAGCTTTAACTATATTTTACATGATGCATCATGAGCTACCCCCATTCTAAACAAATAAATTCGAAACTTCAACAGTTCACATCGAGCCTAAACCAAGTCCATTACAAATAACTGCAATTTACAGCCTTCCTAAGTACGCAATCAGCACTGAAGAATACGAATATTTGTTTAATTTTATACGATGGAAGAGATTGCTAAGCACACGAACAGGTTTATAAAAATCCTAAAGAAAGACTGCTGTAAATAACAACTATTTGTACTTACGGAAGGGAGAATCAAACAAACCACCGCCTTCATTGACCTTTTGTAGTCAATAGCTTAACACCTAACTGTGTTTAAATTGAATCCAATTGGTCATGTCGCTATACTCCAGAATTCTTACCCTCAATAGTCATATTACTGTTAGACCAGTCAACTTATCTCCTCTAAAACTGACTGATTGAGCTTCTGATGTTATTTAACAAAAATTTTTAAACTAAACATTAAAATAAAAAAACCTAAATATATTACAACATGTAAAATAACACCTAGCCCTTCCACAAACTTACCGTACATCTTAGTATTCGTAAATTAACAGCTGAGAAAAGATGAGCTAGACGTATGTGACATAGGACTAGGAACCCAATTGTTGGAAATGTCTATAAAGGTTCAGTCTACATCTTAAAAGAGCTTTACAAGAATGAACACTCAATGTACAAAGCAACTAAGAAATTTAAGAGACCAACAAACGATATAACACCATTAACAATGAATAACAATAGTTGGGCTAAATCAGAACAAGAGAAAACTACCATCTTCGCCGAATGTTTTGCAAAAATCTTCAGTCTTCCATATCCTAATCCAAATAATATTGACTGCGCGATTCAATATTTCTTAGAGTTTTCGTATTAATACATTTCTCTCTCAAAAATAAAAAGATAAAGCTCCAGGATTTGATCTTAAACAACCAGCGAGAAAAGCTATAATACTCTTAACTGATCAAATTAGAGTCGACCTATCAGTTCATTGCCCTTGTTATCAAAATATTTGAGAGGCTACTGCTCAAAAGGCTAGATGCACGAAATTTTACCTAGATACCAATTCGGTTCCTGACAACATTCTACTATACAACAGTGTCACAGAATAGTCAATGAGATCATTAATAGCCCAACAGAGAAAAATACATGTACTGCAGTTTTCTTGACATCAAAAAGCTTTCGCACGGATTTGTCATCAAGGACTATTATTTAAAATAAAATACACCCTTTCCACGAATTACTACCTGATCCTCAAATCATATCTTTCTAAGCTCCACTTTCAGACCTTAAAACGTCTTTAAACTATCCCATTAAATCTGGCGTACCACTTTTTATTGCTCTACCTTAACTTTACGACCGACGTTTCAACAATGAATAAATATCACCTTCAAAACCACTTGTTACGAATGTCCAAATAAATAACAACAATCTATCCGTGAAAAACGAAGTCAAATAGTTAAGCCTAATACCCGGAAACCACATATAACCTCGAAGAAGACTAAAATAAAAAGTTTAAGTTACAACAAAACTAATGGCTTTCAGACCGGAAGTCCAAATGAACACTGGAAAACAAGATACTTCTTACTTTATATAAGCATTATCAAGCTATAAGGGTGTACTAAACCAAAATCATTCAACAAACTCGATCAAAAATCCTATGCAGGATTGTATTATAGATGCCCTATGATACGTAACTAATAAAACCGTACACAATATTTTACGATTTAAGAGGAAATCCGTTCCGTGAACATTATCTACTTTCCAAGACTGCAAGGTCACTATAAGAAGGAAATAAGCCAACTAGATGAGCCAAAACTAGATGGTCGAAAAGACATCGTGCCACTGACCTAACGACAGTCTTCTCCTCTCGAATTGATTTTAATTTAAAAATTTCCTTATTACTCCTAAAAAGTAGATTGTAAGTAACTTTAACAATAAAAACACTGTTGGAGGACATAGAAATAGAAGTGTCCTGCAGGTAAAGTAGTCAGGTCTAGAATTTTACTGATGTATTCGTGTTTAGCATAATCAATTCTGTCTATATATTCACATGTACTTTACTTCTTAACTGCAGTGATTTACATTTGGAGAGGGAAGACAAAGGTTTTTGTGTTTTGTGAACGAGAAATTGATTGACATAAAAAAAAGGTTGGACAGCCATTTGAAAAGGTAGTGTGTCTATGAATACACTTTTTCTTTAGTAAATTTCTTGATAATCTTGACTGTATCATATTGTTTATTCTTGAATTTTTAGGCCGTGGTCGGAGTTTGTAAACCATGACGTTTCATTCACAACTGCGGTGGACATCTTAAGAAAGAAATCTTCTAGAAATTAAGATATTGTTGACGTTGACTTCATTGGCAGCATCAGAAGTTCCTGGATCTAGCCTATAACTTTCGTCGTCTTCATACGACCTAGCGTGAATGGTGGATGACATCAAGATCTTTGGGTGCTTTTGTCGGGCGTCTTTGTCGACATCTTAGTTATAAACGCTGCGAATGGTAGGATTTTAGTGGCCTTGCACCATTTATTGTAGTTTTTGAACCCTTTTGGGATATATTCCTGAATCGTGAGAATATCGGCGTCCCGGCCTAAATCGAGTTTCTCACGAACCACAGGGGGCGCTGAAGGCAGACTGTGAGGTCTGATTTTGGACGGACGATCTGGAGCTTTTTGACATGAGTTTTTACGGCCCAGCCCCAAACTGGGGCCACATATGTGATAATAGGGCGAATTACCGTTTTACACAAGAACAGCTTGTTGTGAGTTGATAGTTGGCTCTCGGGGTAGTATAGGGAGCCGAATGCTGCTCTTGCATTTCTCGATTTGCGGTCTCCAGGTTAGTTTCCGGTCCAGGGTCACCCCATGGTAGGATGTTTCTTTCTTCCAGGGAATCTCACCCTCAAAGATCCTGAAATTTGCCAGGTCACGTCGCCAGTGAAATCCCTTCTTGGCGGAGAATACGATCGTCGTAGTCTTTTCAAGGTTGATTCCCATTCTCTACCGCTCGCACCAGTCTTCTAGTTTGTTTATGTGTTGTAGCGAAACTGTTGTGTCGTAGGCATATCCCTGACGTAAATGTTGTACAGCGCCGGGGGCAGCACTGAGCTTTGAGAGATGCTGGCTCGGAGACGCCTCTGCGATGACCTCATGCCACCAAACTTGATTAGAAGGATCGGATTACTTGTATCATTGGCAGCGGAATGGCAATAGATGTTATCTTGTAGACCAGCCCATTGTGCCATACTTTGTCGAAGGCTTTGGCCACGTCCAGGAAAACTGCACCACTTGACTCCTTGGTGAAGCCCTCGGTGATAGTGTTCCACTATCTGGACGAGCTGGAAGATAGTGGAGTGACCAGAACGGAATCCAAACTGATCCTCCGGAATCAGTTGGAGCTCTTCAACAGCTCTCCTAAGGCGCTTGTGGATCATGTGTTCCACAAGCTTCCCCACATCGGCAGCAAGCTGATCGGTAGTCCTAGGGGAAGGATCCAGTTTTTCTAGGCTTTAAGATATTGATCTGTGAGCTTTCGCTTTTATACTCATGCTCGTGTGATAGAGATGTTGGGGAAGGGATGCTGTTAACGTCACCAGGCTAGCTGTAAGCAGTACATCGAGTCATTGCAGGTAACATCTCGGCATTTACTGATGTCACTTGTGTTTTGCCCTTAGCGCTAAAGAAGATGTAGGTACATAGAATCCATCGTAATCCTCGGATTGATTGGGGCGTAAGTGACGTCTGTGTTCCTTTAATCTGGCGGTAATCGTAAGGCCTCGTAGTCCCAATCTAGACTTGCTCACACGAACATGGTATGCAGTATACCCCTGGTTATCTTATGGGTTTCTTGTGTCCGTGGTCGGTCTCGTTTTTTAGTAGTAGTAGTGTAGATGGTTTCTACCTTGTGTTTATTCAGAATTTTCTCTATCCGGTCCTCAACTTTGTGAATATAAAGCTTTACCTATCGCGATCTATTTCATTTGTGTTTTGCATGCAACGTAAAGATTTTCGAAAACCCGACCACTGCCTAACAACAGGAAAACAAGCAACATAATACATGAAACCATCAGCCGTAAAAGCTCCACATTTATTCTTGATCACCTTTATTAGATATGTACAAATATTAATAATCAGAATAATTGGAACCGATGTCTGATCTATAAAATATCTAATCGGTACGAATTCAGTTTTCGGAAAAAATACTTATATTGATTTTTTACCGAGGATTTTCTCTTTTTTATTTTACTCAAACATTGGTCTGAAGTAACATATTAAGTTTTTTAATTACTTAATTAGAGTATTTTTATAATTATCAAATGATTATTTGTTTACCAAAACAGAAATTGTCCCAGCTGCCATTCGTTTCATTTATAATTAATCTGTCAATTTGCAAAATGTTTGTGCTAATTTCGAGATGAGGTATTTCAATTACTAAATAGGTAGCACACTTGAGTGAGCTTTGGCCATCAATTAGGTCGATTGTTGTTATGTAGGGGGCTAGAAATTGGAGTGGTAATAAATTAATAATGCACGCATAAACACAAATACCGCAAGTCTACAATCAATATTCAAAATGTAACATCTATGAGGGTGAATCGTTTAATTCCTAAAATACGACTCTGTATAGACATAATTCTATTTGTAACAATTTTATAAATACAAAAAGAATTATGTAATTTATTTAAAGACAGTATTTTTTAAAATGCACAGCAAAAATTCATTAAAGCCGAAAAATTGTTATAGGAACGTGCAAAATTAGGCTAACTACGTAAAGATACATTTTTGACTCGAAAATTGTTTATTTGGACCAAATAGCAACACGCAGGAAACTTGCGAACATATTTTTCTTACTGAGCCACGACGTCTTCCTTCTTCCCACTCCTCTTCTATCGCCTATCTTTCTCTTCGTGTTTGTCTGTAGTAGGTCGCATCTATCATGCCTCGGTACGTATCCCAGATATTCGACTTTTCTTCTTTTCACTATGTGTATAATTTCTCTATCTTCCTATTCTATTTAAGACCTCCTGATTGGTACATTACTGTGTCCATGAGATTTTTAATAAACGCTGGAAGACCCACATTTCGAATGCTTCTATTCTTGCTCTTGTGGATTTCTTTATAGTCCATGCTTCTGAGCTTTCACTTTCTTCATTCACTCTGTGTAACAAGAATTGTATATCTTCTTGAGTTGATGCAACCATAATGGTGTCGTCGGCGTATTGAATATTATTTATTATTTCACCATTTACTTTCATTCCTTCCTCTCTCTGAGTATAAGTTGAACAGGGTTGGCGATAATATGCATCCCTGTCTCTCTCCTCGTTTTATTTATATTTCTTCTGTACTCTCTTTCTCAATTCTAACGGTTACTGTTCGGCTCTGGTACAAGTTCTTAATTATTTGTATATTCTTTCCATCTATTTCTTCCAGTATTTGAATAAGTTGTTCATGTCTTACTCTGTCAAACGCCTTCTTGTAGTCGATGAAACTTATAACGTCCTTCTGCATGTCTTTATATTTCTGTATTAAGACTTGTAACACAAATAAGTCTTTCCTTGTGCCTCTAAATCCAAATAGATTGCTACTTAGTGTTTCGTCACACTTTTTCTTTATTTTTTCATGAATGATTTTCAAGAACACTTTGAATGCGTGGCTCATAAGGATTATTGTGCGAAATTCCTTACACCTTTTAGCATTAGTTTTATTTGGGAAAGTTATGAAGGTAGATTTCAACCATTCTTTCAGTATTATCCCTGTGTCGTATATTTGGTTAAACATTTCCAGCAGAAAGTTCATATCTTCCTCTTCCAGAATTTTAAGGATTTCTATGTTCACCTGGTCAGGCCCTGGAGATTCCCTTCTTTTGCTTTCTTCAACGCTTTCTGAACTTCCTCTTTTAATATCGAGGGTCCTTCTTTTTCTAAATTATTGTCTTGTTTCTCTACTCTGTTATCTAAGAAGAGTTGTTCTATGTACTTTCTCTATACATTCTTCTTTTCGCTTATCTCGGTCACAATATTGTTCCCCTCGTCCATTAAAATGTTATGTTGTTTTCTTCTATTTATTCCTGTCGCCTTTTTTATTTTCTTATGAAAGTTAAAGGAATCGTGCTTTCTCTGTAACTCTTCGATTTCTTCGCATTTCTCGGCAAGCCACTTTTTCTTTGCATATCTAATTTCCTTCCTTATATCTCTATTAATTCTATCATATTTTTTGGTCCATCATTTCTAGTATTTTTCAGTCATCCATTTTTTATTTTTGTCTTGTTTTTCTACCCCTGATATTTCTCTTCCGATCTGATGTATTATTTCTTTCGTGTTTTTCCACTTATCCTCCACTGTTGGCATTATTCTGTGTTTGCTTTTCTTTGCTCAGTCTTTCAACTTTTCAGCTAGTTTGTGTATCTCTGGTGTCCTGAGTCTTTTTTATTGAATTCATTTTTCTTTTTAACCACTTTCATCGTGCATTTAAACTATACTACTACTGGATTGTGATCACATAGAACCTATCTATCAAATTTTGTACCTTTTCCAATATTTGGATAAATTGAAATATTAGTCCATGGTTTTCATTTATTTTTTACCCGTCATTTGTCTAATGGTTGGTACATGATCTCACTCAACATTTAAGTTAATCTCTATCGCCGCTGCCGATGCTTTTAATTCTCTTTTTAATTGAAATAATCTAGGTACATCCGTTGTTGTGGTCATTTCTGTAAGTAGTAAAAGAGTAAAGGACGGATATGTAGATACTGCATGTAGCCTAAGGACAAAAAAGTTGTCGTATACTTAACCTTAACCGTCTTCTCATAACAGCAAACACAACTGATAAAATATCTGATGTTTTGGTGAAATAACATGATAGGAATACTTAAATATGTAGAATTACCAATTTGGATATATGAAGACTTGAATACGAGATTTACATTTACATAAATTAACCAATAATACTTAAAAAACACTAGAATAAGTTTATCGTTGTTGTGTTTTAATATTCTTTGAAATTGGCTGTCAAATGTTCAGTGTGGAAATATTGCGACCATTGTTAGCGTTTGGAAACTAAAAAACAATTATGTTGCAAGAATTCCACATAAATAATCATTTCCGTGTTGAGATTAGTGTGGCAGATGATGAAAGTCAGTTTAGTGGTGAATAATACCATAATCATCAAAATTGGAAAGCATGATTAATAGGTAGCGCTACTCTTCTCCTATTTAAGTCTCTTGTTGTAATATAGATGTCGTTGCTGTAGAAAACACATATGAAAGTCATACATAAAACACGCAAACTTTACATGTCCCATAATGATTATTTTTTCTATTATTTGTTATTATTTAAATGATTTTTCCTAATATAATTTATCTTCAATTGAATGTTGTTTTGTACAACTTCTTTTTAATTTTTATTGTTTGTGGTGTTAGATGTGGAATTTATTTTCTTTAAAGTTGTTACTTCCGTGAGATAATTTAATATTGTATTTATTTATATCTCTGTATTTTACTATAAACTTTTTTGTTGTATTCTTGTTTTGTCAAATTACGCTTATAAGAGCGACTTGGGACGTTTAAAAATGATTGATGCTACAAAATAAAAGAATTGAGTACACAATTCATTAGAAGTATTGCACTTCTATGTCTATGTACTTTTGACATCGCTACGGCAATTTCCGTAAAATGAGTGACACCATTCGTTGGGTGTAGCTCGATACCACTTGTGGACAGTCAGCTAAAACTTGTTATTGGAAAGGAACTTACCGCACACTGTCTTTTTTTATTGATTGGCGCAAGATTCAGTACATATAGAGCGCGAAGCGGCACGGTATACTCGAAAGTCTGCAGGGTGCCAACAGTGTGGCGACTAGCACGTGGTCACACGTTGTCGTGGCGGCGTTGCTGAAAAGTCGACGGTCGCTTCAGTGACTCGCAGTATCGCTCATGCTCCCGATAATGCTCCTACAAGAAGACAGAATCTCCTCTTAGTCCCAAACGTCAATAGCCATTACTTTTGAAATAAACAGTTTCAGTTATGGCTTCTTGGGATAAGAACTCCATGGTACTGATTTTCTGAGATTTTTGGCGTCTCATACCAATCTCCTCAGATTCAGGCTGTGACATACTTCCAAAAACGCTTTTGCTGAAGAGTGAGTCTGTCATCTTCAAGTGCTAGTATGCAGAGGCGTTGGATAATGTGCTTTCTCAGCACAGTCCTTACTACTTTTGAACTCCGATATCCACCAAATCACAGTTTTGCCACTAATTTGCTGCCACATACGGCTACTAACCGGTAGTCGAGGCAAATTAGTAAAAAAAACACTAAAATATCTAAATTTTTTCTGAGTACACATATTAAGACGTTCTAGGGCGCATTCGATTCGGAAAAGCCCCAGAAAAAAATGTTACACCACATTTTTTCTTTGTAATGCGAAAGTGCATTTGTGCACGCAAAAAATACATTTATTTAACGTATTTTTTTGCAGACCCGAAAGAATATTTTATTGCACGCTTTATATTGGACAAAATAAGCTCAATTTCGTTAATCGGGGGTTTTTTGGGTCGCTGATTATGAATATGATGCTTAGAAAGTGTCGCGATGCACTTCGGGGGCATAATCCTGGGTCTGGTGGCGATTTCGGGAACCAGCTCAAAGTTGTCTGTTTTTCGAGATTAAACTGTCTCTATACAAGTTTGAAGGTCGCTAATAACGATTTTGATTCTCAAATTAAGCTCGTGTCCCAATTCGAGGTTCTTGATTATCCGACACCTCAACGGAAATTTGGAGCCCAATGACAAAGTAGTAGGTTTCAACGTCGCCTCAACTTGTTGCAAAATTGGCCAAAACTCACATGCGCTGAAACAGAATTTAATGTGAAAAAATCCAATTCAGTGTGGTAGTCGTCGGTAAGAATTTTGCATGTTTCCTGGAAAATTGCCGGAAAATGCTGAAAAATTAGGCCCTTGATTTTCAGTTTAAAATAAAGTTTCTTGCGGTTTCCAAAGGTTGTAAGGTTTTAAAATAAAAATCAGGCTTTTCAAGGTTCTTGAAGGTTTCAAGGTTCGGTGGCCACCTTGTCAACACAAAATGTTAGTTCCATTCCCACCGCTAGGTGTGCTTTCACAGCCTTGGAGTTTATTTCAAGTAAAACTTGCTTCATAGTTAGTACATGTTATATCTTACAAAATTTTCTGATTATCAAGAAGTAATCAACTCTTAGAGATCGAGAATAAAGCGAGAGAATATCTCCTGACCCCAGTTAAAGTCTTTAAAAGTCTAGTTGTTTCGTACATTCCTACACAACCTTTCTCTTCCTTGTGAATTACTTCTGAGTTTGGAGGAAATTGGGTACATAACCCTGTCTCCCAGATGAAGGTTTGTTAGTCATTCACATACGTTCTAACTAAGTTGGTGTCCGATATATCAAGAGCCGCTGCTGGTGTCTAGCTATTAACGGGTACTGAATTCTAGCGTATCACTTGACTATTAACTTTTGGTGCTGATAGTTATTGAGTTTTCTAATAGTAAGTCTGTTTTATTGCTAATATTCGGTTTTTTTTTTTTTTGTTCATTGAACACGATTCTGGCAGTATTTTTGAATTTTGCCGTGTGCATTTTGAGTTATGTCCGTTTTTTATGACAAAAAATTTGCTGTTTTTTTTTGGTAAAAAAACGATCTATGGCTTATTTTTCAAATTTAAACAAAATAATATAATTCTTTGAGTTTCTATCAATAATTCTACTTGTTTTTTTTTTTCTAGAAAATGGATGTATCATCATCACCATCACAAACAACTTTGATTTCTCAAAATTGCCCCAAGGCCCAAGATTCTGTCCCGCCAAGTGCATCGGGGCACTTTCTCAGCATCACATTAACGGCCGCAAAAAACTCTTATATAGGCAGTTTAAACTTAAAAAACAAACAAATTTGAAGTAATTTCCCAAAATCGCCCCAATCCTCAGGATTATGGTCCCCTTCAAGTGCATTGAGGCACTTCTAAACATCATATTCAACCCCAAAACCTTTATATAGACAATTTAAACTCGAAAAACAAACAACTTTGAGCTGGTTGCCCAAAATCCTCCCCAGCGCCAGCATTCTGTCTTACCAAGTGCACCGGCGCACTTTCTAAGCATCAAATTTGTGATCAGAAACCCCAAAAACTTTTGTAGAGACAGTTTAAACTCGAAAAACAAGCAAATTTGAGGTAATTCTCCAGAATCGCCCCCATCCCCAGGATTATTCTTCCCCTCAAGTACATTGGGGCACTTCTAAACATCATATTGGTTATCAGCGACCCCAAAAACTCTTATTCAGTTAGTTTAAACTCGGAAAACAATCAAATTTAAGGTGATTCCTCAAAATCGTCCCCACCCCTAGGATTGTGCTCCCCCAAGTGCATTGGGGGACTTCTAAACATCATAATCGTTAGCAGCGACCCCAAAAGCTCTTATTCAGACAGCTTAAACTCGAAAAACAAACAAATTTTATGTGTTTCCCCAAAATCGTCCTCGTCTCCAGGATTATATTTTCCCTCAAGTGCATTGGGTCACTTCTAAACATCATATTGGTTATCAGCGACTCCAAAAACTATTATTCAGACAGTTTAAACTCGGAAAACAAACAAATTTGAGGTGATTCCTCAAAATCGCTTCCACCCCCAGGATTGTTCTCCCCCAAGTGCATCGCGGCATTTTCTAATCATCATATTCCTGACCAGTAACCACAAAAGCCTCCGAGTAACAAGATTGAGCTTATTTTGGCCAATATTAATAAAATATTCTTTGGGTCTGCAAAAAATGCGACAAATGAATACATTTTTTGCATGCACTTATGTACTTTCGTATTATAACAAAAAATATGGTATAACATTTTTTAAGGCCTTTTCGAGTCGAATGCGCCCTGGAACGTCTCGATACGTGTACCTAGAAAAATTGGTGATTTTTACTAATTTGCTTCGACCTCTCGTGCGGATGTCCGAAGTAGTCACTCTTCTCCTTGAAATAAACTACGTTCCAGCTTTTATCTGCATTTCAGCAACGCCAAATAGCGGAATCACGTGACATTAAGCGTACGTTGCAGTCTGCAACACAACCGAAGTTTGCGAGAGGGGGTGTCCATAATTTTGAACGCCCTAAGCGTAACTAAATTACTCTTGTCGAAGTAATAGAACTCATGTTAATGTGCGTAGACTATGTTTATCTAAAGAACATTGTCATATGTGACTGTATGCATCATCTTTTTGAAGGCTGTCTAAATCAATTTACATCTTCAACTTTCAGATTCAACTTCATTATGAAAGATAAAATCGTGTGAGGTTTTTATATGTTGCGATGGCTTTAAATACAAGAGTTGAATCGATATGTCAGATCAACGAAAACATTTTAAAGGAACAGATCGAATGTTAGCATTTTCTGTTCTAATCTGAGGGTTTACTGTATAAGTAACTGCAAGTCAGTTATGCTAGAGAGTCAATTGATTGTTGGTCGTCAGACCTTATTAATAAGTTTACAAATGTTATCTTTGAAATGAGCTTAATTAAGTACTCTCATCGTGCCAGTTGTAAATATATCAATCATTATGTCGAATTGTGCAAAGGTACCTTTGCCGTATTTACCAACATTTTAGCCAACTTTTGGGTGGCTCTTTCTAATTTAATTTTAAAAAATAAAATGTCCTCATCGTTAGACCTGGCGTTGATCATTACAGAAGCCACGGACGGTGGTTTGGTTGTGGCTATGTTTGCTGTTTTGCAGTTCTTGAGCACTAAATGCGTTGAGCTCCTCAAGAACCACGGTGCGTCAAAGATGGGCCTTACGACCCGATTATGGGCAACTGGAGTTTGTTTATATGAGTTTTTGCGGCTCAAACCCAAAATGGGGGTCGCATACGTCATAATAGGACGAACGATTGTTTTATATATGATAAGCACTCCGATAGTGTAGGAGGGAGCCGAATACCGATCTTGCCATCTTTTTCCTGGTGACCTCACTGATACTACTCCAGGTTATCAACGAGAGCACCCACTTTGTCTTGGGCGGTGGCAGAATAGGGCGATTGGTTAAGACCTTGACCAGTCTCCAGAGTCATGATGTACAATAACTCGCTTCTCGTTTATTTGACGACCTATATCTTTAAATCCATCTTTATATAAATATGTATACAATAAACACAAATTCTTATAATTGTACACCGGTTGTTACTTAAGTTTCAGACGATATCGTAACCGTTATTAAATTTGTCACATATGAAGGTTTACTAACTAGCACAACTGTGTTTTTGTTTACGTAACTCGTATGAAGCTTCAACCGAACAATTATACCGATTTGATATTTCACTTTTGTTCACTGATATTTGATACTAAATGTTCTCCAAAGATTTCTTTGATTATTGTATAGATAAGACGTATGATTTATCAATAAAATGAATTACACTGGTTAACAAAAAAAAAAAATTATCACAGGAAAACTCATCAAATTTTAAATAACTAGGGCCATCAAGCAATAATATATTAAGGGAAAAAAATTGGCACATCAGGTATCCTTGTGATATCGAAACATATTTTTTTTGTGAAAATTAGAAAAATCAGCTACATTTAAAGAAATTATTGTTAAATTTACAATAAATAATTATCATTTTCGTGAATATTTAGCTTCTGGTAGGTCTCTTTTAAGTTTCCAACAATAATCTGCTAGCATCCCTGGATTCCATTTCCCTTGGTAGCGCTTCTCCATTACGGAAATGTCCTGATGAAACCTCTCACCTTGTTCATCACTTACAGCACCCAAATTTGCAGGAAAGAAATCCAGATGAGAGTCCAGCATGTGTATTTTTAAGTACATATTACACCCCAACATTTTATATGACATTAGAAGTTCATTTATTAAGTCTTTGTATCAGAAGAAAGTAAATTCCAGTCATTTAATCTAGACTCCAAAAGTTCAGCCTGTTTTTTTGATAGATTCAAATCACGTACTAAATCATTTAAATCACTTTGTGGCAATAAATGAGGCTCCTTTGAGGTTGACGGTTCATAATTTGAGTCACTTTTATGCTGACTGAGAACAAATTCCGCACTAGAATCAGAATCCTGGCTTTCTGGTTGTTTTGGAGGCTTTGGAACAGGCAGTTCAGCACCGTGTGGGATGGGTCTGACAGCCGACGATAAGTTTGCATACTGGATAATGTGTTTAGACTTGGGTGCAATGCATTTTGTTTGAGTTAAACAAAAATAGCAATCACTTATATGATCTTTTGGTTCTGTGCAAATCATTGGTATAGCAAATGGCAAATGTCTAGGTTCTTGTTTAGCCCAACCCAATAAAAGTTACACAACATATATGTGGAGCCCAGAATTTATCTTGATGCGACATAAGAAATCCAAAATAATCTAAATAACACTGTTCAATTAATAACGTGAAATTTCGACGCTGAGATGTAAAAGTTAATTCTCCACACACATAACAAAAACTGTCGGGGTTGTTAAAACACTTTCATGGCATATTTACGATATAACTATCATAAATAAAATGTAAGTTAGTTAAATACAGTAGTTATATGGTTAACGAAATGAGGTTATTCATACAAAAACGTGTATTGAGGTTGGAAATGAATATGCAACTGTCGCAAAGAAACTGGACGTGATTGGAACGAAACTATATTTTTGGTTTAATGCAGGTGTGCCAACATAAACAAAAATCGTTACTAGGTTCATGTGACATAAACAGTGTTTACACGTGTTATAGAATTGTAATTCTTATTCGAAGTCGATTCACACTAAAATTTATGTAAAATGATGAATTTGGGTTTTGAGACAAATGGAATTTAAAAAACTTTCAATTACAGCTCTACTGTTTCAGTTGCGTAGTATTTCGTAATTCTTTTAATGTTATAACTCTACCGTTTTGGTACTTAAGAAATGCAGGAATAAATAAATGTTGTTTCTCCAATAATAGGATCTACTTTTAAGAAAATAGTCACTAATTAAACAAATATGTTTCTCTTTATTTTTTATTTTTAAATACAGAGTATACGAAGAAAGTTTTGCGATACACCTTTAGTTTTCATATTTTTCTAAATATTTTATCTACTTCTAACTAGCGATAGGCTACATGCCTGTCGGATTTGCACATCTCCCTGGTAGTAACACTGTTGAGGATGAACATTTTGACCTCGGAGCGTCTCTGGAATCACCGAAGAGTCTTTTTTTCCAAAGCTCAACACTAAAACTGCTTGCAAAGTCGTAACAGAAAATTGTCTGGGACTTTGTTTTTGCCCAATATGACATTGCAAGCTCTTTTTACTGCCACTATTCGGGAGCAACTGACACTTAGAGATCGTTTCACCAACTGCAATGCAGGTTTGAACGCTTACGCCACATAAAAAATTCTAACACTATATATGACTTACAATTGTTTTCTTTCCACCAATCTTTTATCAAGAAGAAGTGAGTGCATGCTTCATTGGAGGTATTCCCCTTCAATGTCTGTGCACTCTTGTTACCGTCTCGATAAGCTGCTGCAAACCATCCTTTGGACAGCCGACTGAAGGTTGTCCTTGGAGGCCCCTTTTATTACCTCTAACAGAACATAGCTACTCTGCGCAAAATCCCTCTTATGAGAGAGCCTTTAGTTCATCAACAGAATACCTTCTTGACCCCAAAAGACAGTCGATATTTGTTTTAGAATAAGCAATTTCGACTATGGCTTTCAATGTACTGTTCTTCCACAGACTGACATTTCTTTTTCAGAATTTTGTATTACAACTATAATATGATTCGTCTGCTATGACCACATGCTCAAAGAATGTCTTCATGTTCCGCGGATGGACCTATTACAGCCGCCAGTGCATCAAAGGTATTTGGCCTCTTTGCCATTATCAAATCGGACACCCTTTGGACAATACACGCTGTTTTTAGTATTTCCAATATAATCCTTGTTAGCTTTGAACTCTGATCTAGAGAAGCACAGTTCTGGGGCTTGGTGTTACATTTTCACACATGCCTACTAACATCATATGAATTTTCAAAGCAGTCACTCCTCTACTCAAAAAAAAACACGTTGTCCATCGCTGCTCGTGGTTAATTGTCTGTTTGCAAGGTTCTCTGCTTTGTTCACAGCTGCATTCATAGCACTACCTTCACACACGCACTGGACCGGGATTTTAACGTGTGGCACGACCTAAGTTTCAAGAGGAACTGCCAATTATTTTTCAACATCCTAAATAAATTTAAAATATATCGAATCATTTTTGGACACCTTAAAAATTTCTAAATTTTCATTTCATTAATGAGTGATTTGTGTTAATCATTGTTCAGGTTTAAGCGGATTGTATCGTATTTTTAATTTCAAGCAAAGGAATTTAAATTAAAAGGCCAAGACACTCACCTTGGAAGCGAACGCTCTGCTGCAGGAATCGGCTCCCCGGGGCTGTAATTAGGGGGAATCGAGGAAGAGGGGAGAAGGGTGTGGTTGGAAAAAAGGACAAGTTACCTCAATCTTCGCTGCGGGGCCGATCGGAAGCGTCTTTCTTGATGTGGGTCCTTCAGGTGGTCGTGTCCGCGGTTTACAACAGGATTTTTCTATTTTTCCTCGCCGACTCAAATACAAAAAACGAGTTTTTCTATCGGCAAATATCGACTCCAGTATGCAATCGGCCAACAACGACTTCCGGGATGTGGAAACTCTTGCCACCAAACGGTTTCGTACACACGGACAAATTAAAGCCGGTCGAACGTTTCCAAAACTATCATGGCTACACCAAAAACGGCCGTAGCAGCTGAGCTTTTATAGCAGCGAAACCGCCGCGGATATCTCTACGCGTACAGAGGAAGCCACAAGACGGCCGATCCTATTTTAAAACCCAAATATTGGTGATGGGCCCGAACAACCATTATTAATGTTAACTAATTTATAGATTGACTTTACGTCAACTTGTTTATCTTTATTTACTTAACTATTCTATTCCATAATTTAAATGTATATTTTTATAATACTTTTTAATCATTTTAGTTTTTCCTCAATTACTCATCATCATTAATGTGTAGCATGTTTTTTTCTAGTTTTTCGTTGCTTTTTGGAAATTGCTTGTTGTTTTTAATTTTTTCAAATATTTTTGACGTTTTCTTTATTTAATAATGAAAAATTTTTGTTCTTTTTTCTGCTTTATTAATAGATAGTGGTCTTTAACTATTTGTTCTAAAATTATTTTTAATAATTCCTGGGTTATTAAATGATCTCAATTTTTAAGAAATTATCTAGGTTGCCCAAAAAGTTTTTGGGCTTTTTAATTATTATAACACACGGTTACATACAATTAACTTAATTCTCTTCATTAGATACGAGAGATTATTACCAAAATTTGGATAATTTTTCCATTCCTCGTTTGTACCAACTGACTATTTTACCACTAAAAATATCTACAACGCTACCTTCGGTGAAGTATAATAATCGTCAAGAGAATCGTCTGCAGAATGTGCTCGATGGGCGAAAATTTCCTTGACCAATGTCCTTACTATTGTTCCATCTTGTTGAAAGACCATTTTGTGGGAACCGAACATCCGAACCGCTTGTGTATTTAAGTGTGCGACAGTTCTCAATGCATAGTACCCGGTAAGCTGTTGCTTTAGATGAGGTTGCTTCGGAACGCCGAAGATTATCATAAAGTATTCAATTTTTATTATTGGTTTGTCTCTATGGCGACTGAGCAATGATTGGCAAATCTGTACTTGGTTTTTGCATAGCGGGAGTATCAAATCGTGTGGAACACTTAGGCCCTTTCTGAAACTCTTGCTCTTTTTCTTCAAATGAAGCACATTGAATACGGAAGTTTTAATCTTCCTTCAAACTTGCAAGTATTTATAGGATTCAATTTATCTTCAGGATCTTCCAGAACTTCGTTTGTTTTTGATGGCGAACCTGTCCTCATGAAATTTTCTTTAACACCTAGGCGGTACACTCTTTTAGAATGTTGTGCCCTAATGGTTGATTACCTTTTTTTAACGGGCAAATGGTGTTCTTTATTTACTATTTTGTTTCTGCTTTTCTGTTAATTATTTTATCTTATTTTTGTAGGGGGTGTTCAAAGAATGTTCTGTTTTTTAAAACACTTGGTCTTGCATGTTATTATACCTTTATTGTAACGATAAAAATAAAAAGCCGCCATCGGTGTCAGAATGAAAAACGTCTTAATGTAATACGCCCCAGTCGGTCATCAATTTTAATATTTAATGTCTGTCCCCGGCGGAGCGCGTCGAATTTGATGGGCGATCAAAGCAAACATACAGAAATGAAAATTGATTATCTGCCCGGCCTGCAAATGATGTGTGGCTGTTTGCATTCAGTTACACCTCATTATCGATCAAGAGCCGCTGCTGAAGTAATATTTTTTTCTTTTCCAGCGTCCCGTACAAGCCGCCGGCCCCGGCTCCCGTTAAGTATTCAGAAATAGTGGACAGCCCGCAGTCGCAGCCGATAGAACATATTGCGCCTGTTATACACAAGCACAAAGATAAGGAGTACGCGGAGTTGTGCAACGTCCCGCCACAATCCCACATGAAGCAGTACCAGGACCAGATGCCTCTGAAGCAGCCGTATATGGACGGGGCTAAGCAAGCGTACGGCGAGCCCTCGGTGCACCACCAATACATCTCAAAGGACTCGCAAATAAACCCGTTCTTGCAGAAACAGCCGCAAATGCACCAGTACATGCAGAAAGAGCCATACCAACAGTACCTACCCAAGTACAGCATGCAGGGCCAGTACCCTCAGCCTTACCCTTCCGAGACCAACAACTTTCTTGCTCATCTAAACAAGATCAGTCCGCGCATGGCCCAATCCATTATCAACGACACGCACTTGCGCGACCCGCAGATTTCAATGTACCACTCATTGGACCAGGGTAGGTCCTTCTCGCAACCCCAACGAATGTACCACGCACCGACTATGCATTCCAGTCCCACTCACGCCCCCAGGAACATGCCGCAGCCGTACAATTACGCGCAGCCTTATAACTACAACGTCAAATCCAACCTTCAACCGGGCGACCCTTACAACAGAATGCACCAATACCAACACAACATTCCAAAGTACCCCCCTTTAGAGCAATCCATTCCGAACATTTCGCCTCAACGTGTTTACAGTGAAGGCATGCACGTGAATTATGCCCCTATGCCGCCTAAAATTTCGCCCAACTATCCTCATTGCAACCAACTTGAGTATGCCCAGCACTACCAGCACCGCAGGTCGCAAATTCCTCAAGAGTATTACTCTCCTTCCGGCTACAAACCGACTTACATTCAAAATCATTCGGTATCTCCAGAAACGGATGGCACTGAGATGGCGAGAACACGCAAGTCTAGTCTTAAGCAATATCTTGAAACGTGGGTAGAAGAAGATATATCTACCAATCTTCCAGACATCGTGGTATCTAACAATCTGACTGACGTTGAGAATATGGAGAACTTGAAAGGCGCAGTGTGCGTCAAAGGCAGCGATACCCAAGATCAACAGCCACTTTATGTTCTAGATACGACTGAAATACCAAATGAAAACCTACCCCATTTCCTGCACTTGCAGCAGGTAGAGAAGCTACCCGACAATATTCGTGGCTATTATCACTCGGCAAACGCGATTGCGTCAGGTGCTAGAAGAATTATCATCGAAAATGGCGGTTCAGGCAACACCCCAGAAACTGTCCCGACAGCTAAAGAACCAGCGTTTACTACTAGTGAGGGCATTGTCGAGGGCCAAAGAAAAGTTTTTGCACCCGAAGTTAGTCCAAAAAAAATCGAAAAAGTTCTGGAGAATCAATTACCGACCCTAGAGAATAAAATTGTAGAAATACATATCATTGAAGATTCTCCTGTGATTCCTGCAAACGACAACTCTTCCGTCCACAAAAGACCCGCTTGTCCAACAGGCGACACCGTAATCGTCCAGTCTGGTGCGTGCCAGTCGGAACGGCTGCTAAAAACGGTGGCGGGGAATGAAAATGTGGAAGATATAAAGTGTGAAAATCAGCAAGCTGATATAAACGAAGATGAGCCCAAAAACATGCCGGTCATCGATGAAGCAGCTGAGCATAATAATCGTGAGACCTCCGCCGAAACTCAGTCACATAAGGCTGCGGGGGAATTGAATTCCAGACGGTCCAGCGTATGCAGCATCTACCAAGAAATGGAGCATATTCACAGGCAATCTATCGAGAGCTTCGAGTCTTGCAAAGTTGCCAAATCCAAAGAGTCCCATTGTCTGCAAAGTAATATAAACGAAAAAAATGAAGGAAATGGTCAAAATAAAGATGGACTGAAAACTGATGAAAGTACTTTGCATTCCTACGTAGAAGAATTAAATACCAAAGAGAAACATTCCGAATCTGAACCTGCACTTTCAAATCTGGAAGATGAAAAAAGCAAAATTAAATTGCCAAAGATTGAAAATTTAAGTTTTAATATAGCAATTAAGGAAGACAACAAAAATATAAATTTTACAAAAAAAGAAACTTTGCATGAAGAATGTAAAGCATTTAAGGAACAAATATGTGATGATAACAGTAGCGTTACTGCTACCGAATTTCCTGTTAACAAAGAAACTGCAGAAGATGCCGCAGAATGTGTAATTGTTCAAAAAATAAGTGAAGATGTAGGCAATGATGTTAAAAAAGAAGATATTCAAAGCACTGCAAGTGAAGCCAATCAAGATCACCTCCAGCAATCGGCCTCTGTAGATTTATCAGAAGAAAGTGACGCATCGGACACGTCGTCGTGCTCTTCTGCAACTACGGACGATGAGGATCCAGCAGCTAACTATTTGGAAGATCAGATTGCGGTAGCCGCGCTAAATTCTATAGAAAATATGGAAGAAGAGTTTAATGTTTCCACTATGGAAACTTTTGATCCTTCTGATACTGAAGTGGGTCACGCGGAACCATTCGAAAGTCAAAAAGAAAATGCTATTTTTATTGCGGACTCGCAGCCCGAAAATTTCTTGGACGAGGAAACTACTGATTCTTATATGCAAACATCGAAACCGTTAAATTTGTCCATGGATAGGAGATTTGAAGACGGCAAAGTTGCCGCTTTGAGTTTTGACGCCCACGATCCACTAAATGATGAAGAAGGAAAAACCTGCATCAAATTTGAATCACAGCAAAATGGCCAAGACGCTGAAAAAGAGACCTTACCAAATAACCCCTCACCACCATTAGAGAGCAAGCATAGAAGCGTTTTAACAGTCGTACCGTCACAAGAAGCATTTAAAGAAAGCGAATGCCACACACCTTCGGCGACTAATAGTGAGATACAACAGGAGGAAAAAATAGAAATAGGGAAATTGGATGATGCTTCAGAGTCTAACTGCCTAGAGGAAAACCAAAATGTTATTGCAACTGAACAGAATATAAAGCCGAAGCAGATATCCTACGATGAAGAAAACTCAAAATCTCCACCTAATCTGGAAATAGAGCCCAAATGTTTGCAAACATCTTTTGAAGCTAATGGAAATGATCCGCCCAGCGATAAAACTTTGGCGGCATTTGAAGCAGTCATGCCGACATTAGAGCCTATGATAGTTGAAAAGGAACTAAATATTTCTACAACAGAACAAGAACAATTGTTAAATACATCAGTTATAGAAAACAACGCAAATGCTTCTCAAGATTTATCAGTTGCTGCTATTGAAGTTTTGGTAACCGAAGATAAAAGTGACATCAGCAAAGATGATCCTCAAAAATCAGTTGCTGATGCTAGTGAAGTAGAAATATCGAATGCGCAAAAAAGTGATCTGCAGGATATGAAAAGCTGTAAAGATATTGATTCTTTGTTAAATGTTGATGTAGCTGAAGTCACGAAAAGTGAAGAGACTACCGTCACCCTTGCGGAAGAATTAATTGAAGCGCCGGAAAATGGCGAATGCGCCGTTGTTGACGAAGCACCATCAGCAGTCGTTTATCAAATAAACGACAACAACGTAATGCTGCAGATCGCGGACGAGCTGCTGGAAATTAACATCACCGCCCAGAATGGGCGCAAAATCATCATGGTGAAGACCTTCTCAGACGCTATCATCACAAATACTTCAGAAAACGGCGAGGTCCAAACTCTTGAAAGTCCAACCCCGCCGTGCGATTTGCCGGTGAAATCTAAAGAAGAAGAACAAGATAACGCGAAAGCAGAACTTCCGACAGATGCAGAACCGGTGGTAAATTTTTGCCCAGAAGCCGATATTGCGCTGACCGACGACGTGTGCGTATACAATGAGGAAATCGTGTCCAGCTCGACTGAAATCGAAACCGTGCCAAAAGCTGCGCCAAGTCAGGATGTGGTAAATAAGGCGGAGCCTACTGTTGGCGAAATCGAGAAAGAAAATGATGATAACAACAACAAAACTGAAACGCCAGAGAAGTGTATAAAACCTGAGCAACCTCTTCCACTCCCAGAGAACGAGCCGCCACCAAAGTGCCTTACACTGATAAAAACAGAAAACCTAAAAGCTTCCGGGGAACTCGCCCGAAAAAGCCCTAAAACCAAAGCTGCTTTAAAATTCGTAGAGCCCGCGGGTGTTTTAGACATAAAAGAGCCTAGAGTGCCTTCTTCGAATACAACAAATCAAAAGGGTAAGACTGACAACGCTCCATTAGACCAAAACTCTACTAAGCCGATGAAAAAGCGAAGGCAAAGCGTTCTAAAGGAAGACGCTTGCGTTTTACCGGGTTGTAAGAAACAAAAAGTACCTGACTGCGAAAATACAGAGAAGGGGGAGTCTTGCAAAACTAAAAACAAATACAAAACTAAAAATTCTACCAATCTGGATGTTAATAAGGTAAAGCAGGAAAAGAGTACCGAGGAAAAACAGAAAAGACAGTCTAAGCCTTTGAAAGAGCATAAAAATACATCTGTACGTTCGAAGCATAAAACGAAAAACAATCCTTTAGAAGAGGATAAAATTCAAAAACCGTTTAAATTGCAATCGCCGGAAAAGAAAAAAACTAAGGTTGTTAGATTTTGTATTGAAAATGATAGTAGTGATGAAAGAAAAAGTCAAAAATTAGAAGAAGTTCACAGTGAAGAAGTTAAGGAAGAAAAACCTAACGAAAAATTGAATGGCACAAACATTCTGCCAGAAAAGCATATTAGCGTGCAGGAAAACAGCATCACGTCTTCTACATCGCAAGATAATGAGGCGCAGCTAAAGGAACACAACAGCACTGTGATACAACAAATTACGAATGACTGGGATGACGAACCAGAAAATGGGAAAGTCGCTGAGAGTTCTATAAAGCGACGGCTGAGTTTACAAGAGTACAACAGTAGAAAGCGTGGTAATTCGACTACTGAACCCGAGGCTAACCTGCCTAGTCTCACCGATAATCTATTCAGCAGTGACAAAATCATCAAAACTATCCACAGAAGAGACGCGTCTCCAAATTCGCCAACTTTAAACGTCAATTTCTCTAACAAAACCTACTCTAGGAACTCCAGCGTTTTCCCTGGTAAGTCAAGCTCGAGTCATCATGCAACGATTGCGAAAGCGGAAGAACCTCTTTCGAGCAGCATCGAACTGCATTTGCCCAAATTTAATCGGACGTTCAGGCCGGCGTTCAGTCCGGAATATTTGCGGAATGCACTGCCTAACGACTTGCAGACGGTGACGGCGTACACCACGTCGTTAATCAAGGAAAATCAGCACGTGATGCAGCGCTTCCTGGAGCAGAAGAGCCTGACGCCCGAAGAGCTAGAGGTCGTGAAGAACATAATCCACTACAAGCGCCTGATGCACCACCTCGCGGCCATGAAAGCCAACCACCAAATTCCGGCGGCGCCGGTTCACGAAAGCCGCCTGGAGCCTTGCTCCAAGTTGGGCCCCGGCTTGGCGGGGAAGCTGAAGCCGCCCGAGAAGCGGAAAAAGAAGCGCTTCCGCTTCCTGTACTCCGACGACGAGGCGGAGCCGTGCAGCTTGTCCAGCCAGGCCCCCGCGAAGACGGCCGACGGCGCGCGACTCGACAGGGGCTGCGTCTTCAGTAAGAAGCCTCGGTTGGACAATACACACAAACTGGCAATTGACTATTCAGTACACCAAAGTAATTCGCAGGGTCAGCTGACGCTGGTTTTCAAGCGCAACTTTAGAAGCGATCCGGCGATGCAGCCTTTCGTCAGGCTGGAGAGGCTGCCCAGCCTCGACTTTCTCGCGAAGAAGAGGCCGCACTAGCGGCCGCGCTAGGGACCAAAGCTACTGGTAAGTTTTGCGGGTGTTTGGGGCTCGTTTAGTTCAGCCGAGCCTCGAGCGTGTGGGACGCTTTCCAAAGCGGCAGCAGAGCGCACCGGCACAATAACGGCGACAATTTTTGGGGGAGGGGTGCAGTCGTTAATTTATTCACTGGGTAGGATATTGTAGCTTAGTTCAGCAGGGTTTTCTTTAGTTTTACAGTCATTATTAAGAGTTTGTTTTACCCAATTAACCGTTAAGTTTGTATAAAAGTACCATTGTTGCAACACAACATGAAAAAGCAATTTTTGATTTCGCTTATGGAATTGCCATTTTTGAACCCTGATTTTTTGAAGACTGATTACGTTACCTTAGATTGTATCTAGAAACAGATTTGTTGCCTCGTTTGGTCACGTTTCTTATCTCGGGGAAAATGTTGATTATTATATTTTGATTGGCAAGATTTCCAATCGGCAGTATCATGAATTTTTAAAGTTACTGGTAAAATTAAAAATTGAATTTTTGAAATATCAAGTTTTAAGTATTAACCAGTCGAAATGGTACAAAGAAGGATAAGTAAAGTAAAACAATATATAGGTAGATTTAAAAATATTTTGTCTGGAAATCTAATCGATATTTTCTTCTCTTTTTCTGTCTTATTTATCCGGACCTTAAAAAGTTTTAATGAAGCCCAGAAATTGTTTAGCATATTTATTGGGGTGGGAGCTTTTTGTCGTTTTAAGTATGAACCAACAGATGACAAAACATTAAAGCTCATTGTAGTTTATTTTTCGGTTTTAATGATTTTGTGAATGAAACAAAACAGGGCTTTTTGATCTTGGTTTGTGAATTATTTTTTTGGTAAAAAGCTATTAAATTATATAAAAAACAGAAAATACAAAACGTTATTTTGGAAAGCTTACGACGCCCCTAAAGTCTGCGGTTAGCGTGAGATCTTTAGTGAGACTTATAACCTGAAGTCTGTCTCATTTAACACCACACGAAACTTCATTATCATGTTAAGTCAAAATCAATAGTTTTTTCAAAACATTACAGATAGTTATATTCATTCTCTCGCAAGAAGCTTTCTTTTTGAACTTTAAATGTAAAGTACAAATTGTAGCACTTGCATTTTTTCAAAGAAAGAAACGTTATAACTTCTTCTACAAATTGAAGTCCCAATTTATGATATAAAAACTTACTATCGTACAATTGAATAGAAAACAGAGCTTTAGGGCTTCCAGCTTTTTGAAACTCGTATCTGTTCAGTAAGCATTCGAAATCTGCAACTCCTAGTAAAAATTCGATTCATTATCTTTTCGAGTTCAAATTTTAAATATTTTCATTTGGCGACAAACCAAAATTGCAGTCGATTTTAAGAGCTTTATTGAAACAGAAAAGCTCCGAGCTCGGCTTCCGCAGCTGTCTAGGAAAAGCATTTTTGAAATAAGAATTGGCCGAATTGCAAATTTGGGAGGTCTCAAAATTAAAATAACGACAATTTTCCATGGATTACAGTTAAGATCATTTTTGTTATCTAGTTGGAGCTTTCCGTGTCATTTTATGGCAAATAAAAAGCGAAGTTGGCTTAGTAGGTAGAAATTTCCTAGTAAAAAGTATAGAAGTTTAACGCTCATTCAATTTAGTGATGTTTGCATTAATGCACCCCAAACTCATAATCCACTCACATAAAACAAAGTTTAGATTTTTGGAACTCAAAGCTCATCAAAAACTGCACTTGTGTACTTTTTTAGGACAAAATCTCAACTTTCGTTTTCGCTTACGAAGCTGAAGCTCCTAATATTAATTTCGCTCATTATTACGAATTTTTATATTCAAATTGGGAGCTTTACATCATATTCTTCTATCGTAATTGGAGCTTTGCGTTCCCATTTTGAGTTAAATAATTTTTCTTGCTAAATTTCCGCTGCTGGCTTTTTAATTCTTATAACTTAATGGTAAAAAATTATCAGTAGATAAAAAGCAGAGCTTTACGATATTGATTGAAGTATTCCGTCGATTAAGCATCGATTTACAATAAATTGTTCCCATCAAAACCGCTGCTATTTTTAACTGCAAACAATATATTCTAAAATTGTGTAAATAAATATAAAAACCCCAAAAATGCAATTATGGCGCTTAAAGCTCTCTGACAACATTCCTAATTTTCAAATTGAAGCGCCGTTTAAAATTGAATGTCTTACAGTTCAGTAAAAAGCGTTTGGATGTTTTATCTGCTAGAGCTTCCTTCTATGGTTGTTTTTTTTTAAATCTAGACGGAAAGATTCAAACCTGTTGTTGCCAATGAAGTTCAAATCATTGTTTTCCATTGTTTTGTTCGACCACGATTATTATTAAAAGCTTTACATATTGATTAGTAGTAGTATTTACGATTTTTAAAATATTTTTTGGTATTTTCCTTTAAGCGAAATTAATAATATCCAACAGAGTTTGTTACTTGATTTATTCTTAATATTCGTTTTTCAAAATGACGTTTATTTTTCGTTGTAAATTTGCTCCTTGCATTTGATCTTAAAAATTGCCAAAAGCCCCAAATACCTAATTGAGCTTTTCATTTGTTGCCGAATGACAAAAAATTTTGCCTAAAATTCAATGCCAAAGGATGTCGAAAATTAAAGAAATTATATACACTTGCCTTTAGATTTCTAAGTGATATCGTGTGAAACAAGTATTCTAAATTAATCAATGTAAAAGCTCTGCTTGCAAAAGGAAAAATATGAAACAGACTTGAAGCAGATTTGATCGGTTACTGACGGTTATATTTTTTGCAAAATTAGTGTTTTGCGTGCGTTTTTCAAAACCTTCAAAACAGCAATCACGAAACAAGTTGAAATTGTTGGTGTTCCGTTGTTTTGAAAATTGTGAAACCAATGTACAAAAGATCTAACTCCAGATCAAGAGCTTTTTCGGTGGGTCCAAAAATGTGCCATACTTTTCAAATTCCAAATATTGAAGACGACGCATTTCTGCTGTTAGTCGTCTTTTTTATTCCAATTTGTAATACTATTCGTTGGTTCTAACTAAATGCTCATTTTCAAAATTTCGAAATTTAATATTCCTTGGAAGGTTCTCAGGCCCTTGTCACTACTGTCGCTATTTTGCTTTTGCATTTTCAATCACTAAGCAGACAATGAAATTCAAAAATCTAAGAATTCGGGTGAAAAATTTCAAAAATAATTTTCCGGTTGCCCTTATTAAATATCCTTAAGTTTCTAATTTTTTATGCTTGTGTTTTAGCAAACTTTGAAATTTTTAAGAGTTGATCCGAACGTGTTGCATATTGTCATTAAATGACCGATCTCATTAGGCAGTCATACTGGATATCCGTGGGACCAAATTTCGAAACAGTCGGAAACGTTAAAAGATAAATTGAAGCTACAAAATTCCTCAAAATGCTTTTAAGTTAGTGTATGTAGTATAAAAGATTGTACAGGGTGCAGCTGCCGTTATTGTGCTGGGGGCAGTTGTGTACATAGGAGCTACCATATATTTTTGTAAAGTTTTGTTTTAACGGTCTAGCAGATTTTATGCGCTATAAATAGTCAGTGGTCTATATATTGTTAAGTTTTTATTAATTTTATAAGCTGTTGCGCGTGGCATTAGATTTATGTATGAAGGGAGGCAATTCTCATTTTGTGCAATGTTCCTATAAGATATTGTAGGGTAATGGAAGTAGCGACGTTGCTGGTTACTGTGTAGTTTATATTATGCGATAGTTTATCATCAGTTTACGTATATGTGTTGCTAGTACAATTATGATTATGTACATATTGTTGTCTATTGTGTTTATTAATAGCGCTGGTATCAGCCGTTAGAGCACGTTCAACATAGACTTATTTGCTCACGCCTAAGTTTATCTGCCACAAGTCGCAGGAGATAAGTACAAACTTGTTGAGCCAGTACGTTTCAGTTTATTTAGAGTTATAAGCACGTTGGACTTGAAGTAGTTTACGCAAAGGGCTCGACGCGCGCGCCCGCGCGCCGGCCGGCTATTTTTGGGTGTATTTACGTGGATTTGCCACAAATTACCGGGTGTGTAAGGCGGCGCACTCGCGCGCTTACGTGTCGAAGTTCGTGTCGCAGCTCATCTCCAGTATTACCGAACCAACCTCGTGGCCTTCTGCGCTCGCGCGGACCTGCATTCGAAATCAAAGCTATTTTGGGTAATCTTAGCACTATTTGGGGTTTTATACGGGGGTATTAGCGAACCGAGTGATCGTAACTTAAAGCGTGAACTCCAGGTTGTCCTTTGGCTTTAACTACGACGTTGGTAGGTCAGTCTTAGCGATATGAACGGACCTAATCTGTGGCTTCGGGTGGCGACCAAGCCGACTTCCGCCGGCCTTGGCTCCCAGTTGCGCCACCTTTAAGTGAATTCTTACTGTACCACGGGCCTCGGCCTGCGTCTTGCCTTTATCACTGGATTGATATGACCAATAGATTTGCAGTGTTGCAGCCGGGGCCTCCTATAGTTACCACGTACTGTCTAGTAGTTAGCAATTAAGTACCCGTAATTGATTGTAAGTTACGTTTTTACATATGAGTGCCTTGACACATCTTTGACTGTTATACATTAGCAATGGTTAGCACGTGTGTTAATAAACACTGGAAAACCTACAGTTGTTTTTTTGTTTGTCAGAAAATAATTATACTGGTTTTGAACCTTTGGAGTATTACTCAGTTCAGGTAAGTCTTGCCTTCAACTAGTACTTAATTTTTGCTAGTTAATTTTAATTCTAGTTTGCTCTTTTGGCTTAGCATTACATTTTTTGCGTTTTACTTGGCATTAACCATGAATTCTAATTCAAAATTTCGAATTCCTACCCGTTGTTTTTACTAAAATTCCTTGCTCTTGACAATTGAAGTTAGGATTAGTACTCAGAAAAGTCTTAATATGCGTAGCTCAATTAAGGTGAAGTTGGGTGCTCTACAAAATGATTCAAGATTGATACGACGTATTTTACAATGAAGACCTCATTTAGATAAAGGTAGTGTTGGTTGGCTTGGCAGCATCAGCTCGCACAAGAAAAGAGTCATGGAAAAATATAGAGGAGGTCTGTGTTAAAAAATGAATTATTTAGGGCTACTACAAAGGAAGTCTATGAATTTGTCTCGGTTTGAATATAATTTAGGTGGTAATCTCTCGATGTTTCCATTTATTTTCCAGCCCCCCAAAAATGTAGTAACTTCCTAACTTTCTCTTATCCCATTTACCTCGCGCTATTGGTGTATTCACCCATTTTCCATATTTTCTTTTGTCTAGCTAAGATTCTCAGTTGTTGCGAGCTTTTTCGTTTCTTCTAACGATGTTTTTGATACCCTCCGCCCATCCTATTCTAAGTTTTCTTCTTAGTCTTTGACTTCCACTTCTTATTTTAAATACTTTCTTCGAATATATTTGTACGGATCATGTGGCTATACCATTGTAGTTATTTTCTTTCTGGGATTTGCACTATAAGGTCTTATATAACAAATACAATTAAAGTTTTGCGCATTTAGTACATATGCATGACTGAATTGTCTTCCCTTACCTTCGATCGGTGCATATTTAAATTAATATATCATACCCACCATAGCCATGTTGGAACATTGTCCATTAAGTTTATAACGCAGACCAAGATGTGCTTATTTTTTACCAGTAAAACATAAAAATGGCAAACCAATGTACTCAAGGAATATTTTCGATACTGCTTTCTGTCCATAAACTTAGAAAATGATTTGTGCGACCTTAGGGAAGGACGTTGTTTTCTACAGTACCTACAAGAAGTAGTTCTAATGATTTAAGAGTGGAAATTCTGACCTGATTATGCTGAACTTATGAACAGCCAAAGAAAGTTGAAGATGGGGAACTAAACAACTTTAGGGAAGAGGATTGCTATCGCTCACAATAACACGTCAAGCCTTTTCTAAACGTTTAATAAGCCAGGGAGAAATTAAACTCACAGCTGTCACTTTTCGCTGCAAAACTATGGAGATTGAATTTTGTATCTTCAGTAAAATTGAATGAAAATTAAGTCTCTTAGTCGAAAATTTTGTGTGGATGTGGCATTTTTATTTAAAACAATATTTGCGTCGTCAAACGGCTGTTGTATAATGCTTTAGTGTTGTGTATTTGTATTTTGTTCTTTATATTTCACTATTAGAGCCGGCGGTCGGTATGTACGCTAGCCACGTTATTACCCTTGTGTACCGTAGGCTCTAGATTATAGCAGACCTATCCTGTTACGACTCCAAAGAGCCCTCTTAACATATTACGGTGAACTACTATTATTATTATTAGAGCTGTAGTGGTCTAGTGGATAAGTCGTCAGACTACAAAACCTAGAGATGCGGGTTCAAATCTCGCTCTCGCCAATTTGATCACTGGCATTTTTAAGGCCCAGCTCGACTCGGGCAATAAATGAGTACCTGGATGTCAAACTTTGGGGTAAAATGATAGGCAATCGATACGTAGCGCTAGCCACGTTGCTACCCTTGTGTACCTTAGGCTCTATATTGTAGCAGACCTTATCCTGTTACGATTCCAAAGGGCCTTCGCCTTCATGACCTATTATGGGAAACTATTATATTATATTTCACTGTTTTAAATTTTTTTCTCTATTTAAAAGTTACCTTGAACTAAGATATAAAAGTGGTTTCAGAAAATCATCTTAAAGCTGTGTGAATTGTGTTATAAAATTTCACATTTATAACAGTTCTAAACAAAATTAGTCAAATCATTTATATTACTTATTACAGTCCTAGATTCTGAAACGCATCCGAATATTTAATGTTTCAGTCCGAAGTTATAGCAAACTGCTTAATGTTTGTTCCTAGAGGACACAAATTGCACAAAACACACTTCTGACAAGGATTGGGGCTACAGAAAGTTACTCCTGTGCAGCGAATTCAAAAATCTGCTCGTGTATTGATTGTCAACTTAGACATCTACTTTAGATGGCATGATATTCTTCAGGCATACATAGGTAAACCCAATTTGACAATTAATATACGAGGTTTGTTTTGAAAATGCTGAGTCAATATTAATAAATATAACGAAATCAGTTTGGGTGACCGCAGTGTAACCTGGCAGCCGATAAGAGTGGGCGATCATGCACATGCGTGCATGAAGATGGGAGTTGGTGAGTGAGCTCGCGTGGTCATAGCATTCGCATTAACTGAGCGACTAGACCAGCAAATCTGCATCAAAATTTGTGCAAGGCTAAAATATTTGCCCGCAGAAACTTCCATTGAAAGTGATTCACGTTGTGAAACATCAGCAGCGAGCAGAACTAGAAGTTAAACTGTGGATTCAAAAATTAAAACGTGCAATTTTCGATTTGCGGCTACTGTTACTAAAGCAGAGGAAATATTGGTCTGCAATTGCTAATGGCTTGCTTCAGATTGCTAACATTGAACCAGAAGTCCTCAAAAAGGTTATGACCAGAGATGAAACGTGGGTATGATCCCAAAAGAAAAACTGAATCTTCGTAACAGAAGTTTCCTAATTTACTACGTTTGAAGAAGGTTCATAAAAAAGACAGCACATGTGTGACTCGGTAAATAAAGCATTTATAGGCCCAATTCTCCGCTTGAACGAGGTGACCTAAGGTCAAGTTTATAAATTTAAAATATTCGGTGCTTATCTACATTTATTGATATGTTTAACATCAACTTGAATTAAGCGACGGATTGAAACGGAACATGATGTTCCCCATCCGAACAGCTAATTTATACGCCAATTATCGTTATGTAACTAATGGAACCGGTAATAAACAACCAATTCAGTACCAACAACAAGAAATACCATTTGATGGTCAGCAGAACTTTCAGCCTCAATGTCTATTCTCTAATTAAACATTTACTCAACGTGTTTTAAATGCCAACATATCAGTCCTTAATAATTATATATTAAATTAAGTTTTTCCACGCCAGCTTATGAACAAATATCTACCGAACAAATTGATTTAGAAGAAACAAATAATGGTCACCCCCAGGAAAACCATCAAAAAAGGGAAATACACTGGGGGCCTGAAGATAAATCCTGCTAAGACTAAAATCATGAGCCAATACACTATGCAAATTACCGATCAACCTCAAACGTAAAGTTCACGATACTTGTATCCTACCAGTGACTACATACGGTATGGAAACGATGGCTCTTACAAAACGGAATGCAAATAGATTGAGAGTACTGCAGAGAGCTATGGGGCGTGCTATGCTGGGGATATCATTAAGAGATAAAATCCGAAATGAAGAAATCCGACGAAGAACCAAAATAACTGACGTCATAGAACGCATAGCAAGCCTCAAATGGAGATGGGTCGAACATATCGCGAGACAGGTGGATGAGAGATGGACAACGAAATCACTATTATGGCGCCCCAGTGAAACTAAGCGAAAAAAGGTCGACCTCAGAAACGATGGGTGGATGACATTCGGAAGATAGCTGGTAGGAACTGGACAAAACAAACCAGTGACCGACACAGATGGAGAGAAATGGGTGAGGCCTACATTCAGGAGTGGATGGCAGAAGGCTGAAGAAGAAGAAGAAGACACTGGGAAACAACACAGTTATACTTAACTTATTTAAACCAGAAATATACATAAAAATTATTAGATTCTTAAAAGATGAAAAAGTAATTCATCATACTTACCAATCTAAGGAGGGACGGTCCTACAAAGTAGTCATCGGACATAAATACCATTCAATACCTACCGATGATTTTAAGCACGAGTTAGAAAACGCGTCACATCAAATATGGAATATTATGAATATGTGAAATACGCTAAAAAAAGATCGTCTACCTCCCTTTTACAGCGATTTAGAACCCAATAAAAACAACAAGAGAATATTGAAACAGTAGAATAAAGATCGGGATTATTCAATCCACCAGATGCGAGAACTATGAATACATCAGAAGTTACAGTACTAAGCAATATGTGTGCATTAAATGTGGTAAACGACACATTAAAATCCAAGAAGTACACCAGCAAAGTGAGCCTTATGTGAGGGGAGCCATCCAGCAAATTACAGGGGTTGCTCTGTTTATGTGTGTTAATAAACACAAGAAATAAATCTCTTGACAGACCAGTCCAAAGTTCAAATCCAGTACAAATGTCAAATTCAATCCCTACCTCAACAAGTTACCAAATCGCACGTGTCAGCAGTCTGAAGCCGTATAAACAGATATCATTATGAACAATAATACTCAGGAACACTAATGTAGAAGAAGAGTTGACATCCTTTCTAAATTAGTTTAAAAATACCAGAATAACATCATGTTAAACTTACTGTCAACGTTGATTATTTAAATACCATTATAATGACCACCATATTACGTATCGCCACTTAAAACGCAAACAGACTTGTAAACCATAAATAAAATTGATATAATATTAATCTCAGAAGGACAATTCACAGGCAGAACTATATTTTCAGTTCCAAATTATTCCATATATAGTATAAGTCGATTCTAGTTCTAACCTCCCTATCTCATCATCAGATAAGTCTATTTCAAACCAAAGAAATCTAGACCACAAACATAAATAAATACATTTTCTTGGTCTTTTATAATTATGGCTGTTTACTGACTTAGACACACAATATCTACTGATACCTACAACGCATTCTTCTGTACGTCGGATGGCAGAATGTGGTTGGTCCCGACTGGAATGCTAAGCCTAGTGGTGAAGCCGTAGAGAACCATGTTAAATCTATCCAAGATGCGACATGGGAAGCTACACTAAATGGCATACAAATTTACATAAAGGAATTAATTTTTAAAAGAGGAAGAGGTAGAGGTAAACTGCGAAAATCTCGGAACACTACCGATTGACTTAATTATAGCAGATCAACTCGAAGACTTCCTATAGTTTTGAATTGCCAAAATTCTACTTTTAGCTACAAGGTGGCGCGCGGCAGACGCATGGATTTGAAAAGATCATTGCTCCCTTCCTAACGGCCCTAGAAGGTTGAAAGTGGGGTGATTCGAAAAAGGGGTAGGGAAGTTTATGTTTCACGCGGTTTCAGTCGCTACAATGGAGTGATGCGTTCAACAACGTGTTTTTGTGTGCAGACCTGTTTGTCGAACGCTCCCTCGATCGTCCGCGTACAACGTGCCTTCCGTTCAAAGTTCAATATTGACCCCGCGGCCGAATTTTCGATCGAAATCGAATTCTCGCGTGGGTTAATGCATTCAGGACACCGAAAATGTATCCACGATAAGAAGGGGCCTCGGAATACCATCACTACCCCAGAAAACATCGAGCTGCAATTCAACAATCTCCCAGGCGTTCAATTCCGAAAACAGACAGGCGCCCTTTGCATTTCGAGACGTTCTATTCAACGAATCGTTAATGAATATCTTCATTTGCACCTCTATAGTTGTCGTTCAAGAATTGAAGACAGACAACTCGCTAGTGAAAACATGCTTGCTGCGTTGTCTCGAAACTGTATCGTTTTCTTCTCTGATGAGGCGCATTTTCACCTCAGTAGATGTGTCAATAAACAGAATATGCGCTATTGGAATGATAGGAGTCCCAGGGAGCTCCAGCAGGGGCCCCTGCACTCCGACACGGTGACAGTATGGCATGCAATTTCGAGAATTGGGCCTTACTTTTTTGAAGAAGATGATCGAGCGGCTACAGTCATTTCTGCACGTTTGAGTTGGAAGGAATAGAGCTGGAAGACGTCTGGTTTCAGCAGGACGTGGCCACAGCCCACACAGCAAGGGTTTGCGAGACAGATTTTCCGGGCGCCTCAACTCCTAAGAGGCGCTTTGAACTGGCCGGCGCGCTCTCCTGATTTGGTCCCTTGTGATTTTTCCTTTGAGGTTACCTAAAATCCCTTATTTACAACAATCGTCCCAAGACCCTGGAAGCCCTCAAAAACAGCATTCGATCCCAATTCGTGTGGCAATGCTTCAAAGAGTGGACGAAAACTTCAGGAAAGGACTTACTCAGTGTTTAGAGTATGAGGGGCTCTATTTGGGCGATACTTTGTTCAAAACCTTGTAATCTTAAATTTCCCATGTTAATGAATCAGAAAAAATAAAAAAATTGGTCATTTTATAACAGTCTGCCGCGTGCCACCGTGTGTTACATTAGCAGTTTAAATAAGACAACACCATCTAGAGAGCAACAAACAAAGATAAAAGCCGTAAGTAAACGTACCATTTCATGACGTGAACAAAAATAACAGACGATACATACCACCATTTGTCCGTATTAAAATTGTAAAATAAAAAATCGGGATTATGAACTGCAAGTTTTTGAGTTAATAAAAAAAATAATAAAGAGTATATCATTGATAAAGAAAGTAGAGAAAGAAAAATGTACTTGATATAAAATATACAGTTACTGAAATGGGGAAAAGTGGTTATGTTGTACAACAGGAAGACAACAAATAGAAAAGAGAGATTCAACTATGAAGATGAAGAAAGAAAAAAGACATTTACTAATCTAAAGGTTAAGTTATATAGGAAAAATGTTAACTATAGGGACAAATGTTTGATAGAAAAAGGAACAATAAGGTGTATAGCAACATATGTTCGAAAATGCATGTGTTTTACGATAGATGGCAGTTCAGTTCTTCATGATGTTAATTCATTTCTATTATGGCGTGTTTATACGTTTTTCTGCTCCCAAGTAAATTATATCGTAAAGGGTCGTCATGTATTAGAAGCAAACAGAAATAATTTGCACGTATGGTAAAACGGATTGAAATTGGGGGACGAGAGGACGGGTTTACTAAAAAAGATACTCAAACTACAACATTTGCAGCAATGTGTCTCAAACAAACGTGAGACAGGATCGTTTGATGGTAGGAGTAAACGCGGACGATCGTATAGTAAAAGACATTAAGAATAATCCCCGTCTAATTGTAAGCTTAGAGCAGTTATTCCTCCATAACGCCTTAATGGTCAGAATATCTGCAATTCTTCAGGGGTATTGCCTTATTGCTTGAATATGTGCCTTTGACAGTACGATAGGTCGTATTACAGTGCTTCAACATTCACTAGTACCTCGATAACAGATTTTCTGACAGATTCGTCTCCCGATCACCAGACGTAATTCTGTGAAAAGCGCCACATATGATGAACCAATTTGAAGAATGTGTCATTTCACTTTGTTACGCTATTGGAATATAACAATATACTGTATGGTGGGGAACGTTTAAAACATTTATTTTAAAAGGTTTCCACAAAATCCGTTTAACTGAAGATATGTTTGTATACATTTAATATTCTTCAAAGTGGTATTCTTGAGCATAAATACAGCGTTGTCAGTGGTTTCGGCCGTCGCGGTTCACGCGCCGCAGCTCGCCTGTAAGTCTTGCACTGAAACATCTTTCAGAGCACTCATAGCAAGCTTGCGTATTTTTAATTGTTCAAGAATGGTGTCCCTTCAAGCTGGTTTTGAGTCAGGAAACCGAAAGGAAGTCGGGCCGTGTCGGATCCCAGCTGTGGGGAGGTTGGGTTAGTGTTACAACGGTTCGTTTCGCAGAAACTCTCTCACTGGCAACAATTCATAGCAGAAACTTTTCCCATCTTAATTTCATTGTAATAAATTTTGGAAGTCAGTATAACACTCTGATGTCTATTAAAGACTAATCTTTCATAGAGGACTCCGTTTTAATACCCTATATTTTGCTCCTTCCCTGACTCAACAATACATTCAGCTTTATACATGCATTATATCATAAACTCAACACTTTTTGGATGAATTTATTTGTATTGGCCTTTTGTTATAATTTATGATTGTTAAGTCATTTTAACAAGTCGTTGTTAGATTTCTTGCGAATTTTCTTGTGTTAGAACCGTTGTTCATTTCGTTTGGCTGTTCTTTATCCCATCGCGAGGCAGTAGAAAATTAATTTTGTATTCATAAAAAGATATGAATTTTCTACTAGATAAACATAATTCTCGTCACAGATGACCGCAATAGATTAGCCCTCTCTAAACAAACACATGTGTTACGTAATACGTGCTCCAAACAATTTCATATTGTTATCAAATAATGTTATCAATATGTTTTTCAATTTATTTGATGCACATGCACAACCAATACAAGCTCCCATTTTACACTACAAAATTACAAATTAAATGTTCAGAGTATTATCATTTATAGATTTCTTATCATAATCCTATACAGGGAATTTTGCCACTAAAATATTTTTAGCTGATTCTTTCTTTTGTACTCAAGCTATTTCCTAGATAATTTCATCATTGAGATCTGTGCTGCTTTTGGTATTTGTTTTCCTAATTTTCCGAATTTCCTTCTTTTTCTTCTTTATCATATGCCCTTGTGCCCTAAAGCGTCGGCCGGTTGCCTTGATTCACTTCTTCCAGTCTTTTCGATTTCGTGACAACCTTTTCCCTTTCTCTTGCCATTCTATTTATTCCTTTTATCCATTTTACTCTTCACCTGTTATTTTCTTAATGTTCCATGTAGCCAGTCCCATATACCTATTTCTCGCCGGTTGTCGTCCTGTTTTCCGAGGCTTCCTAAATTACTTTGAACCATCTTACCTGTGTGGGTGGTTAGCCCGACGGCGAGCCCTATTTAACCTCTAGCGACGAGGGCCGGTTTATACCCACCAGCACTGGATCGCCAGAGTCTTGTCAGTTTCTAGCAGCGTGTACCACGTGCGGGTGAGGTTGGCTAGATGTTCAGCGCCATCATCCCTTACACCATCCCTTTTCGAATTTCCAAAAAGTAAATTGTAAAGTTCTGATACGTTTACCAGCAATTTAGCTCGCCGTAGAAGACTTTAACGAATTATAAGTAGGACTGATTTAAACAATAAGGGATATTTTCGTTTGATCATATAAAGGGTGACCTAGAACTTTGTCAATAAACTTGGAGGGGAGGTAGAGACCATCGTTGGGAACCATAATTACGTAGCAAATTATGGGCGGAGATCGATAGGTGGCGCTGTACGCGAGCTCTCAAGGTAGGCACGTGTGGTTTCCTATTGTAGAAGCCGACTGTGTGCAATCAACATGAATCGTTTCACAAACGCCGAGTTGACGGACATCCACTTCATCTACGGCCTAGCCGATGGAAATGGATGTATCGGAAAGATATCCAACGAGGCGCCAACCAAATCATCAAACATTCGCTCAGGTACACCAGAACCTTGCGGAACGTGGATCCTTCACAGCCACGATGCAGAATACTGGGCAGTAGCGAACAGCACGAACATCCACATTCGAGGAGGGTATGTTGAATGCTGTGGACTGAAATCCCGGTACCACTGTACGGGCGCTTGCCGCTGCCACCGAAACCTCTCGATCAACTGCGTACTGCAGGGCGAGGCCTTACATCCCTTTTATCTTCAGACAGTTCAGTTATTGCAGCCGGATGATCACCCACTCCGTGTCGCCTTTGCACGATGGTTTCGACAGCAAAGTGCGGCCGACACGCAATTTTTCAGTTTTGTTATGTTCAGTGATGAAGCAACCTTTTCACGTGAAGGGGTGTTCAATACGCACAACGCGCACATGTGGGCCTTAGACAACCCACACGGAACCCGATCACGAGCCGCACAACAACGCTTCGCTGTTAATGTGTGGGCGGGTATCGTGGGGGACAGTTTAGTCGGGCCATACATCGTACCACCTCGACTAAACGGTTACAAGTATCTCAACTTTTTTCAAGAGGTACTTCCAGAAATGCTTAACGATGTACATGAACATTTGGACCAGACATTTGGAAACAGTTAGATTGGGCATGGCGGTCCGTCGCTTGGCCTCCCAGAGCACCTGATTTATCTAATGGGGTGCCATTAAGAATATTGTGTACGACACACGAAAATGTTCGCAAATCCATGTGCCAATGAGCAATGATGAAAGTCATACATTGTACTCTTTTGTTGTGTAATAAAGCGTTTTACACTACATTTTGTGTTGTGGCCTTATTGTGTCTTTGTGTCTCTTTATTACGTGAGGGTAAGGTTTCCGCCCATGCTTTCCTATGTAATATGGTTCCTAATGATGTTCTCTACCCCCTCTAAGTTTGTACACGAAGTTCTGGGACACCCTGTATATGTTAATTGATTTTTGTTTGCATTTTAACGGTATTTTGTTACTATGTACTAAATTCATATTGGTCTACTTTTAAAGATAACACTAATTGAGATTGAGATACACTCGCACATTGCGGTAGGGGTTATATTTCAATTGCAATCTTCAATATTTATTTAGAGCATTGAATAGGCACTTCAGTTATTTTATTATCAAGAAGTGAGCACACATTTTATTAGTTGTTACATTTTAAGGTATAGATTGCATAGGCACTTGTCTATGCAGTATGGTATACTAGAGAACTTGCAGGATGACAACGATGTGGCAAACGGTAGGTGGCCATGCATTGTTATGTTGGAACAATGCGCCACATCTCCATTTTCTGTGGCGGTGTTGCTAAATGCGTCAGTCTCTTCAGTCTTTTATTGCTGGGCAGCAATGCTCTCCTGAGGGGAATTCTATCAATCTGTATCTCCTAATCGCAAATGCAATCACCCTTTGTTTTGGAATAAATAAGTCCAGCTAGAATTTTTTGGGCCAGAACTTCCAGTGTGCTTAAATTCCATAAATTGGTTATTCTTTTCGGATATGGGCAGAATCATGATTCGTCTGTTGCGACCAGACACTCGAAAAACATTTTCAGTAAAAGTATGGCGAGTCCAGTGAGTGCATGCCTTTATTAACTTATAATTCTCGTAGATGATGATATGCAAAGTTTTGCGAGACAGATTTGTTCTATCCGCCAGTGCATCAAATACGATTCATCTGACAATTACCAAGTCGGGTACGTACTATGTGTGGATTGCGTGTGTTTGTTTAACAAGGCTCTTGCTGTGGGCTCATGAATGTCCATCGCTGCTTATGACTGTCTACTTTCATGTGTTTCTGCTTTTTCCACAACCACACACAACGCTACAAAATAAATTATTGTTTCTCACTCACTTGGCACGCATTTTAATCTGTGGCATAACCGAAGTTTCAGAGGAGAGTGACGATCACTTTTGAAAATCCTAAATAAATCAAACTTACATCTAAGCGAGTGTGTGCTTCTAGAGGGTGTCCCAAAAGAAGCACAGAATTTAATTTTGGAAAAAATGTTTTATTTATTAGTTGGCAAAGTGTTTCGCAAAACTGTGACTCAAGATTCTCGATAACTTTTGTTGTTTTTGTTTGTATTTCAGGAATTATTCTTATTTCCGTAACATAAATCCCTAGAGGAAAAAACCACACGGCATGAGGTCGCAATATCTTGGTGGGCAGTTAGTTCGTTTCGCTGCGTTAAATTTTTGTTCCAACAATTGACTTTAGTTCTTGGGTTAGTTGAATCTTGAGCGGGGTGCAGATGCAAATTTTTTGTTGTAATCCGCTGTATGGTGCTTTTTGAAATATTCAGTTGCAGTGACTGATGCCGCACTGTGGTTTATGGGAACTCTGTAAGACTATCGTACTCAGAGGTGATGTTTTCAGCTGAACGGCTGGTCGACCTACTTTTTTGTTGTTTGCAACCCGTTCTGTTAGTTCAAATTTTTAATTAGTCTTTTTACAGATGCCTTATTTGGCATTTTTCCTTCCGAAAATACCACGTAATTTGTGCACAGTTTAGGCAAATCATTTTTCTTGCTTGTAATGAATTTTAACAATTGTCACTCGCTCTTCCGTGGACTAACCGCAATATGTTTACTACAAAAGTAAAACGCTACCTACCTTGCAGGAAAAACTGTTACAAAACAATTTTAATCCTACCTTTCTTTTGGAGCACCCTTTATTTACATAGTTAATTTTATTTCACTATATAAACGAGATCAGTAGGTTAAAGGTCCATTAAAACGCGATTGCTCAAATCTCGCATAGATACTCGCGCCCTATCACCGACTTATTTATGTCTAGTTTTGGAAGTGCCAGTAAAACAGCAAAAACGAACCCTTAAAACGATGATTGCCTAAAACGGGAATAACATATATAGTACAGTGCAAAAGTAAACGTGTACAAATTGCCGAATTAAATGAGGTTTCAGCTAAGCGGTGGAGATTGTAGACTATTTGGTATTTTCAGCAGTATTTATTAAAATGAAAAGATCACATAAATTTCTCTATATAGGTAATAAGTCAGCAATTGCGCAGATATATATTTATACGAACGATCACTTACTTGTAAAAATAAAGAATTAAATTTAAAACAGGGAGAAAGTTTTAATCGGTGCATAAGAAAACAAAATATGTTCTTCCATTTTGTTCGGCTTCTTTCAGGGCGGTCGTAACAGAGAGTCCAGTGAGGGCGGTTACTTGATCCGACCAGCGGCTAGGTGACCGGCCGCGAGGCCTTTTTTCTTCTACTTTGCCCATCACCACCAACTTGTCAAGGTTATCTGGTTCCTGACGGGCAACGTGACCAAAGTAACCGAGAATTCTTTGGCAACAGATCGTGGATAGTCTAATTCTTATGCGTAGTTGGTCGGGGATAGATTTGTTCGTCCTCTTGGCGATTCATGGTATGCGGAGCATTCTTCACCGACATCACATCTCGAAGACTTCTATTTTTTTCCATTCTATTGCCCGAATCGTCCACGACTCTTGAGTCATAAAGGAATATCGAGAGAATCACTGTTCGGACTAGTCTCATCTTGGTAACATTGGAGACCTTTCCGTCCTGCCAAATACGTGCCAGCTTACTCATTGCAGCTTTGGTCACTGTAGCCCTTCTCTTGATTTCCCGTTTGATTTCTCTCTGGTCATTAAATAACGATCCGAGGTATATAAACTCGCCGAAAAATTTCGAATTCAAAAGTTCTCCTGTACTAGAAAGTTGACCGGTTCTGTCAATGGGCATGACTTTTGCCTTCGACTCATTGATAGTGAATCCAATCAGCCCACTCTTGTACTTTGCTCTACAAAACAGATCGGCTAGCTCCTTTTCCGAAGATGTAAAGAGTATAGTGTTGTCGGTATATCTGAGGTTGTTGACTTTTACTCCACTTACTTAGATGCCTCTCTCCCATTCTTTTAAGACTTTCTCATTATGTGTTTACCATATATATTAAAAACAAAGGGAGAGAGAATAAATTTTAGCTTGAGAGGGCCTGAGATGATGTCATTAACCCTAACCATGGACAGCCCGTCTTAGTACAGATTATCGATCAGCGAAACCAGGTTTTAAGGTAGTATGATCCACATCTAACCCAATCAAACACCTTCGAGTAATCTTTTCTCAATTATTAAGTGGCGAAGCGAAGCGGAGTCACTTACTAACTTCATGTTGTCCGTCCGTCCATCCGTCCGTCCGAACAAAAACTCGAGAACGCCTGGGAATTTCAAATTCTGTTTTCACCAATCGACAGGTGACCAAAAAGGCTTGTTTGCTAGTGATTTTGAAACTGATTGGTCAAAGGTCAACTAGAGGGTTCTCAAATTTGGGAGACTGCTTCGCCACTTCGCTATGTGTTGCAAGCTTTGCAGGTTTATTTGCCTCATATTCACAATCTGTTCTCTTGTGCCTCGGCCGTTGATTACATAAAGCACTATCTTGCTATGAGTGCAATTGTCCGGTATGTGTCTCGCATGTTCTTGTTGAGCCTTTCTTGTGCAGTGGAATTAGTAGGGACTCTTTCCAGTCAGAGCATCATCTGAATGTTTTTCAGACTTGATTGCATAAGTCAAGCACTAGCTTCACCCCTTGAGCTCCTAGGTGTTTAAGCTCTTCAGGAAAAATTTTGTCTCTACCGGCTGATTTGTTTATTTTGAGTTTGCTCAGTGTACCTCGGATTTCAGATTCGAGAATATCGGGTTCCATACAATGCTTGTCTATAGTTGCGGTATTTGCAGCTCGTGTTTCTCCATCTCCATCTTTCTGTAACTTGATCCATCTCGATCAACAGTCTTCCCTCATCATTTTCTATGGCCCATGTTCTCGGCTTGAATTCTCGAATGATGTTCCTGATTTTCAAGAAGAGATCCCTTGTTTGGAGTTTTTGCGCATGATCTTCTATATCTTGAAAGACTGGATTCAGGTAGTCATCATTGACTTTGAGTAGTTCCTTACGTTCTCTAATGGCCTTCCATATTTCTTCCGTTACCCATATTTTTTTTCGGAGCATCGACTGCTTTTCTCTGGCTCTACGTGTGTGATGAGGGTATAAGATGTTTCACTCTGTGTCAGTTGTCGTCGATGTCGTCGTGGTAATTTATGGCAACGTTGGCTGATTTAGTCTTAAAATATTCACTGAAGACTGTTCTTTACGTTCAGGTCTCTCTCTATTCTTTGTGCCGATTGAATTAATCGCTGGCAGCTTTTTAGTTTAACACATCTCTGCTACTAGGAGTTTGTGGTCACTCCCGCAATCAGCTCCAAGATATGTTTTAGTGCTGCTTATACATAATCTCCATCTTTTTATTTCAATAGCAATGTAGTCTATCTGATTACGTACTCGATGATTTGGCATTATCCACGTGTACAGTCTGCTCAGGCGGTATTAAAAGCAGGTGTTCATAATCGTAAGGGAGTTTTCCGCGCAGAACTATAGCCATTTCTCGCCTCTATTATTTCTAGTACCAAGTCCATATTTGCCGACTGCTTCTTTTAGGTGGTTATCTATCAACGTGTTCCCTACCTTGGCATTAAGGTCTCGCAGCAGAACTGCGATATTTCTTTTTGTCAGACTTTTTAGGGTATGGTCGACTTGGTTGTAGAATGCCTCAAAATCAGATTCTGTTGAGGTGGACGTTGATGCATACACCACTACTACATTAACACGACATGGTTTTGTGTTGATCCTAAGAGTTAATATCCGATCACTCACTGGGTTATATCATTTGTTGAGCTACGCCATTCTTACTTTCGCTTTCTGAGCCTGAAAGGTATACAGTGTGATTCTTCGGGGTTGTATAGTATCCCGATCCTCTCATGTGACTTTAGGTGATTCCCAATATTTTCAGGTCGTAGTGTGTTCTCTTTGTCTATGGTCTCCTTTTTCCCTGGTTGAAGCATCCCCCGAACATTCCAGGTTCCCAGCCTTACCTTTTTGCGAAGCTGTGTATGAAGATCAGTTGTTCTATCACCAGTAACATATTGTCCGCATTGTGCCTGGTGAGCCGCGACAGTGAGGTTAGTAATATATTTCATACCATGAGACCTGGACTCAACATAGCACCAGGTGGTAACCGGATCGTATCTTATCACTATTTTTTCTCGGTTCACTTTTATAGGATTTTTTTGGAAGAAATTCAGTGGTTTTCCATTGCTTCTGCACAGCAGTGGTGTTATTTAAGTGGTCAATACGTTCTGTTGCCAACGCCTAACATCCGGTTAAAGTAGAGAATATGACCGGACCCTTTTTCTACTTTAAAATTAATAATTAATAAAAAAATGAACAAAAACAAATAACAGATAAGTGTGCTTACTTTTTGAAATTACTATAAAAAAGATGAAGATGGGGAAAAATAAACTGAATACATACAGTGAAGAGCAAGACAAGTGTTACAAGAAGAATATAGGAAAATAAGAAAGTTTTCAGCTTCAGAACATAGTGATTAAATGACCTATCTACAAATATGAGAAAACTAAGTAGAAAGACAAGAAGAAACAAGATCATATACGATTAGGAATAAAAAATTGTTGAGGATAATCGAGGTTAAGGTGGGCAAAATATTTTAAAAAGCTAGGAATAGAAAACTGTGTGGTACAGATTCAACACGACTAATTGAGAGCTCGAGAAATCGATTTGATTGCAGTTAGATGTCGCAGTATCATCAGAAACGACAAAACCTTCAATTTATGGAATTTAGAGAAGAGAAAAACTTGATTATCGTTGAAAAAATCTTTAGATTTAGAAAATAAGGTGATCTGAAGAAATAGCCAAATTGAAGGTCCATGATCTTATTAAACTTGGTTAGCAAGGTAGATAATACTGAACTGCCGTACTTACTTATCATAGATTTCAGTCAGTCCAAAAAAATAATATACCTTTGAGAAAAGGTTACATGGGTCAGTTTGTGTGCAACAGGATTCTTTTGTCAAAGATTCTCGACAAATACACTGTAGTTTATTGTAAATAACGTAAAGCCGTATTTCAGATATTCATCGTTGTAGAATTTATTTTTCATCGTATTCTTGCACTTCCGTGCCTAGCTGATTTTATTTATTTTTTAACAGTCCATCTGTATTTAACAAACTAGTGAGTATAACTCGTAACATATCGTTAACTATTCGCTAATGCACTAAGTACACAACAGTTCAGCCAGTAAGTTAAAAACACCTTTTGTACTTACTTGTGAGAATCTTTTGACACCATTGGAGGTCTTCTGTGTACGATGAAGTACAATGAAATGGAAACTACACGTCATCTTCTAGTGGTAAAACAAGTCCTTATCCGTTCGTGATCTGATCCAGATATTCAAGATACCTTCCTACTGTGTTAAAACGACTACAGTTAGTAGCAGCAGCCTCACACTGAAGTTTCTCTTAAAGTATTATAATGACCTGCTCTCATCTCCTACTGGCAGAATTGACGGATTTAAAACCAAAATCTTGTTCAAGGACGACGCAACGCCAAAGTTTTTGAAGGCTCATCCTCTCCCTTTTGCATTACGTACAAAAGTCAGACAAGAGCTTACAGAAATTGAACAGTTTGGAGTCAACGAGCGTATTAAATCCAGTGATTGGGATCAGCAATTGTCGTGGTCCAGAAGCCCAATGGATCAGTCCGACTCACGAGTGATTTCAAGTCAACAGTGAACAGTCAACTTCACGTCATTCAGTGCCTGCTGGTAACACCAGAAGAGTTGTTTTCGCCAATCGCTGGAAGAAACAAGTGTTCCAAGTTGAATTGAGTCAACGCTTATCATCAACTGGAAGTGCAATTCTCGTCATTAGCACACAAAAGGGTCGGTACCGGTACAGCCACATTCCAGAATTCAAATGTCCGAGCCCTACAATGACGATGAATTGTGCAGTGCAGTCAGATCAGGATTACTTTCAAAGGCTGAAAGCTATCTTCAATCTTATGCAAAAATTCAATTATCGCTTGTTCAAGGATAAATGTGAATTTTTACAACAAAAAATTAAGTATTTGGGAACTTCGTATCCAAGGAAGGGGTCCGAATAAAATTGAAGTATTTATGCGATTCAGAGTTCAGTGAATGTTTTCGAAGTAGGTTTATTCCTCGGATTGGTCAACTTTTACGGAAAGCTCATGTTGATTTTATCAGACGTTTGCTAACTTCTTTACAATTTTATCCGGAAAGATAACTGGAGTTAGTCATCAAAGTGCCAGCAAGCATTTGAACACGCCATATCGATGCTTTCGTCAGCAAAAGTCTTTGCTCACCATGACCCAACTGTCTCCACTTGAATATCGTGCGACACATTTTCCAGTGGAATTGGAATAGAGTACGCCTCCAAAATCCTGCCTGCTATGGAAAAGCGCTACCTCAGATTGAAAGACTACCCTTATCCATCATCATTGGAGTCAAAAAATATTTTAAGTTTGGGAAATAAAATTAACCTGCACCTGTACGTTGCCATCAGTTTATACTACTGGTCGTTGTACCCGTCACAGTTTTGTTATGATATTAAGTATCGTAATACTAAGAATAATAGAAATGCAGATGTATGCATGATTGCGGCGGGACATCAGGGGGTTTCTCCGATAAACATGAAGGATAAGGAGCTGCCAGCTGTTTATACTCTCATCCAATTACAAGGAGTAAAAAAAATAAGATAATTAGATAAAAAAGAGATATTCCCAGTGGAATTTGTCATAAGTTACTATCGGAACTTCATTTCAGCCACAGCGGTATCGTCTGGACGAAATCTCTCGCTCTACAGTACATTCGGTGGTCACAGATTGACAGTAACACCAAAAATGTATGTAAAACGTGTCAGCAGTGCCGCAAAAATCAAAACAATCTAACATCTGCTTCTCTTCATCCGATGGGAGTTTCCTGACAGACCATGGCAGCGGATCCACATAGATTTTACAGGTTCACTGTATGGAAAAATGTGGATGTTTATTCCAAGTGGCCTGAACTATTCAACATGAACATACACACCACAGCAACAGCAGTTGTCCATCGCTTTCGCGAAGTAATGTGCCCTTTGAAATCTCGGACTAGATTGTCGTAGACAATGGAAGGAAGTTTGCTTCCAGGGAGTTCCAAATCTTTTGCAGAAACAGCGGTATTTGCCATACTAGGAATTACGCGTACCATCCCTGGCGCAACGATGAAGCTAAAAGGTTCTTTCAAACATTGAAGAACGACTTGAGGCACGTTACCAGAGTTGTGGAGTTTAAGTCGCAGCAGTTTCTGTTTTCCTACCGCGTCACGTCTCATGCTACAACAGAAGTCTCGCCAGCTATACTTCGACAAGGCAAGAAACTGAAGGCGCTGCTGCAAAGTTCAACAGCAGCAGATCACGTATTATGACAAATGTGTCAAATCTCGAACTCTGGAAGTTAACCAGAAAGTATGGGTGCAAACACTTTTTAAGCACCAGGCAAAGTGGTTATTGGGCAGCGTCATAAAACCTCTGGGTCTTGTTACGCCGATTGTGACATGCAACGGCTTCAAATACAAGCGTCACATCGACCAAATACTGGAAGCTTACTAGTTGCTATACCCAGACGCACGCACTCGAGTAGAAGTTGAAGTGTCTGTTACAGGGGTTTCAGAGGAAGCATAAGAAATTGAACATCTGAGTGCACAAACTCAACCGGAGCCAAGAGCACACCTGTCATCAACTCCGTCTAGGTGATATTTTTAATGGAGTCATTGTGAACCATGTCGTTTTGCTAAATAAATTTGTATGCTTCCGTGAAGTTTAAAATAGTTTAGTACAGATATTTGAATATTATGTCCATAAGTGCAGCAGGAATGTTCTAGTTGTTCTTGTTTTAGGAAACTTGGCTTTGGCCTTGTTATTCCTTATTCGTCGAACTTGTGTTAATGTAAATTGAGTGCAGAGCACACTTGTATAAACTTGTCAAAGGCGAAATCTAGTTTGTACACATTTTGTTGACTTTAATTGGAATAGTTAATAGAAAAGTACATTAGCATGTGGTATAAGGATTATATTGTCTGCGTTGGAGTTAATTGCATACACCACAAAAGTGATTTCACCAAAACAATGAAGTCGATGCTAATCACATTAGTATATGTCCAATCAGAAGAAATTGTGCTTTGCATTTTTTCAACTTTAAATGTGGAATTTAGTTACATTGTATCAAAGACTAGAACTATGAAAAGCATATTTCTCAACATTATAAGTAACATATGTATTTGAAAGGGTATTGGCAACACCAAATAGTTATAGCATGCAGGCAAATTATTGTCCCTTTGATGTGCAAAAAAACACTCCTAAGGAGAAGTGTACGTCTCGTACAATTTTTGAGAAGACGAGAAGCAATTGAAAGTTAAGGAAACCGATGTCGTTCAAGAACCAGCGTGGCTGAGGAGAACATTTAATGGTTCGTTCCTTTCTGAAGAATGATCTCCGATTGTTTCTTAGTTCGGAGTAAGCAATAACAGTGCATAAGTCAATATTATTGACAATCTTGGATTTTGAAAAGTGAAATGTTAGTTGCTCTTGAACTATGACAGTGAAAATAGCTTGCAATGTCATCTCAAACAAAAAGTATGAGACAGAGGCAATACAAGCTGCTAGTATATGTATCAAAATACAAAAGTATTTGTTTACTGTAGCAGCGGCATACTTCCCACCTCGACATAATCTGCAAAAAGAAGATTATATAAACTTCTTTCAAACTCTAGGTGAAAGATTTACCTTAGGAGCAGACTTCAATGCTAAAAACCTTTATCAGGAAATCTTAGAACTTAAAGGTAGTTGGCATTCAACTGGTAGACCCACGTATTGGCCGACGGATACTGCAAAAATCCCAGATCTACTGGATTTCTATATTTCAAGAAAAATACCAACAAATTTTATACAGATCCAAGATTGTGATGACTTAATGTCTGACCATTCCCCTATCTTGCTGACGTTACAGGAAAAATAGCGACTAGAATTAAACCCGACACTAACTAATAGGTTTACCGACTGGGAAGGCTTTAAAACAGAGCTCAGCGAAAAGATTTTACTAAACGTACCAATTTCAACAAAAGAGCAACTTGAATATGAAGCAGAGAAATTTATGATGGATATTCAAAGCGCAGCATGGAATAATACACCAGAAATAAATAGAAAGCCGACAAGGAATAATTACCCAAAAGAAATCATAGATTTAATAAAAGAAAAGAGAAGAGCCAGAAAGACGTGGCAGAGATCGAGAACAAGAGAAAATAAGCATACGTTGAATGCTCTTACATCACAACTCAAAAGGGAAATTCAAAAAATTAGGAATGAAGCACTGAATACCTACCTTAAAGAAATCACGGCAGATCAAAGTACTGAACACGGATTATGGAAAGCTACTAAGGGAATTAACAGACCAATAAAACATATTCCACCGATACGTAAAGAAGATGGGTCTTGGGCAAAGTCTGACAAACAAAAAGCAGACACATTCGCAGTTTATCTAGAAGACATTTTCCAACCAAACGCAGAACAAATTCAAATGCAAGCTCAGACAGAACCAACTGCAAGAATGGTAGATATCCCATTAACCACTCCCAAAGAAGTATCTAGAGAAATAAAAAAAAATATTAACCCAAAAAAGGCTCCGGGATTCGATTTAGTCAGTGGGAAGATATTTAAACAGTTGCCAAGGAAAGGCATTATGAAACTTACACACTTGATAAATGCAACATTTAGGTTACAACATGTCCCAGTTTTGTGGAAAACAGCTGAAGTTATCATGATACCCAAACCGGGAAAGCCTGTTAACGATGTAAGTTCATATAGACCAATATCATTGTTACCTATAATAGCAAAGCTGTTTGAAAAGTTATTTTTAAAAAGAATGAAGACGATAATTGACGATCAACAACTCATTCCCCCACATCAATTTGGGTTCCGTAATGAACACTCTACGGTAGACCAAGTACATCGTATTACAGATGTGATAGAAAAAGCACTCGAGGAAAAGAAAATATGCTCAGCGATATTTTTAGACATTGCCAAAGCATTCGATAAAGTCTGGCATGAGGATTTACTAATGAAATTAAAAAGATACTTCCCTAAGCAATACGTCCAGCTCTTGGACTCAAAATAATAAAAGCAGGTGTCCCACAGGGAAGCGTCCTTGGGCCAGTACTATATCTGTTGTATACATGTGACATTCCTGAAAAAGAAAATGTTAAACTAGCTACATTTGCGGATGACACCGCAGTATTAGCTACAGGAGATAATATAGATGAAACAACGGCCAAGCTCCAAGGCACAATTGATGAAATAAATACGTGGATGAAAAGGTGGCGTATAAAGGCTAATGAAGAAAAATCTGCTCATGTAAACTTCCGAATAGAAAAATAAACCACCTTTCAGTAAATCTGAATAACAACATAATTCCACATAAAGGAACAGCCAAATACCTAGGCCTAAATCTAAATGCAAAATTGAAGTGGAAAGAGCATGTCAAAAGAAAGCAACCGAAGTAAAATTGAGATATACAGTACTGGCTTATGGAAGAAATTCCCAACTATCCACGAAATAAAGTACTAGTTTATAAACAGGTAATAAGACCAGTATAGATTTATGGCATCCAACTGTGGGGCTGTACAAAAAGGAGTAATTATTCTTGTATCCAGAAATTCCAGAATCGAGTTCTACGAAATATGGTAAATGCCCCTTGGTACGTGCGAGACAGGGATCTGCATCGGGAACTTCAGGTGGAGATGATCGAGGACGTAATCAGGAAGTTTGCCAGAAGCCACGAGGAGAGGCTTCATAGACATCCGAATCAAGAAGCCTTACAACTTCTAGTCAATCAAGATCTCCGCAGGCTCAAAAGAACGAAACCATTTGAACTAGTGTAGTGTAAAGTGTAGTGAAAAGCAGAGTATAGTGCAAGTGTAGCCATGCCAGAGATGTGTGCAAAATGTTTCAGTAGCTAGGATGGGTCAATGGAAACAAATACTTTAGTAACTTAGGACATAAATAAATTAAAGATTAGGTGCATTATTTGAAATAAATAAAAAAAAAGTGGTACCACAAGTTTTAGAAGAAAAATTATAGAATCGAAGAAGTTAAGACGCCCATTCTCGTCATAGAGAAAAACATCTTTGGTGCCAGGAAAGCTTAAAACTTCAACAGGCATGTAATCTACGTTCAAATAAAAGAGTGTTTGGACATTTCTGCACTAACAACCCATACCATTTTGCTTGACTACCTTCAAATGAGAAAAGTTTGTTCCCCTTAGATACATTAAATGATATGGCGCGTGGTGCCGTGAGTTAACCAATATATTTGAAAATGGAACATTTCGCTAGGTCAACAACATTGTAACGGGTGACAAAGAATTGATAAAAAATGAGGATCTTCTAATTGCGCAAGGTAACCATCATGAAAAATATGGCAAAGTTAATTCAACAATTGGTTTTAAAGTTTGCAGAAGTGTGTAAAGTGTCGTGGAAAGAATTTAGAATAATTATATAGAGTGAACCGAATGGCTGGTACAGTCTTGAGGGGTTTACCAATTTTGAATAGGTACATACTATTAAATTTCGAGTTCCTGCAGGCCTTTTTAGTAACTCTGCCGGCGAATATTACCCCCAATGTTTACGTTGTGCCTCCTGACTCTGTAATCGCAATAGACTGTAGCTAATGGAAAAAAGGGGAAAGCGAAACTCTGGCGCCTAAAAATCAAAAGTTTTGGCTAAGCGACTCTGAAAAAAACCTGTTTCTACAAGTATGTGCATTGTAGTAATAGGCCAGCAGCTTGTCTCTTCAAAGCAAATTTGACGTTAAAAATATGTAAATTAAGACAATAGTTAGCAATAAAAAGGACTGTACGAACATTCGTGACATATCTGATAAAATGACAGAAATAACATCTGAAATAAGGAAATATAAACAGGATATTATAGTACTTTCCAAATCCAAACGCAAGGAATGTGCAAATGAAGACGGGAAAGATGTTTATATACCTGTACATAGATTGCCGCAAAACCACTGAGAGTATCGCTCGTTCTTGCTAACAACGCTGTCTATCAACATGCGACCAAAGCAGGTGCGTAAAATAACTGTTTAGCTAACCAGAGCACAAACTTCAAACGTTTCCGTTCAGTGGTATTCTCTGTACAGATTTTGAAATAAGACAAAGAATATAACACCCTACAATTTTTCTTCTTTTTGTTGCGGTGCCTGTCCTGTGCGGATGTTGACGACCAACATGGCCATTCTAACTTTATTGATTGCAGTTCGAAAGAGTCCCGTAGTTGTTAACCAAACCATTGCTCTAGATTCTGGAGCCAAGAGTTTCTTCTTTTACCTGGGCTTCTTCTTTCGTATATTTTGTCTTGTGAGATTAGTTGTAGTAAGTTGTATTTTTGTCGGCTTCTTGTGCCTAAATGCTCGAGCTTGCGTTGCTTCACTTTGAAAATGATTCTTTATTTAGTTTTCGTAGAACTTCGATGTTGGGAACATGATCTACCCACGATATTCTCAGTATCTGTTTGCAGCACCACATTTGACACAGTTAGTGTCTGATTCAACTCCATAAAGAAGGAATTAAAACACATAGCATCGTAGTAGACATATTTTGGTTTTTAATTTTAAGTCGCGCCTTTTAGAGACTTTTGCTATTTTACCGAAGGACGTTCTAGCTATCCCAAAGCGTTGCTTTACAATTTTTACAAAACATATATTTTGTCAACTGTACGCTTATAAATCGTTATCATCACTAATTTCTGAGCCTTTTTCAAAATATTTTCCGTTGATAGCTACGCATCGGCGCATCTATTTAACGAGAATCGTTTTCTGAAACTTCTTTGTTTCGTGTTCTTGAAGAACTTGTGTCGACATTCTTCACCTGATCATCTGAGTTGAATCTTCGGCCTCGCGAGTCTTTTTTAAGCTTTAGGAACGACCTAAAGTCGCAAGGCGCGACGTTGCTCCGCTTTTATATCCGTTTTACGAATGCGAAAAGCATTAGGGTCACACTCAACAACTTGTATTGAAACTAACGCTGCGACGAGACTACGAGGTGTTAATGTTCAAATCCGCGTGAGTGTTGCCAGATGAGTTGCTTTACATATCTGCTTTGGTCGCATGTGGATTGATAGCATTGTTATCAAGAACGAGCGATGCTCTCAGTGGTTTTTCGACAACTGTAGTATTTATAGTTGGGTATAAAGAAAAATTAAACGGCTAGCTCTGAAACAGTTTTTTTTAATAAAAGAAAGGTTTCTGGAAGGTCTTTGCAAAATTATGAATATGTATCTAATAGAGACTTTTAAGAATCAAATTAAAGATAAAGTTTACAATAAACGTTCAAGTATAAAGCACATCAAAATGTAATATTGGCAAGGTATTTAAAAGCGATGAGAAAAAGCAAGACCATTATCTAGAAGTAGCCAAAATTGTTTGACTCTTTCGAATAAAGCGAAACAAAGTAACCTAATGTGAAATAATATTAGAAACATTGGAAATTCACTATTAATTTAAGTGTGATAAACAATAAAAATTATGTAAATTGACAATTGGGATAAGTAATAGAAACAAGAGAGAAATGTGTGAACAATGAATGCAAAATGCAAGGCAATGAAGAATTTTAGCTAACTACTATAGAAAAAGTATCAAGAAATGAAAAATGGAGGATCTGGTTTCTGAAATATATCCGTGGGCTTATTAAATATGGTGGAGATGTAGAAAATATTTTTTTTATTATTCCGGTAACCAGCTCAAAACTCAAAATGTTATACATGGTTTTGAGAGTATATTTTAAAAGGTAACGGAATGTGATGTGTCACTCAAATTAATCACTATTCACTCACTATCGGTACCGTCGCCGTCTTCGGAGCTTGGTATGTTTTGGGGTAATCTCCGCTTGAGACGGGTGTGGATATTTTTCATACCTAGTTGTTTCATAATACTATCATTACTTGTGTGAAGTTAGTTATGTGGATTTCGTTGCTTTGCGAACAAATTCTTCAGTTGTACAAATTCCCAATAGGCGTATAAATAAGTTCTCAACTTTCTTCTGCAAAATTAAAGTTTTATTTAAAAACAAACAAAAAAAGCTTAAGTATCAAAGTATTCTCCGTTGGCATCGATGACCTTTTGCCATCTTTCGGGTAGCTTGCGAATTCCCTGGTGATAGAAGCTCATCGGCTTCGAGACGATAAAGTTATCGATGCATTTTCGGACTTCTTCTTCTGTTTGAGTGATGCTGTAACGACCGGAATAAATGATAATCGGAAGGGGCCATGTCTGGGCTATACGCCACATGTGGGAGAAGTTCCCAGCCTAACGCGTCTGCAGCTCATCCGTGTCGAATATCTGAGGGCGTTCAGCGCGTGGTTGATCTTCAAGATTAAACTCTCCTCCGCGAAATCTTTGGTACCACTTTTTGCACGTTGCATGACTTGCAGCATTCTCTCCATATGCAGCACAAATCATTTCGGTGGCTTCAGCAGCGTTTTTCTTAAGATGAAACGCGAAGTGGATAGAAAATCGAGTATGCTCTTTTGTGATTGCCCTCGTGAACATTCTAGGAAGGAAAAGGCGATAACCGTTAAATATTTTGGGATGGGTAAGTGAAATAATTTATGTTTGGGCCTTCCAGCTATACCTTGTCGAATGCCTTGGTGATGTCTAAGAAGGCGAAACAGTAATTTTTGCTTTCGAAGCCATATTCTACGATTTCCACAATCCTGTGGAGTTCTTGAATTGCTGAATGCTCTTGTAGGAATCTAAACTGTATAGCTGGGATTATCTGGTGTTCACCCAGTACTGCATTTATACACTTGAAAATAATTTGTTTTAATAGTTGGAATATGGCAGGAAGAAGGCTTATAGGACGGTAAGAGTCATAATTAGATTTATTTTTCCCGGTTTAGGGAATATTGGAATATGTGCATGCTTTCAGATTGTAGGTAAATAACCCATTCTTAGGCAAGCGTTGAAAAGCGTGACCAAGTAAGCTATTGCCTTCTTAGTTAGTTTTTTAGTATCACATTTCTCAAGGGACAATGAGCGTATATAATATTTACCTTGAAATGGTGAAGCAGGTTTGTCCAAGTCGGTTGGGATTGGCATGTGATTTTTGATGTATGAGACTATTTGGATCGTATGAGGTTTATTTTCATCAGAAATAGTGGAAATAAACGTGGTTATGAAGGTGTTCAGCGAACAAGTTACATTTGTCTTCATCAGATGTGAAGAGGACTGATGCATCATTGCGTTAGGCATTTCTTGTACCTTATATATTTTTAAATAAATACATCTATATGTCATACTACGTGGCTGAACTTCCTAGCTAGACCACATGCACTTGCATTTCGTATAACGTAAAATTGGAACAGATAACTATTAGATGTAACTAACCTATCACTATTTATTGAATAAACATTAACGATAAGTGCCTGATTTATATTCTACTCATCTCACTTTTGTTATTTGATATTAGATAAGCACACATGCCTGGCCCATTCAGTAGTTTAGATTGTGGTCTGCGGCACTTTGAATGTTTTCTCTAAACGAATAAAATAGTAGTGTAGTTTATTTTTTGTTTTTATTCTTTTAACATAAATGTTGGATCGTAAAATTTACTACACAAAACTTTTAAAATCTACTAAAGCATAGCACACATAGACAAACATGAGGCACGCCTGTCCTGGCATTATTTGTTGTAACATACCACATATCATCAGGGAAGAAAACAACCTCAGTAATTGCGCCACTACTCAATATTAGTGACCACATGGTTCTTGTCGGTCGATAAAATATTCCAAAGCAATTTCCGAAAGTCTCGAGCAGTGCTTTTATCCTTTGCGCACCTCAATATAATATAAAAAGCCTGTTGAGGACCAACAGTTGGCCAATCAGGAGCTCTATTAAATGAATTTACACAGTCAAATTAACTATTGATTATGGTCCACTTTATTATTATTATATATTATTAGTTATATCATGAATTATCATACAAGGTAGCAATAAATAACGGGGGCACATTTATACAAGTTATGTTATTAATAATGAATAAATGTGAGGATGTTTTTTGTTTATTTTTGTTGTTTAATTCACGTCTATTGTCAGTTTGTCATTTTTATCACATCTCCATATTGGAACCCCTTAGTTACTATTAACGATAGTCACTGAATTTTTTAATATAAAAAAAATTATCTGTGCATTATATGTAATTTTTTATGTTCCTTGCTAGACAGATTTGAAGACTTTGAAGCGGTTTCAAGAGCTGGGACATAGTAAGTGTTTTTCTAGGAAAAAGAAATCACACTGCAACTTTTGTAAAATTATTCTAAGAATATCAAAAAATCGCAAAAATTAGTATTAACTAATAGAAATCATCACTCTGATACATAAAAAAGGAGACGCTACAAATCTAACCAACTACAGACCTATTAGCTTGCTACAACACATATATAAGCTCTTTACGAGAATACTATCAAAACGTATAAGTGTAAAACTTGACCTATACCAACCAAGAGAACAGGCTGGATTTAGAGTAGGGTTTAGTACGAATGATCACCTAACAGTACTTAAACTACTAATTGAAAAATGCGTAGAATATAACAAGCCTCTTATGCTGATATTTGTAGATTATGAAAAGGCATTCGATTCGATAAATCAGCAACAACTCTTCCATGCTCTTTCGCAATGCCGAATAGACTTCAGATACACGGGTTTACTAAAATACATATATAACCACGCAACCGCATCAGTAAGATTACACGAGGACACCAACACATTTCAAATAGAAAAAGGGGTAAGACAGGGAGATGTCATATCCCCTATATTGGGAACAGTGTGGAATTAACATCAATGGTGAACTATTAAACCATCTAAGATTTGCCGATGATCTAGTCCTAATCACAGATAAGATAGACGAAGCAAATAAAATGCTACACGAACTCAAAGCTGCCTCAAAGGAAGTCGGGCTTGACATAAACTATACAAAGACAAAATATATGACAAACCTGATCCTGAGCGATAACATCTCGGCAGATGATATAAAAATCGAACAAGTATACTCATACAAATACCTGGGACACGAGTTAACCATTGGGAGAGATAATCAAACCCACGAACTGAAGAGGAGGATCAATTTAACATGGGCAGCCTACGGTAAGCTCAGCAACATCTTTAAATCAGATATCCCAATATGCCTGAAGAGGAAAACGTTCGATCAGTGCATACTCCCTGTTAAAACCATAAAGAAAATAAGAGTAACTCAGACGGCAATGGAAAGGTCAATGCTAGGAATAACACTTAGGGACAAAATACCAAACACCACAATTAGGCGGCGAACAAAGGTGAAGGATGCTGTATTAAGGATAGCTGAGCTGAAGTGGAACTGGGCGGGACACGTGGCAAGACTGAAAGATGAGAGATGGACAAGACGAATGATTGAATGGAGACCCAAACAAGACGCATTCAGAACCAGAGGTAGACCACCAACAAGATGGGCCGATGATGTAAAAAGAGTTGCAGGAAATCGGATCCAGATCGCACAGGACAGAAACAAATGGAAGGGTTTGAGGGAGGCCTATGTCCAGCAGTGGACGACCTAGGCTGGGGAAGAAATAGAAACAAATTTAACTTACAAGGATGTTTTAAATCTATTTAATATGAGAACATTAAATGGACCAAAAAATACTACAAGGTGGTTGATATGTGACCAGGAGTGATTTTTTACAAAAAAAGTGCCAAAATACTTACTTGCAAAAGTCAGCATTCAACATACTCCCATTTTTTTCAACGTTCTGGAAGCATCCTGATGTTTTTTCCAAAAAAAGCTTTTGGTTGACTCTAAAACAGTCTGAATTTTTTTAATATCCCTTTTTTTGCAATCTGTAATTTTACATTCAGAAAATTATGTGATAAATTATACAACATGTTGAAGAGTGTTCAATAGCCATCTTTATATAGTAAGTGGGTTTTTTAGACCTTGAGTGACCTAAGGATAATATGCTTCAAAACTAAACCTTAATTCCAAAACTGGCAACTTAAAAAAAATTCGTTTGGTAATTTATCGGGCGCATATCGCAGAAGTGTCTTATTGTTTCTTGCCTGATTCATAAGATTTGTTGCCAAATCGTTTGGGTGCATACTCAGTTGGTTTCGATATTGGTTACTATAGTTGCCTATTTCCTCCTTGACTGTTGAGATTTTCAGATCATTCCGAATAACCGCGTTTGTCATGTACCAGGGTGTGTTTCCAATCGTACGCAGCAGAGTTGAATCCCATTGCGCCACATCGATTGAATTATGGCTTTGTAAACAAGAAGTTTGTTGTTGATGGTAAGTTTTGAGTTTCGACCACGTAGCTGGGACTATTTGTTGTCTCTTCGTAAATAGGTGCTTTTGTCAGGTGAGTCTTCTGCCCAGGTTTAAATAAACAGTGGGGCAAGTTTTTGTGAACGTTATATGTGCAGATTTGGTTGTAGTAACTTTTATTCTCCACTTTTTAGCCATGGTGTTATTGAAGTTAGGATGGTTTGTAGAGTTTATGTGGCGACAACAGGATTATAATCAGCGGCTAGAACGACGGTGTCATCCGCAAATATTGCTACTAGAACTGCTGGTGTAACCGGAAGGTAGTCGTGTACAACAAAGGCCCAAATATATGGCTTTGTGGTACTCTAACATTTATCGCATCGAGTTCGGTTAGTTTAGTGCCAATTTTTACTAGGAAGTGTCGGTTTTGCAGGTATAATTTGAGTATGAGGAAATAGTTCAAGGGGAGGGTTAATCGTAATTTGGTTAATAAATGCTGAGGGGCAGTATTGTTTATTTTCAAATACTTCAATGATTTTATCAGCAACTCGGTGAATTTTCTCTATCGGTCTAAAACCTAACTGGTGATGGGTATATTTTCATTATTCTCAAGGACTATAGAGAGTCTATAATACTTTGAAGAATTTTTCAAAGACCTTAGAGGTTATGGATAATAGGCTTATCGGTCGATACAATTTTACCTTGTTTGGAGGTTTCCCTAGTTTTGAGATTAGGACGATTTATACTACCTTCCACTGTTAAGCAGTTGCGTGAGATACTTTATTCTCTTGTAGGGCAGTTGTTTAAGAATTTGGCTAGTTATCAGGTCGTACCCCGGATCTTTTTTTGGGTGTAGTGTTTTAACAACGCTTTGAACTTCGGCAAATTTGATGCGTGGGACTGGTGGCTCGAGTTGGTAAGGGGTCTCAAGTATCTGTATTAGATCTTTTCTTCTTCCTATTTATTTTCTAATGGGTGTGATTAGAAAACTTTGGAGAGGTGCTCTGCAAAAACACCCGCTTTCTCCTCGTTACTACTAGCCCATGTTCCTTGACGGATCCTGATTGGTGGTAAAGCTTTGGTGACCTATATAATCTTTTTAGTCGCTCTCTATAACGAGTAATCAGTATCGTTAGCAGATGTAAGTCCGCTCAAGAATGTTTCAACATCTTCGTTGTTAAGAAGCTCTTCTGGTTATTGGACCTTAGCAGTGAGCAGGCTTTTGCTTTCAACCGTTCTCAGTCTTGACCATTGTTTTTTAAGTCTTTTTTTGCAGGTTTTTTTGTTGGATTGGTGAGAGGCAGTTGTAGGCTAAGTTAGACTCAACTGTGATTGTATAGTTTGACAGCTGTTTTTGTATCGACGATTCGTCTAAATTTGCTCCAGTTTGTTTTTTTATTACTTATACTCGGTTGTTTACTTGTGATTATTGCTTTTGCAGATAAAGTAATTAAAATCGGAGAATAGTCATAAAATAAATCAAAGCAAGATTTTGTTGTTGTAAAGTCCTAAGGGATACCTTTTGTAACACCGAAGTCTACGAGGTCGGGTATTTTGCTTCTATCTGTTGGCCAATACGTAGGTTTTCCGGTAGATAGATATTTCAGGTGGCGTTTCTCTATAATTTTAAGTGGTTCACGCCTTTTAGGCGTAGTAAGTCTAGAACTCCAGTCGGTGTGCTTGGAGTTATAATCTCCACCAGCAGTGATTTGTCACACTAATGTGTTAAAATAGTTTTCATAATGTTTTTGTTTTACATTGTACTTGGAAAGAAAGTAGCCAGTCGAGATAGTCAAAAGAGCTGAGTCTTCTGTGACTACATTTGTGGCTCAAAGGAAGTTTTTGCTGTAACTATTAATTTGTTGGTGTTTATCGAATTTTTTTATTATTACTACCGATCCACCTCGTGCGGTAAGATCTGGATAATTTGTAGAGTGGGTAGTTTGGGATTTTAAGGTGACTTCGCTCCGTAAAATGGGTTTTACATATGAGCATAATATCGATGTTGTAAGTAGAAATGAATACTTTTAGTTCTTCTGCGTGTTGTGAAATACCATTTGCATCCCATAAAGCGATTTGTAAGATGTAAGAAGGTTTAACATGGTGCCGATTTATACAAATACGCCCTTCATTGTGTTTTTTAACTCCAGCAAGTCGTTGGGTTGTTGGGAGATTGATTTTAGGGTTGAGGTTGGCTTGATAGGATGAGATTGTTGGTGCTGTTCGTTGGTTATTGATGAATATAATAGACCTGGTTGAGTTTGTTGGTAGGTTTTGATTTGTATAGGAGGGGTGTACAGTTTTGGTCGGAGTGGTGGAAATTGCTTTTTCTGTAGGTCTCTGTAGATTTTGCATCCTTTATAATTTGCGGGATGGTTTTCACCGCATAAAACACATTAGACATCACGGGATGTGGTCCCCTGCGCATTTGAGGCAGCGTGGTTTTAAATTACAAAAATCTTTGGTGTGTCCTATCTCTATCACCTAGCGCACTGGACTATTTCTCGTTTATACTTGGAGATATTACACCTTGTAATTACCTTTATTGTTTGGGGAAGGTTTCAGTTCAATGAAAAACATTGGGAGGAAGGTTTTGGTTTTGTATTGTTTAATGTTCTATATGTTAGTTACTGTGTGGGCTAGTTTCTTCACTTCATTTTTAATGTATTGGTAACGATAGAATAGTGGATTTTTAGGACTTCTTGAAGTTTCTTTCCTCTTTTAACTTCTAAGTGTGAAATTCTGTGTTTTTGTTAGTCAGGACTTTTATAATTTTTCCGTAAAATTCAGTTGTTTTGGACTGCACTTTTAGCTGATCATTTACAAAAGCTTTGATGTATTGCTGTTTGCTTATAGTTTCTAATAGCTGTAGCAGAGGTGCAATAACCGTAACGTCATTTATAAAAATTGGAGGAGGTTTTAAAGTTTATTCAGTATGTTGTTGTTCCATTTTTATCTACTATAGGTAAATATCGATTTGAAGGGTTTAACCAGTAATCATATGCCTTCGGTTTGGATGTATGTTTAGTTTTGAGTATTTTTGCCTCGTTTGTATGTGACTGTAGTCCAGTTAGTTGATTCTATTTAAGGGGGAATCGCTGGGGTTGGTAAGTCTATTGAGTTAGTTGGAGATATAATAATTATTGTTGCTGTGACAGATAATTACATGTCATTTGTTGGTACTAAATCTTGTACAACTGGTTTTGAACCGGTCATTAAGGAGCCGTTTGAGATGTCATGCGTTCCCCCTAATGTAGGTGGAAAGGCCGTAAGGTCCTCACCTATGTTGTTTAATGTGTGTAATTTTTTATTTCTATTTAAATTTAGATAGTTAAAGTTAATAAGTAAATTTTAAAATTGTTAATTTATATTTACTCGCTTTGTGCAACATTTAAAATTAAAATTAAAATATGCCTGAACTTAACAAGGCTGTAATTTTTGTTTCTGCAGCAAGCGAGGTATACACGGCTCGCAACACACCCGCTCGACTTCGATACACCAGCTCTACTCCATAGTTCCGAACAAATAGAAATCACTTGGGACTAAATTGGGACTGTGTGGCGGATGTCGTAGTAGGTTCCATTTTAATTTCCGGAGGGTTTCTATTGTTTTTTTTACCTTATGGGAGCGTGAATTGTCGTGAAGGAAGGCTACCCGCTTTCCACCTGTCTTCCGTTTGGATTGAATATTTTCTTTCACGTCTGTTGCCAGGAGGTCTGAGTAATAAGCTGCATTGACTGTTCTGGCATCTGTCAGAAAGTCTACACGGATAACCCCCTGCTAGTCCCAGAGTATCGTTGCCATCATTTTCCTGTCGAACGACTTTTCCGCGCTGTCTTGGGTTTAGGAGAACTGGTATGCCGCCATTCGCGCAATGACTGCTGGAACTCGGGAATAACTAGATTTTCAAAAATGCATCTCCTTCACCTTCAAACTGTTATAGGAGACGATTGGCAGCTTGCATGCGTACCTATTTGTGCACGTTTGTCAAAGTGGGCGGTACCCATCGTGAATTCACTTTGTAATAGTGCAAGTGATTTTTCACGATGTCTTCTGTACTACCAAGACTGATGGACAGCATTGATTTAAGTTACTTACACGATGTTTGGTTCGGTGACGGATCATGCGGTTCGTTCTCCACACGCTCTCTGCTATCTTTGAAGCATTTACACAACTCAAACATCCGAGTTCATGAGAGACACTTTTCTCCATATTATTGTTGCAATCTCTGGTGAATTTCAGCGGGCAAGACGTTTTCTCCAACGAGGAATTTGATAAAAATGCGTTGTTCCACGCTCCGCGGTATCTTCTGTTCATTCATCACTCTAGCAACTCCCAAATAGGACTAAACAGGTTCTAACCAGAGCAGGGGGGGTGGAGGTTGTAACCCCACTTTCTTAAGATCACACAGCTGCTGCACAGTGCGGCTGGTTTACATACAAATCAGTTCCGCTCATATTTGAACCGCCTTGTATTATAAGTGGTAACGAAAGAAAAATTGTTGAGTATAACCGTAATTAAGGTGGGTAAAATATTTTAAATGCGCTAGGACTAAAAAGCGCATGATACAGATTCAGCGCAGCTAAATGAAAGGAGGGTTACACAAAAAATACAGATAAATGAGCAAACGCAGAAAATAGAAGAAATAATATATACTATCAACCAATAACCGATAGCAAAAGTAACAGGAATCGATTTTATACACATTGGCGAGTTTTATTACGGCCGAGGCCGCGTCTCGCTTCCCAAACGCCATATGTGGTGATGCTTTCAATTATAGTCTTATATATTGTTGTCTTCGTTTTTTTTTGTAATTTTATCATTCCAGAGTACCGTGTTCAGCAGTCGAATGGCTCTCCTTCCTTGGGCTATTTTAAGATCAATGTCTGCGTCACTTCCTGGCGTGCTTGAAAATAAAACTCCAAGGTAGCGAAAATTTGAGCAACAGTGAACTACGTCGCCACTAATATTCAGGTCCATACCATCGTCTCCAATTACTAGGTGTTCAGTCTTCTGCAAGTTAATCTCCAGGCCCCATTTTTTATACTCTTCCTGGAGCTTGCGTAACATATAGTTCGAGTCGTCTACGTCTTCAGTGATGATGACTTGGTCGTCAGCAAACAGTAATGTGCTAAGTATTTCGTCTCCAATCTGTAGTCCCATGCCACCACACTTTCTTCTCCACTGAATTAAGGCTTCGTTAAGATAAATTTTAAACAAAGTGGGAGCTATACAGCACCCTTGTCGGAGTCCCTTTGTCACCTCAAAATCGGTAGACATACGTGATCCAGATTTTATGCAGCTTGTGGCCTTTTCATATAAGTTTTTTATGGTAGCGATATATATATTACTAATGTTGGAGTTTTTCATGCATTCCCATAGCCTTCTTTGAGGTACACTGTCGTATGCCTTCTTAATATCTATGAAGGTAAGATGTAAGGGTCTTCCGCGTGCACTCTTCTTTTCAATAATTTGTCTTAGTATAAATACGTTATCGATACATGATCGTCCAGACCTAAAGCCGCTCTGATCTTCTACTTCATTCATCTCTTCCTCTATTTTTTCTTTCAGTATTTTTCCGTATATTCTGGACATTGAGCTGATCACACTAATGCCCCTGTAATTCTTGCAGTCAGTTCTATTACCTTTCTTGTAAATTGAAGAGATATACGCTTGTTTCCATTTTTTGGGCACTTTCTCACCTTTCAGGCATTTGTTGAATAGTTTGGCTAGAATGCTAAACAGTTGTATTGGAGCAGCCTTTATAAGTTCAATGGGAATATTCCCCGGTCCTGGTGCTTTGCCATTTTCATTTTATTCACGGCTTTTACTACATCATCAATTTCTATTTTTGTAACATATCATTAGGGAGTGAATTTCATTTATTTCTACTTCATCATCTTCTGTTTCTATAAAATCTGCTCTATCTTCTGTTAGTAGTTTCTTATAGTATTCTCTCCATGTGTTTGTACTGATCAGATCGATACCTCCGTTATTCTTATTCTCTACACGTATTGCTTTCAGGGTTCTCCACGCTTCATTCGATCTTGTGTTACCTCTCCATCCATTTATTTCTTGACAATTGTTCTTCCATGCTTCGTTTTTTGCATGTGCTACGGTTCTCTTTACTTGTCTGTTTATTCTCGCGTATGTTTTTTTTTTTTATGTAGGCGTCTTTTTTACTGTCAACAAGGTTTTCTATTTCTTGGGTCCACCACACATTAATGCTCTTCATTTTTGTTCTTGTATTTTCCCCCAGGGCTTCAAATGCTGCTTCGTGAATTATCTTTTCGATTTCATCATAACATTTGTTGTGCTGACTACTCTTCTATGTATCGTAGTTTATTTGCCAGTCTTAATTTATATAGGAATTTTGTCGACTCGTCTTGTAGTCCCATTAAGTTATATTTTCTTGTATCTACCGTATTCAGTTCCGGTTCCTCCTCTTTTTCATGCTGGCTATAATGTTTGAAAGGGATATAGAGTTTTCCTATTAGTAGATGGTGATCGGAGCCGCATTCCGCGCCTCTCTTGACTCTCACGTCTTTACATATTAGGTTTGTATTTTGGCGGATAATTAGGTAATCGATGACAGATCTTAACTGGCGGCTTGACTGTGTCCAGGTATAGCGGTGGACATCTCTGTGTTTAAACCACCCATTTGTAATTCTTAGAGCACACTGATGGCATATTTCTATTAACTTCTCTCCATTATTGTTCACCGTGTCTTCACCATATATTCCTATAATGGGGTGATTAACTCTCTTCCCAGTACGTCCATTAAAGTCACCAAGTAGTATTATTTCCTTTCGATCACTAATTCCATCTAGTACCACCATCAATTCTGTATAGAATTTTTCTTTTACTATATTATTAGCATCTTCGCTGGGCGCGTATATTCCAACTATTACTATCTCATGTCCTCTTATGTGTAACTCGGCTTTAATTACTTCTTCGTTTATTTGCTCCCAACTCTTTAGGTTCTTTTTTAGTGTTTTCTTTAATATTATAGAAACCCTCTTTTCGCTCTCTGATCTTTAGGAATTCCGCTATATATATATATATATATATATATATATATATATATATATATATATATATATATATATATATATATATATATATATATATATGTATATAGTCTTGTTTTATTTCGGTTCCTGTACCCTTTCTCTTAGTTTCGGTAAGGACAGCTATATCTATATTATACCTTTTTAGTTCGTCAAGTACTTCTGTCATTTTGTTATTTATTCCTTGGACATTCCATGTGGCTATTTTGGTGTTCCATTTGTGCTTATTTCCTTTAGTGGTACATTTGTACATTTATTTATCTGTTTGACGTTGTTTACGTGCGAATATTTGCCCCAGAATCCTTGGGGCTGACTGTGATTACAGTACGAGATTCTGAGCTATTTGCTCTACTCGTCTGGGGTAGTGTCGTTTTACAGTTCGCAGCCATGTTTGGGAAATTTTAGCATTTGTCGTTTTTACGATGCTGGGTTGCAAGTCCACTGCGATCAACCCTCCTTCTTTACCCGGGCTTGGGACCGGCAACATCAGCTGCTGAGCTACTCAATCCACTCAACAACTGATGCAGGCGGAGTTACAGGAATCGATTTTACTACTGTTAAATATTGCAACATCTCTAGGAATGCTTACACCTCCAACGGATAGAATTTGGAGGGAAGAAATTTTTTTACGACACTAAAAAGGCATTTATCTTTAAGTTTACAAAGAAAATTAGCCTTAACCTTTTTTTCGGTCTTTTAGATGCTGTAAGCGGATTTTACAATTCATTAACTTCTGCATTTGTATGTTCAGAAAGATAGTGGAACTAGTTGGTGCTAAGTGTGCTGATTACTTCTACTCCTGGTATGTTGAAATCATCATAATAATTTTGTTATTTATGTATCATGATGCGCATGAGAATTATACGTAATATTTTTGATTGTATCCGCTGCATGATTTTGGTATGAGAAAGTTTGGGCCAGGCCCACACTCTGAATATTCTAGAGTTTTGTTACGGGGAACGTTCGGTAATTCGTTACAATACTTTGCGCTTAACATGTTGGTTAATTTTGTTTCTTCTGTCTGAACTTTATAAATAACATGTTTTAGAAATTACTAAATAATTGGTGTCAAAATAATGATATTAAAATAAGCTATTTCAAATTCAATAAAAAATTGTGTGATATTATTTATTACCTCTAAGGTATCCGTGTGGCTAATTCGAAAATAAGATATGTTCACTCTGCCTACTTTCACGATCAAATAAATGCGAAGGTTGCTGATGCGGGCTGATGCGCACTGATGCATCGTTGTTCTATATAGTTCTTGTATCTTGTATTTTTTTTTAATAAATCAGCTGGATACTTACTAGGTAAACATCGTACACTTGCATTTTGTGTAAAATAAACATTGAACAGACAACTATTAGAGCTCACTAATCTATTATTATTTATTGATTAAAGATTATAGACAAGCGGCTGATTCATTTTTTTCTCGCTGCACTTTGCTATTCGATACTGGATATGTACACATGCCTGACTTTTCGCGGAGTTTAGATTGTACTTTGCTATACTTTCAATGTCCTCTTTAAAGGTATTAAACATTTCTAATTTGGTTTACTTAGGTTTTTTAATTTTTCTATCAAGTCGAAAATTTATTATTAAAATAAATTTAAAGCTACTTAGGCGTAGCACACCTAAACAAAACTGTCTCATGATTGCCTTGCCATTGTTTATTGTAGCATACAACAGATCATCGATAAGAAAAGAACTTCCAGAGTAATTCTGCTGCACTGAGAACTAATGTTTCTGAAAAGAATATTCGCGTTGTTCGCCACCTTTCCAAGAATGACTTCGATGAAGTATTGTTGATATTACTTCTGCCAGTTTTTGGACAAAAAGGAACTCCCATATCGCTGTCGTAAAAGAAAGCACTTGGAGGACGGAGAAAAAGTGTTTCTGAATTAGAAAATTATAGAGAAAGTAACTTTAATTGTTTGTATTTTTATATTTAGTTACACCATGCTTGCATTTTTTCAAGGCTTTACCATTTTAACTAATCTGCTTGTATAAAAGTTAAAATAATATCAAGAATAGATTTATTCGCTTAAATGTAATTTGGTAAATTTCTATATCCTACGTAGGTTAAAAATACCAGAGTGGTCCAATGGTTGAGGTGCAGACTGCGATACAGACGGACCCGGGGTCCATTTCCGGAACTCTCTAATGCCTAGCGGGTGGCCTACCTAGCTGTTAAAAATAATTGAGTACCCTGCGTTCATTCGAATAAGAGGTAATAATGCCGATCGTCTAAGGCGCGGTACTTACCACATCGCCCCGCATCAGAAATGGTGTGCGATTTCCGGGCAGAGAGAGAGAGAGAGAAAGAGCGAACATATGAGAGCCTTAATCTCTCAGTTTGCAGGCCGTGCTCCCACGCGGGGCGTTAGAGCCTTACCATTATTATACAGGGTGTCCAGACAGTATTTGTAAATTCAATAAAAAAAACGCTACAAGTCATAAAATATTTTTTTTATTTTTAATCTTTAGAGAAAGCTTTGGAAAATTAAGTGCTATAGATTATATTGTCCTAATGTTGACCCTCGCGCTGCTGGCACTTTTCTAACCGAACACGGAAATTAACCGCCACGCGTCTACACATCTCTTTGGAAACGGCGGCCATTTCAGTGCGGATATAGTGCTTCAATTGCAGTAGAGTTCGTGGTTTGTTTGCATACTTTCTTTTTAAGGTATTCCCAAAAGAAATAATTAAGAGGTGTAAGATCAAGACTTCTCGGGGGCCAGTTGATGGTGCCTCGACGAGAGATCACTTTTTCCAGGAACAGTTTGACAACCTAATTGGTTTGAGGTGTGGCAAGTAGTTCCATCTTGTTGAAACCATGTTTCCACATTAAAACCTTCAAACTGCTGAAGTTGTGGAACCAAAAAGTTTCTTAACATGTTGCAATACGGTTTACCGTTTACCGAAAGTGCTCTCCCTCGCCGATCTTAAAAAAAATAAGGCCCAATGATGCTTTCACCAGACGTGGCAGCCCACACAATAACTTTTGAACTATGTAATGGTTGTTAATGTATTTGTCTTAGCTTTTTGTTGGCTCAGTAGCGGCAGTTGTGTTTGTTTACGTGACCATTTAAGTGAAAGTGCGCTTCGTCACTAAACATAATGTTTTCGAACGTTGGGCAACTTTGAAGCATTTTATTTGCAAAATTCAGCCGGAGAGGATAGTTCAGGTTTTGAACATACTGAATTTTGTAGGCTGTAAGTTGTAAATCTGTGCAACGACGATTTTTTAATGTTAAGTTCTTGACTGCGTTTGCGAACTGATTGAGACGGATTTTTACGCACTGAAACTCTCATTTCTTCAATCGTTTGTTGGCTTCGAACAGAGCGCGGGCGACCTTGATTGAGAATTTTTACAGTCGAACCGGTATTTTCAAACATGCGAATCCATTTTCTGATGGTATCGTCTTTCGGTGCATTTCGTACGTTAAATTCTGCACGATACAAACGTTGAGCTGTGACTATCGAATCACCATTGCGATAACAGGCGCGTACACAAAAAGCGCGATGGTCTCCCCGGGTACACTTCCATGGCTACTATATCTCCAAAGAGCAGTGCAACAATCTGTCCTTACCGCGCCCTTCCAAACCGCGCCGTTACATGTGCGGCGCAGATACAAGTACCCCGTATCTTTTCTGGACATACTGTATAAGTTAAAACCTGTAGTGCAGCTGCTAGGACTCTATCTGGATATTAGTTGTTTCTGAATTGTGGCAATGTCATATTAGGCAAATAGAGAACAAAATTGCACGCGTTTTGAGAGTTAATCAGTGAGTGCTTGGAGGAAACCGTCTCTCTACAGTAGGGTGAATGCTTTTATCATACGATCGTATTCAAGTGGCGTCGAGAGTTCCAGAAAAGAAATTTTAGTCTACCACAGTGGAGAACATCGCATCTGTTTGGAAGTTTCTGAGAAGAGCTTGTTTTCTTTGAATGTCTTATAAGTAGATCGAGATGTAAATGGTATGGTGGGTTTTGTGGTGCCGTGAAATAAATTTAAAAACTAAAATTTTGCTAGATCAACATATGACAAAGCCTTACATAAAAAACAGGATAAAACAGGGGTTGTTTTTAACAAGGGGGATTCTTTAATAAAGTGATCAGCGTACCGAAAGGGAAATACTCGCCAGATATGGTGGGTACCGGGGAAATAAAATACCCAAGGCTGACCAAAATTAGCACAGAAGGCAACTTACAAAGGATGAAATAAATGACTCACTTCAAGTGGGAAGCAGCACTTAGAGATACGACTATAGGTTAACATTAGGTATATCGATGCAGCTATAGTTCTGAAACCGACAGACAGAGATGGAAACCAGCTCCACGGCTGTCGCACTGCGGTGTGAAAGAGCAGGAGAATCCACCACATTACTTCTCAAAGCAGCAAATTAAATTAAAGGAACGAATCTGTCTGATACTGCAACATTAGATGTAAGGCTGCCAACTAATCTGAGGATTGAAGGATGAAAAGAAAAAGTATGTACTGTCGGGACTGACTGTGACTACAAAATTTGAAAAATAAAATTGCTGTACCATTAGAATAAAAGGCTAATAACAGAGTTAGATTAAGTATATCAATTATAGTCAGCCGCAAAACATATTTTCTTAACTTTTATTATGTGCACCATACCTGAGGATGTAGAATGTTTTAAATTAAAAATTTTAAATTAAAGGGAGTACAAATAAATCTCCGCCGTTTGACAAAAGATGGCCCACCAGTTATGGTTGAAATTGTTAGATGTAAAACGTCATATCGTAAGGTTGGGCATCTGAAAACACCATAGCCTTAAAATATTAGCGATTCTGTATCAGCATCACATAATTTTATTCGTGCGAAAATGTCGAGTTTTGAGCCGAATAAGAGTCATTTGCGGGAACTTTTGATTTACTTCTTTAATTTGAAGAAATCTGCAGCTGAGGCGCGTCGATTGCTTGTAAAAACATATAATGAGGCTACTTTAAGTGAGAGAAGTTGTCCTAAGAGGTTTTATAAGTTCGACGTCGAAGACAAAGAACGTAGCGAAAGGCAGAAAGTGTACGCGGAAATGGAAGCATTATTGGAGGAAGATTTCTGCCAAACGCACTTGCATCAGGAGTGACTCAACAAGCAATTTCACATCGTTTAAAATCGTTGGGAATGATTCAAAAGCAAGGAAATTGGGTTCCATATTAACTGAAGCCGAAGCCGAGAAACAATGAACGCAGATTTTGCACATATGAAATGCTGCTTGCCAAGTACGGTTTTCTTGCATTGTAGAGTCACTGGTGATGAAAATGGATCCACTACGATAACCCAAAGAAGAAGAAATCATGGAGACCACGTGGCCATACCTCAACATCGATAACCAAGTCGAATATTCACGGGAAAAAAATTATGTTGTGTATTTGGTGGGATCAGCTTGGTGTCGTGTATGATGAGTTGCTCAAACCGAACAAAAACATTACTGGGGCTTTTTACCGAACACAATTGATGAGATCAAGTCGAGCACTCAAGGAAAAACGCGCCCACTACTATTACAGACACGACAAAATTATTCTCCTGCATGATAACGCTCGTTCATATGTTGCGGCGCCGGTCACAACCTACTTATAAACACTCATTTGGGAAGTCCTACCCTACCCGCCGTATTCATCAGACATTGCCCCTTCCGATTATCACTTGTTCCGATCGATGGCACATGGCCTGTCTGAGCAGCACTTCACATCATATGAAGATACCAAAAATTGGGTCGATTCGTGGATAGCCTCAAAAGATGAAGCTTTCTTCCGACGCGGTATCTGTATGCTGTCAGGGAAATGGGAAAAAGTGATGGCTAGCGATGGACAATACTTTGAACAAAACATAAGATTCCGTTCTTTCACAATAAGTGCCCAATTTTTGATAAAAAAACGGCGGAGGCGTATTTGTCCTCCCTTTAAATATTTTAATTTTTAAATTACCATACCCAAGAGGAATCAATTTGACATATGACTATATTTTTATATAAAGCACATCAATTTTTTGTATTATTTTTAATTATTTTTTTGGTTAATTTAACCACATTTTAAAATAATATTTATTTTTCTATGTTTTTAGTTTTTCTTTTGGTTGCGAGGTTTTTATTTCAGTAAAATTTTAATTACCTCTTTGTTTCACATGCTTTAAGTATTATTTTGTTATTATTTGTAACTATTTTACTTGTGTGATAATTATGCGTTCAAGCCCTGTTTTCTATTTTTGTTTTCTAGAACAGAAGCAAGTAAATTATGAACATTGTTTAAAAAATGTAGCTGTTATTTAGATTAGATAAAGCCAAACGACAGCACTGTCTTACACCTTAAATGATAACGTCGTCGAATGACAATAGTACTACATATAACGATTGTTTTTCAAGACTAAAGTCTTTTTTCCGCTTATGTTTATCAACAATTGATAAAGTTATGGTTCAGTGGAAGTACTCTAACTCAGTCACTCGGGAAGATTTTGGTTGTTACCCTGTTGAAAAGATAATATAAGAAACGTATTCTTTAATTTTCCAATTAAAACTACTGCGGAGTAGCTTAGAGGATTAAAGCGTGACTTTCGAAGCGGTACTCCCTTTCAGGTTTGATCCCCGACCGGCCTCGCCAGATACCGACATAATCTGTGAGTAACATAAGTTGCCTAAAATACGGATATGAGTCTCATTGGTCCGATAAAGGCCATCATCATCATTATTGTACCAGCAGCCTTTTTTAATCTCTCTTCTTAATCTCAGCTTCTCCCTTGGAGGTTGCTGATCAGCATGGCTATTTTGACCTTTGATATAGCTGCTCGGAATAGTTCGGCTGATGTAAGATTGAACCATTCTCGTAGGTTACGTAACCAAGAGATTCTGCGACGTTCGACTCTCCTTCGCCCAGCAATTTTGCCTTGCATAATGAGCTGCAATATCTCATATTTAGAATTGCGGGAAATGTGGCCTAGGAATTCTAATTTTCTTTTCTTAATGGTAGGTAAGATCTCCAATTCTTTGCGCATCCTACCCAGAACCTTCTGATTCGTAATTCGGTCGGTCCAAGAGATTTTCAATAGTCGTCTATAAATCCATAGCTCGAAGGATTCAAGTCTCTTTGAAGTTTCTTTATTTAAAGTCCAACCTTCTAGACCATACTAGAGCACTGGGAATATATAACAACGGACCATTCTTGTCCTTAATGCTAACGATAGGTTCTGAGCAGTCAGTAGTTTTCTCATTTTCATGAAGGCTGCCCTTGCTTGTTCTATTCTTGCTAAGATTTCTTCTCTATGTGTGATGTTTTTGTTTACTATCGTGCCAAGGTACTTGTAGTTTTGAACTTGTTCAATAATCCTATTGTCTATGACCAGCTGACTGTCTGCGGTGTTTCTTTTAGATACTACTAACATTTTTGTTTTACTAATATTAATACTAAGCCCAAATTCTTTACTTGTTTGAGATACTCTATCTACCAGTGTCTGAAGGTCTTTTAGGTTGCTTGCGATCAAAACGGTGTCGTCAGCGTACCGAATGTTATTGATACATTTCCCATTTATTATTAGTCCTGAACTTTCATCTTCTAACGCTTCAGGAATATATATTCGAATAAATGTTAAATAACATGGGTGAGAGGATACACCCTTGTCTGACACCTTTTGAATATTAATTTCCTCGGAGAGAGTTATCCACTTTTATTTTTGCAGTTTGACCCCAGTAGAGATTGATAATTATTTGTATGTCATGATGGTCTATGTTGAGTTTCTGCAAAATATCAACTAGTTTATCGTGCTTCACGTTGTCGAATGCTTTGCTGTAGTCTATGAAGCACATGTAAATATCCTGGTTTACATCTAGAGATCTTTGTGCTAAGATGTTAAGAGCAAATATGGCTTCTCTGGTCCCTGTTCCGTTGCGGAAACCGAATTGTGTGTTTGACATTTCCGCTTCACATTTGCTATATAACCTGGTGTGGATGATTCTTAAGAATATTTTTAGTACCTGACTCATGAGGCTTATGAGTCGATACTCATCGCATCTAAACGCTCGGGATTTCTTAGGGATGGGGACAAAGGTGGAAAGTAGCCATTCGCGTGGGATAACCCCTGTTTGGTATATATCGTTAAACAAGTCAACAATTATTGAAACTGACTGTTCATCTAATAGTTTTAACAGTTCGCAGTGTATACCATCAGGTCCTGCTGCTTTTCCAGCTTTTGCGGTTTTTATGGCATGGTTGACCTCACTACGTGTTATTTTTGGTGCGTTTTCTGCTGCTGTAATGCTACGTTCTTCTGCTCTTTGATCTCTAAAGATTTGTTTAATATACTTTTGCCATAAGTTTGACTTTGATTCTGTATCTATGACTAAAGAACCTTGGTCATCCTTCATTATCCTCGATTGTTGTCTGTGTGCAATACCAGTGATTTCTTTTATTTTCTTGTGAACATTGAAGCTGTCATACTTACGTTCATACTTTTCTATTTCTTTGCACTTATCATCCATCCAGGATTCCTTTGCTGCACGTATCTTGCTTCTAATAATGTTATGTATTTCTCTATACTTTATTTCATTTTTATTTTTAAATTTTCTCCTTTCGTCCATTAGCGCTAAGATTTCCTCTGTCATCCACTTCTGCTTCATCTGTTTCTTGTGCTCTCCCAAGGTTTCTTGTTGTGTCGTTACTATTGTTTCTTTTATTTTAGACCATTTTGTTTCCTTATCTAAATTACTAATATTTTCTTCTTGCATTTTATGGAAGTTTTGGTTTATCATCTTAGTTGCAGACTTTCGTATATCTGGTTGTTGTAACCTTCGTGTATTTATGTAACTATTTTGGTTTTGTTGTTGTCGTCTTTTCTTCAATCTAATATGCATATTCATGGCTACAGGGTTGTGGTCCGAATTTGCATCCGCACCTGGGTATGTTTTTACAGCCTTTACGCTATTTCTCGCCTTTTTGTTAACTAGAATGTAATCTATTTGGTTTCTAATTATTTGTTCTGTGTGATTTCTCGGTGCTTTCCAAGTATATAATCTTCTCTCTTCTTCTATACAAAACTGCAGCATTCTCTCTCCTCGTCCGTTTCTCTCACCTAATCCATATTTACCTACGTAATCTCCATAGCTTCCTTCTCCAATCTTTGCATTATAATCCCCAATTATTATTGTGATGTCACGTTTTTTTCTTTATTTTTTTAATTTATTTTTTAAAATTTTATCTACTCGCGGTTTTTTCCGTAGAAATGTGCATTTTCTTATAAGGTGTCTGTTTTTCGTTCTCAACACACTAATGTTTCTGTGATAACTTTTAGTGTAAAATATAAATCTTGTATTTTCGCATGACCATCTCAACGTACTCTAATTATTTACCGCTCTACAACTGTTACACCTCTTCTTGATTAGTTCTTTTTTTCTTCTGGTAATATAATGGATTTTTCCTTCTCCTTCTAACAGTTAGTATTTACATAATTTTTGAACAGCAAGAGATCTTACATTAAAAATGAATATGGTTGTGATAAAATGGAAGTTTTGTTTTTATTCAGCCGCGTTGTTACTGGATTACTTACCACTTAACATCTTATACTTGCCTTTTATTAATTTTGGAGTATTTAGTGTTAGAGTGACACTGAGGGACTGTGAGTTACAAGAGGTCTTTATGTACTGATGCTCTAGTTGTAGCCATGAATCTATCAATAAATTCTGCCATTATATTTTTATTGCAAACAACTTGTCAAACCATTTTTATGGTCACCTCTTGTTTATTATTCTCAGAGATGATTACCACAAAATATGCAGGTAAGAATAAAATTAAGACATTGTAAATGAAAGAGCAATTCGTTTCCATGCTGTGCGCTTAACATTTTTGTTTAATAATATGTCTCCCCAAATTTTATAGCTTAAATATTTTAGAAATTACAAAATAATTGATATAAAAATTCAGTAAAAAGGAAGTGCTCAAACTATATATCCTCTCTAAGGCACCTAATTGTTTAAAATTCCAACTCCTAGAATTCCCACCGCGACTTCAGCCCCTCAAGTAGATATTGAAGGTTGAAAATCAATAGACTCCTATCTTTATCTTTAAGGTACTTATATATCAAGTTTTAAAAACATCATTCCACCTGTCTTTAGGGTCCCTACCTCCACTTCACTTATACCTCATCCTCTATATTGCTGTTAGCTGTTCGTAGTCTTTTAGAATTTAAACAAGTCTTGATAATAAAAGAATGCAGAAAAAAATTCAAAAATGTTGCGTTCGCTTCGGCAGCAGAGCGCCAGCACGAACGCACGCAGACTGAACATACGAAACGAAAAATTATTGCTTTAAAGATCACTACGTAAACAATATATTTGCATAAAATTGTGGATTAAGCCTGCACATTCTTTTGGGTAAATTTCTGGTAAATTAGAAAGCAACTCTTTCAAAGATGGTAGAAAATTTTATATTTAGAAAAGTATCTTGGGCAGTAGAAAAAAGTATGTGGAAGCCCAAAAGGGATGATGTATCATTGTCCTATATAATTTTTTTCAATAAGTGTATATACCATATTACATAGCTGAATATTTACCAGGTAGCTTTCGTGCACTTGCATTTCGTGTAACATGAAATTGGAACAGATAACCATTAGATATCACTAACCTATCTCTAGTTTTTGATTACATTGTATCGATAAGTGGCTGAGTTATTTTCTACTTACCGCGCTGCTATTTGATATTAGATAAGCGCACAAGCTTGACCCATTCAGGAGTTTAGATTATGCCTTATGGCATTTTCATTTCTCTTTTTAAAAAGAATGTGCTTTATTATTTACTTTTTTAAATATTATTGTATAAACTACTAACGCACAACGCAGATATACAAAACTGTCGAACGATTGTCCTGTTATACAACGCGTATATAACAGGTAATAAACAAAACAAAAAAACACTTGAAATAATTCTACTGCACTAGTTAATATAAGCGACCGCACGGTTTTTATAAGCCGGCAAAAAACTCTAGAGCAATCTTCCGAAATATCGGATAGTGTGTTGAGTCATTGTTATACCTCTGCTACCTGGGCGCCTCATTATAATCTAAAGAGCCTGTTGAGAACTATAGAACAGTCGACTAATCAGTTGTCATCCTTTTTTTATTTTATATTTCATTACTTTTTGGAATCTGTATACAACAATAAGCAAAATATGTGTATGTTAGTAATTATTGGACATGAACAATGATTTACAACTTACAGTTTATTACGAATTACATTATATTGGTTTAATCGAATCTATTCGGTAGGTTTAGAGGTTTGTGTCTCTTTAGTCTGTGTAGGGTTTCACTATTATCGAGTAGGTTAATAGCCAAGACGTTTGGGCGATGTTCTAGTCTACTTAGGTATTTGGCAGTGAACTTAACTATCACTTCTTTTACAGTGTCAACTTTCAGGTTGCACCGAATATCTGCATTTCTCACAAAGTATGGTGCATCACATATTGACCGTAGCACTTTAGATTGAAATCTTCAAGTATTTCAATGTTAGCCATTGTTCTTCAAAGTTGAATGCCGTATGTCCATATGGGTTTAAAGATCGCGCTGTAGATTAAAAGTTTGCTTGTTAGGGATAGTTTTGATTTCCTGCCTAGTAGCCGGTAATGCTTACTAAACAATATGCCAAGTTGTTTTCTTTTTTTTCCAAGTTAGGCCTTTGTCGAGGCCGAGATATTTAACTTCATTAACTTGATTTAATGGAATGTATATTTATATGGACTGGTGGTGTATTTTCCCTGCACTTGGTAAATGTGATACGAAACAATTTAGCTTCATTGAGTTGGATACACCATCGTCTGGTCAACTGAATCAGTTGATCTAAGCTCTGTTAAAGCAGCTGAGCAGCTATTGTTGGATCTTTTTTTTTGTCATTTTGAATTTATCGTCGTCAAAGGTGGCAGTGAGGGAGTACGGACTATCTGCTGTGTCTACGAGATAAAGAATCGGACCAAGGACGCTTTCTTGAGGAACCCCTAAGTTGATTGCGTGGAGCACCGATTGGAATAGGCCAATTTTTACGTGGAAATAACGTTCTTCCAAGTACGATTTGAAAATAACATATAGTGGGTGAGGTAGTAGTTTCTTGAGTTTATACATATTTCATCAAGAACAGCAGCTGTACAGTATTGCTTCTTTTCAAAAGCTTGATTTATGTTATCGACTATTCGGTGGACTTGTTGTACGGTAGAGTGATCCCTCCTAAACTAGAATTGATGGTCTGGAATTATGTTACTACGTTAGTCTTCCGGCTAAGAGTTTTTCCAATACTTGGCCTGCCACTTACAGCAAGCTAATGGGCCTGTAGGAGGTAACTTCGTATGCTGATTTCCCAGGTCTGAGTATCTGAATTACTTGCGCTACTTTCTACTGGACCGGGAAGTGCCCCAGTTGCGTGGTAGTTTTTTGAGTAGTTTTCTAGTAAGTAAGTCGATGCCTGGAGCTTTCCTATAGTTGAGATTGTATCTGATCATTCTTATTACTTCTTTAACTGTGAAGCAGTCCAACGGCAATGCTAATTGATATGTCATATCTAAAGAATTTTGTATTTCTGCTTTTACTTTGATGGAAATTTGTGAAGCGATTGGTTGAAAAACACTCTCAAGGTGCTGTGCGAAGAGGTCTGCTTTTTCTGGATCTAATCGTGTCCATGTTCCATTTGGCTGTTTTAGGAGAGGAATAGGCTGTTTTTGGGCTTTTATTCTTTTGGTTGCCATCCAGAGAGAATCGTTTGTGTCAGCTTTGTGAGATATTCTTCGAAGTGTTCATTTTTTCGATTTTTGATAAGTAGTTTGAGTTCTGTTGTTGCGCTGGTTTAAGCGTCTCTTGTCAGATGGATATCTTGTATTCTGTCAGATACGTCATATCCGTCTTTTTTCAGCTATTTTTCTTTTTACTATAATGGGACACATTTCTTGTTGTCTTATGCTATCATGTTGTCATCTGTGGACGTTAGGCGTAAGAGCTCTATTAAATTAATTCACACATTCAAATGATCCACTTTATTATTATTATTATTTATATCGTTAATTATAACAACAGAGTGATAATAAATAACGGAGACACATAAATTGTTAGCACGAGTAACCATATGCGAGGATATTTTTTTGTTTTATTTATGTTATTCAACTCTCCTTTGTTGTATTTTTTACCGTTTTAATTGCTTTTTTATATTTAAAAGCTATCACTTAGTGTTAACGGTTAAAATTGAACATTTTAAAGCTGAAGAGGTTAGTTTGGCGTTATTTATATCTCCTTGATCACTATTAGACTGGTCCGAGACTTCAAAGATGTTTCAGTAGCTTATACATAATAGAAACTGCACTCTCAGAACTTGTAGGTTCTGTAAAATTATCCGGAAGAAAATTTCAAATATTTATAACTGTTTTAATGATAGCCTTATAATATTCTTTATTTTTAGAAATTGTACCCAAGATTTGGAAAATTTACTACGGAAAATTCCCAGCTTTACAGAGTGCCAAAATTGTCCAATTTTATTTTGAAGATCGCCATTCAATCGTTGCCCACAGTTGACAATTCAATATCAGAAACTAATCTAACTAATCAACGATTTGCCGTTTAGTTGGCCCCTTTTATGGAATAGACTGACGTACATGATCGTCCAAGTTCCGGTAAAGTACATTGTGCTGTGAAACAGGATCACATCCACCGTGTGGAAGAAAGTGTGAATGTAGAGTCAGGAATATCGATTCGGATGAGATATGGTTCGTGCAATGCATTTTAAAATCGGTAAAGTTGAATCCCTATAAAGCACCGCTTGTCCAAAAACTAAGGCCTGCTGATTACCAGACACGCCTCTGTTATGCTACTCAATTTAAAGAACTAGCTGGAAACCAAAGCTAATTTATTTATTATCTGACTATGTAGGACGCGGCGAATTTCCACTTTAATAGTAATAGCAATAAACAGAACTGCGGGTTTTGGGCCAGGAAAAACTCACTCATTAATTTTGTATGGCTTGGGATTCAGGCTAGGCCTAATATGTGGTTTCACCAAGATTGAGCTATTTCCCATACGGATGAAGCCACAATGTGTTTATTAAGGATTATGTTTGGAGACTTAACGGTTGCCTGATTTGACGGCCTCAGACTTCTTGTTGTGGGGCTACTTTAAAGAAAAAAATTGAAAGATAACATTTGTGTAGAAATTAGAAAACTATAGCCTGAGACTTCACCAGCTGCAATAAAACAGCTTTAAAAAGAGCCCATCTTTGTGAAGCAGAAAATGGAGACTATTTAAGATATGTAATATTTCATGTACAGTGCATATAAATTGTAGATTTTCTTATGCCTCAAAGAGAATAAAGTTTCTAGGAAATACAAAAGTTATTTATTACTAGAATCCCGAAGTGACTTTTAAACCACCTTGTATCTATAATTGCAATATAAATTGATATTAACTAATAACAAAATAGAATCTTTAACTATCCTTATATAAATTTCTTCGGGGGCAATACCTTACAAATATGAAAAGAAGTGCACGATTATCGCCAACTAAAGCGTAAAGCGGTACTGGTCAATCGGGTAATAATTTTTTAGCGACAACCTTTTTTGTAGTTAAACAGGCCTGCAATAAATAAAGTTATAAACGTCCACGATAGTCTAATGAGTTCGCTCCGTACTTTCAAACGGAAGGGACGGTTGCTTCTGTGTTATTAGCGATGGATTTATCAGAGTACGCCACCGGTGTTGTGAAAACTGGACAATTTCTGCGAGTGGGACCTGCGTGTTGATGGGGCCTCGCGGCCGTCACTGATATGGTCTGATTCGTCTGGCCTGCGGTTCCTCGTCGCCGTTTCTGCCGCCAGTCCAGGAAGTAAACCATTTAAGGAGTAATGTGTTAAATAAAAACCAAAGGGCCCAAATTTGTGAAAAGCGTTTATAGGTTAAAGTGAACAAAACACAAGTGAATAGGGTCACTATGTTTGGCGTTCCAAGTTTTGGGTCACATAGGGCCATAACAGTTGCATGTACCAACCAAATCTGATGCAATACCAGTAACAATTACAATTATCTATATCACTAGCACATCAAACGTTTTCGTCTCAAATACAAACTCTGTATCAAGCGCAATTAGTACACCCACCGCAAGTCAGCAGGATGGAAGCATTCCAATGCAGATAAATGGAGAGCAAGAATGGCAAACCCAAACGTAAAGGAAGCAAAAACGCCCTTGTACGGATTCACTATGCACAAAACAGAAAAAACTAACTGATTATTGGTTAAGTGCACCCATAACATCTAAAACGTACGTAGCACTGTCAGACAATGAAGATAATCAAGAAAACAGTAAAGCAGAATGAGAAGTTAGATCACCCCTTATTTTTGTTTAGGGTGTCGACAATTAAAACCGCTAACAGATATGCTAGATTTCCAAGCCAAGGACAATTACTTTATCAAGTTAATAGGTAACACTCAAGCCAAGATTCAATTAAGTTATGGAAAGGAGTGCAGAAACATGCGGAATTTCATTCCTTTCAGTATAAACAAGACAGAAAGTTCAGAGTAGTGTTACGCAACATGCACTGCACATTCTACTTAAAAGAACTTTCTAAAGAAATTAATCATTATAGGCACGAAGTAATAAACATGTACAATATCAGACACAGGGTAAATAAAACACCATTACCAATGTTTTTTGTGGAATTAGACAAAACCAAAACAATAAAGATATATGCGACATAGAATTCCTGTTAAAACCAAGAATTACTTTCGAAATTCCACATGCTAAGCATGAAGTCAGACAATGTCAAAACTGCCAAAGGTTTGGTGACTCCAAAAACCATTGCTACAGGATTCCAAGATGTGTCAAATGAGCTGGACCCTACAAAGCAACTGTGAAAGAAGACAAAGAAGTAAAAACGTCAAATAGGTGAATTGCCAGGAAAATCAACCCCCAAACTACAAGGTTGTCTAGCGTCCAAAGAAATTCGGTAACCTTAATTTTCACCACTAAAGTTTAAACAATTAAGTTCACGTGCGATTTCTAAAAAGTTAGTGAAAAAGTCCCACTACCATAATAGTTAGACAGTCAACAACAAATTCAAATATGGAATCACCAGCAGACAAATAACAAAATGAAAACAATGATGGTTCAATTAATGAAAAGAATGGATACTATGCTCAACTTGCTCACGACCTAAATTACTATAATGGCTCGATTCCTAAACATTGCACTCTGGAATGCCAATGGCCTGGCACAGCACAACCAGGAAGTTAAAATACTTGTAACAAATAACGACATTGATATTATGCCGTATGGGGTTGCTAGTTCCCCATCGGGCGCCTCCCCAGGTGGCGTATAGGGGAATGCTCACCAGATATGGTGGGTACCGAGGAAATAAAATACCCGGGGCCGACCAAAACTAGCAGCAGCGTCTGACCCATATTGGACGGCTGCAAACGGCGTCTGCATCCAGAGGATCGGCCGGTGAAGGAAAACTCGTCAACACGCAGGGCAAGCGAGGCGTTTTAATTGCCAAAACCACCCAAACCAAACCAAATGTCGAATTTCAAAAACCACGGAAATAGACCCCAGGTGAGTAGAGTTAAAAACTCAAAGTTTCACGCTGAAATATCAGTCAGCCCCATGGATTCTGGAGGGGGGGGGGACTAAATTCGAAAAAACTAAAAAAGAAGTTTACAATTTATATATTGCCACATATAACATACAAACAATGAGATCAGAAGAAAAAATAGAGGTATTACAAAACGAACTAAAATCTATAAAATGGGATGTAGTCGGACTGGCAGAAACACGACTACCGGGAGAAAAAACCACTGAACTGAAAAGTGGCCATATACTTTATAACAAAAATTCTGATACGAAAGATTACATAGGAGGTGTAGGTTTCATAGTAAACAAAAAGATTAAACAAAGAGTAATCAAATACCAGGCCATATGGGATCGCGTCATATACATAATAATTAGACTAAACGTACGTTATACACTTCAAATCATAAATGTATATGCTCCAACAAGTACAGCGGAAGACGAGGAAATTATGCAATTCTATGAAGATATATCAACGGCGAAACAACAGAGAAAATGTCACTACTTGGTCATTACCGGAGATTTCAATGCAAAAATAGGAAAGAAAACACAAAATGATATGGAATTTATAGGTAATTATGGTCTAGGTATTAGAAATAACAGAGGGGATACACTTTCCAACTTTCTTCAAAACGAACGGCTATACTGCCTCAACACATTCTTAAGATACCACCACAGAGAAAATGGACATGGCGAAGCCCCGACAACAAGATAAAAATGAGACACATTTCATCCTCTGCCGAGATCGAAAAATATGTAGAGACGTATCAGTTCGGAACAGATTCGATACTGGGAGCGACCACAGGATGGTCCGAGCACTGATAAGCATCAAAATTAAATAAGAAAGACATAAATTAGTTAGATAACGTTTTCCCACTAACACAGAAATAATGAAAAAGCAAGATGAATATAAACAAGAACTCTCAACGAGACTTGATACAACTATACTATCAGACATGGAAATTAACCAAATAAATGACAGAATTACAACTACTATCCAAATAACGACAAAGAAATTGTGCTCAAGAAAAAAGGGTCAAACAGATCAAAAACTCAAAAATACCACTATAAAACTCATAGAAAAAAGGAGAAAATTGAAAAAAGGAACAGACGAATATAAATCAATAAACAAATAAGTAAAGAAAGCAATAAGAAAAGACATAAGAGAACATAGAACTAGAACAATTTTGATGACTATTGAAGACAACGCTAACATGAGAATGCTAAGATCAAAAATATCCAACGGACGGCAGAAGATGACAAAAATAAAGAACAAAGAGGGAATAGAAGTGACAAAACCGGAAGACATCATCAGAGCAATTGAACACTTCTATACCGAATTATATGCAGCACATACACCGCATAGGGAATCACAAACACAAGGAAATATACTCAATACAGGCTCTGAAGATATTCCAGAGATATTCATTGATGAAATTAGACTAGCTCTGAAACAAATGAAAAACAATAGATGCCCCGGAGAAGATTGTGTAACAACAGAAGATGATAAAACTTGAAGGAACAAATCTCGAACGTGCAATACATATTTTACTAAACAAGTGCCTACGAGAAGGAAGAATACCTGACAGATGGCACAATGCGGAAACAGTACTCCTGTTCAAAAAAGGTGCGATTACTAAACATAGAGAACTACCGCCCAATCAGTTTACTATCACAACTATATAAACTGTTGACCAGAATTATTACCAACCGCCTGACAAACAAATTCGATTACTACCAACCAGTGGAGCAGGCGGGCTTCCGCAAAGGATATAGCACTATTGACCATCTACAGACTCTACGCACTATCATAGAGAAGACGACCGAGTATAATGTGCCCATACATATAGCCTTCATAGATTTCTACAAGGCATTCGATTCTATAAGTACGGCTCATATATTAGAATCAATGAATAACGCAAGAATCGACAGCAGATATACTATTATACCAAAAGACATCTACGAAAAGGCAACAATGCACGTGAAAATAAATCAAGACCTTAAAACGGACAAAATAAACACCAGGAGAGGCGTACGACAGGGGGACGTTATCTCCCCAAAACTTTTCACGTTAGTTTTAGATGTTTTTAAGAAACTTCAATGGCAAGAGAAGAGTTTAAAAATTGACGGTTGCTTCCTTAGTCACCTAAGCTTTGCTGATGATGTGGTGATTATGTCTGAAGACCCAGAGGAACTAAAAATCATGATGCAAGAACTCAAACAAGCACCAGAAAAGTCAGGCCTGAAGAGAAATCCTGCTAAGACTAAAATCATGAGCCATTACAATATGCAAATTACAGTAGACGGCCAAACGTTGGAGAACGTGACAGAATATATATACTTAGGACACATCATCAGATTAGGAAAAGAAAACCAAGGCACTGAAATTACAAGACGAATATCTCTGACATTTTGCCTTTGGCAAATTGTCATATCTCCTAAGGAATCTAGATGTACCGATCAACCTCAAACGTAAAGTTCACGATACTTGTATCCTACCAGTGACTACATACGGCATGGAAACGATGGCCCTTACAAAACGGAATGCAAATAGATTGAGAGTGCTGCAGAGAGCTATGGAGCGTGCTATGCTGGGGATATCATTAAGAGATAAAGTCCGAAATGAGGAAATCCGACGAAGAACCAAAATAACTGACGTCATAGAACGCATAGCGAGCCTGAAATGGAGATAGGCCGGACATATCGCGAGACAGGTGGATGAGAGATGGACAACGAAATCACTATTATGGCGCCCCCGTGAAACTAAGCAAAAAAAAGGTCGACCTCAGAAACGATGGGTGGATGACGTTCGGAAGGTAGCTGGTAGGAACTGGACAAAACAAACCAGTGACCGACACAGATGGAGAGAAATGGGTGAGGCCTACATTCAGGAGTGGATGGCAGAAGGCCGAAGAAGAAGATTATGCTGATCTCAAAAGCACATTTTATCAACAATGATACATAAAAATACCCAAATATTCCATTTATACTGTAAACAACTCAGACGGCACAAATCACAGAGGCACACCAGTAATAGTGAAGTGAATAAAGTATTATGTAAGCCACCAATATCAACATCAACAGCTTTAAGCTACATGTGTTGTAGTTGCAGAAGTCAATAGACGTAACATTCGCAGCAGTGTACTGTCTACCAAAGCACAAAATTAAAAAAGAAGATTTTAATTACTTTTTCAATACCCTTTGATCACGTTTCATCTCGGATGGAGACTATTACGCAAAAAATGAGCAACGGAGATCAAGATTAACTAGGAATGAAAATCGCTTACACTACAATCAACTGGAGAACCTAAATACCGGCCATCAAATCTTAACAAAACTCCTGATCTGCTTGATTTCTGTATCACAAAAGGAAAAGCAACAAGCAGCAGTAGCAAAGCGTCGAAAACACCAAAAGCTGTTTCACTTTATAATAGAGGCTTTAACTGGAATAGATAGAGGAAGTTAATTGATACTAATGTTTATCTAATCATACCTTTAAAAAAAGACACACACAATGTTATAGAACACATCACTCATATCGTACAATCTTCTGCTCGGGCCGTAACCATTAACCACGAAAAACAGAAAGACACATAAGACTGTCCACCGCTAGTTAAACAAAAAATAGCCGAAAAATGGAACTCAGAAGAACTTGGCAAAATACAAGACTCACAAGAGACGAGAAAAATTCTACAAGGCAACCCAGGAATTGAAATCTTTCCTGAACAAATTAACAAACCATAATATCTGACTAAGTTAATCGCTACCGAAGATACTGAAAAGTTAAAACGGCCATGGGCAACAATGAACTTGAAAAGGCATCGGCATTTGCAGGCTATTTAGCACAAGCATTTCAACCGTTTTCTCAGACGTGCACTTCAGAACTGGAAAGGCAAATTCGAATTTGCCGAAAGAAATGTCACACCAACACAGATCATCAAACCGTTTAAAGTCAAAAAGGTCGAAAAAGTTATAAAAATGATAAAGGTAAATAACGCCCCCGGGTACAATTTAATCACTGCAAGAGCACGGAAAAAACATTCAGAAAAAGGTGTGAAAATTATAACGTATATATTTAATGTCATTCTGATGCTAAATTGCTTCCCACAGTAATGGAAAGTACCTAACGTAATTCTAATCCCAAAACCAGGAATGAAACAGGAAGAAACTACTAAATATAGGCATATTGGTCTTCCAGTTGTAGCCAAAATACTAGAGAAGCTAATTAAAAAATCAAACCAATCCTCGGGGATAAAAATCTTATACCAGATTACCAGTTTGGTTTGATAGAGAGACACGCTACCGTAAGTAGTCTATTTCACTTTTGGCCTCTCTGTTTTCTGCATTGAAAGTTATTTTATGTATTAGTTTGTGATTGAAGAAACTATTTCCTATTAGCATTTCGTTACTTATGCAGAAGTCAATCATCCTATTGCCATTGTCGTTTAACACTCTGCCTGTACAGTATCTTCCTAGAACTACATGTCCTTTGTCTGGGTTCTTTCCCACTCGGGCGTTCCAGTCTCCAAGTATAAATGTGTGTCTGCTTCTGTCTCTAGCTTTGTCGAGCACTTGTTGTAGGCTTGTGTAGAACTCTTCTTTTTCCAGTATGTTGTCATTTTCTGTTGGTGCATAAATCTGTATGAATGTAGTTCTTTCTTCTAGCTTGACATCTATTGTCATTATTTTTGAACTGATACCTTCCCATCCTATCACCTTTCCGGTTAGGTCTTCGCTAATTATCACTCCTACTCCCTCCTTTGCTCTTGTTTCTAACTGAACTCCAGAGTAGAACAATTTGTATCCTTTTTCGAGTGTTTGTTCTTTGATTCCTTTCTTTTTGATTTCTGAAAGTCCTAGGATTTTTACTTTATATCTCTCCATTTCTTCAACTAACTCTATCTCTTTTCCATTTAGTCCTGTCACGTTCCATACTCCAATTCTTGTCCTTTGTGCACGCTTAGGTCGTTTTCCATCTTTCCGTCCATGTCCGAGGCTTTCTGTATTTCTCTGAATCTGTATACCTCGTATGGGTGATTAGCTCGACGACGAGGGCCCCGTTACCTCGGGACAACTGGTATCAGGTTATACCCCCCGATGCTGGGTCGTCAGAGCCCCGTTCGTTTTCTAGCAGAGGGTACCACGTGCAGGTGGGGTTGACATTTGGGTGACTGGATGTTGGCGCCATCCCTTGCCCTCCGGGTTTTATATTCATATTTCAATAATATTTTGTAATTAATAATTATATTTATCTGTTATAAAATATTGGTTAAATTTAGTTATCTTAGGAAAGTGTTTTCATAGGTAAGCTCTCTTACATTTCATAATTCATTGTTATCTATTTACTGAATGTTATTAATGTAACAGATTGTAAATTTTCTTGGAAATAATAAAAAGAAACGACAGTCTTTTGTAGTATGTATAGTCATGATACGTGATCTGTTATGGTAATGAGTAGACTTTGTTCAATAGATAGAATTTCTCTTTTTTTCGTATCCAAAAAGCAACCAGATTTAAACATTTAGCAGAATTTTACGCTAACAATAACGATAATATAAAAATAGTGGAAGGAAAATTTGCCTTTTCTGAACTTCTACAACGTCTGGTCAGTTTGAAAGTTCCCGAGTTTATGCAAAGCAAAAGAATTTTAGATCGCTAAAACAGAATGGGATAAATTGCTAGTAGTAAGAAGCAGGGTATAATCAATTTTTTTCCACTGTGTATTAAAACCGAGAAAGAATATTTTGAAGCTCAGTAGCGTAGTACATGAGTATCACGATAAATTTTTTACAACTAAAAATATTGTAAATCAAAGAAAGAAACCACGTCCAAATATGATTGCTAACGAGATGCAATTTATTACAACCGTCCAAATGCACCGGATCACTTCCAAACCATGTCCTTGGCTGAAAAATACAGGTATTTTGAGATACGGCAGATAATACTCACAAATTAATCATTGTGTGGGCGAAAAATATTTCTGTGGCATATAAGCTGAAAATAATCATACATTTTCTCATTTAAGATTCCATGTGTTTTTCTTAAAGTTAATAATCATTATTACCTATAATAACCACAAGAAAACTATTGCAAACAATAATTAAATCCAACTTAAGTTACCTAGATATCTTCAAGGAGAGAGAGGCAGATTAAATGTTTATACATGTACGAAAATGGCTATAGTAGACAATTGCGTGGTTTTGAGTTTTATATTATTATTTAATCAGCAATTTTTTTTTCATATTTGAAATTATCTAGTATTTGTTGTTATTTCAAAGCTCCAAAACATATTGTCATTGTTTTTAAGAGCCCCAAGCAGAATAGTTACAGTTCAAAAAGTTTGTAAAATACGATGCCTTAAGATCCTATAAATGCTATAGCAGAACCATAGCAGAATTTAAAGACCAATGAGAATGGGAAGGATGTAGCGCATTTATAATTTCATGAATTTATGGAAGATCGACCAAATTGGATCCATTTTAGCAATTTAAGTACGATTACTACAAGATATTTGGTTGTTGAAATATGAAACTTTTCAAGGCAGACCAAACCTTAGTAAAAAAATATAAACATTAGAAAATCAAAAATTTTTACAACAATTTACATTATTTTCATTTATTTAATACGAACTATTTGAAATGCACATATTCAAAAATTTAGTCGCAGCATATTCTAACATGCAAATTATACGACTACAAACGCCAAACTATCTTAGAACCCATATCAAAATAGCAGGAACTAACCCCAAGCGGGTCAACAGATTTTTATATTCTTACTGAACACATTTCAGTTTAAGAAAATATTTTTGGAGAGTAACTGCAATCAACTTCTGACTTAAGTTTGGCCATCTCGTAGAACATTCCCTAGAGGGAAAAATGGAAAGGATAAAAAAATCTCCAATAAATAAAGACGACACAGTTTGACCTTCAAATAATGTATGACAATGTTGTCAATGATGTCAGTGCACGAAATGTAGTATTAATGAAGGAACAAATTTAGTAGCTCTATTTACATGGTATTTAAAAACAAATGCATTTATGACCTCAAATTGTTGTTTTTAGGGGAAATTTCGATTTTAAAGTTCTCAAATTTCTATAGCTTTGCGGTATAACAATTAACATCTCCAATGACAAATATCTATCAATATATATAGGGTTTGTCCGGAAAGTAATGCAATTTGTTCAAACGCTCCGCTTTTCCTAGTCGCAGCGCATTCAGACCGGTTGGGTTAAGGGGGGGGAACCTCTTACCTTTATAACGCTTCCAAGCATGGTCTGGTATGAACTCTAGGAGCGTCAGGATCGCTGTTTCCGTAAACCTGCTGTCAGTACCTGTGTCACGACGCGCAATGTAGTAAACTAGCGAACAACGTTACGCGATTAAGTTCTGCTAAACTGAAGAAACGTCTCGCCGAAGCCCACTAAATGGTTCAGGCAGCCTACAGGGACTCTGCTCTCTCGTAATGTCACATTTCTAAGTGGTTGAGGTTGTTTAAAAATGTCCGTGGCGAGATGGAGGATGGGTCTGGACGGTCGTCAACTAATAAATGATAAAACTGTGTTTCGTGATCGTGATCTTTTAAATACCGATCGTCGAATGATTGCAGAGACTCTTGGTATTCCCAAAATCACTATGCACGAAATTTTTACCGACAATCTGCACATGTGGAAAGCCAAGCACCAAATTGGTGCTCCAAATTGTTGATCACAAAGACACTCACTCGAGTGACGATCGCGAGTGATCTGCTCCGGCAGACTTCGTTTTGTTCCCGAGGATCAAATCCGCCCAGAAATGAACCATTGAAGCGACCCAAACCGCAGTGACAAAGGTTCTAAACAAGGTCCCCGTCGACGCCTTCCAGGATGCGTACCGTGCATGGAAAAGTCGTTGGCAAAAGTGTGTGGATGCCCAAGGGCACCTTGAGGAATTTTAAACGTTTGTAACAATGTTTTAAATACATTTTTACGAACTTAATTACATTACTTTTTGGACAAACTATACGCGTACATTAATAATCAAAATCTTTTCAACTAAAGATTTGTGAATGCACGTTATCTTTAAAGAACTAAAAGATTATGGTTATATACCGGTTTGTCTATGTGAGATTAAGTCAAACCTCCATATCCCAGTTGAATGCTGTTCAGAACTTGCAGATCGTTTTAGATGACCTTAAAGTAGTGCTTCCAGTCCTATTATATAGTGCACAATCTTACATTGCAAGCCCAAAACAGAAAAAGAATCAATGCAGTAGATGTGTTGCTGGAAGCGAATATTGCGAATTCTCTGGATTTCCAAAAGAACGAATGAGTAAGTCTGAAGAAAAATCGCAGAACCTCAACGATTATTCCAAATAGTATATAGCCGCTTCCTCAAATACTTTGGTCGTACATCAAAAAAGAATACAATCTAGAAAAACTGATAGTCTAGGGCAAAATGCAAGAGGACACTTCAGCACATCAAGCAACATCTGTCTCTAGAAATAGAGAAAGGTGGAGACAAATCTTAAAAAACCGATCACGACTTCTCTGTTAAGAAGATACTGTAACGAATATCCGAATGCGCCCCGTAGCGGCCGCCCATCCGTCAAGTTTGTTGAGTGACGGATACAACGGCTTCCAAGAATTCAACCCCGTTGCTTGTGCGGGTACTCGAGCATTGTGTTGTGTACATAAATAGCGTTAAATAATTTTAATGTCTGTAAGTAAATTAAACAAGTGGATAAAATAAATTTACACGTATGACTCACCACTGTGAAGAGCAGAAACGTCGCAATTGGTGTCAGCTGTGGGCTTTTTGCGTGTATAACGTGAGTGGTAAATACATTAAACTAAACAAAAGAAAGGGAAACATGGCCAAAAGGAAAGTGGCGCTTTTCGAACTAAAAATTGCCGAACTCAAACGTGAGCTGGAAAAAGGAGATTTAGAAATAATTGAAAATAAGGCCGTATTGCAGCTTCAATTTGAGCACGCCTGCTGGTTAGTAAGTAGAGTATTTCTGTTTTGAGTGAGTGCCAAGCTAAACGGTTAACAGCAGATCTGAATTCGAATATGAATAATATAAAAGCTGATTTGGGCTCGAACTTCGACACACTTAATAATAAATAGATGGCTTGGAAAAAAAGTTTTCTTCTCCTTGGGCCTTCTACGTATATAACCTTCCAAGTGACACTCTAAATTACGTGTTTTTTTATATAGCGAAACCAGCAATTTTGTAGAACTGTATCTCCTCACTTGTTCCGAGTTTTCCCTACAATGTCTTTATCTTCACCTTTCCCTACCTTAGAGCTGAAGTTTCCTAGTATAGATATTTATTTCCATCTTTGTGGTCTTTTAATGTTTAATTCCTGATAAAAAAAACCGTACGATTCTGCCAGAAAAGTTTCAGGAATGGGTTCATAAAAAATAATTCATTCAACTTACCAACTGGTTTTAGGTTTTGTCAAAATAGTTCTCTCGGCCATCTATACACAACTGCTACTATTTCTGAAAGTTATGGAAGCAAGCAGAGAAAGTTTCATCTCGCATGTTGTTCTATCACAGCTTAAATTGCTGCAATATTTTCATGGCGCTTTTCTTTCAGCGGAATTTTCCCACTGGACCCTTTTCAATAGTTCAGAAGCATTCGTTCTATTACTTTCCATTTCTTTGTCAGTGTGTGCATTAAGTTTCTTTTTTCTAAATCGTCGCGTAAAATTTGGTGATGTATTCACATTTAATTTCAGCTTTTCTGTTAATGTGTGCACAACAATACAAGAATCTTCTTACAGCAGTTGCCTCGTGCAGAGGTATGTGATATTGACGGGCGACTAACTCTGGGATCGTCTTGCACTGAATCTCTGCCCTCTTAAAACTTTTTGTGCGTTTCACCAGCTTCCTTAGCTTAACGTACAACTTAATTTTAATTCTCTGCTCGTGATCCGCGTCAATCACTAAGCGCTGAACACAGCCCGACCACCTAATGAGTTTACCTGGAAACACTTCCAAAGGTATGTCTATTCAGAACTTATATCAAAAGACTAAATAACACACATCGTTTGTACTTGAATATCACAGGTAAAAATTTAAAAAATCTGTCTTATGACATATTATTTAGCTTGCATTACTTTTTTTACAATTCTTTCCCACTTGTGTATTTACTTAGCTTTATTCTCCCAGTTTTTTAGGTACAGTTTTTCTTTTACCGCTTCTAGCTACTATTTTCGGAGTCTGCTTTTGTGTTTTATTCCCAGTACTCTTTTCATTACTTTTTATGTAGCCCTGCTTCAGAGATTCTCTCAACATGTCCTAACCACTGGATTCTCTATGCTTTAGTATATGCTATGATCACTACGTGATTGTATAGTAACATAATTCCTGCATTTGTCCGTCTCCGCCGCGTATCTCCTATTATTCCCCGAAAATTCTTCTTAGTATTTTTCTTTCCCGTGCATCTATTTTCTTTATGTTTTTCAGGGTTGGGGTCCACACTTCACTACCGTAAGTCACCACCGGTCTAATAATTGTCTGGTAAATTAGAATTTTAATGTTGCGCGAGACTTCTTTTGACGCAAATAATTTTCCTTGGCTCTGTTCACTTTTTTCTATTCTTTCTCCCATTGCTTCATCTGCATCACCCTTGAGCGTAAACTTCATTTCCTAATAAATAAAATTATCAACATGTTAGAAATTATATCTATTCCTATCGATTGTAATACTTATTTGTAAACTAGTTCTATCGGTTTCTGTAGCTATATCCATTATCATATATTTAGTTTTGTTCTCATTTATCTATAGGCTTATTTTCCTTGCTGCTGATTCGAATCTCGTCACAACACGTCTTAGCTCTTTTCTTGGTCAAATTCCTGTATATACCAGCTTCTTCTAATATGCTTTACAATAACATTAAATATACTGTTAAGGATGGATCTTTTTGTCGTACTCCTAGGTTTACTTTAAAACTATCTAAGGAAAGCTTTGCCATCTCGACCTTACAACCGCATTAAATTTACTAATTTTCCGGGGATCTTTAACTTCAGCAGAGCTTCGTACAGTTTTCTTCGTGTTACAGGCTTATCGAAAATCTAGGAAGACTGTATGCAGGGCAAATTCTGATTGAAACTGTTCTTCAAAATTTGTTTAAATGTGAATATGTGGTTCATTACCGATCAATGCACCCCCATAATTTTTACGTTTTACGTCATACATAGAAATACGTAAGTTGAAATCGGTTCATTTGCAGTACTTTTTAATTTTTCCCTAGATTAATGTTGGTAGCAGTAACGATATGTTTGTTTTGATTCTGCAATTGCATAACCTAACTTCAGTATTATCAACATTTTGGCTTCGTTTTTATAACGAATAGGGGACTATTAATTAATTTAGTAAATATGCGTCTGTTTCTACACCATAAAAGGAATAACAGGTACAAAGGCAACATAATTATGCAAAATGCCTGGAAGGACATTGCTGCCGCTACTTTTATTGAGCATGCGCAACTTTTAAATGTTTATATTAGACTTACGTGCATTGCACGTATTTCTTAAGGGCGACTTATGCTTACATCCATTATAAATGGACACTTACCTCCGCGAACTTCCGCTCAACGGAAGCAAATGAAATGACCGTGAAAGACGCACTTTTTGCGCTCGGCATTGCAGCAGCCCGATGACAGCCTCTGCGGCCCGGCTATTCAACAAGGAGTGAGAGCGGTTTCGAAGTGCGTGCTTAAACGCACGGACATCCTTGTGTAAATTAAGCGCTCAAAGCGCGGCACGCCAGATTTAATGTCAGTCGTCTTTTTTACTTTCCGTTCAAAAGTATAGGCTGCCTTTGTTTACTACGCATAGACCTCCTCGTGTAAATCAAGGGTCTAGGGCACGCCACATTTCCTTGTTTACTTTTTGTTCGAATGTATAGATAGATTTTAGAATTTCTTGAAATTTCATCTAAGTCGACACTTTTATTTCTCCTTGATCACCTTGCGAATAAACCGCATCCTTCCTCCACCTATAGTTCACTATTTAACACCGACTCAAAATGTCTCATCCAGGTTTTTAAACTTTCTGAATACTCCTCTCTCTCTCTCTCTCTCTCTCTCTCTCATATATATATATATATATATATATATATATATATATATATATATATATATATATATATATATATATATATATATATATATATATATATATTATTTTTCACATGTTTTCCCCTTGATAGAAATTTTGGACTTTCATTTTCAATTTCTTCCAATTTTTTACTTCATTTTTGACTCTTCCCTGTCCTACACTCTTTCTTAGTTTTTCTTATTAATTGTTTATAATTTCGTTTGCCCTTCTATGAATTATTTTCGAGACATTTTTATTTGGCTTGGCTTATTTTCAATATAATACTTTTGCATTCAGTATAAATCCAGTCATCTTTTGCCATCTCTTCTCTATTTGTAGAGTCTACATTTTTGGTATAGTTTCAGAGGTGGTGCACCGTATCCTCTCGATTATTCTGCATTATATACTCGTTAAGTTTGCTTATTACATGATTACTATATTGCATCGTAATATTTTCATCTTTATCGTATTTATTTTTTTATTACTTATCATTGGTTCAAAACTGTCTTATTTTCGCGATTACTAATATATGATCGGAGTCGCAATTTGCTTCTCTGCAACTTCTTATATTTTGGACAAACATCTTGTCGATATTTTGTATCATTAGATTGTCTATTTGGTTTTTTATCTTTCTGCCTGGGGAAATTTTTGATTATATATGTATATTTGTTTTGCTAAAAATAGGTAATCACAATACGCAGATTATTTTCTGCAGTAAATTCAATAATTTTCCCCATTTTTGTTGCTTAAATCGCGTTTACTAAATTTTTTTTTATAAAAGTCCTATATTTACATTCCTTCCCCATTTTGGCATTAGACTTGCCTATTGCTATTTTTGCATCCTACTGTTTCTAATCTTTAATAAACTCTCTAATTTCCCTTAAAAGTTGTTGTTTGACTTTCACACTGTAAAGTTGCGCTATCAATCACAAGCGTGTGCAGCGAGTGGTTATATGAGACAGATCACTTGATCTCTCGTTGTAAGAATGTAAATAAAATTTACTCTTAAGAATTATTATTTCTGCAACGTTATGAACAAATTACAATGCAAATTTCTAGTGGATGTTTTACTGAAAATTAGGGCTACTATCCTGGAGCAACAAAATTACATGCCTCAACTATTAAATCAGCCTCTTGTTAGTGCGGAAGCACAATTTCAACAAAACTTCCGGCAACCTTGCGCTTCACAACCATCAACGTTTATGCTATTATCGGTGATGCAAAACAACATGTAAACACAACTCTAATAACGGGGAAAGCTTTTATCCATCCAGTACCTTATTTCCGCCATCGCCGGCTCCGTTTTTAAAATACCAATACAAAGCTCGACACTACGTGCTAGATTTTTACAATCCCACCAACCGCTGTCAATACTTCAAATACAATATTGTTCATCTTCGTCAGTAATTTAATTTTCCAACCCACCAGACGCTGATAACATGTCATTAGCAACCAATGATTCCCTAACATTCAAATTAAATGACTTTCAAAAAATTAAAAAACGTAGTAAGAAGACGCTCTGATAATAGTCTACCTATTATCTAAACCAAACATTTAAATCCCGAAAAGACTACGAAAACCCGATACCAGCATCTAGCAGAAGTGGAAGATAACATCCGTAAGTAGAACTATAAAATAAATTAAAATTACAGACACACAGCATAGAAGACTACAAGAAGATAAGGGATGCGTTAGATACCTATAGTGTGGCAAGACATACGTATATCCCAGAAGAAGAAAAAGTTTAGAGTTGTTTTAAGAAATATGCATCACTTCACCGACGAAAACCTAATCAAAGAAGCCCTGAAACAGAAGGGTCATGAAGTACTTAACATCATGAACGTACTAAACAAGAAAGCTAAACAGAAAAGAAATCTTTTTCATTGACCTTAAACGTAAATAAATCTTCGACTGTCAATGTTATGGGCATACAAGCAATAGATGCACTGGACCAGCTCGTTGTATCAAATGCGCCTGCATGGCTACCACATCTGCCCTAAAAACCGTAAAGATGGCCAAGCTCCCAAATGCCTCTTATGTCAAGGCGAACATCCCGCCAACTATAAAGGCTGCCGGGTATATCTAGCCCTTTTCAGCAGAAGATCTCAACGTCACGCAAACCTTAGCTTCGCTATGCAACAATAATAACAGCAACAACAAGGACAGCAAAACCACCAAGCCACAAGCCAGGCAACTCAGAAATCTTAATTTTTCAAACCTAAAACCAAATAAACCGGAACAATCAAACGTTAGATCCTCATTCTCAACGAAAACTGTAGTCAAGCAGTAAACCAACACATAAATGAGTTGACACCTCTTATTGCTTCATTATAACAGATCATCTAAACATACCATCAATGAACTTACCACACAAATTAAACTACTCAGAGAAGAATTAAGAAACAAAAATGGCTTCAATTTATAAAATTGCCCTATGGAACGCCAATAGCCTCGTAAATCACAAACGTGAGATTGAGATATTCCTCAAACACAATGAGGTTGATATATTTTTTATATCTGAATTTATTTTAGCAGCACGACTAATTTAAAAATCCATAATTAGCAATTGTATTTGTCAAATCACCCGGACGCAGGCCAGAGGTGGTACTGCAATACTGCATAATAAGCATATCAAACATCATGCACTACCTGCTCTCAAAGAAAATTGCCTACAAGCTACATTTCTTGAAATTGACTGGTATGGTCTGTTAGTACTATCAACTGCATAATGTCCTCCTAATTATCCAACTAACAAACAAGGCTTTGTCGCATATTTCAACTTCTTAAGAAATCGTTTCTTAGCAGGTGATGACTAAAATTCTAAGTACATCCTTTGGGGCTTCCGTCTTTTCCCACATGACAGAGGAAGGGTCATACCAGGTAATACAAGAGCTACATTTAGGCGACTTATCAACCTACGAACCAAAATAAGTTGCTAGACTTTTTTGTTGTACACGGTATTGGTACCGACTGCTGAGACTTTATCATCAAATCACACCTCGGTGATTGCAACTGTAAGTTCTACGATAATAAAAACAGGAAGGCCGCTACGACTATATAACAAAAATACAAATTGGTGCCCCTGCAGACACATAGTTTACCACAACCTGGACATGCAAATCCCTATAAAAACCCACAAACAACAGTGTGCAAGTACTTTGCCCCATAGCAGTTAAGAAAATCGTTGAAGAACGACGAGTTAGAAGGATCTGGCACGCTCCAAATACCCCTCAGATAGGCATCGCTATAACCAAGCAAGAGCGGAATTGAAAGAACTCATTATGAGGTTGAAAAACGCGAGCTTTAATGAATACCTTACAAATACGAGTGCAACAGAAGACATAAATTACGCACTGCAGAAAGCGATAAAGAATATAAAATCCCAAAATAAACCAATTCCTCCTCTTAAAAAAGAAGATGACTCATGGACACGCACAGAGCACGAGAAAGGTGATCTCTTTGCACAAAATTTAGAAAAAAATATTTTAACCAAATCCACTGCATATTCCTATAGATGAAATACTTGAAATGCAACAAGCTCTGGAAGTGCCACATCTGCTCACTTTGCCTATAGACCTGTTCTCCGTGTCAGAAGTCAGAAATACAATCCGATCCAATTTAAGCTCCAAAAAAGCTCCTGCCTATGACACAATTACAGGCAAACTAATTAAAGAACTTCCACGAGGAAAAGTCTTGTTATGTTGATTATGTTGTATAATGCCGTTCTGCGCTTAGTTTCAGGTGTACAAGTATGAAATGGGGATTTTTTCTAAAAAAAACGCGTGAAATCGGAAGAATGATAAAGAGTGGTTTATTCAAAATATCCTCCGTTGCTAGTTACACATTTTTTTCATCTTTCGGGTAATTTGTGGACACCACGCCAGTAAAAAACTTCTTCCTTTGCCGCGAACCATTCATCGATTCATTTTTTCACATCTTCGAACGAACCAAAGCGCTGCTCAGCAAGTGCATGGCCCATCGCTGCCAAGTCTGGTGAGTAACTCGCATGGGGTAGCACTTCACAGTTGAGTGCTTCCAACGTGTCACGAGCGGGTTTTGCCATATGTGATGGAGCATTGTTATGAAGGAAAATGATCTTGTGTTGCCTTTTTCGATATTCTGGTCGTTTTGCGTGAGGCGAACGGTTCAAATCGATCAAGCGTTTGGAATTAACCGTTTCACCAGGCTTTAACAGCTCATAATAGACCACACCTTTCTGGTTCCACCAAACACAGAGCATCGTTTTTCTGCCAAAACGATTCGGTCTTGCGGTTGATGTGGAGGGTGTGCCTCGGTTTACCCATGGTTTTTTGCGCTTGGGATTCTCAAAATATATCCACTTTTCATCCCCAGTAACGATACGATGCAAAAACGACTTTCTTTTGTACCGATCGAGCAAAATTTCAGATGTGTTTTTGTGGCTTTCCATCTGCCTCTCGTTCAGATCATGTGGTATCCATCTGCCGACCTTCTGAATTTCTCCCATCTCTCGTAGGCGATTGGAAATAGTTTGTTGACTAACGTTCAATTGCATTGCGAGTTGTTTTTGTGTTTGTAAACCGTCTTCGTTCAACAATGCTTGTAATATCACATCTTCGTACTTTTTTGGCGGTTTTCCGTGTTCCTTATCTGCAACATCGAAATCACCAATTTTGAAACGCCGAAACCATCGTTCACACCTATCTTGCGATGGAGCAAGTTCACCATAAGCTTCTCGAAGTAATCGGCATGATTTATCAGCAGTTTTTTTTCAAATGAAAACAAAAAATTAATGCTGTCCGCAAATGCCTTTTTTGGCAAAAATTTTGACATATTGAACACAGCAAAACAATACTATGCAAACACTTTTTTAACTTATCACTTGTGCGCGTGGTCTCTTGTTGGTAGCACAACAAAATGGCATATACGTCAAATTTTTATACTCCACTATCTGTTGTCTCAAATCCGTACTTTATTATTGTACATCTGGTATATTTCCCAGTTAAATGGAAGGTTGCGCAGGTGATCATGGTCCCTAAACTTGGAAAATCTCCACAAAATGTCAGTTCCTCTAGGCCAATTAGTTTACTCCCTACATTAGGCAAATTGCTAGAAAACCTCTTACTTGCCATTAATAGAGGAAAAAGCTACTATTTGGCTTTCGAGCAGCTTATTCTACTATACAACAAGTTTATAGAGTTATAGATGCTATCAACCAAATTTTTGAAGAAAAGAAACATTGCACAGTCGTTTTTCTAACGAGTATTAAGCGTTTGGCAAATTTTAGTATACAATCCTCCACTTCAAACAAAAGACTTATCTATCCCATAGCGCATTTATCATTTTTGAGTCATGCCTGCCAGAAAGCTGTTTCCAAGTAAAATTTGCTTAATATTTAACCACAGTTCATTTAGTCAAGTCAAGAATACCACGCCCTTGGTCCGCTCTTCTGCCTAATCTATACAGCTGATATGCTCACCAATTAACATTTTCTCAATGCAATTTTTGTTGATGACAAAGTCCTTATAGTAACAGACAACGATTCGGTGTTAGCAGCAAATCGCCTCCAACAGAGTCTAGACTCAGTCGTCCAATGGACAATTAAACAAAACGGTCTTTTCACATAACTTTACCATACGCATGGACATTACACCGTCACCAGTACTTATTAATAATATTCCATTGGCGCAAGTAATAGCGATAAAATACCTTGGTATTCACCTTCATCAGCGCCTGACTTGGAGGACCCACATTTCGAAAAGCGCAAACATCTTGGCGAATTGTTTAGAAAACATGATTGGCTACTTGGGAAATCTTTCAACTTATCCCTCTCCAATAAACTTCTCGTCCACAACGCAGTATTCAAATAAGTTTGGTCGTACGGTGCCCAACTATGGGGTGCAGCGGCAAACTCCAACATACAGATAATTGAAAGATTTCAGTCTAAAGTCCTACGTGTAATACGTAATGCTCCTTATTTTGTGAGGGACGCGGACATACTTAGTGACTTAAAAATGGAATAACTGAAAGATGTGATTACTAAATGCAGTGCAAAATATTTAAGTAAACTAGAATCTCATCCGAATGTGTTGGTCCTAAATCTACTAGACAATAGTGCTCATATATAAAGATTAAATAGGCATAAACCATTAGATTTGCCATATAGATTTTGAATGTTCTTATTTACCCAGTCTTCATGCTTATTGTCAAGCAAACATAATATTTTAAGTTGTCTCTATTTCGTTCATCATCGGATGCAACATCATGTCAATGCTTTTACGCCATCTATTATAAGTTTTGCTTATTGTAAATATTACACATTGCAAACATTTTTTTGCAATACACAGTTTTTCTTTTCATTTGTGGCCTCTAATGGTCATGTTACATTTATTATGTTTAATTTTTTGTTTTTTATTCCATCTGTCCAATTTTTCCTTATCAAAAAACCGATACCAAACAATCTTATACTGTTTTCACTATTATAAAATCTATATTCCCACGTTCACTATTATTCTACGTTTTTGTTTGGTTTTCTGTACTGTTGCAATCTGTACTTGGTAATTATACAGGGTATTTCAAAAAGAATCATCCTATTTAAAATGTTTATACAGGGTCTGTATTTTAAGTAATGAGAATAAATTCACAAAACTAAATTTGTTACAGATATCATTACAAAACTTTAGTAGTCTTCAAAGTATGATCTTTGAGCGTCAACACACTTCTGCAGGCGAGTTTTCCACGCTTCGTACGCTCCTGAAAGTCAGCAACTAAAACATCTTTCAGAGCTCGCGTGCAAGCCACTTTGACAGCATCCAAGGTTATGTGATGGTGTGCTTTGAGGGCGGTTTTCACTCTGGGAAAGACGAAAAGGTCTGAGGGTTTTCTTCAATGCGATCATTCGAAACGGCCTCACGGTTTTGCATTTGCTCGTTCGTCAAAACTTTCGGGACGAGCTTGGTGCAAATCTTCCTCATCCCAAGATCCTCGACGATGATTTTGTGAACAACCATTTTATTGTTTCCTAGCTTATCCGCGATAAAACGAATACTTAAATACGCCGGTCCGAGTTCAGCAAATCTCGCACACGTTGTTCGTTGTCTCCAGTTCTTGAGGTTGACGGGCGACCTGTGCGGGGTTCGTCCTCCACGCTATCCCGGCCTTCTTTGAACATTTTGTGCCACCTAAAAACTTGAGCTTGTGATAAGCTTTTACTTGCGCTTGCTTGCCGAATCATTTCCAGCGTTGATGCATCAGATTTTCCAAGACGAGCACAAAATTTGATTGTGTAACGCTGTTCAATGCTTTGCTGCATTTTAAGTTTTCACACACTTCTTTGCAGACATTCGCGCCGCGCTTGATCATGTCTCAACGGAAGCCAACAGGCGACTGCCGCTTGGAGCGTATTCAAGGTCACCCCCCTTCTACCGACTCCAACCGGTCCCGGCACCCTCTGACGTAGATTCGCGTCAGGACGAATCTGATCGTTTAAAAATTATAGAACTTCCGGACTCCAGCTGGAAAATGAAGTCATCTGAATCGATCTTTACCTGTGGGAAAAGTCAGCTTTCAAGCATATCTGGATATATGATTCTAACAAGAAAAGAGGCCGTACACCTATTCCCGAGAAATTGCACAAAACATTAAGTTTGGGAGAGTCTCTCTCATGCTGTACAATTTGGTATGGCTATTCCGGACCCCATATTCTAACATTATGGAGGTTTACCTTATCAGTTAAATGAAAAGTAGCCTCGTCAAAAAACACTAACTCACACTTCACAAAGCGTAGAACACAAAATGATTTCTGTTGACCAGTCGCCATCTTGACAAACACTAAAGTGGCAGGCGAACGGAGTGTGCTGGTGCTACCTATCGACAACCGCGTGAAACTTGAGAATTCCCTCTTTCCAACAGTACATTGTTCGATCACAACGGATTAAAAGCTAACTAGTTATGATTTTCTTAAATCGAATGATTTTTTAGAAACACTGCATTGCTTTCTTCAAACGTCCCTCGAAGAGCATTTTCTTTTTAATTAATATATCTACATTTTCTTCTTTATTGTTTCTTAAATCATTTTTGTTGATTAGTTTTTGCCTTGCTATTCTTGATTGTTCTTGTATGCAAATCTTCTAAAGGCTATCGCTTGCTTGTTCACCTTCCTCTTAGTGTCGTGGATAGTCCCTCCTGTAATCGTACCTTCTCTATCTTTTCCTTTGTTTTTCCAATATCTGCTATTGGATAAACAATATTGTCGATGATCAGCTTATTATATTTCAAATGCGCTTCATGTCTCGTTCTCTTATTTCTCTTATTGACGGTTGATCATTGTATTTCTCTATATGGCTTTATATAGCGACATTTCCCACTACATTAGAGTCCAATTGTGTTCGTGTTCACATAATGCTTACCAGTGGCGTCAGTTTCTGACAAAGATTGTATTTTATCTTCTGAACTAGTCGAGGTCCTAGTTATTATTATTATTATATGTTATATTTATATAGCATGATCTAGATCTTTGGCATCCTATCAGATAATGACAGGAATCTCTTAAGATACATCTGCATTTTATTTTTTACAACAATAACTGCACCATTTCTATTTCATGCAGTGCAGTCTCCCACATAGTACGGGGCCTTCATTACGTAACGCAAAACTTTTAAGCCAATTTTATGTTTGACGTTAGTTATAGCTGATTTTGTTAACACTATAGGTCAACACTGAATATGGCGTCAGTTAAGATCAGCTATTCAACCGATGAAAGGGTCTTTATTGCACTAGTGGAATGCTAACTACCTTCAAGACCAAGTTTCATAAGTACACTACCTTGTCTGTCCCTGCAGTAGCAAGGTAAAAACTATATATTTGCTCTATTTTACCAGGCTGCTTTAAAAGTTTGGGCAGATAGGAAGTGTAATTAATTATACTTTGTCAAGAACAGTTATTGTGCCCACTCCCGAAGCCGTAGAACAAGCTCGGGAGCTTTATGAATAAGAGCCCACAACTTCGGTCTCTAAAGGCGCAATTTAACTCGATGTGTCCTCACCAAGATAACCGAGGTAAATATTGGCAAAAGATTCATTTTTGCAAAAGTGATCATGGAAAAAAACTTGGACATAAGGCAGCCCATTTCACGGATCAGGCCTATTTTCAATTAGATGGCTATGTCAGCAAACAAAATTACCAACACTAGGGTACCGAAAATCCACATTTGACCGAAGTTCGTCGCTTGCTCCCAGAAAAAGTTAGGTTAGGGGTGCAATTTTTCACTATGGAACTGTTTCTCACAAAATATATTAATAAAGACGTTTATTGCACAGAAGTTCTCGAGATATTCATTCCAGTTGTGAGAGACAAGAGGCAAGTTAGCCAATATTGGTTTCAGCAAGATGGAGCTACTGCCCATCGGATTCAGGGCATCTTTGACATCCTTACAGAGGACTATAAGTCTGGACCCCCTCTCCCGTAAGATAGAAGGTGGTATTGAGTGGCCTCCAAATCCTCCCGATTTGAACCCATGTGATTCCTTATGAGTTATCTTAAGGATAGGGTTTATCGGAACAAACCCTAGTCCATTAACGAACTCAAGAATCACATCACAGAAGAGGTTCTGGCTACTTTTGCCGCAAATGAGAGTTTCGGGAAAAGGGTTGAAGTAACCTTCTCTAGTGAAGGCATTCATTTTGAAAATACGATGCACCGAACTCCATTTATTCATCATAATAAAAAAAATAATTGGAATTTTATTTTGTGTAGTTTTTATAATGAGCCATCTCACTCTACTAGAACCAAATATATGTATGTTAGATTTTGGAATTTTTCTGTTTGATAAACTTCTTACTTTTTATTTGCAGTTTCTCGTACACTTTCTCAGAAATATTAAATAGTTTTATATGAATCTACGAGTAGAGGATTTGGAAGAACTACTTTCTAATCGTAAAAGTCCTCTCTCGTCAAATTCCATGATCAGTAAAATTACTTCATCTTCATCTGCTATCATGATTGTATTAAGGATATCCATAAGCATAATAAAGCAATTGTCTCATTACCTTCCGTATCTTCATACCATAGACCAATTGGAACGGTTTTTCGACCAAGAAACAAGAGGGAAGGGTACCATTGCACTTGCTAGCTTCTTTACTCGTAGCTTATTCCGCAGATATTCGGTTGACAGAGCCTTGTTAGTTATCTAGCAGAGTGTGCCGCGTATAAGTGGCTCTTATCCTATTGCAAACGCATCTTATACCTTATAAAAGGAAGTATGGCAATATTTAAAACAAACAACACTTTTTTAGTGGTAGAAACAAGAGCACTCCACGTATCCAAGCTCTGTAGTCCTTCTATACTAACAAAGTTGATCGCGTTTTTTCTCAAAAAGGGCGAAAATTGGCTCTCTGATGCTTTCACTCCCCTATCTTCCTTTCTTTTTCATCGCTCAAATAAAGAGTTAGTTACAACTAATTCTAGCTGAAAGAAATCAAGACGAAACGAGTGGCGGTACAGCTCTATACAGCCCGAACTAAATGTATGTATGAGGTGTGTAGTAATTATAGTTTCTCCTCCTTCCGTCTAATAATCCTATGTTAAACCAATAAAAACTCCCTATTTGTTAACATCAGACAATCGCTTGATTATTGGTAGTCTAGTTGGCAAATTACAAATAAAACAAACAGGTAGGATGAACAATAGAGCAACGTCGCGTGGTATTCCGCTGTTTTCCTCCAATTTGTTCTCGAATTCAAATTTGGCGCCGACATTTTTTAAAATGCGATTCGCAGCCTACTCATTGGAAAACAGGCTCTGTTATGCAACGGCCAAATTGCAATTGCCCGTATAATTCGAATCTGGGCGGTGGGCTCCGCCGCGCGTCCTTGGCAGCGACGGTAACGGCAGCAGCAGGCGGATGCAGCGCGATTACGCAAACTGTCAGTTACGTCAGTCCAATGGTGGACGTTTGGCAGCGCTGCGTGCGACCGCGAGAAATTTCGAACCGCTGCAAGAGCGAAGCCCCAGCCAGCCTTCAGGATGTTATCGGTGTGCCGACAGGCCTTCAACTCGAGCCTTCAAAGGTCAGTACCGTTTGTTTATTGCGGCCGATAAGAATTTATCTCGCGCCGCCGATGCTGGAGCTGACCCACATCGGCTACATAAACATCTCGTCCCAGACAGCTGCTAGGCCGCCCTGGCTGCCGCAGCCCCTTGTATGCATCCTTTGCGGGCGGCTCGCCGCGCCCGCCGCTGCCCAGAGGCCCCGGGCTCTTGGCGGAGGCGGCGGAAAATTCCGCCCGCAAAAATCAATAAGCGGTGGTGCATCGCCGAATCTTCGCCAACAAAGCGGGCCCGATTTATTGCGCCTTTGAGCGGCCAGGCCGTTCGCTTCCGGCACCAGCTGGTGGCTGCCCCGTTAGCGGGTGCAAAGTGCAGTTTTTTTGGTCGGCGCGTTTACCGCAAATCTATTTTCGATCGCTAAAATTAGACTAATCATGCTTGTCGACACCCTGCAGGGTCGCCGCCAGGTGCTTGGGCTCGGTGGTGCCCGAGGTGAAGCTCGATGACTTTGGCATTAAGAATGAGCCGGTGCTGCAATACCTGAAGGGCTCGAAGGAGCGGGAGGAGCTCGAGGCTGCGGTCAAGAGTATAGAGGGCTGTGTCGAGGAGGTGCCCATTATCATAGGCGACAAGGAGTATAAGACGCAGGATGTACGCTATCAGGTGAGGGCTCAATTGATGTAGTCTATGTAGCTGCAGGTCAGCAGGGGTCAGAAGAGTTACGCAGTTATAATGTGACCCTGCAATCAATACATTGCTATTATATATTAAGCACTCTCTATGCCGCTTAAGTATTACAATCGATAGATAGTGGGTGCCTAGAAGTCTAGACTAGTCATGACTTAGCCTACAAACTTCAAATATAATACACCAACTATCTCTGTTACTATAAATAAAATCAAAACCATTCTAGTGACAAAAAAATATTTACTGCAATTTGGGTTGCCTATCTACATGAAACTGCCAAAAATATTTAAATTTTAACAGCAAAAGTACTGGCGTGATCTGCAGTTTTACATGTTACGTAATCGTTCTTTGTTGCCATTGGATTGGACCTTAAATTCTTTTCGTCTTGTAATCTAAATAGAAGTCTTTATCCTTGTTGATAATCAGGCAATTAAGGAAAATAAAGTGGAGTGTATATTCAACGCTGTTGTCAAGCGTAATATTATTATACAAGGCACCGGAAGCTTCCGAATGATGGTGCCTGTGTAGTGAACGACTACGTGAACTGGCCCCTAGATGGCGTTGCATTTTTTATGTGAATTAATACGTGATCAGGTGTTAAATAATGTGATAACTTTTTTGCTCATACTGATAAAAATTATTGAAATCCATTCATTTGCTGCTAGCCAGAAGTTTTCACATGCTTTGTGAACGCTCTCATAGCGGAATTAGTTAGCGATTATTCATTCTGGCAAACCAAAATACTCTGATCACCTATTGTGTTAAACATGCAAGGTCTTCTACATTCGGCTTTGCTTTTTTAATTGTTTGTAAGATCGGGAGAATTTTATTGCCGTAGGTTAATTGCAGTACAGATTAATCGCATCCAGTTTTAGGCAGATCTTGTTCCTTTCATTTTTTTGACATTTATTTTGGTACAGAATTCGGAGAACACCGCAGATAAATTTGAGTCAGTCTAGACGATGTCAGTTTCCCTTTGTTACGCAGTACACGCGGCAGTCGTTAGTGCAGGTTGTTACGCTCGGCTTATCGTAATTGCGAGCTCTGGCCGTTATGCACGCGCGCGTTGCAACACAGCAATCCTCCAATAGGAGCTCAACAAGAACGATCGTTGCGTTATCGCGCCTAGTCTTCCAACTCGCCAAACAGATTGATTTACTGTCCCCAGCGCGTTTCGCCCTGCGTGAGCCGAGACATTGCCTTTTTGAGTGGGCTTTAATTCCGCATTACCATTTTTTATCTTTCTTTGCCAGATAGGAACAAAAAATTCTGTGTTCTCTTACTAGCTAAACACTAAAGTCGATAAATATAGGGTGGGGTGAAACATTCTCTCCTCTTTCTCAGGTCGAATAAAGAAAAAGCGATAGGTGTACAAAATTTATTTTTATAGGACAAGACTACTGATTCAGAGCATTTTTACGAATAATCTTTTTACCAACAATATCCTGACTAATTCCCCCTCATCACTATACAACATGTCCTATAAGTTTATGTAGCCGGAAGAAAAATTATTTAAAAAAACTACAAATATCATTGGGTGAATTCCATTATATTAATAAACGATTTTTTAATTAATATAAGCAGTTTAAAATCTGTCATTTGCTGACATTAAGTAAATATAACAATGCACATGGTGGGAAATGTCTAAAAACAAATTCCTTATGTTAAACAAATTGGTTTGGTCCGGAGCTAACTTAAACTAACTTAATACTAACATGCACGCACACAATCACATAAAACAATTTGGTAGGTCTGAAGGCTTAAACCTCTTAAGTCTGGGCTCATCTCTCTCTAGTAGACACTCGATAAGAGAATTGGTATGGACAGTAAGCCGATCGTGGTAGTGCGTACTGTATTTTTGAATTTCCTCATTAATTGTAGGAATATTAAGGTCGCGTTATATGACTTCATTCGGTACACATACCATGGGGGATTTACTATTGATCTCAAACTCTTAGCTTGGAATCGCCTTAGGACTAGCAGTTCCTCACAATTGTATTCCTTAGGTCCAGACTGGTTTGATGATAGCTGTATATAGTAATAACTTATTCTTGAGATCCACCTGAGATTTACGCCCTAGCAGCGAGTATATTTTGCGGTATATTTCTCCTAGTTGTTTTCATTTAGACCAGATATGGTGTTTCCAAGTTAACCTTCTATCAAGGTGGACACCGAGATATCTGACACTTTCTTCTTGTCGGATTTGCTGGTTATTTATTATGACAGACGGACAAGTACTTTTAAGAGTTGTGAAAGTTATGTGAATAGTTAAAAATTTATACGTTGTCACCTTGCTAAAATTTGAGGGAAGGCGGGTAAAAAATTGTCATCCTAGGACGCCAACTGTTAATTGCTCCTTAAGTCTCCTAAAATTGACTCTACTGTTTCACTGATCCTTTCTTTGGCGATCTTGATGTTGCCGGAAGCTTCTTGACATTATATTTTTGGTTGGCAGTAAGGATTCAGATCCCACGAATATTGCTGGCCAATAAATGTTGCCTCTTATCCTTATTTTTGTATTAAGAACTATGATATTCGAACCGAATGTTATATTATCTTGTCTTTGAAGAACTCGCGCTTTTGTGAACTTCGACTTATGTGATTGAAAAAGGGATCCAAAATTTACTCCTTGTAGTTTTAACGAGTGGCTGTGTAGCTTAAGGCATACCAAACAGTTATGCGCTTTGAGTGTAGGGGACGCACTGCAGTAACTTTCGGTTTTTCGGAACCCCATTTCCGGTAGCTTCGAGTGTTCACAAAACCTTCTAATTCGTGGTGACCGTCTCTTCTTATAATCGATTGTTTCGATTCGATCATTTGTGTTAGCATAGCGAACTGAAATCTATTTCGATGACTTTCTCGCTCAATGGTTGGTGGATCTGTATTTTGTAATGTCTGATGATCCGATGAGATGGTGATTTCTTGATTTCTAGCTCTGTTAAAGCATTTCTTTCTGATGTGGATATTTTTCGAAATGTTTCTCAACTCTTTCGATGTTATCATCTGTGGTCACTGTGCGCGACCTTCCGGTTCTATTTTCATTATCATCTAGAACACTTCTGGTACTCAACTGTATTTTTTCAAAACAAAAAGCATTTTAAAATAATCTATATTTAATTTAATGAATACGACTGTTCGGCGATCTAATTTAGATTTCCCGTCGACTTTTTTCTTCCATAATTTGACCATTTCGGTGGCGTCTTGCCACATTTGTATCAAATTTCGCTGATTTGTGTTTTTCGGAAAAGGAATATCCCTGATATTGCGAAAACGTTTCGATTTATCAAAAACACGTCTCCTCATTTTTCTACATTTTTTTCATGTACTAATTCTATAGTTTTAACTCTTAGCTTAGATCTTCCTCTTTGATTAACAATTGTAATTTAAATTCGGAAGAGTGAGAAAAAGTGGTTTATTCAAAATATGCTCCGTTGCTAATTACACATTTTTCCCGTCTTTGTGGATATCGCCTGTAAAAATATTTCCCTTTTGCCGCGAACCATTCATCCATCCATTTTTCACATCTTCGAACGAACAAGTGGTAATCGGAATGGGCCAAGTCTGGTGAGTAAGCCGCATGAGCTAGCACTTCCTAGTTGAGTGCTTCCAACGTGTCACGAACCGATTTTGACGTATGTGACGGAGCATTGTCATGGAGGAAAATCATCTTTTTCGACATTCTGGTCGTTTTGCGAGTAGCGAACGGTTCAAAGCGACCAGTTGTTGGTAGCGTTTGATATTAACCGTTTCACCAGGTTTTAACAGCTCATCATATACCACACCTTTCTGGTCCCACCAAACACAGAACATCGTTTTCCTGCTAAAGCGATTCGGTCAAAATGTATCTACTTTTCATCTCCAGTAACGATACGTTGCAAAAACGACTTTCTTTTGTATCGTTTGAGCAAAATTTCAGAAGTGTTCCATCTGCCTCTCCTTCAGCTCATGTGGTATCCATCTGCCGACCTTCTGAATCTTTCCCATCTCTCGTAGCTTGTTGACTAACACTTAATTGGTCTGCGAGTTGTTTTTGTGTTTGTGAATCGTTTTCGTCCAACAATACTTGCAATTCCACTTCGTACTTTTTTTGCGGTTTTCCGTGTTGCTTGTCTGCAACATCGAAATCACCGCTTTTGAAAGGCCGAAACCATCGTTCACACGTATCTTGCGACGGAACAAGTTTACCGTAAGCTTCTCGAACTAATCGGTATGATTCAGCAGCATTTTTATTCAAATGAAAACAAAAAATTAATGCTGTCCGCGGATACTTTTTATTTGGCACAAATTTCGACTTATTGAACACAGCAAAACAATACTAGGCAAACACTTTTTTAACTTATCACTTGTGCGCGTTGGTGGCACAGCAAAATGGCATATGCGTTGGATTTTTATGCTACCCACTACATTCACGCACCATCTGTTATCTCAAATCCGTACTTCATACTTGTACACCTGGTATATTTACTTATTTAGTTTATCAGCACAATAAATTACTCGAAATACTAGAATAGTAAAACTTGGATTATCAACATATACGCCTTATAATAAACTTATATTGGAAACAGACGGCATGCGTTCGAACAAAAGAAGGCATTACTGAGGAAATAAATATAAGGCGTGAGTGAGACAAGGTTGCATTTTGTCACCACTTTTATTCAACGTATATTCAGAGATCATATTCAAAACAGCATTGAACGAAAGTACAGAGGGTATTAAAATTAACGGAATAGCTATAAATAATATAAGATATGCTGACGACTCTGTGCTTATAGCGGAAACGGAGCAGGAGCTTCAAAATCTGACATTAGAAGCCGAATCAGACAAGCCAGATGCGCGCGTTTAGCAACATAAAATCTTTGCTATGTAATCGTAGTTTAAAAATACAACTAAGGAAAAGATTTCTGAGGTGTATGCATTTCCGGTATTGCTGTATGGGGCGGAGGCCTGGACGATGACACGGGACCTGTGCAACAAAATCGATGCATTTGAAATGTGGGCGTATAGACGTATGCTACGAGTTTTATGGACAGACAAAGTAACAAATACAGAAATACTTGAATGAATTGCTTCTTGGAAATTATGACTACTATAAAACAATGAAAATTAGAATATCTGGGACATATAATGATAGGTGAACAGTATCAATTGTTACAATTAATACTACAAGGTTATATAAAAAGAAAACGAAGCCCTCGTCATAGACGCACCTCGTGGCTGGAGAATCTACGAAAATGGTATAACAAATCGACAACATCGTTATATCGAGCTGCAGTTTCCAAGATGCAAGTAGCCTTATTGATCGCCAACATCCGTTAAGAATAGGCACTAGAAGAAGAAGAAGAAGTTTATCAAGAAACTCTTCCTATTATAATACCATTTACAGCCCATCCCGAAGCTAGCAGAAACATCATTGGTCCAGTAACCTTAGAAATTCGTCTTTCCGCTAACATAATTGTAGGTCACCTTTTCTAACCTTCTTAGGAAATACTGGTCTAGCTATATCTTATTAATTTCTGCTTTTTTCATTACTCAACTCTTATTGGGTTGTCGGAAAAACCATGACGTATTTTTGGGTAATTTTCAAGACTTATTTATTAATAACATCAGGTTCAATTAATAATGTATTAGCTACTTTGATTGATGACCTTTACCATCTTTCTGGAAGTTGCATGATTTCGCGCTCGTAGAAGGACTGCTCTTTACCAGCGAAGAACTGGGTGAGATGCTCTTTGATGGCCTCATCAGAATCGAAAGACCTACCATTCAAGTTATTTTGCAAAGAACGAAATAAATGGTGATCTGATGGAGCAAGGTCCGGTGAGTAAGGAGAGTGGGCCAAAACTTCCCATCCAAGCTGCAGCACCTTCTGCCGAGTCACTAAACTTGTGTATGGTCTCGTATTGTCAGGATGGAAGATCATGCCTTTGCGATTGACGAGTTCTGGTCGTTTCTCCGTGAGAGATGTATTCAAATCATCCAGTTGACGACAGTACACAATAGAATCGATCGTTTGATTCCGCGGTAGAAGCTCAAAAAAATATCACATCCATGTAGTCCCGCCGTATTGAGAGCATAACTTTTTTTTGGTGAAGATCTGCTTTGGATGTTGTTTTGGCTCGCCCTTTCCTCTGCACCACGATCATTGACGTTGTAAACAATCTATTTTTCATCGTCGGTCACGAGGCGCTTGAAAAATGGGTCGATTTTGTTTCGATTGAGATGAGTATCGGCGATATTGATGTGGTTGGTGAGATGGAGTTCTGTAAGTTAATGCGGATTCCATAAATCGAGCTTGCTGATGAATCCCATCTTCCTGAGATGGTCGTAGACGGTTGAATGATGAAGGCTCAGTGTCTCTGCGATGTCACGAGTGGTCGAACGTGAGTTTGCTTCAATTAGTGTCTTTATTTGATCGTCATCAACTTCAACGGGCCTTCCGCTGCGAGGACCATCGTTGACCTCAAAATCACTAGCACGAAATTTAGCGAACCATCTCTGGCACTGACGCTCTTACAGGGCATTATCCCCGTAAAATTTACGCACTTTTTCATAAGCCTGTCTTGGTTCTTTCCTGCGTGAAAATAAAAAAGCAAAATATGCCGAAAATGCAAAGTTTGGTTTTCCATTTTCAACTTAACGTAAGAACTGAAGGACATGACCAAATCAAATACTTAGTTGTTTCAAATGAAGTTTAAACTGTTATATGTCAAAATATATAACGCTTGTGCCGATTACGATGACGTTTTTGACCTAAAAATACGTCTAACGCCATCTATTGCAAAATCTGTCATGAGTTTTCCGACAATCCTATATTTATAATTCTAGAATCAGTAGTTATTTAATCTTATGTCTTCTCCATTCTTCTTCTTTTAGCGTATCTCCTTTTATTGCTATCATTAAGGCTATTTGGGCCTTGGACACAGCTGGTCTGAAGCGTGAGGTACCATTCGCGTAGATTTTTCATCCAGGACGTTTTCCTCTTTTCCACGGGTTTCTTTTTTTTTATCTTTCCTGCCTCATTACATGTCCGAGACACTTTTTTTTTATTGTTCTTATAATTTATGTTTCTTTGTCAACTCGTCTGAGAACTTCAGCATTTATATACTCTTTGTACTTAGGAATTTTTTAGGATTTTATTACGAGCGGCGTGAGCGCCCAACTCTCCATGCCATGCAGCAAAACAGAGAAGACGTAAAATTTGGTCTGATTCTCAGTTTTACGTTTAAACTCGTATTATTTAATAAACCTTTCATTTAAACAAATGCGCCTCTTGCTTGTTCTATGCGCGATCTTATTCCATTGATTGTTCAACATACATCCTAGACATACGATGTTATCGTCTCTTAACGGTTTATTCTCCATTCTAAGAATATTCTAGGTAAGTATCCTGATGAAAAACAAAAATCACCCATTTCTGTAATAGGAGAATTTAGAGCTATATTCATAATAAGTTTAATTAAATTACTCTTAGTTCAATGTGTTTGAAAGAAGATATCAGGCAAGGGGTGCCCCTCATTTTCTATGACCGTTAAAGTCATATTTTAAAGTTCTTCAATACTCTTTCCAACATATAGTGAGCAATGCATCCGATTTGTTGACATATGGATCTCATAGAGCTTGGAGGGTTCCTAGAGCGACGTCATGGCGTTGAGAGATTAGGCGCTCAGGAATGATCTCATGCATCATCATTTAAAGCGAAGTTCTTATTGTGTAGGCTGTGACTGCATCCCGTTGAAACCAAACGTTTTTTAGTGCAGAACGAAAGATTATTTCTACATATTGATTAGAAGTGACAATAACACATTGACCTCTCTTTTAAAAAAGTAAGGACCAATGACTTCAACTTTAATTACAATAGAATGGGAATTGTCTCGCTAAGACGAGGTGCATATTACGGTTAGAGAAACACACCACAACGAAGTGACTGTGCAAGGTGGTTCAAAAATGTGAACAGAAAGGTTTGGTTATAGATAAAAGAACTACACATTTTCGTACCAACCGGCCGGACAAAAATTGTGTGATTAACTAACTGACTTGAGAACTAAAGTCGACGACTTTTGATTTTGATGTCATATATTCGTTGATTGGGTACGGGTAATTTTGTTAAGATCATTTTTGGCGATGGATCGTATTTTTATATTGACAATCTTTAATAATTCAGGAGCCATCTATGCGTCACCAGCGAGTAACAATTTGATACAGGTTTTTGATCATTTGAAAATGAGGCCTAAAATGTAGTGATCATCAATGGCGTACCTTGTCATGAGATAATATTGGAATTTTTGTAGAAGAAAAATGTACAACAAACAAAAAAATAAAAGGAGTTTATAATGAATAAGATATAATAGCAACAGTGAAAGGTTTATAGTCTGAGATGGATCAAACGCAACAAAAATGAATGACGGCAGAATCCCGAAAAGAGTATGGGAAAGTGATATGGAACGAAAAAAGAAAGGAGAGGCCGAGATTGAAATGGAAAAAATAATTAATGGAACATATAAAACAGTGCAATGTTGACAACTGGCAAGAAAAGACTCGTAATAAAAAAATTAGAAAAAAATAGTTAAACAAGCCATGGGCCTATTTAGGCCTCTAAAGCTACATTATATAATATATTATCAAGATGACCATGGTGTTGGGAAGGTTTTGGATTATACTCTTATAATCTGACAAAATCGTAACACACTTTACATATGGCGTCTCAAAATTAACAACCGACAAAGTTTTTGGATTTACTTAAAGTATAAAGATTATAAGTGAACATGAAATAAACAACCACCGCCATGTTAGACAAATTTGTTATTACGAAACATTTTTTATTTCATAAAGTTCCCAATTGTCTCCTCCAGTACTGCCAGTTGGTTTATATCTATTTTCAGTCCACTCAGTACCAAATTATTCTGCCTTTCTTCTTTCCATTCATTCTATATTTTTCTTGATCAATCCTAATTTCTTCTTGATTTCAGTATTGTCTTGCTTTAATTGTTGGATTTCTTTCGTTAAGGTTTTTGAATTTTCTTCTAATTTCTTCTACATCTTTTAATCTCTTCTTTTCACTTATGCAGCATTTTTCCGGTTCTGTCTCTGTCTCGGTTATTTCTTCTCTTCTTCCGTTGCTTGTTTTCCCCGTTGCTGTCTCTTGCTCTAATCTATTAGGTGTTTTGTTCTTTTGCAATACTACTTTCATTAGTTCTCACTTTTCGAATTGTTCCGGCAGTTTTCTAATTTTTTTTTTCATTCTGGCGCTATTTGGTGTTTTTCGTAGTTTTACTTACTTATTTGCAGCTAAAACTGATACTGTCATTTCTGGAGTTACTGTCGTCGCGCTGCAATTGATCTATTTACGTTTTCTATTTGGTATACTGTACGCGACTCTCGCCTTTGTGTTATCTCTATCACAATTTTATTGTTGTATTTCTATTTTTTATTATGGGCCTTCACGCTCATTTTAATATTATTTCGCCTTCGCGCCTTATTTTCTTGCTTGTGCTTTTTTCACAAGGAATTTAATTAAATCATTATTAAAAGATTGGCGAAAAAGTTCTAGTCGCTTGCGAAAAATCAAATTTTTGTATGCGAATTCAAATGAAATTTAACAGCTGTTACGTGGCCTCGCGGAACCCAACGCTTCTGACTATTGTGATTGACCAGATAAACCCACATTTCGTCCGAAGTCATGATGCGCTTTCAGAATCGATCATTCAATGTATTGCTGAGCAGCTGACCGTAAATCGCGACTCGTTTGTTGGCTTACTCATGGGGGTCTTGTCGAGGTTTCTTGTGAACAAAGTCCAGCTGATGCAGATGATTTAGCACGGCTTGATGAGATGAAACCCCAAGGAGTGGCGCCAGCTGCTTGGCGAAAATCTATCTTGTAAAGCTGCCAACAAATCATTGTTCGACTCGGCGGCCGACGAGAGCAAGGCCGAGGTCGCCGGATCGAAACGTCTGCGTACCATCTTGAAACTTTCGACTGCCTTATAATTACCTCGCTTCAGCATCGCAAATCTCTTGCATGGCGTCTCTAGTCGAAAGTTGTTACTTCCAGCAATGGCGTATCAAAACTCGACGTTCGGTTTCCTCGAACTCCATCCTGAATGCACACGAAACAATTGATTTTTCACGTTATATCATCATTACGTCGAACGTTTGTATCTAGTTTTTTCTTCTTGATAAATCGACCCAATTTAAACAACTGAACATGATAAGCAAAGTGTTAACATTTGCGTGACGGCTGCTATCTGATGCGAAGTATGTGGATCTGCATTTTAAAGATTATTAATGTCAAAATAGAGTTACCCATGAGAAATTTGTCCTCGGCGAGATTCTAAGGGAAAAGTTATCGAAAGAGCAATATAACGTCTCGCGATTTTTTTCTCTTCGCCAAGACGAAACCAAAATTTGATAATTCACGCTGAATTTCATGTCAATGCTGAACAAATATCGAAACTCCTTGCCAGCACCTCATAAGGGTGCAAATAAGAGTTCACGATAATTATGATTTTTGGCAAATTGCATAAATTGCAAATGTCTAACCACTGGAGTGTATAGTGCTAGTTTTGCAAGACAAGTATTCAAGGATTTCTGCGTTTGGGACCACGTTCTGCTTAATATTTTTGCGCTGTGGCCATTATTGTTTAATTGTTCTATAAAATCATTTTCATAATTTGTTACTTAGTGGTCGCAGCATTAGATAGCGACTCTCTGGACCTTGTCCACGATAATATGAATTTTTAGTTTATTGTGGGGCAACTGATTACTAATGTGCCCTGGGACATCTACTAATTGTTGTAAGCACTTTAGACAAGAATTTTTGTATTAGTTTTTATGTTCATTTAGCGAATTCCATAGTAGCAGTCCGTAGTTTCATATGGGTTGAAGTATAGGTTTGTATAGTAAGAGCTTGATTTTTGGCCGATAGGCCAATACACTTGCTTCAATCTGTTTTTCTCAAGTATATCTCTCATCAGGAATGAGATTTTGTTTCTGATTTTGCAAATACAGGTTTTCCAATCATTATTATAGATAGACAGGTAATGTATCAGTTCGTAAATATAACTTGGGCTAATTGTGCTCTTTGTTCTCCATCTGTTATATAGGGTGGGCCAAAACTCTTTTTTTCAGATCGAATAAAGAAAAAACGATGGGAGGTTACTGCACGTTTTATTTCTATTTGTTGTCAATCGGGACGTTGCAAATTTTCTTCTGAAGAAGTCTGCCGCAGTTGTGGACGAAACGTCAAGAGTTTCTGAACTCCGACCACGGCCGAGAACCAACCACACGATGCACCATAACACCGGCCGTGAAAGCCTTCGCATCTATTTGTCGTTAGTAGATTTAGCATCATTCTATTTTAGCTTATTTATTGAGAGAACAATTTACCAAAAAGAACTATTATCTAATTTTGGTTCTTCATCCTTAATGTCGACGTCGATGTGGGTTTGGTCACGTGATGGAACGATAGGTAGCTGGTGGAATAGTATGTAATTGTAGTTGAAGTGGTAGCTGGAATTGTGAGAAGTCATGTACGGTACTTGTGGTTGTTGCTAGCATAGTTTATTTAGAGTGTTAGGACGCCTCCAAGATTAATTTTTGTTGCGGTATGAGGAACACTGTAGTTATTTTAAAACTAACTGCTTATTTGTAGTTTGCTATTTGAGGTAACCGCAAATTTTGTTTTAAAATACCACAGCCTTGCTTGCTGTGCAATGCTTTGCTGAACTTTATTACTCTTAGAGCCGTGATTGATACTTCGTTACGTTGCGAAACGGTAATTGAATTTTAAATCTTCAGAATGAAATGAGACCATTTAGTGCTATCCGAAGTGATAGACAACACCAACGATCGTTTACTTATTACTGCCGTTAAACAAATTGTAGAAAAAAAAACTTATTGCAACCCGGTTACACGTGATCATAACAGTCTGATTTACTCACCACAAAAATGCAATACACAGCTGAAGAAATTTACCCCAAAAAGGATATCTTAAAATTTTTACGATAAATTAATTGTAACCTCTATTGAGATTAATTTATGCTAAGTAAGTGGATTATTAATTCAATAGCCGTAGGAACACAGCAGTAATGAACTCTTTATGCTGTTTGGAGATGATACTTAAACGCAACATCCTTAAAGGCCAAAGAAAGCGTATTCTCCTTCAAAGCTACATGTCCGAAGCTAGTTCAGGGTCTCACCTCAAGATATATGTAACTCCCGCTTAACTAATAGAACTACCTACCTAACAATGCAATAATAATTTCTTCTTTAGTATGACGCTATATTGAGATTGTTGTGAAAGCAGTCTACTTTAATGGATAAAATCAGTTTGAAAGGCCTTTACAAATCGTTGTCTCATGTCATCGGGAATCGATTGAATGACAGTTGAGATCCTTTGTTTCAACTTAACCGGTGTTTCATAGACTTTGTCTTTCAAATATCTCCACAACCAGAAGTTATTGACACTCAAATCAGAAGAATAACTAGGCCAACTTATACCACCTCCGGTGTGCTTTCTCGAGTACAATGCAATCAGTTTTTGTCCAAAGGCTTCTCTGAGTTTAGCGAATACTTGTTGAGTCCGATGAGGAGTGGCACCGTTTTGTTGGAACTAATGATTTTCAATAAGACCTTTTCAATTAGCCAAAGAAAGGAATTTATCCAAGATTTCGCTCTGATGGACATTAGAATCAATATTTTAATCCACAAATATTGATCTAATGTTGGCCTTGTGACTGGTAGTGCACCAAAAAGTGACTGTTTCTCATCGGTGAAGAGGATCTTCCTTACATCCAATTCTTGCGATCGGATCATCTCTTTGGCAAGGTTTGCAAAGTCGAATCTGATATCGATGTTGACAACTTCTGTTCAATTTGGGCCTTGTATGGATGATAATTGAGATGTTCGATAAGGATGGTATGCAACTACTCTTGCTGATTCTCAACAAAGGTGTTGCTCGTCTCAATGAAGTGCTTGGTTTCGTTTTGTTTTCTGATTCATAAAATGTTTGGACGCGTCTTATTGATTCCTCAGTGATCACACTATTATTGCGTCCAGTCTTGTGTTAGATTCTGTCACAGACTGATCCAATCAAGATTTTTCATCCAACTATCGAAAAAAATTGAAAAAATGAATAATTAAATTTTGATGAAAATGAGTATTTTTGCATTTGATAGCAATACTCACTTCGCAGTGGTCGAGTTGGCCAGTGGACAATGTTTGCCATATTTGCCGATGGAGTGGGTCCGGAATTTCCACAAAGCCTCGGCCACACTATTGTTGTTCTTGTAGTAGAACTCGATGAATTGACCCTCTCGTTGATTGGATATGAATCCATTATCAGATTGATTGTTTAATACTCGATTGTCTGTAAACAAACGCCAACTATCGCTCAATACATATATCACGTGGTTATCGATTTTTAGCGCTAAATTTAAAATTAGTGTCATATATTGGACACCCTTTAGAATAGGAAATGATCCAATTTTACAAAGATCGCCAACTTTTACTATTCACTTATTTTTTTCTAAAATTCTTGCAGCAGAATTGATATCAATTTTTTATCAGTTTATCGCTATCGTTCAATAGACAAGGTTTGTCCAAAATATATCGAGTTAATGTTAATATACTGAAAACAGTTTGCGTTGTAGCGATGTAACCTGGCAGCCGACGAGAGCGCAAGCGCGAACAAGGACTATTTTATTGGTCAGATCAATTGAGAGTTAGAGGCCGGTTGGAGGCTGGTACCATTACGAAGCTATATAATAGTAGTTTTGAAATCCGTTTATGTGACGCCGATTTTCACCTTTTTTCAGCACTGCTATTTATCTCCTTATTCTGAAGTTTTCTTCAATTTAAAAACGTTGACAGAGTAACAGTTGATGGCGCATTATTTGGAGGGTAACGTAAGACGGGTATAAACTTCGTGATCAGCCTGGCTTATATTTTCATAAAATTTCTTCTCCAGAGAAAAAACGAAATTCTTCTCGTTAAGTGAATGAGAGTTACAAAACATTTCGTCTGATACTTTTGTGGTTCTTTACAGGATTTTTGTCTTTTTAATTGTGTCATATTTGCCAATTATTTCTTGGTCTTGTTATAAATAAGGAAGTAGTGTCTTATTCTAGGTTATTATATTTGTCTCCCTTTCTCTTTAATTTTATTTCATTGTCGTGATCATTATTTTTAATTATACTAGTTGTGGTGCATTTACTAAAGATTATTTTGACTAGCGGTAATTATTGAAGACAATTGGTATGTGATAGGAATTGAACGTGGAATTCTCTAGTAATTATGATAGAAAAGCCTCAACTCAAACAAAATTTAGGATTTAAACTGTCAGCCAGTGCAGAAGAATGTTTATGATTTATTTCTTTGTCTGTTAAGTAGGTATACAAGTGGCGTTGCTAGTTACGAGAAATAATGAGTTCTGAAGTCATATCGTAATGTAATCGAATACAATTGACGCTAACGATCGTTCAATTCGACAGGAATGCGAGCTATTTATACCAAAAGCAATCGTGACTCATTCCTCGCGAAGTTGTATTCGACATCACTTTCTATTTACAGAATCGGACTCCAGATTCTTAGCTTCCTAGAAGCTTGTACATTTTTTTGTGTTCTTATTGCATCTACGCATACTTAATTTTAATAATACGTTGATGTCGGCTTTCTATATGGTGTTCCAAAACTGGAACAAAAACACGTGTTTTCGATACCTCGATTTCACAAAGGGCACAAATTCTCGAATTTTGTCAACAACATCACCGAAACCGTCAAATTATGGAAGAAAAAGCTGGACGAGAAGTCTATATTGGATTGCCGAACAGTCACCAGGAAGGCTGTAATTCTATGTAGAAAATATTTTTTTAAATATCCATTAAATTAAATTTGTATTATTTTAGAATGTTTTTGTTTGAGAAAATATAGTTTGACCGAAAAATGTTTGAATTTTAGATGATAATGAGAATAGAACTGGAAGATCAATCACTCACAGTGATCGTAGGTGACAATATCGAAAGAAATGCTTCAAAAGAGCTCGAAATCAAAATATCAAAACTTTATTGGTTCGTCAGATAAGAGATACAATTTTTCGCTTAAAAAAAAACAGATCCATCAGCCATTGAATGAGAAAGTTATCGAAAATCGATTTTAGTTCGTTCTCTCGTTCATACAAACGATGCTATCGGGACAAATCGATTATAAAAATTTGTTTTTCTGGCGAGTGTCACCAAACATTTGATTCGAATATCATAACTCTCAATGCAAAGACAAAGACAGGAGGCGGTATCTGAATCCTTGTGACTAAGCATTATGAGATCTAACTAAGGATATCGTGTACCATCCCAGTCGAGGATCTCCAGAAAAAAGCCGGGATTCTCAAAGAAAGGAGAAGCGAAACGTGAGATTGCCGTTTTCGCTGTCTTTGGCTACCATTTCCTTTTTATTCTCTGAGACAGTTGTTGGATCTTGTAGGAAAAAAGTTTGAATTATCGTTGGTTCTAGTTTTACATATGAGTAACTGGCCCAAGGAGATTTCAAAAAAAGTTTGTTCATAAAATCATATCATACTTTTGTATTTAAAAAAGTATTTTATTATGTAATACTTTTTTCTAAATATAACTATTATCATTTAATTATGGGAAAAAAAGAATTACATATATACACCCTTTGTCAGAAATGTTCCAGAGTTGATTCTTTGATTCTTTACCTGTGATATTCAGACACAAGATATGGGTGTTATTCAATCATATATTTCTATGTAAACTCACTAGATGTCAGGCCTGTGTTTAGTAACCCACTGTTCGACGTACTGGCGCATTTGTAAATTGCATGAGCCATGTGTTATAAGCAGACATTTAATGTTAAGTTCTATTTTAAGCTAAAGGAAACCCATAGCTCAGAAATGGGAAATGGTACAGCAAGCATTAAGCTGCTTTCTCTGCTTGTTTCTATGATCTCCATAGATGATGACAAATATGCATAGATAGTGTTTTTGTTTAGTGCTTTGCTATTCGTTTTCTGCAATAACCTTGTTTCTTTTTTTTTTGTTTACTTAATATTTGCCTAAAAATTCCAAGGTGGTGTGCCGGCCCGTGTAGTTTTTCTCATTCATTCTTTATTTGGACTTTTTGAATGTTTCTCTTGGCTTTCTTTTAAAAATTATTTTCTTATAGTTTCATTTTATATATTTGCGTTGTAATACTTTTTCCCTTTACGGTACCTTTTTGTGCTATTTTTTGTATATGACTAGTTTACATTTTTAATGCTCTATTTCCTTTCTTGTTTCTCGATTTATTACTGCTTTAATTTGGAACAATGAATTTTTTCCTCATTTATTTTAATTTTAGCTCGATCCATTTCAAATTTTCGTTTTATCGATGTTGGTTTTCATCGGTGTTTTGTTTTTATTTGTAATTGATAGGTTCCCGAGTTTCTGATAATATAATTAGACGAGCACTTGGGCGCCAGCTCTCCCGCCCCAACGCCTTCGATCTGCAATTCTTCCAGTACACAAGAGCTTGCACTGGCCATAAACCTGCAACGCCTACGGAGTTTTCATTTAGGATATTTTAGATATTTAGTATAGATTTTAGGGTAAAAGAAATGCTCACACAATATTTGATTTCTTTGGCGCTAATAAGTTGGTCTTGAGGGTAATCGGATAATTTCGCTAGCAGATTTCTTCGCTTTGTACTGTTATTTTCGCATGTTCCTTTCCTCATCAGTTTATATTTTTCTGAAATACCCTTTATTTTAGTTGAAATGATGAAAGAGGGCGTCCTTGGTGTCATTCGACTGCAATAGTTGGGTCGAATGGCAAACTCGTAATAATGTAAAGTGTGTGGTCATTGCCTTAACATTGAGGAAAATGTGACTTTTACTAAATTAACTTGACCTGATCAGACCTGCCCTAACCTTACCTACCCTAACCTAACCTAAGTTTATCAAAATCCAACTTAACCTAACGCCGTATTGTGAAATGACAGCTGGTGGACCCTAGTTGAAATTCCAAAGAACACCGCTTGAGTGCTGTTGGTTTTCGCTCTCTTGACCCTTTCGTAAGTCTTTACTATAGGCACGCTTTTAGAAATGTGGTTTAAACGCAAAACGCACCTTAACGATCGTGATACTGGCGATAAACAGCGTCCTTGCCCCACTTGCAATACTCATGACGCCAGACCGTGATGTTCGCGACACCAATTTTTCCAGAACGCCATGTCCCTTCGATCTACTGAATGTGCGTCAGAAGATAATGACTAGAGGTTGAAAATTGAATCGGACTACTTCCTGATAAACAGATTTTTATTACTATTGTGGTTGATATTCGAAAAATCGATCATATCTTCTCCAGAAATCGGTACGGATTTCAGTTCCAGGCAACACACATTTTTGGATTTCTGAACCCAAAATACCTTTAATCGGATGACCGCGGTTATATATATTTTTTTGGTAGATTTCTCCTCGTCGGTATGGGCGATTTTGCTAGGACACTCTGCTTGGTGACTTCCTAGTGAGCGAAAAAGTCAGCGACAATCATAAAAAAACAAATATGGCGGATTTTTGTTTAAATACCAAACTGAAATTGTTGAAGAGGTTTGCTCACGGCGCTTCCATGGTGGTAGGCTTATGATCCTACTTCACTTGCAAAGTCATACATAATCCAGACCACTTGGTAGGATTTCATGCGGGCGTATTCAAAGTGCGCTGAACCAGTCTGGTTTTTAGTGTAACCGCTTTTTGCACACTTAAACCAAGTGCATTCGTGCTCACCTTGCATATTGCATTGGCACGCGGTGACTTTTTAGCGGTGCGCTTCGAAACAAGAGTAGATCTTATTTCACTGCCCACTCAATATCGTCAACATGGCGATTCGGCAAGAGATATTTTTATATGTGCATGCATGCAGGCATCTACGCATGCAATCGCGTGCACACCCCCGCCCCCCTCACACACGCAAATTGAAAAACTTACCTTTCAAAAACAGTTAAGTGCAAAAAAGGTAAAAATTGACAAAATATAAATGTTGTCAAAACGCAATGAATGGTTCTAAACGACAATATGAAGCGCTCTCTCATATAAAAAAAATAATCACGTGGTGAACCAACCTAGTAGAATCGAACAGGGCGTTCCCTTCACTTTAATGGTGCTATCAAGTGTTGCTGTATCTACAAAAAATTGAAATTTGTGAAACTTAGAACCACGTGTTTCCTGAAGTTGGGATCGGTGTCGTTCGATTTAACTCGAGCCGGTGAAGATAAAATAGGAAGCTTCGTTTTCAGAGTACATTTCTATGAGCTACATTCAATAATACACAACGAAGAACGATGGATTTTAAGACTGGATGCGTATCTAAATAAATACTGAGCATGAAAGTTAGAAAACTTGGCTTTTTGTTTACGTCTCTTTATGATACAATTTTGTATGTTTAATTTATTACCAGTTTCAACATTTAGGTTCAACGTTTAGATCATTGTTTTATTTTGGTAAAATTAACTTTTCATTTTAATCTCTGCTTCTTTCGCGGAAGAATTCCTTTCACAGTTTGATGTCGTTTTTGTCTTTTGTTTTTAAAGGTTGGCCAAAAAGTTCGTGCTCAAGATCAAACATGGGGCCGGCGAAGAGATTGCTCTGTAAGCAATCCCAGAACGAACTTAAAAAACCTTTCGATTTCGGGAAAATTCGAAATCGAATATCTCGAAAACTATTGGACATAGAATTTTTTAGATTTCATTATTGAAATCAGCGTAAAATTTTCTTTAAGAATTACTCATAAAATCGCAATGTTGAAATTTTCCCGAAATTCGAAGTCGAATATCTCGAAAAGTATTCGAGATAGAAACTTTTTGATTTCGATTTTGAAATCAGCGTAAAATTTCCTATAAGAATCCATTTTAAAATTTTAAAAAATCCATCATTTTGTGACAGCGACAGACAGACCGACAGACATATAGAATTCAGTAACGAACTTTTTAAGTTCGTTGAAAATGACATTTTTGTGCAAGAATTTTTTCAAAAATATTTTGCCACCCTTCCGCAAGTTGTTGGATTTGATCAAATGTATCATTCTGGCTCCTTCGATTAAAATAATTCTTGACAAGTTTCCTTGACAACTTCCTCAGAAGACTTAAATCGGCGACCATGCAAGAAGTGCTTCATTAATCGGAAAAGACCGTAATCGGATAGAGCAACGCCTAGACTTAGTCTTTTTGGCGGTTTGGCATTGTCTTGGTGAAGCAAAGCGCGCTTTTGTTGGATCGGTGCCGGGTACTTTCTCTTCAGCTTGTCGTAGACACGGTCCAACTGCTGGCAATAGAGTTCAGAACAAGTTGAAAATACAAAAACTCCTTCAAAATTCCACCACACACAAATCATGACCTTCTTGCTAACGGTTTTGGGGCGGACCTGACGGCGGATTTTGATCTCGTCGAACCCACTCTTTTGTTTATCATGATTGATCAGGTAGATTAGCTTTCCATCCGACGTTACAGAAATGATCGTTTATTGGATTGTTAGCAGATCTTAACTCGCTCATTGGCTTGTTTCAGTGAGTTTGTGTAGATTTTGTTGGGTTTTTTTGGAAATAAAATCAAGTTGATGCTAATGGTTGACCACAGAGATTAATGCGTCGAAACTCCCATTGCAACTCATTCTTGCTGGTAAGGAGATATTTTTTTTTGGATCTGGGCAATAAAATGGCGACTGGCTATATTCCACAAATCCTCTAGCAAATTTGTCTTGAATTTGGCTGTTTTCTCACACATTGTAATGAGAGAAGCTCGTGTATCTTGTTTGGTATTCCAGAATTTGTATTTGATCTCTGTTCTGTCCCAGGAAATCTCAAAATCGATGGAGCATACAGTCTATGTTATCTGAATCGCAAGCTGCTATCAAATCACGTTAATTGATCCTTTTTTCAAGCAAGTTATTTAATTATATATATATAATATATATATATATATATATATATATATATATATTGAGATTCCTCTTGCCTTTAATATCTTCGCCACCTCTCCGTCTCACGTCTTCCTCGGTCTGCCTTTCTTTCTCTTCTCAATGGGTTTTGCCTCCCATACTTTTCTGGTTTGTCTTTCGTCGCTCAGTCTTCTCATTGTGCCCCCACCATATATATATATATATATATATATATATATATATATATATATATATATATAATATATTTACAATATGTCCCATATATTGTTTCTCACCACCTTGTCGAATGCTTTTTCCATATCTACACAAGATATATATATATATATTTCTTTGTTGTACGATAGCATTTTTTCTATTATGTTTTTCAGTGTGAATGTGTGGTCTTGTGTGCAATATCCAGGTCTGAAACCACTTTGCCCTTCATGAAACTTTCCTTCCATTTCCTTCCTTAGCCTTGCCTCCAAAATCATCTCATATACCTTGTATGATGTACAGAGTAGTGATATCTCCCTATCATCTGCGCAATCTTTCTGATTACCCTTCTTGAAAATGGGAACTATTACCCCAGTTTTCCATTCCTTGGGCACTGTTTGTATTATCCACGCTTTATTTATAATTCTTTGTAGTAACTCCATTCCTTCTTCACCCATTCCCTTCATTAATTCTGCTTTTATGCCGTCTACTCCTGGGACCTTGCCATTTCTTAGCTTTCGTATTGCCTTCATGATTTCTTCTCGCTTGATCCCGTTACTTGCTTCGTCCACGTGTCTTTTTTCTCTCTCTTTTTGTGTTCCTTCTTTCGCTTTCTCTTCAGTCACCTCTTCCCCCTCTAGCATATCCTGATAGTATTGCTTCCATAATTCCATAATTTTTTCATCCTCCATTAGTATCCTTCAATCCCTATCCAAAACCTGTTTCGACCTGATTTTTCTTCCTTTATTTCTCATGTTCTTTAGGGTCCTGTAGAATAGCTTTTGGTTGGCCCCTTTATCCTTTTCCATTTTGGTCCCAAATTCTGCCCATTCCTTAGCTTTAGCTATTTTTACCTTTTCCTTTACTATTTTCCTCGCTTTCTTATACCTCTCATACGCTACATCACTCTTCCTTTGTAAATAGTTTTTCCATGCTATCTTTTTTGTTTTTATGATATCTTTAATTTCTTCACTCCACCAACTTGTTCTCTTCTTTATGCCTCCAGTTGTCGTTAGCCCGCAGGATATTTCTCCTGCCTTATTTATAATTTCTTTGAACTTTCCTCACATTTCTTCGATATTCAATTCCATTATCTCTTGTTCCACTTCTTGTATCCCCTTCCTGATCTGTTCTGCATACTCCTCTCTTGTTCGTTGGTCTTGTAGTCTGTGTGTCCTTATCGTTCTTAGTTCTTTCTTTCTTCTGTTTTCTGATATTTTCTCTTCTTCATTGTTTTCTTGTTTCCCATTTTTGCTATTAACAGGTGATGATCTGACGATATTTCTGCTCCCCTGTACACTCTCACATCCTTTATCCTTCTTCTATTGGTTGCGTCCGTTAATATATAATCTATGATTGATCTCTCTTTCCTCTCTGGTTCCTCTCTAGTATATTTGTGCCAGTCCTTGTGTTGATATAGGGAGTTTTGTAGCATTAACCCGTTCTGTAAACAATAATCAATTAAATTCTCCCCATTCGTATTGCTTGTAGTCTCTCCATGTCTTCCCATTGCCCCTTGCCTCCCTGCAATCTCATTTCCAATTCTTCCATTGAAATCTCCCATTATTATCGTTGGATTGTCTGATTCTTCATATAGCATTTGAAGTTCTTGCCAGAACTGTTCCTTTTCTCTCTTCGCATCACTTTCTCCCGGCCCATATGCCACTATTACATCCAATTTCTCCTGATTGTATCTTGCAAAGGTTGCTTTCATTGTTCTTCCGCTCACTGCTTTCCACTCTACTAACTTCCTCAGGTATTTCGGGCTTATCAGGCACCCTACCCCTGCCGCTGCTCTTTCTCGCTCATCTACTTCACTGTATATCAGCCCGTAGTCATCTATTATTAATTCTCCTACTCCTTTCCTCTTTGTCTTTGTGACCGCTACTATTTCCATTTTATACCTCTTAATTTCTTGAATTAATTCTTTTTCTTTGCCATTTAGGCTTCTGACATTCCATGTACCTATTCTATCCCATGAGTAATCGTTTGTCCTTGTATCAATTCCCTTTGTCGTCGCTGTTTTCCCTTGCCCTGTTTTTATTTCCTTTATTAGTTTTTTGTTTTTGTTTGGTATTGTTCATTTCCTTCTTGTTGTATTTTTCCAGCTTACCCGATTTCTCGTTCCAGGTCCATAACACCTGATTGCTTATCATCTTCTGGTATCCTACCTTGACCGTTTTCCCTTTTGCTGCTTCCTCCTTTGCTTGTCTCCTGATTATATTCTGTATCTTTCTTTCATTTTCTGTCGTCGTTTATATACACTTTCTTGCTTTGGTTCCGTAGTTTGTTCTTGCACTGCATTATCATACTCTTATCGCTTTTACTATTCAATTCAACCAAACACATGTCCTCTCTCAATTTTCTAACCGTTTCTACTTTTATGGACACACCCAATGCATTTTCAATAAATCCTTCTATTTCCTCTTTTAGCATTTTTGGGTCAGATGAGGACCATCTTAGCCCTTGTGTGACTGTTTTTTCTCCTCTTTTCTCCCCCCATTTTCTCCATTCTCTCATTTGCTCTCTCGACTTCCTTTTTTAAATCTTCAATCTCTTTCATTGCTTTTTCATTTGTTCCTTTTAGCTCTTTTATTTCGTCGTTTTGAATTCCCTTTGTTCGTTCCTTAAGCCCCTGATCTCTCCTTGTAACTTCTTTGTTTCTTTGTTGCTATTTTGCTGTTCTTTTTTGATTTCTTTTATATCCTGCGCCAAATTTTTCATTGGGGACATTATTTCCCCTATTTGCTTTTCCATTGGGTCTTTGCTTCCTTCTCCTTTTGTCGGTGTCTTATTTGTTCTTCTTGTTCTCTTGAATAGTTCATCTACATCGTCTTTTTTTCTCTTCCCTTCATCTGTGAGATATTCGTCTGAATCCATGTTTAAAGGTTTTGCTACTGCGTTGGCTGCAATCCTCTGCACTTCTTTCTGTAATTCTGTAATTTGTTGTTGCCTATCCAAAAATCGGCGCGGTGTGGGTTTTGGTCCTTGAATTTTTAAACTCAGCTGCTGTTATCTTTATCACTGCATGCAATTTTGATCTTAACCTAGCATGCACCAATATTTAGAATTTTGTATTTTCTCACTCTTAATTGGTATTTAGACTTATCTTCTTTCTCCCGTTGATCTTTGTATTCTTCTTAAGACTTGACTGTACTTCCACTTTAATTTTGTCCCCAATACGGCCTCGAAATTGGACTTATTTATCAGAGCAAAATAAAATGTAATGTCACATTCACATTCAACTTTCAACTGATTGAAATATATCATGAAATAACATAAAAAAACAACAACCCTGTTGAAAACCTTTTTGAATCAATGGCGTCTTTGGATTCTTTCTAATTCTGCTATTAATCATTATTTTTAAAAACCGAATCATTGAAGTCCTAAAGTTGGCGATTTAGCGAATAAAGAAGATTAATTTAAGGGTTGAAATTCTTTTTGTCTAAATATTGGACTACCTCACGGTAATTGTGAAATCAGGCATTGTAGTAGTAGATAATTGACTACCAAGCTCCATTCACAGTCACACAATTGTAATCATAGATATTTTGTAGACTTTGAAGTTGACAGATTACCTGCGTAAAATTAGTATTCGTGTTTCTTAGTGAAATTGCTATTTTGATATTTAAAGTTTCTTTCCAATCAAAAATATCCTTGGTTGTTATTATGTGCCTAATACGGTACTACCCAACTCTCATCGATACGATCTGCCGTCTATAGTGAAGGAGATTATAGAGAGATCTGCCAGTTAAATTGTGCGATATGAACTATTCGAGCTTTCAAGTCGGACTTATTTGATTAGCATTCGCCACACGCATGAGATGGGGAATCCTTAATTTGAGTAAGAATTGTATCTTCCTTTAGGCTATACAGTTTTTGATTTTATCTTGCTACCCTTTCTTTGATGCGATAAGTCTCCTTTTTTCTCTTTATTTTTTTACATCCATTTCTCCAAAAAATCTTTGTATTTCACGATACCAGAAAGACATGCTTTACATTAAGCTATTAAAAATGAGTCAAACTATCACTAGCGACCTCTACTAACAATTAATCAATTTGAACTGAGCATCGAAGACCAGAGCTTTAAAATAGGCTAATAGGCGTGACAAAGGGGTCTCCACAATACATTGTTCGGCCACATATATGGGAAAAAGATTAAAAACACGTTAGAAGCACTTGACTTGGGGGGTATCGTACCTCACTCGTCGTATTCACCAGACGTTGTTCCAACAGACTATTTAGATCGGCGACACGTGTGGTTTCAGAGCAGTACTTTAGCCCATGTCTAAAATTATGTTGTTCAATAAACCGCCTCAAAAGATAAGTAGTTCTTTCGAAGTAGAATACGTAAATTTCAAGAAAGATAGGAGAAAGTCGTAGCTAACGATGACCAGTACTTTGATGTATTTTTTTCATTTATTTATTGAGTAGAAGTTGAATTCTTATGTATAGATGTTACAAAATTCATTACCTGGAAATCATTGGAAGATAAGTTTATTTTATAATATTTATAGTAATTGCATTACTTGCATTGAAGTGTTTGAACTTAACTACAAAAGAATTGAGAAGTTTGACTTAGTCTCTTCTTTGGAATTTATCCACGTTTTTAATTGCTGTCTCATAATTATATTCCGTCTTTTAGGTAACTTCATAAAAATATCACAGGCCAGTCATGCCCCGTCATCTCATATTTACCACTTAATTTAAACAACAATTGTTAAGTCTGCCGGAGATAAGTTGCCGGTAGGAAGACGAAGTGTGGGAAGACCTAGGAAGAGATGGTGTGACAACCTCAAGGTAGAATAACAGAAAGGCCCAACCGAAGGAGGAACAGGCATTAGCCTATGATGGAAGAATGAAGAAGAAGAATTTAAGTATAAATTTTGAGGGTGGCATCTAATTTTTTCATTAGTACTCTCAGATATATTGTCAGATTTTAATAACTTAATTCAAGAACGCGTCCCCGAAATTGAACACGTGGTTTAAATATCGCTAATTAAATAATTTCCATTTTAGATTCTTAGTATTCTATGGATTTGTGACCATATTTGTTTTTATATCTTATGCCGTCAAACATGCCGTAACTCGAAGGTTAACACTGTAGTTAATCAGTCGCACGACCTTCTCGCATGTCTCCTAAAAGGCTCCAACTTTTCACATGCTAACAGTCAATGTTTTATTTTAATGCGTTTGTTTTGTAACGCCAACCTTTCAAACTTATGAATATGTGCCGAGGGCCATTTTACGGTTACGGGCTTTCCCGTAAAATAGAATAAAGTCCAGTTTATTTGAGCATATCGGGCGATATGTTTAGAAATTGAAGATAAATTTTTGATTTGACCTACTTATAAAACTTCGGCCAATCGTTTTTATTTAGTTTGTGCGTATTAAATAAGCGAATATATTTGTTGAACCTTGATTTAACAACTGTTATCTTGACGTAACAAGTTTCTATTAACCGCAATCTTCCTTCATATAAATAATGGCCTCCTAACGGTGTAGAGTCGACAACTGTAACGTCGTTTGCTACTAATAAACTCATGAATGGTTTGTACAAGGTTATATATTTGTCACGTCGCACTTAAAATATGCCACAACACATGCAGCTCAAGCACGATTTGTATCACGAATGTGATTATGCAGGTGTCGTTTTTCCTTTGCTTATTTATTTTTGTTCATAATTCAAAGCGAATATACGTGTGCAGGAACCACAAGGTTGTAAAAATACAAGCAACTTTCATGGTGCACTAATACTAAAAGGTCATGATAGCTAATTCGCCCCAAATAGAGTTTTAAGTTCATTTTTTCTACAAATGCCCACATTTGATAAACAGATATAAAATAAAATATGAAAAACAGTTGTTTTAATGTTTGTGTATACATTAATATAGAATAATACGTTTAGCGAACATTATAGCACGAATTATTAGTTTACTTATTCGAAATAATAAGAAAAGCGACAAATAAAAAATTCTGTCTACTATGCCCCTGCCTTCCCCCTTTATATATATTTTTCCCTTTCTATTTCCCCTATTATGTTTTACTCCTCCAACCATCTCTTCTCTCTCTTTCCTTATACCCTTTTTTCTCTCTCTTCTCTTTTCCTGTTTTACTCTTCCTCCCTTTCTTTTCTTCCCTTTTCCTCCTTAACCCTCTTTACCCCCCCCCCTTCTATCTTTCGCTTCCGCCCCCCTCGCATCACCCTTCTTCCACTATTTATCTCTATAGTTAATCTAATAATCGATTTAATTCAACACTATATTTGTCTATTCGTCCATGGCCAGTCTTTTTAACTCATAACTGCCACATTAGAAGTTCATAACTTGCGCGAGCGCTTCTTTCAAGTCCTGTTTGTTTTTCACCAATAAGACTACATCTGAGCATCGTAATATAATCTCCTTGTGGTTTAATGCTCGCATCAACTTTGTCCTGCGGTTCATTCAATGCTGTTTGTGTATATACATTAAACACTAGTAGTGATAGCGTTTAGTTTTGTCTAACACCTTTTTCTATCTTCTGACATTTATTATGTATGACTCTGTTGCCCATACAGTGCCAAAACAATTTGCTCCATCTCTAAAATTTACGCCAATATATTTGATTAATTTAAACCGTTTTGGTTACTGTATCTTGTCAAAGATCTTTTCTAGGTCTATGAAGTTTTTCTTTTTACCATTCTCCGTTCTACGATTACTCTAAGAGCTATTATTGATAGTACCGAAATTCGCCCCGAAGCCAAGTTAATCTTTGTTGGAGTTTGTTCTATATTTTTTTTCAATTCTACGATATATAAATTTGATCAGATGTGTTACTAGAGCTATTGTGGGGTAATTTTCGCAGTTTAAAGTTGAGGTGTTTTTTTGGTATGACTGCATTCTTAATAACCTCCGCTGGAACTTGATTAGTCCTTGTTGCTTTGTTCATTTATAGTTCCTGGACTGCTTTGGTTTATTCTGAATAAGTAACCTTGTCTCCTTTCCTATGTTATCGATCTGATCTTTTGGTTCCAGTACGATTTCCTCTTTTAACTCTTCACTGTATAGTTTTATAGTATAGCGTTTCCACCTTTCCGTAATATCGCTTTGTCCTAGTAGGATATTTGCTGTTTCACTTTTTACGCTTGCGACTTTTTATTTCCTTAAAGAAAATTTTAATTGTCATGTAGGCGGCCCGATCAACTTTTGCTTCATGGAAAGGTTATTTCTTCGTTCTCTCTCTCGCCCTCTCTCTCTCTCTCTCTCTCTCTCTATATATATATATATATATATATATATATATATATATATATATGATTTTGTTTCTCAATTTTGTTTTTCAAGAAAAAACTGGCAAATTCAAAACACTTGTATACTGAATAAGTTACACCAAAAACAATGGATTGATTACAAATTAACTTTATACTAACTGTCTTGAAGCAGACCCAAGCCCAATTGATTGAAGAAGAGTGGCAGAAAGACAGTGAATTCGGTCTGATTATGTTTTTTTAATAACTTCCTGGCCCACGTCAAGAAGTTCGTTACAAATCTACTATTTCTAGAAGGTGAAAGTTCGGTACCGACCGTTACTGACTGTTGGAATATCCGATTTCCGCGTATTCCGGGAGTTAGCGTTCCGAGTTATTGGATATTAATGCCGTTTTATGGATCAACGGACAGAACTATAACGGACTTTAACCGAAATCTGCTTTACATTTTCTTCTCTAAAAATGCCTAAACTACACATACAATATCCTTCGTGATTCAGAGTTTCGAATTTCTTTAAGTTACGATATCTTATCTGCTATATTGACTATACATTATCTTATGGCTTCTACGGCTTATCTACAGCTACCTCATTTTGTCGTATGTATTCTTCCATTTTTCTAAAAATTCTATTGTCCAATAATTCTTTCGTATATTTTTGTTTCAATTTATATATATATATATATATGCCATTTTTCCGTTTCCTTCTTTTTAAGCTCTTAGATCTTCCGTGTTATCATTAGATATCGATCACTATCCAAGACTGTTTGGATATGATTTGCTATTTTTCTTTTTTTTTACAAATATAAAATTATTCTGGTATCGTTTGATATCGCCAGGAATTTTTTATGTGTGGTTATGGTCAAATAGTGGATATTATTACTAATTTGTGCTTTTCACAAAATCTATCATCTATTTTTTTAATTTGTATATCAATTCCACCTTATATCCCTTCACCGATAATGGTATTTTCATTCTCCTTCAATATTAGTTTATTCTCTACTTTGATGTATTTCATCACTTTCTTTACTTTTTTATACACTTTGCTCTACTTCGTCATTGTAAACTGTAGTTGATACTTGTATAATAATTGCATCTTTTGGTTTGCTAACTATTTTTACCAGTATCACTCTTTCATTCTTATAGATGTAACTACTCATTTTTTATTTCTTTCCTTACAATAATTCCTACTGTAACTTGTCTATTTACATCCATAGTGCTTATTTTCTTGTGTTCGTCGCTCCACATATTGCCTTTTTGTGTCTTACTTCACTTATTCTCAGCAGATCCATGTTACTGTATTTTATTTATTTTTAATATTTTTATTATTTGTACTTATTTTTATCTTTATTAGTTGTTGCCATCCGGATATCCGATTTTACTTCTGGTGTTAATAATCTTCCTGTGACTTTGCGGGAGATAGTTGGCTTAAGCTTAAAATTAAAGTAAAATCCTCAATAAATCACGGTCATTATATTCTTATAATGTCAGGTATCAACTACCGACAATTAACTGGTCGTTCTGATAATCGGTTGTATAATATACGAAGCTAAGACTTTTGAATCTTTTGAGTATGCTTTGGTGATGTTGACATAAGAATTGGAGATAGTCCAACACATCAGCCGGTTTTTAATTCTAATCTTTATTAGAACAACAACCCTTTGGTTGTTTTTATTTAGAAATGGGAGTGCCAAAAACACCCAGTCATATCGGTAGTTTTTTTTAAATTGTATTAATGAGTAAAATATAAAATTTTCTTTCGTGCAACGAATAATGTGTTTTCGGCTGTTTTTTTGAGTTTACTGTTCTCGGGATTACAAAAGTAGATTTTAGTCAATCTGTTGGAATATCTCCTGTCTCATAAATTTTGTTTAATAAACGGAGCAGATGTTATTTTGAGGATTGCAATTGGTATAGGTGTTACCTGAACTTATCGCTTGTCTTAGTTTCACTATTTTTCTCGCTTGGTTTACTTTATCTGTTATTTCAGGGCCTATTGTAATGTTTTGCATTTCATTTTCATCTACATACTCTGCATCTCTTCCCTTGTTCATCTGTAATTAACTTACCGTTACTATGTTCAAACTTCGTTTACATATTGAAGACATCGTGGTTCTCCTGTATTGCTTCTATTTCTGAACATCTGTCTTCCTACCGTTTTTCTTTTGCGTGACGTTTTGTTCTGATTTCTTCGTTTTTATATTGTTAGATATTTTGTCCTTTCTTTCATTAGGTCTATAATATCATAAATCCATTCATGTTTCTTTTTTCTAGGCTTTGTTATGTTAGATATTTTATCTTTTATTATTATTTTAAACTGGCTCCACTCGTCTTATATATTGTGTTGAGGGCCATAACTTCATATTTATTTTCCATGTGGTTCACAACACGTTGTCGATTATTCTTGAATGTTCAGTGTGGAAGGAACTTCACGATGTTTAATATTTTTCAATCTGAGAGTATGTCCATCAGGGTAGAAATACGTATAATGCACGTAAGCCTTATGTAAACATTTGAAAGTTACGTATGCCCAAACACAGTAGCGGCAGCAATGACCTTCCGGGCATTTTGCATTATTATGTTGCCTTTGTACCTGAACAGATGCATATTTATTAACTTAATTAATAGTTTCCCATCCGTTGTAAAAACGAACCCCAAAATGTCGACAATACGCGACAATAAGCGTAGAATTATATAAGTATGAGAATAATTTTTAACAAACCGGCGGTGCCGACATTTCCAAATCAGAGAGTCTCTGGTATACAAAAGGCAAAGTGTAACTAACCAAGTGATATTTTTTCTGAATGACCCTGGACATCGCCCTGGTGCATTAGGATGTCATTTAATTTATTGATCCAGGTTTAATGGTAAAAAATACATTTATGCTGCAACAGTTTACTGCAAAATAACGACTTCTTAGATGGTATGTTCAAGCAATCGTCTCTGAAGCAAAATGTATCTTTGTACATCTCGATGTTGTAAATATTGTGCACGACGGATAGGTAAATGCGTTCTCAATTTCATGTAGAATCAATTAAAAGTTTTTATTGCAAAATTGCTGTGGCCTCTTATCAAGAAAATATTCGAAAATTCATTTTGTTCGAATACATAAGTTATTGTAAATTGGAGCCTGAAACAATTATGTCACTAAATCTATGGTATATCAAATGTTTTAATACCTTTTAGAGAAGGGTTATCATCAAAGAGCAACGGGATAGCAGCCTAATTCGAGAATTCATATTTAATTGAAATGGCGGTTAGCACATTTAAAAATAATTCCAATATTTTCTGCCCGGTATGTGGTAACAAAGGTAAGATTTCATAATTTTGGTCGAAATAAAAAAAAACTTCTTAAATTTAAAGTGAAAAGGGTGATTTTTAGATTTTCCTAAAACAGTAAGTTATTTATTAATAATACTTACAATTAGTATACTTAAAAACCTATATTTTAGTAAGTTATACTGTTCTGTTAAAAAATAAGGCGACTTTTTAATTTAAAGTTGTAGTTCAAAAAAATTTTTGCTTATGTTGGCACAAGTTTCTGTAGCTAATTCAATTATTCAACGGGTTATACAAGACTTGAAGAGCTTTATTAACAGAAAACGCACCAATATTTATTTTAACAACGCGTTGAGCATATGTTTGGTTACCTTTTACGTATACATTGTTGAAGTTGGTTGTATTAGGGGTCCTAATATGTGTGCGTTTTTGTTGGAGTTCCTTGTGGTGGCTGCATCCACGATAGCTGGCAGCGAACACTCTAGCTCGTGACAGTGTCTCTTCCTGGAACTGCGCAATCAATCTCCTCAGGATTTCAGCCGGTTTTACACCTTCCGTGGCAAGAAATTTAATGATAATACGCTGCGCAATTGACGACGGCACCTTCTGCTCAGACATTGTCACAATGGGTACTGACAGGAACGAACGAAATCGCCCGCCTGCTTCCCCCACTCCTGACATCCCTACCCAACACCTGATGAAGCGAGAACCCTCGCGCGTTTATATTGCTCGCCCGAGATCAAAAGTCTCGTTTATATTTGATTCACCCTCGTATATGTCGGGACATTTAAATTTAAATTTGTTCATATTTAAGCGCCGTACCCTGCAGAACACCAATGATTTCTACAATAGCCAATATTTTTAATAAAACCTGTAATTCTTCCTTTTACTTATGTATATGTGTTGTTATAGGTCATGCCTCACAACCACAAGAAGAAGATCGCCAAGTTCTTTTACGCAACAGACGACCTCGTCAAGAAGGCCATTATCGTGGCAGTCGACGCACAGAAGACGTGGGATCAAACGCCCATTTCAGAACGGTAATGTGGAAGGTAGCTTAGAAGAGTAGGGTTGAAGTTTGCTTTTACTAGCTGTTAAAAGCTAATTTGAGTTTTATGCACCAGTTTAACAGAATTGCTGGTAAATATACCACTTCTAAACAGCTTTAATAATTAAAAATACACATATAAATGTTTATGGACCTTCGATTAAGTTTTCGTACGTTTCTTTACATTTGTGGTCTCCATTCCAAGAACTTGTAATTTTACACCTGTTAGCTGAAATATTTTATTTCCACCTCACTTAACCACTTTTGGAAATTTGTATCTAGATACAAAGGGTTAATAATGAAATTCTGTAAATAAATTAATTTAAATTGTGTAAAGAAAATGATGACATTCCTTTTGATAATTTTAATGGGGGAAATACTAATTAGAAGGCTCAAGAAATGCATGAATTTTAGGATTTTTTAAGGAACGACTACATTTTTGGAAATTGCATTTATTAGAATTGGCATTTATTAACTACCAAAAGCGTGCTGACGCTTAAGAGCTAGTTAATGAAGATTACAATCTCGTCTGTGTGTCTGTCATCACGATAACTCAAAAACTAAAGCTCTGATTGACACCAAATTTGGTACACAAGTACTTCAATTCAAAACAAAGTACGAGTTTGATTTTTAACCAAAACGGGCATTTTTTTCCATCGTGTTAGTTACAGCTTTCGGTAGTTGCAAATTTGGGTTTACACCCTTCCCGTCTGTACATACAAAATAATCCGAAATAGCCAATATAATATGGCATTGTCTTTGAGGAAGGTCCGCGCGTGACTTGAGAAATCAGTTTAGAAATTATTTATATTTATAATTACCAATCAAATTTTTTTTATATTTTTCAAAAATACTTTTTATATCATTTTTAAAACGATTTAATTTGGTTAGTGAGTAATAATGTTATTTAGTTTTAATAAGTACAAAGTGAATGATATCAACGACCTACTGGCTAATCAGCGATTCCAGTGTAATATAATGGCCCTTCAGGTTCGTAGAACTGATTTTCTTCTATTAACTTCTCCCTCTGTGTTTTACGAGCTTCTTTAGTCTGTAAAGAGCTGGGACACCCCTGTTCAATCATCCGGTGCTTATCAATGTTATTAGCATTTTTCTTGCACTGGCTTCCATCTCTAGTACCACCATTGTTTGTAAAATGGATGAATATCGTTATTGAATAGTTCAATTGCAATATACCATGCAGTTTCGGCTGTTTTCAACCGAGAGTATAGGTGCTTTGAGGTAAACATCTCAAGTGAATCTTTTTTACCAGATTTTCATATAAAATAATATAACAAAAATGCTACTGGACCTTTAGATCGAGTGAGGGATGGTGCTCAAAATTATTCAAGTTTTCTCCAATAGCTTCATTTTTTCCCTCTTGAACCAGCTTCATAATAGTAAGTAATAGGAAGCCATTATATCTTTCCTTATATCTTCAATACTATTAACATTCCGTCAGTGAATTAAACTGTAGTACTTTGTTTTTTTTTATATCAAGGCATTCATTCATTTGAATTTTCACTGGGCTTTTGCGTTTTTTTTTTTTACATTTCGAAGCCGAGTGCCCATTCTCTTATTAACGTGACCGATACACTCACCTTTTATCACTTAGAAGTCATTACTATACGGATTTTCATCTAGAGTAGCTTTGAAGTTTCCATCTCCTATATAATTTACCATAGTTCACACCGAACTTCTCTGAACTCTAAAATATGTCTGTAACTTTCGCAATTTTTCGCACAACTTTCCTCGTGTTTTTTATATTATTCTTTATATTCTTGAGTATGTCCAAATTTATAATCGTCTTCTCGTTGTTTATTTATTTTCTTTTCTTCATCTACAACTTTATTTGAGAGGAGTTCAAAAGCGGATTTTGTGGTTGGGCAAATATGTGAAATGATATTGTTATACGCGCTTTCGCTTAACTTGATGCAGATATCCAGAAGATTTTTTTCTCTGCCTGTAAAACGCATGACAAATATAATCTGGCGATTCACTTCATAACCAATTCGTCGAATTTCGGAGCTAAACTGATTACACCACGACCCGAGTTTTGTCCTCTACTAAACATAAATAAATAACGCATGAGAGATTTTTACCTAGAAACACTACATAAATCTTTTTTCTGAAACATCTGTTCTACTCGAAACTAACGGTGGAGTTTTATTGGATGTTCGTCTTGAAATTGTGACGACTAATCTAGTTTTCATTTTCCTCTTTACAAGTCCTACGCAGACGACTTGAGGTCGCGTTATCTTCTTGTAACAACCATGCCTCATTATCGACTCCATACTATTATTTGAGCAGACCGTAGCAAAATCTTTTCTGCATTTAACATCTCTGTAAAGAGGTGTAATGTTTCCAAATCCCTATTCATTGAAACAATCTCAAACATGTTACTTAACGAAATGTTTAATGGAGAGCTGGATTAGTTTTTTTCCACGTGCAAAACAGGGTCAAAGATGCTTTTCACTTAATAAGGAATTCACGATTATACTTTACCATGTAATGTTGTGGGTTTGACATTCGTCAGCCTTACTTTAACAACCATTTTCGTAAGTTTCGCTTAACGACGTGTTTGAATTTTTTCATATAATCGCGCTATCGCTTGATCCTTCTTTGCCGAGGTCGCTTATCTCTTTTCTTGATTGGGCAATTCATTCACATCGTTTCCTGGTAACGCTTTATCTACTTTTACAAGAAACCTTAATATGGAGCGCTCTATCGCTGCAGTAATCATTTGTGAAGCTTTGTGGCCATTGTGAAACAATACTACTTTCTTCGTATGTAGCAGAGCAACCTTGCAAAGCTTATTAAAATACATGTCAAGGAATTTCTTTTTGCGGCACAAATACATCCCATCCATCTGAAATATTAACCGGGTTCTTTTTTTGGTTCAATTATACCCCTTACACATTGATAACTTTAATCTTATCACAAATACTAACGCCCTTTTTTATGTTGGCTCTGTATTTGGTGTTAGGGTCAGCAACTTTCTTTGGCAAGAAGGAGTAGTCAAGATCTTTTTAGCTATGCTCTAGAAGCAAGAAGGTGTTAGTTTAAATGATGTTATTGGACAATAACTGATATGAATCTACAATTCAAAATTTTTCAGGAAGTTGCGGTCTAAACGGAAACAATTACTGTCCATGCGTAAAATATTCTTTCAGGGTTAATTAGCGAAGTATTCTCACTTATTAAAAAGCCAGTTGAAATTGAAAGCATATATATTTCTCCACAGTAAATTTATAGCCAGTAATTGTGATAAAAAATTTTAGCATATGCTGATGACGTAGTTATTATCTCAAGAACACCAAAGAAGCTAACGGAAATAGTGAAGAAGCTATGCAAAGAATCAAAGGAGATAGGGCTTGAAATAAATGAAAGCAAAACGAAATACATGCAATGCAAGAGAGGAAAAAATGATACAAGGGCAACAGTCAAGTTTGAAAACTATCAAATTGAAAAAGTAAAGGCATTCAACTATCTGGGAACTCAAATAACACAAAACAACGAGAGAAAAGAAGAAATACAGGAAAGAATACAAAAAGGATACAGAGCTTTCTATGCTAATCGGGAAATGCTAAAATCTAAAAAGCTAAAGTTGCAAACGAAAATAATCTATAAAACACTCATTAGGCCAATAGTGTTGTATGCTGCAGAAGTAATGTGTCCTACACAGACAGAAAAAGAAAAGTTAAGAATCTTCGAGAGGAAAGTGTTAAGGTCGATAACAGGACTCAAAAACATAGGAGACGGGATAAAACGACAATATATGAATCACGAACTTAGGGAAATATTGAAAGGAGAGGATATAGTGAAAGTGATGGCAGCACAGAGGATTAGATGGATGGGACACATAATGAGAAAAAGAGATCAAAGCATAGTTAAAGAAATAACAACATGGAAACCTGAGACAAATAGACCAAGGGGGAGACCAAAGATGAGGTGGTGCGATGAAGTTACTGAAGACTTAAAAAAGATGGATGTCAAGGACTGGAAGAAGAAAACAAGTAATAGAGTAGAATGGAGAAGAATAGTAGAAAAAGCGAAAACACACCAGAAACTATAAGAAGTTAAGCGTACGAAGCAAAAAGGGGACTAATCCACCCCACGAAATGGATTAGTAAACTTCGGAAAGAAGTGGCTATATTCTTATAGAATGGAAAGCCTTATTATTATTATTATTAATTGTGATAAAAAAAAACGAATTTTTTTCACCAAAGAGATAACAAATAGATAACAGGAAAAAAGTGTAATAGCTATCTAATTAGTTTATTATCCAAACAAAAAGTGAAATTGTACAATAGATAAATCGAAAGGCAAAACACTTATGCAATCTGAGGTATTTATCTTATTTTTATCGAATAATGTTAGCCTTGGTGCGCTGTGTGAACTGATGTACATTTCCATCGACGTTATGGTGTTTGACACGCGTAATCAAGTAATGGGTATTTTCGGCTCTCTAATCTTGTTTGTAGACCAGCGATATCGGATGGTAAGGCTCGACCGCTCCGCGTGGAAACACGGCCTATATCAACTGAAAAGGTTGAGGCTGTCAATTATTTTTAGTGACTGAGTAGGCCACCTGCCAGGCATCAGAGACCACCGGGAATTGAACCCCGCGCTTAAACCGCGCGACTACGATGGCTGAAGTGATAAGACCAAACATTTTCAATGACTTGGACTTTCAACACATTTGCAAGTTTGTCACAAAATCGATGTTTTACGTTTGGGTTATACATTTTGCATTTACTTGAGTAATTCTCGCAATTATAGGTGCTGGTCTATGTTTAATGTTTTAAGTTATTTTTCGTCTTGATTGCAAATCCAAATTTGCAATTAAACTAAGATTTAGCCGTCATTTTTTGTGAGAACGGGAAATATAAAGACGCGGCTGGAGTACTAATGGGTTTACTTATGGATATGCTGCGTAGTTTCTGACACTTAAGAACCGTACATTTCAGTATTTAATTAAGGTTCTGCGACCACAACACACATTGGAATGAAAATTTTATGGCGAAGTCTAGGATAAACTTAAGAATGTCGTTATGTTCCGAACTTTTAATTATTCCGAAAAACTTTTTTTAGTTATACTTGAATTTGAATTAGCTTCTCCTTAATACTTTTGAATTGGGGAATGTTTGATATCATTTAAAAGCCGGACCAATGGCTCCATCTGTTGAAACTCAAAATAGATGCAGCTGTAGAACATAAAAAAGCATTGGAGGGACTTTTTGATAAATCTGCACTTTAATTGCTTTTTTTGCTAACCTTCTTCATTAATATTTGCACGAATATATTCCTTGGTCGACTTTTTAAAGATTTAAAATTTTATTTTTGGACTAATGTGCTATAATTCCTGTTTTTTTATCTTTTATGTTATTTACTCCTTTGTTTTCGGTCTGTGAATTTCAAGTTTTTCCCCCCGGTAACAAAAAATGAGAATTACGATAACATAGAACTAAAGAAAAGGAAATAGAAGAAGCAATTGCGAAAATTATGAAGGGGGAAAAACGTGGTAATGTAAAATGTGTAATGAAGCTCGGGACACTCGTATAGTACCAGAAGATTGGAAAAATAATCTAATAATACTAATGTACAGAAAAGGTCAAATAGACTACAGAAATTATGAAGCGACGTGCTTGTCTTCAACAAGATTTAAAAAGTACACAGAATTGTTGAGAAAAGAATAAGAAAAATGATAGAATTACACTTAAAAGATAAACAAGCAAACATTACGTGGGAATGTTTAGAATGGTTGGGAGTATATAGTAAATTGACAGAAGTAGCAAAAAGTATATATACAATTATTTTTCCAATAGATGGCTTTAATAAATTGTATCTCGCGCTCTAAAAGTCCGATCGGTTTACACTAGATGGCGTTAGAAAACTGACATTTCGTACTATAAAAACTTTTCGACAGTTTTGTCAATGGTTGACTCAGTTTTGTTTGAGCTTATGTCAATGATGAACACCAACAAAGAGAAAATACGCTATATTTTACAATTTTTCTTCGATAAAGGTGAAAACGCAAGCCAGGCGGCTGGAAATTTGAATAGTGTTTATGGTTCTGATACTGTAACAGCCAATCAAGCGCAATTTTGGTTTCATCGATTCCGTTCCAGTAATTTCGATGTCAAAGGTGCACCACGCTCTGGAAGGCCAATTGTCGAAAATGTGGATAAAATCATGGAAATGGCCGAGTTCGACCGTCATATAAGCACCGTTTCTATTGCCCAGGAGCTAATCATTGCACGAAAACCCATTTGGAACTATTTAGAAAAGGCTGGATACAAAAAGAAACTGGATACATGGGTACCACACGAGTTAACGCAAAAAAACCTCATGGACCGAATCTCTATCTATGAATCGCTGCTGAATCGCAACAAAGTCGACCCATTTCTGAAGCGGATGGTAATTGGCGATGAAAAGTGAATCACTTACGACAACGTCAAGCAAAAACGGTCGTGGCCGAAGCGCGGTGAGCCGGCGCAAACGGTGGCCAAGCCAGAATTAACGGCCAGTGAGGTTTTGCTGTGCATTTGGTGGGATTGGCAAGGAATCATATACTATGAACTGCTCCTCTTAATTAGAACCTGTACTGTGAACAATTAGATCGTTTGAAGGAAGCAATTGCCCAGAAGCGGCCAACTTTGGTCACTAGGACAGGAATTGTGTTTCATCAAGACAACGCTAGGACACACAAATCGATAGCAACTTGCCAGAAGCTCCGGGAGCTTGGTTGGGAGGTTCTTATGCATCCACTTTAGGGTCCGGACCTGGTACTAAGTGATTATCACCTGTTCCTGTCCATGGCTAACTATTTTGCTGGTTAAAAATTCGCCCCAAAAGAGGCTTGTGAAAATCGACTGTCCCAGTTTTTTGTCAATAGGGACAAGGACATCTATGAGAGAGGCATAATGGAATTACCTTCAAAATGGCAACAAGTTATCGAACGAAACGGCGCATATTTGACCTAAATCGGTTTATTCTAAGTATGTTAAACCTTCAAGTTCCTGAAAAAATAATGGATTTCTTTTTACTAGACCTATTATTAAGGAATGAGATAGTTAAAAATACAAAAAAATATAACAATTACAAACCGTAACAGAATATTGAAATTTACTGCCTATAAAAATAGGAAGTTTATTGTAGGCAGATGTGGCTGCTATCACTTGTATATAATGAGTGAAAAATTGAGAAAACGGAAATGAAAACAAATATAATCAAAAGCAAACTAATGATAGTGAATATCAAAGAAGGTAATAATCTAGCAATAAGAAAGTAACTCAAAAATCAATATGGAGAAACTGCGACAGATTGCGAATATTTTGGAAGTATATTAAGACGTCATGAAAAAATCAATAGTGATAATATAAATAGAAAAAGAAAGACTAGAAATAGGTTTTGTATTAAATGAAACAATAATGCTAAAAAGAATTAGCAATTAAAAACATGTAGGAGTATATAATACCACAACTGTACGCACCCGTACATATGGAAACGAATCTTGGTTACTTCAAAAAACACATGAAAGTAAAATAAATGCTTAAATGTATGGAAAATCAAAATGGGATTACATAACACAAAAGATGAATTTAAAAATGAAATAGGCCAAGCATTAATAATGAAAGGCCATGTAATTAGAATGAAAGAGAGCAGTCTTATTAAAAGCGTATTAGGAGCAGAGATAAGAGAAGATAATAGGGGAGATCAAATGAGACCTGAATAAAAAGAATAACAATAATAAGGGAAGAAGATAAAACGATAGGATACAAATGAAGAAACTACAACTCGGCAAGCATAGCTTGGCATGTGAATCGGCGCAGATGAAGAAGTGAGAGAGTCCCTGTTCGACAAGGACATCGCTACGGGTTCAGTAGGGAAAGGGCTAGTTACACTCTGTGACATAAATATTATAATCAAAAGGCTCGGTGCAAAAACCGGTCAACTCCACTTCTCAAATAGTGGGTTTTTAGTGCATAAAGAATTTAGATTTTAGCAATTTTATAAAGCAAAACTCCATTTTTTTTACTTTAAGCTTCACTAGGCAACTTCTTACCCAGATAAGTAGTATTTTTAAAGCAAAAATGGAAAAGTTGATAAGAAACATCACACTTGGTATATTTAATATATTTATTTCATTCATGAATATAAACTAAACTGATGCATCGTGTGGTCGGAGTTCAGAAACTCTTGACGTTTCGTGCACAACTGCGGCGGACATCTTCAGAAGCAAATCTTCTAAAAATTAAGTGACTGTCCCATGCGTTTTCGCTTTTATACTCGTGCGAGTGTGGTAGGTAAGGATAGTATTGGGGGAGGGGGGAGTTGTTGACGTCACCGGGATGGTAGATGACGTGATCGGGCCAGCTGCTGACGTCAACCGGGAGGTTGCAGGTAATATTTCTGACCTCACCAACTCTGCGTTACCTTTATCTGCTGGTAAAGCAATTATGGTATCATCATTCTTGAGTTCACGTAGAGCTTTTAATTCCGCCCTGGATAAGTTCTTAGGTGGCTTAGCACAGCGCAGGATGCGTGAAGTCTCGACTAGTACTTCCTCTGCTTCGTCTGTTGGAAGGTTCCGTATGGCTGCTTCTACGTTAGCTATAATATCCTCTACCGGAATGGATTTGGGTGTTACGGCAAACTTTTCACCTTTGCTAAGAGCACTGACGGCTTCCTGGCTAAACTCGTGTTTGGAAAGGTTTATTACAGTTTGCTTATAATCCAGTACTATGGGAGCGCTTTTATTCTGTAAACGCTGAAACTTAGAAGATTGTCTAACGGTGGCGGCTGCTCCGTGTTTCTTCGCAGAATGGAATGTGATGCGGTCTACAGTATCCCAATCATCTTTATGGATTCTGTTGGCCAAGCTGACATGGACTTGCATCAGTTCTAGTGAACACAGAGCGAGGGTTTTTCTAGTAGCGTGCAATTGTTCTCTGACTAAGGCAGCTTCCGTTTTTCGATAAATTCGTTGGGCTTGAGGGGTGCGCAGGTGGTGTTTGACCTGTAAATACTTCGGGACTACCTTTTGATCTCGACAAGGCAGTAAGAAAGCAAGGCTGGACAGTAGCTGGAATTTCTTCTAGCGTAAGTTCTCGAGTTGTCTTACAGACTTGTAAACCTCCTCCCCGTAGAGGCGTGTCAAATAGATGCAAAGGCTTTTACGATCGGTGTTATGGTGCATCGTGTGCTTGATTCTCGGGTTATAAGGCCGTGGTCGGAATTCAGAAACTCTTGACGTTTCGTCCACAACTGCAGACATCTTCAGGAGAAAATATTCTAAAATTTCGCTTTTATATTCAATGGTCTTTCGTGAAGCACTCTAGGGTTATTTTTTCTTTTCCCCCTTCTCAATAATGAAAATTCTGCTCTATTCAAATGAAACTGAGTCTGGTCGCTACACACAAGAGCACTATCTACTAGAACATTTTGGAAAATATTTCTACATAACTCTTATGTATGTTCTTAGTTTGTAGCGTTTAGTTACTAGACTGCCAATATTATATAGAGATGAAATTGTAAATCATTATTAAGATTTGTTGTTGTGCAATAGTAATAAAAGAAACTAGACTAACGGTTAAAACTTAAGGAATTACTCGACGAATAACCACTCTAAAGTGCTCCGTGAACTAAAAATAAGTACTTGCCTAGTGCATCCAGCTAATAACAGTGTCGCAGGCACGCTGACGCTAAAAATAACTCTAAAGGTTATTGGTTGTCAATGTCGCCTTATGCACACTGCGGGATACCGTCATCCAGTTGGTCCAAAGTGAATCTCGACATATGTTCAACAATGCTTTTCTTAAATTCGTAACACAAATTTGCAAAGCAAACGCATTATACGCGCGGTGCGCTCAGAGATGGCAAAAAAAGCTCCGTATAACTTGAATATTCCTAAATGTTCGGACGGTAGGTGTACCAGATGGTTTTCTCTTTACAACTGAAATTGTTTCCTTAAGTTAGTAAGCTACAACAAAATAATTTTCCGGTGCAGAATATCTTCATTCCGACATAATTTTCACTGATGAAGGCATGTTAATTCTTGCAAACGGTACGAGATGTGTTAACTTCGCTTTCGCCACGCCTCCTCGATGGGTTCAACAGTTTGTTGAAATATGGTGAATTTTTTTACCTATCCTGTAATTATTGTCATTAATATACAATTTTAAATTAAGTAATTTGCTAGAAGTGAAATTACAAAATGCCTTCCGAAACTTTTGTTTTATTTACATTTGTTTCATTAATCCAAAAATCTAACTTTACAAAAAAACTCTTGGACATTCAAACTAATCGATTGGCACTTGAGAAATTTTTAATGCAGGTCATTTGAAATGTTCAGTTGGACTTTAGCTATATGTTTTGTTAAGTAACTCTTATTTGTTAGATTGTTTTATGTTTTATTTGTAAAACTATTGCAATTCCATTTGAATTTTTTTATTTAGTTTAAGATCTGGTGAATGTGATTATGCTGCCCATTAAGGAGTGCAGTTTTTAGTCAATTCCTTACTTCCATTCGTTCAATTGCAAGGTCAAAATTTTAAAATCTAATTTTTTGGCAAAAAATTGTAATAAAGCACGATTGCGTCATGTCACTTCACTACATTTAATGAGCTTCATCTCTTGAAATTCAATTGACATTTACTCTTGGATACTTTCATAAGTAGATGTATCAAATGTTAGTATACCATATCATTGGTTTTATAAGTTATTCCATATCGATCGATTTTAACCAAAGTGGTCTAAAATATTTTTTATTCTTTTTCTTCTTTTTTTGATGCGATCTTCTATTGAAGGTTTACCTCCTGCAACATGGAATGCTTGTCTGAATGTTCCGACTTCCTCTTCCTGCAGACACCTTTTTTCTTTTAATTCGTCCTTGCATGATGTTCTCCAATAATAAATATTTGTCATTTGGAAGAATGCAATAAATGGGAGGGTTTTTCTTATTCTAACGATGTTCATGAGCATTCGGTCGCGTTCAATAAATACATCTTAGAACGTCCTTGTTTGTATTGTTCTTTCGAAAATTTGATATGCAATTTTTGGGATTATGGGTGAATGCACATTTTTAATTTTACGAAAATAAAATATATGAAAACAATAAACCTAAAGGATAGCTATTATAACACTCGTCTGTCTTTTTAACTGTTTTTACAATTTTTGTGCGCCGAACTTTTTCCAAGGTGTTTTGACAAATGACAATTTGGCAAGTGGTGCGCACGCGAGCGCTCGAGGCGCACGCGCATCCCAGCCTTCTACCAGATTGTCGTATGTTGAAATAAGTCATCAATTCAGCTCCAAAAACTTTGGTGACAATCTCTTGCATGTAGATTTTTAAGGTTCAAAATGAACTCATGTATTAACGTACTAACTCCAACCCCATTTTCTATTTTGATTAATAAATAGAAAGTGCATGGTTTGCCTTTACTCTTAGATTACGGATATGGGACAAGGCAGCCTCCTTGATGGCGAAGGAGTACCGACAGACACTGAACGCAGCCACAATGCTGGGCCAATCAAAGACCGTCATACAGGCTGAGATCGATTCAGCCGCCGAGCTCATCGACTTTTTCAGGTAACTGGCCTCTGTGCTAATATGGAGTCGAATTTGCTTACCCCCAATTTTAGGATGAACGCGTACTTCCTAAAAGAAGCGACGAAATACCAGCCGATCTCCGGAGAACCCGAAGGTGACCAAGAACTCGATGCGGTATCGCGGTTTCGACGGCTTCGTCGCAGCGGTCTCGCCGTTCAACTTCACGGCTATCGGGGGAAACCTGTCGTATACTCCCGCTCTCATAGTACGTAAAATGCATCATGTAAGTAGGTCGAGTTAAAGGGGCGTGATTATTGAGTAGGGCAATGCGGTGTTGTGGAAGCCCAGCGACACAGCCCTGCTGTCCAACTGGACGATCTTCAAGATATGCCGCGAAGCGGGCGTCCCCCCAGGCGTCGTTAACTTCATTCCCGCCGACGGACCCGTGTTTGGCGACAACATAACTGCCTCCAAGTATTTGGCAGGGATTAACTTTACAGGGAGCGTTCCGTAAGTAATTTCTTTGTTGTGACAAAGTTGTTTGTGTGCTAATCGCTTTGCTAACACTTGGAAATAATGTCGCAAAATTCACACAAGAAATAAATTTGATAGAAAACACGAGTTTTTAATTAAAAATTGTAATTTTTTATTGATTTATAAAGTATACCGTATAGGGGGTTACGTATGGAATAGAATACCGGGTAAGTGGTCTTTACGGCTTTACTGACACCTGCGTATTGTTTTGTTGAAATTTTCCATAACCGTTTTGCATAAATGTGGCTGAATATCGTTCAAGGTGTGGATGGTCGTGGGCTTGTTGACATAAATTTTAATTTCAAAAAACCCAAAAAAAGTCCAACGGCGTTAAATCACACGATCTGAGCGGCCAATTCTGATCACCAAAACGGGAAATTATACGACCAGGAAATGACTGATGTAGTAATTGAATTGTTTCGTGGGCAGTATGACATGTGGCATCGTCTTGTTGAAACCGCATGTCGTCTACATCCATATCTTGCAATTTAGGCACAAAAACTGGATTATCATGTTGCGATGGCGAGTACCATTGACTGTTATTGCCTGACCAGCCGCATATTCGAAGAAGAATGATCTGATGATGCGTCCAGTTCAAAATCTGGACCAAACAGTGTACGTTGTGGATGCATTTGTTGCTCAATCACTCGTGGATTTTCTGAACCCTAAATGCGACAATTTTGACAATTAACGAAACCCTCAAGATGAAAATGAGACTCATCGCTGAAAATGATTTTGTCCGAAAAATAAGCGTCCACTTGTTATATAATCCATTCAACGAAGTCTCTTCGCTGTGCGTGGTTAGTAGGCTTCAGTTCTTGAGTCAATTAAGTTTTGTAAGCATGAAGATGCAAATCTTTCGTGAGAATGCGTTGTAGAGAGTTTCTCGAAATGTCCAATTTTTGACCACGGTGCCGAATTTATGTTCTTCTCTCACTAACTGCTTCGAGGGTTTGTGTTCAACGACTTGTTGAAGGGTGGCCAGACTGTCTGGGTTAATGAGTGATTCAGTCTCCCTAAATTTTTTAATTAATCTCTGCACAGTTAATGAATTTGAATCACTATTCCGACCATATTTTGTACGAAAATTGCGAACTGTAGCTGCCAAATTTTCATTATTTTTAAAATATTACTCAACAATGAAAACGCGTTGTTCTTTCGTGTGGCGCTCCATTTTTAATAACCCTGAACCCTTAGTTTTTCTTCATCTCTTTTCAAGGAGTGGCACTCTATTTAGTTGCTTTCTTATGTCAGTGTTCCGAATTTGGTCTAGTCTTGTAATATCAAAAATTCTGCGCAAGAATTTCATTCACATGCTTGTATACGGCTCTTTTCTTTTTTGTTTAATACTCAGTTTTCACATTCGTACTTAATAATTGATGGATACATTGTTTTATACACCGCAGTTTTTATTCTTCTACTTATTTCTGTATGACTACGCTTGGCTACTGTAGAGAATGCAAGTGTTACGAACTTTTTGTAGCAGTCGTTACTATTGCTGCCTTCCAACGATTGTGCCAGTCACGAACTTCGTCTCACTCTGGTGCATCGCCGTAATGAGCGTTGATGTTATGTTGACATTGCGATATATATAACAACGGTCGTTCGTGTATTTCCATCTCAAAAATTTGCGGCCACTTCCGGTGAAACCGGTCTCGAGATTTACCGATCAGGCTGATTTTAGTCGTGTGGTCCTTAGTTGAATACTGGAAACGTGATTTCTCTATCTATCACTGATCAAAAATTGTAAGGCTTGACAAATGTCAGAAATGACAGAAATAGAAACTTGTCTCAGCGAACACGCCACCTATGGAGTCTTCGTAATATCAAGTGTGACGAACCAACACATCGCCTTGTGGGGAGCTCGGGGTGCTGTGAGTGCCGCGGAGACGAGATTTTATTTACAACTACGTGTGTACAATTATAAAGGCGTTATTGAGGCGCTTGAGTGCATCTACGAGACCGGTGAACGGCGAATCTCCTGGGGTCTGCGAGAGCGACTTGGAGCGGGTCGACGCCGATGTAGATGCCCGGGGATGTTGCTGACTTCTATCTGGCGAAGTTAGACCTGAAGGATGGACGCTGCGCTTTCTTGGCGAAGGGAATGGGAGCGTCTTCCGAGGGGACCTTGTCTTCGTCTGCGGGCGTCTTCGGCGAGCCGTTTCTCGAGCGACGGCGGAATCGGTGATGAGGGCTTCGGAAGTGGCGGAGTGGCGCATTCCGAAGAGCCTTAAGTGAAGGCGATTCCCTAGTGGAATCTTCTGGACGGGATGACGGTCCGTTTGACCGGGGAACTCGGCTGAGGTACGCGCGAGTGTCCCCTAGTCAGTTGCAGGGGTAACTTGGCTGAGGGTAGCACAAGTACGCCCTGACTCGGCTGTGGGTGAGGGCGAGCACTCGCTGATGGCGGAAGTTCGTTCTGGCTATGGGTGCGCACAGAACGCCTTCCGTGGACCTGGGGGGCCCGGCTATGCACGGGCGCTCCTCAGGAGGAAGTAGAGGAGCTATCTCGGCTATGGGTACGCAAGGGCGCTCCTCAAGAGGAGGGGACAGCTGTTCTGGCTATTGATACGTACCGAACGAGCTCTAATGTTCGAGCGGAAGGCTCCGGTATTTATACCCGCGCCGGGTCTCGGCACGAGCGTTGGTAGGGATAATTCTGGCGGGAACAAGGCGCAGCATCTATCTTGCTTTCGCGGTCGTTTCGCTCTGGCATGTGGCGATATCGGCGGCCTGTCGGGCCGCGTTCACGGTGCTCGCTACTGCTTTCGGGCGGGCGCCCTACAACCTTTTATATCTCTTATATATGACTTAAAAAGCTTTTATTCAACGAGTAAAACGATGCTCCAGCTAATTTCGTCCTGTTATTTATTTAATCTTCGTTCGCACCTTGGTTTATTATGCTTCCTAGGTTTTTATAATTTCCTACTTGTTCTGTCTGTTTATCATCTACTACCTTGATATGTAATGTTCCTTGTGTTGTAATTACTATTGTTTTGATTTTCTTTATATTAAGTCCTAGGTCCATATTTCTTCACTTAATTGTTCCATATTTTCAGGTTTTTTCTTTGTTTTCCACCATTAGAACCAGATCATCTCCAAAGACGCATTTCAATCTCGACTTCTCTCATATTGTACCATCCAACTTTATATTTCTTCATTTTCTTACTACTTTCTTTGATAATCTCATCTATTGCACATATAAATAGAAATGGGCTCAGATTTCCTCCCTATCTTACTCCTTTGTATGTCCTAAAAAGTTTCGATCTCTTGTTGTTTGTTCTAACCATATTTGTTATATATTGATAATTGCTCTATACCGCTAGTATTAGTTTTCTGTTAATTCCTTTTCTTCTTAGGTTTTTCCATATTTTCTCTTCTTTAGTTTTGTCAAATGCCTTTTTAATATCTACAAAACGATGTATCTTTTTTTTTACTATGGCTTCTTCTATTATTTTTTGCAATGTAAAGATATGATTTTGTACTCCATGTTCTTGTCTGAAACCACTATGTTGATCTTTAAGCTATGGTTCAAGTATATCTCTTAATATTTTCTTTAATATTAATTCGTATACCTTGGAAGCAGCACTTAAAAAGGATTTCCCCTGTATTTATCTCGCATTTTTGGATCTCCTTTTTTGTATGTAGGTAGTATAATTGCTCTATTACAATCTTTGGGTATTTTCTCTTCTTCCCATATTTTATGAAGATATTGGTTACTTCGGTAATTGCTGTTTCAGTTAGAAATTTCAGCATTTCTGGGTACATTTTATCATCTGGTGCTTTCCTAATTTCAGTTTTTCTGTCTGTTTTTACTTCCTCGTCTGTTATATATTTCCATCTGTATTCCTTATTTTCTTTTTTCTCTTCCGGATTAATATTTTCTTCTCTTATTTTCTTTTATATCTAATAATTTTAATTTCCAACGTTCAATAATTTCCTCTTCATCTACTACTATTTCTCCTGTCTTGGTTTTAATGTTTTAGTGTAGACTCGTTTTTGTGATTTAGATTTTTAATTGTTTTATAGTACAGCTTAGCATTTTCTTTACTATAAGTCTCTAAAGTTTTTCCAAATTTTTCTTTTTTGCTTCTATTACTGTTTGTTTAGCTATATTCCTTTGTTCTTTTTACTTTATACTGCTCATTTTATAGTCTTCTTAAGAATTTTTTCCATGGGATCTTTTTAGCGGACCCAGCTTCCAAGCTGGAGACCAGCTCTACTTTTGTCATGTCCGTCGTCTGTCACGTCTTATAACTTTTGATCAAGGCAGCTTCTAAGCTGGAGGCCAATTTCTATTTTTGTCATTTCTGACATCTGTCACGCCTTATGATTTTTGATCTGTGATAGATAGAGACATAAGTCAAGTCCAGATGCCAAAAATCAGCCTGCTCGGAAAATCTCAAAACTAGTTTGACCGGAAGTGGCTGCAAAGTTTTCGGTTCCGGCCGCTAAATTTTTGCCGCCATTCACTTTCATTTGAATATAATTCACTGTCATTCGTTTCAATAAAATTTCGTTAAACCCTTTAGTTTCATGCGTAGAGTCCGCCCTGCTTTACCTGTTTCGCTTGCTCTTCTTAATTTCTTCCTTAACTTTTTGGTTCTATCATGGCGTTTGTCTTTTACTTTTATTTGTTTTGTGGTTTCACATATCTCTTCGGCTGTTTTTATTATTATATCTTTGAAGTGCCCCAATATTCCTCTCTATTTTTCTTTAGTTCTGATCTAATTGGGTTAAACGTAAATTTTTGTTTCAGTTAGGTTTTGTATTTTTCTTGTTATTCAACTTGGCTCAGTTTATATATTCTTATTTTTCTTGTAAAATGATTTGTAGTTTTGTACTCTTCTACTACACTTTTTCCTTTTTATCGTTTAACATTATTTTTAATAGAGAATCACTACCTATTTTGGCTTCTCGTTTTGCTCTCGTGTTTGTTATTTCCTTTTTTAGTGTACTTGTTGCTATAGCTTAGCTGACAATTGATTTTTCCCCTACTTCTCTGGTTACAGATCTATTTATACATTTGAACAAAAAATAAACAAAGAAATGTGGCATGGTTCTCGGATGTTGATTTATACGAGGAAGTCCGTGCGTAGTAAACAAAGACAGCCTATATATTTGAACGGAAAGTAAACGAAGACGGCTGACATGAAATTTAGCGATGCACAAGTCATTCTCCACTACAAAATTCCAATAATCTTTTCTATTTGTGTTTATTTTATTTTCTCCTTCATTGTCTATAATTTAATTTCATTTTCTATTTTGTTCTCTATTTTAGCATTTAGGTCTTCTATAATTAGTGATTTTTCTTTATTCAGCTTTAATGTCTCCTGTATTTTCCCTCAAAAAATATTTTTCTCTTCAACCATTTCATCTTCATTAGATCCATAACATATAAGTAAATTTATTTTCTCTGTTTTGCTTTTTTCTAGTTCTGTTCTTGATATTAGTTCAGGAATACATATTCAGTTTTTAAGTATTGCGTACTTTCCTTCAATATCAGGCATCTTACTTCTGCTTGTGGTCTCTGTTGTGTCTTATTTATTAGTATATTTCCTTCCCCTATTATCTTACGATAATTCCCTTTTACCTTGATTTCTATTAATCCTAAAATTTTGTTTTCGTCTTTTGCATCTCTTTACAAGTTCTTCTTTGCCTTTTAGTCCTTTGACTTTCCATGTTCGCAAATGCCATCTTTCTTTTTTTTTGTTTTTATAATTTTTCTTTTCCCTTGCGTCCATTTTTATCGCCAATGTTATTAATTTTTTGTCCTTCCTGATTTCTGTTATTTTTTTTTTCAATTGAAACCTTTTGCTCCTTTATTAACTGGAACTGGTTTTCTTCGTCACACGAAACTCATTTTTCGTTCTTTATAAAGAGCTTCCGGTATCCCATCGTAACTTTTTTCCCTTTTTCTTTAATTTCTTTACTAAGTCTCTTATGCATTTTTGTATTCTCTGTTTATCCTCTGTGACGTCATTATTTATAAAAATCTCTGTACTCAATTTCTTTAATTTGTTTTTATTATGCATGACCTTTGTTTTCTCGTATGTGTTCTTCATTTCAACTTTTAGGTAGTTCCATTGATTTTCTGTACGTTTATGTCTTGCTATTTCGTTTACAGTTTTTTTTTATTTCTTTCTTTAGTTCCACTGAATTTTTTGCTCTTATCGTCAGGTCTGAGATTATGAAACTCAAACTTGTTTTCAAAATCGAATGTGGCCCGACTAGTCGTTATTACAGTCCACTCTTGTTGGCTACCGCCGTTGCGTAAACTGTTTTCCTTCTATTGACTATTGGCTTAATATCTTTGGGTGAAATCTCGTATTCATCTATAAGAAGGATCATTCCTCGTTTGACTTTCAACGAGTAAGGTTGTGTTTGCCGGTGAGAGTTACGGACTTTATTGAAAGTGCGGCCGCAAGGCCAAGTGTTAAAATAATGTTGAGTGGAACAGGACCTATCGGCCACTCATCGCAGCTGATAAGTTATCTATCACAGCCAAACTTCGCTACTCCAATTTTTTCGAGCCAAGGTCAACAACAACAGCTGCCTTTTCAACAAAATAACTGCAATGCAGGTATACAACAGTTTTATACGCCATGCTCCCAAGTTTATAAACAACCCGAAAGTGCAGCCACTAAAGTCACTGAACCCCAAAATGCTTACTTAATCGAAACCAGCGAAAAAGATGAAGGAAGCAGTAATAAGTATTCCTGGCAAGTCGTACACAGCAATAAAAGAAAGCGCATCTCCAGGTGAACACCTGGAGAAAATATCGCTACAGATAACCAAACAAATAGATTTGCACCTCTCAGCCAGCTAGAAGCGAATACTCCCCAAACAAACACTGACAGTATGTAACAGTCAAGTGCACCTCCAACAATAACACCACCTAAACCACCTTCTATTTTTGTCCATGGAATGACTAATATTGACCAAATGCTAAGAACTCTAGCTGATATAACAGAAGAGGAACATCTAATCACTAAATGTTTATCCAACAACGTTGTAAAAATTACCGTAAAAACATCTGATTTATACAAAAAACTTGTTAAATTCATGCAAAATCAGAATATTATTCATCATACATACCAACTGAAGGAAGAAAAGCCATATAGGGTTGTAATCAAACATTTGCATCCTACAATTTTAGTTCAAGATATAAAAGAAGATCTCGAACGCGAGGGATTTCCTGTCAGAAACATAACATTAGACAAAGAACTACGAAAACTCCACTTCCAATGTTTTTTGTGGATTTAGAGATAACAAAGAGATCTACAATCTAAAATATCTTCAAAATAAAGTCATCGCGGTAGAGCCTCCGAGAAAAAGCACTGAATTAGTACAATGCACACGATGTCAGCAGTACAACCACACTAAAAGCTACTGTAATCGGCCATACGCCTGTGTAAAGTGCGGCGGAGCACATGACACAAAAACTTGCAAGAAAACTCCGAATACCCCAGCAAAATGTATCTTATGCGATGGCGCTCATCCAGCCAACTATAAAGGCTGTCAAGTATACCGCGAGCTACAACATAAATATCGTTTGGGACAAGGTCAATCACGAAAACGTATAACTGACTACAGACAATTCAGTAACCAAACTACCTACGCGCAAGTGACTAAAAACAATGAAGAACCCCCTCAAAACAATTTAGATATAATCCTTTCCCACTTTTTGGAAGAATTTAAAGGAATGTCTACACAACTACTTAACCAAAACAACATGATACTTAATATGTTGTCAACTGCCATTACGAGATTAGTCCATAATGGCGAAGTTCTTAATAATAGCTCTATGGAATGCCAATGGGCTCCAGTCAAAAAAATCTGAAATCGAATTATTTTTAAAACTACATAACATAGATGTATTGCTGTTATCAGAAAGTCACTTCACTGAGAGATCATATATGAGAATACCTAATTATATATTATATCACACACAGCATCCGGATGGGACCGCACACGGTGGATCAGCTATCATTGTCCGCGAATCTATAGCCCATCATGAATTACCAAAGTGCGACAGAGATTTTCTGCAGGCAACAACAATTTAATTAACTATGCCGTATACTGTCCTCCAAGACACAACATCACCAAGGACCTCATTCAACCGTTCTTTGAATCCCTAGGTCAACGCTTTATTGTTGGCGGGGATTTCAATGCCAAGCACACTAACTGGGGATCACGATTAACAACTACGAAGGGACGAGAACTTATTACAGAAAAACGGTATCTCACTTTATCCACGGGCGAGTCTACTTATTGGCCCACAGACTTGAATAAAGTACCTGATCTTCTAGATTTCTACATACTAAATGGAATTTCGATCAACTTCACGGAGGTTAGACCTAACTTCGATCTGAACTCGGACCTCACACCTGTCATCGCCACCATCAGCACATCAGTAATAAAAAAGAAAAGCAAGCCAACATTGCATAATAAGACCACTGATTGGGATCTATTCAAGGAATTGTTTGATCATAAAATATCTCGGTACTCGGTGCATATAGTTTGATATAGAGGAAGTGACAAACTTTCTCATCACTACTGTCCAAGAAGCGGCTTGGTCTGCTACTCCCACATATAAACTAGAAGAACGGCAGACGCAAAATATCCACATGGAAATAATGGAACCGGTTAAAGAAAAAAGAAAAGCACGAGCCATATGGCAAAGAAGTCGACATCCCGTTGGTAAAAATACCTATAACAGGCTTATGACCAAACTAAAGACCAAGTTACGAGAGTTCAAAAACAACACTTTCACAGCCTATGTGGAGAACTTAAGCACCAAAGATGATACAATCTGGAGAGCAACAAAAGGGTTTAAACGTCCTACCCCTACCATATCACCACTTCATAAGCCTGATGGTACCTGGGCCAGGTGTGACCAAGAAAGGCGGCAACATTTGCGGAATATCTTGCACAAGTCTTACAACCCCACAATAATGATCCAAACCCAGAAGAAGATTTTCTAGATGCTCCTCTTCAGCTGTCTCCACTGATTAAAGCTTTCACTGTACAAGAAGTAAAACATGAAATAAAATATTTAAAAAAGAAAAAGTCACCTGGATTTGATCTAATTACCGGAAAATACTATCTGAACTACCCTACTCCTGATTATTGTTAATAAAAACCTTATTTAACTCCATCCTACGTCTGAGCTACTGGCCCACCCAATTTAAACATGCACACATCATATTAATACCTAAACCAGGTAAACCGCCAACGGAACTAACTTCTTATTGACCTATAAGCCTTTTGCCGGTGATATCAAAACTTCTGGAAAGGCTGATTTTAAAGCGAATAAACAAAGACGACTTGCTAGCGGATCACTTACCTGACCACCAGTTTGGGTTTCGTCGTAATCACTCGACTATTCAGCAGTGTCATCGTTTGACGAATATTATTTATACAGCCTTTGAAGAAAAACATTACTGCTCATCTGTCTTTTTAGATGTGAAGGAAGCTTTCGACAAAGTTTGGCATAAGGGCCTCCTAATTACTAAGATCTCATTTACTACATCGTACATATCAAGTCAAACATGGCGAAGAACTATCAGAGATATTTCCTATCTCCGCAGGCGTCCCTCAAGGTAGCGTTTTAGGTCCGCTCCTATATCTAATCTACACTGCTGATCTGCCTACAGCCCCGGATGTTGAAGTAGGAACATTTGTGGACGACACATAAAGATCTAGCTCTGGCGTCTCAGCAGCTACAAAACTATTTAAACCTCCTGGAGGATTGGTTGAACCAATGGCGAATTAAAGTTAATGAAAGCAAATCTGCTCACGTAACTTTCTCATTAAGAAGACAACAGTGTCCTCCTGTTTATATTAACACTGACGAAATACCACACGCTACCGAAACTCGTTACCTAGGATTACATCTAGACAGAAAGCTAACTTGAAAATCGCACATAACAGAGAAAAGGAAACAAATTGACCTCAAATTTAAACAAATGGCTTGGCTAATCGGCAAAAAATCTCCACTTTTCCTCGATAACAAACGACTTCTCTATAAGGTAATGATTAAGCCCATATGGACTTACGGTCTGGAACTATGGGGATGCTCTAGCATGTCCAACTTAAACATTATACAGAGATTCCAAACTAAGGCTCTTAGACAGATCGCAGGTGCCCCATGGTATGTCACCAACCTAACTCTACATACGGACTTAGATATGCCAACTGTAAAAGAGGAAACTCATCAACGTGCAGTGAAACACCATCAGTCGAACCTTTACTGGAGAACCAGCCTTCAAAAGATTCAATAAGAAATCGCCTTGTGACCTACTCAACCAATAACGTCTCCAGGGCAATACCAATAGGTTAAATCTCTCAAGCCTCTTGCCAGCAAATCAGTTCATAGAACTAATGTATCATATATTTTAAGTATAAATATGTACATAGTTCTGATCGTTGGTATATTTATTCAATAATACTCCCTAACAAACTAAACCATTTAAAATGAATAAAAAAATAGTAGAATATTCAGTGAAAGTCAAAACATACCTATAATTTGAAAATAAATAAAAATCGTTCTAAAACAAAATGTTAAGCTTATCATACAGGACTTGAAAGATGGAAGACTAAAAAAACAACTTTTTGCTCTTATGAAATTTTAAATGAGATATTCCGAAATATAATAATAGATTTAACATATTTTGCAAAGTTGTGGGTTGGATTTTGCTAGATAAATTTAATACTAAGGATAACTATTTTAAATGAGTCATAACGTCTGCATTATAATTTAGTTTTATCATAATTATGTATTAGGTGAGTTTTGTGTCTAGACAAATACTGACTACTATAAACTAAAAAAGCGGCAAATGTTTTGATATCTATTTTTGATATTTTTATCCTAAAAATACACCTGGTAACCACGACACCAAGCAATAAAATCCTAGACTGGCCACACCTGTTTTCAGGTAGAAAATAGCAACATTGCGAAAATAGAGTTTGCTATTTTCAAGAATTCTATTTGTATGCCTAAGAATTTATCATCAATAAGGACATGCTGTTTATCTCTCCTTTTCTAGCACATTTTTTGATAACGCTTTTGTATCTATAGCTCTTAATGTATTGTTTGACTTAATCAAAAGATTTCCTTCACTTCAAGATTTTAGTATCATACTTGGATGTCACCTTTTATTACGACATTTCGTACGACATACAAATATGAGTGAAATAAAGGCGATAATTAATATTAATTTCCAAAATACTCAGTTATATACATTTTTTCAACGTCCTTGCCGAATCTAGAAAAGGAATAGATTTCGTGAAAATATTGACATAGTCAAAGTATCACTGCAAATCCAAAAACATATCGACTCAGTGTCCTACACAACAGTTGAATAATGTAAGAAGCTCCTTCAGGGCATACGTAGTAAAAACTTGCACCTTCATGCGTACAAAATTTAACTCTAGCAAGAGCTTAAGCTTGCTGGCCATTCTCACCGTCAACAATTTGTCAAGTTGTTTTTAGACCATCACGAACAAATGGATTTTCACTTTAGTCGAAAAGGCATCTTTAGCGATCGGATGTATTTTAAACTCGACGGGTTGGTAAACAAGCAAAATTATTACATTTGGGGTTCGGAAAATACTCGCATAACTCATGAAAAGTAAATGCGTTACCGTTTGGTGTATATATGCACGTATTTCTTCGAAGATGATGTTGACAATAGAGGTATAACTTTAAATGCCGATCGTTGCCGTTACCTGATAACCCAATTGTTTTGACAACTGGGCAACGTGCATCTGGAATAAACGTGGTTTCGACCACTAGTCATTGCACCAACAATTTCCTGGTCACGTAATTTCATGAAATGTGAACATCAGCTGGTCAACAAGATTGTGATTTAATAGCGTGCGATTTTTTGTGGAGTTACCTGAAATTCATAAACAGTTGACCTCAAGAATGAAATCCGACATATTATCGATGAAACTAATCGGTATATATGCAGAACTGTAATATAATTTTTTTGTGTGAAGAATTTACAATTTTATGGGCTAATGTGCTGACTTAAGTACTAAGTAATTATAGTACTATGACTTAATGAGGATTCTGCCAGTGAAGTATTCTCTTCTACCATCCAAAAGATCTGTTGGTCAGTTTCTGTTCAGGTGTCTGCCATTCTGTTTTTCTAGTGGTAGATGGAGTAAAATGTTATTATGGCTTTTTAGTTTTTTATGGTGCCCGACACTTTATTTCTTTGATAACATCCGGGACTTAACACACTTTTAGTTCATCGTGTAGTGTCGTGTTGGCCACGTACCAGGGTATATTTGTAATTATTCATAGTTTTGGATTGATACATTTCGATTATAATTAAATTATTTGTGTTGACACATCCCCAAAGCTTAGCTCCATAGAGCCATATGAGTTTGATGATGGTTTTATAAAGTAGTAATTTGGTTTTTAGTGATAAATGTGGTTTTCTTCCAATAAACCAGTAGATGTCTTTTGTTTTTAAGTCCAGCTGTTTTTGCTTTTTGATTATATGTTCTTTCCAGTTTAGTTTACTATCTAAATGAAAGCCTAAATACTTGGTTATGTTGCACTGGGTATGTCTATGTCATTAAGGTTGATTGATAATCACTGGTCTCTTCTCAGCGTAAAAATGACTTGCGTAGGCTTGTTTTTATTTATTTTAATTTTCCATTTGCAACTTATGTAGATAAAAGGTACTAAATTAGTAGATCAAATGCGTAAAGCATATACAAAAGTGGTCCAATTACATCGCTTTGTTGAACTCTCGCTTTTATTTTAGATGTTCGATACCTCTTGATTTACTCTTGTTTTAATGCGCAATTACTTAAATACGATTTGAAAATTTTGATGTAGTTTGGAGGTAAATAATGTTTGATTTTGAATAATAAACCTTTGTGCCAAACCTGATCAAAGGGTTGGCTAAGGTCTAGGAAGATTGTATCGTCGTTTTCATGTGCTTCATTAACAACGTAAATGATTGGTGGGTTGGTTGCGCAGTCTAATGGTCACTTTTAAATCCAAATTGATGGAGGAGCATCCAGTTGTCTGGCGCTAGATCTTGATTTAGTCTTTGAAGTAATAGCTGCTTCAAGATTTCTGATATTTTGTATTGGGAGTACAGGTGTTTTGGGTTTGTTTGTTGATTTTATGAATCCCCATACACTGTTGCCAAATCTATTTAGAGTTCTTAAAACGAATAATCTTTTAATTCTTTGAGTTTTGCTTTAAATTTGTTTTTTTGGCCAAATCTGGTGAGTACGGTTTTTACCCTTAAATTCGGTCACAATTGCTGCTATATGCAATGGTGACCGTTTTTGACAGATTTTCTTACGAAAACGGTTCAATACGCCCAAATAGTATTCTTCATTGACCGTCTGTCCTTCCGGAACGAATTTATGAAGGGTCAAACCACGAATATCAAAGAAAACGATGAGCTTGACTTTTGAGCGACTTTGACGTGGTTTTTTAGATTTTGACTCGTTTTTTGTTCTCCATTCTGATGCTTGTTGACTTGTTTGCATGTCAAACTCATAGACCCATATTTCATCACCAGTTTTGATGCATTCCATGAATGTGGGATTATAATTGACGCGATCCAACATGTCTACGAAACTGTTTTTGTGGAAAATTTAGCTCTTTCAGAACGAGCCCAGCGCCGACGCGTCTCTTGCCCAAATTATCCACTAAAATTGAATGAACCTTAAGGTCACGTGCTATTTCTCTTAAGCTGGAATAGCGATTGTCGAGCACAATTTCCTTCACTTCGATGTTTTCGTTGTTTAACGAGGTCGAAGCTCGTCCGGAACGAAGGTTGTTTTCGACTATCGATGTAAGTTCCAAATGGTTAGGAGTCGACATATTTTTCTCAGAGGTATTTGACCAGGATCTTTAAAATTAGTACCTGTGATATGCGGAGGTATATTATGTTGGTATACCATTCTGTGGTGGTCGTGGTCGATACACTATTGCTATTAGATTATTTGAACACCCGAAGTACGATAAATTGTGAACATATGTAAGACTTCGTCGAATAGCTGCTGCAATATGTCATATTCTTAGTGGCGAATTTTTGCAAACGAATGCAAATTTTCAAAACCGTTTATCGTTTGTCACATTACAGGTATTAGATAAAATACTGGAAACATCTGTCAAGAGTGGGACATATTTTCAGTGTGCCTGGTAAACACTGGGCACTGCGTAAATCAACCGTTTCATGTTTGTTGCAGGTAGCACGGACTGTGCACTAATAGTAGAGTGTGACAGTGTAGTTGTGGACTTTGTGGAGATGTGGTGAATGTCGAGTATGTCCGAACTGACGGAGTTTCAAAGAGGTCTAATTGTTGGTGCCCGTCTACCTGATGTGTATGTGAGCAAAATAACGACGTTATACGGTGTAATATAAGGCACGGTCTCGAAAGTGATGATTGTATATGCACCCACCGTGGTGTTTGAAAGACGAAGCTGCAGGATAAGGACTGTCGATAGGGATCTTCAAGCATATTGTGACGTTGGAAAAGAAAACGACGATCGAAGTGACCACAGAACTTAATCAGCAACAAGACACCCAGTGTAATCCAAAACAGTGAGACTGGAACTGCATAAAATGGGTATCCATGGGTGTGTTGCTATTGGCAAGCCGTTAATAACTGACACGAATGCTTAAAGGTGACGTGCATGGGGTACATTGCTCACAAAAAATGGACGTTGGAGGACTGACAACGTGTCATTTAGTCGGACGAGTTACATTTTACCCCACCACTGGACGTGTGTTGGTTTGGCGAACACTCTCCAAAGTATACCATATGGATTATCTTCGCTGGGCTGCCAAACATGGTGGCAGCTATAGTATAGTTGGGGCACTATATCATGGTTTTTGACAGGCTCCTTTATCACATTACATGGTCGGGTCACACTTTTGGGTAATCAGGGGCACACATGGTACAAACTTTATTTCCAGACCCATTCACGCTGCTGGCTCTGTTCAAGAGTGGTGTCAAGAGCATGCTGATGAGGTTCAACCTCAGACCTGAATATTATCGAGCCTCTGTGGGCTGTTTTTGAAAATAGGGTTTGGCGTCGATTTCCATCTCTTTTGTCTCTACCTGAGTTGGAGGCTGTGCTGCATGAAGAATGGCTTCAAATTCCTCTCCTTCAGAAATTATATCCATCTATTTCGTCTAGAATTCAACCTGTATTGCGTGCTAAAGTTGGACCAACATCGTATTAATATAAGATGTTTCGACTTTCACAGGCGTTTCCATTATTTTGTCCAATACATGTATATGTTCACAATTGCCTTGCACTCGTGGTTTAGTGACACAATAAGTAGTAGTACATGTATACACATTTGCACTTATAATTTTTTTCTACGATCGTATAGGACTTGTTCTTTTCACGAAACCTTATTCATTGACTAATATATAAAATTTTCTGTTTTTTATTTCTGTATTGAAATAATTGTTTTTGCTTTACAAAAATTGTAAAACCTTTTCAAATATAAATATGTATAGGTGATTGGAGACTTATTGAATGAAGTTGGTTTAAAGTAGTTTTTAGCAACGGTAGAAAAAATTACTCTCGGTTAATATAATGTATTGGACATCAATTAATTTTACTAATATAGAACTCAGTATTGATATTTTTTGATCATTGTTTTCATAATTTATGTCAGGATTTTGTTCTTTTATTTTCCTTAGATTTTTCAGGTAGAAAATTCGTTATTAGTTTTATACATCTTTGTTCACAAACTGCATGAGACGCAATCTTTTTTTATGTTTCTACTGTTCTTCCATTGTTTTATATTTCTATATTTATGTTTTTCCCGTAAAGTCCTACCTTGAATACGCCCACAGATTTCATCGACTTTTTAAACAGAATTGTTATTTTCCTAAACTCTTATCTCCCGCCGTAAATTGCATTTACTATTTACCGGGCGGTAACATGTTTACTCGACAAGATTAACATCGATAAATTAAAATCGCTCAGTAATACTGCAGTTCAGCAAGGAACATGTAAGATCTTATATCGTTGAAATTCTATAAAAATGTGCATTTAAATTTTGCACGAACATAACAAACGTGGCGAACACAAAATATTGGGACCATTAACGTCCCGATCGCCAGTGTAGTTAATAATATCATGCATGAAACTGTCCAAAAATAAACCTGCAAGGATTGCAACGCATAGCGAAGTGGCGAAGCAGTTAAACACTAGTTGAATGATATGCTACATGTCCTATGTTGCTATTTTGAAAATTTGAAATCGTAAAGGTCACTAACGCTGACCTTTGACCAATCAGTTTCAAAATCACTAGTCGATTGGTGAAAACAGAATTTGGAAATTCCCAGCCGTTCTCGAGTTTTTGCTCGGACGGATGGACGGACAACATGAAGTTAGTGAGTGACTCCGCTTCGCTTCGCCACTTAATAATGGGGTGTGGAAGATTAACATAAATTGCGATAGCTACTCTGAATTTTAAAAGTTTAACATTGTATTAGTAAGAACATGCGAAAGAAAACGTCCAGTGACACCCCTCGTTTTGAATTGATTTATAAAATTAATTACAATAGATAACTAACTAAATTAACTAGTAGCGAGTGGGTAGATATAGCGGTTTAATACGTTTGAGACGCAGTTCGGCTTTATTGTCTAGTAAGTCCAACGCTAACGGATTTGGATGAGTTTCTAGGCGCCGAAGATATTTATAACTATACTTAGCTGTCTCTTCTTTCACTATAAGCTTGTAGTATTTCTTTGTTAGGAATGTAGTATAATACGGAAAGTGTGGAATTGAAAACGTTCCAGAATTTCTATATTTGAGTGCGCTGCACACCTGCATTTCAATTTGGTTTTAGCGCACATCCGTAAACAAAGAGTTTGCTGATAAGTGAAAATTTAGAGTTGCGGCCGAGTAACCAATAATAACTTTTCAGTTTGAGATTGAGATGTTTCCTTTCTGTCCAGATATACGTTTTCCAAGTTAACCCTTTATCAAGGTACATACCAAGGTATTTAACACAGTCTATTTGGGGAAGGGCAGGGTCATTCGTATTAACTTTCGGTGTGGTGCCTCTGCGTTTAGTAAATGTAATTTGCACACACTTAGAACTATTTTTTTAAACCAACCGCAAACCTCGTTGAGATTTTGTTGTAAAATTTATGCAGTTGCGATGGGATCACGATGCCTTACAAGGATTGTCGTATCATTAGCACGTGTTACAATAGTTACATTACAATTCGTGGATATGTCAACTGTGCATAAGACAAGCAGGAATGGTCTCAGAACACTTTCTTGGGGGACTCCAGATTTCATAGGGCAAATATGTTAAATTGCTTCTCTAAACTTTACTTGAAAATACCGTTCTTCAAGATACGATTTAATAATCGGGCAGTAAAGATGTGGGAGGATCCACTTTAGTTTAAATAATAATCCCTTATTAAAAGCCTGGCTGACGTCGAACAAAATGACTAAGCAGTAGTTTTTGTCTTCAAATGCTGCGTTGATAGTATCCGCTATTCTGCGTATCTGTTCTGTGGTGGAATGGCTGAAATTAAATTGGTGATCGGCAGTCAAGTTGTCGTTGTCAAGGATGGAGGATAACTTTTTCAGTAGGAGTTATTCGAATAGTGGCAATAAACTGAAAATCCTGCTCACAATATGCTATTAACTAGTAGTTTTGGGGGGCAGTTCTTTTTAGAGTTTATATTTCTAAGAAGTATCTACTCACTCCATTTCTGCGTAAGGGAAAGATTTAATAGTTGGAGATAGAAAGGGACCTTTAGGTAGTTTTCCATTTCATGGTCATCATGTAAATCGTTATTCGATGGAAAAAGTTAAAAAATTTCTTGGAGATGAGCAGCAAAAACTTTCGCTTTGTCTATATCAGTATGTGCCCCTGGTTTATCTTGGTTGTAAGTTGGACGGACATGCTGTCGTGGTCGGTTGAAGCGACTGGTAGCTTTCCAAAAGTAATATTCAGTATCCCCGTTCAGGAATTCGGCTAAATAGTTATTTTTTGTTTCCTTGATCAGGTCTTTTAGGTTTTTAGTTGCATTGTTGTATCCACGTATATCCTGGCGATCTTCTATGTTACCATATTTTTCGCAGGCGTTGCTTTTCAACTATTTTTTGTTTAATATCAATCAATCAGTTGTATTTTATTGCATTTTCTGATAACTGCGAAGTTATTTTCTATATAAGTTGCAGTTTTATGTGGGATATTAGTTAACTGGTTTTCTAAAATACCTTTTAAATTCCTCCAGTTTGTTTTCTGATTAATTGGAGGCGGAGGTTTTGTTTTACTTATTATTGAGATGCTTATCGTAGCTATTATGGGGCTGTGATCAGAGGATAAGTCATAACATGATGGGATGTTTAGATAGCCTTGCAGAAGATGTTTGGTAACAAAAAAGTCGAGGAGGTCGGAGATTTTTCCTAAATCTATTGGCCAATATGTACGGAGGTGACTTAGATGGTACTATTGTATAATGGAGAAAAAAGGTTTCCTCTTGGGGAAGAGCTGAGTGTTTGGCTTTCTTTTAGTGCATGTTCTGTAATCGTGGTTTTTCTGCATATTTCCACATTATAATATTGCCATCTCTTACATTGTTTACATAAGTTACATAAGTTTAGGGGACTCTTTGGTATGGTGATACTTTTAACCTCGTGTCTGAGAGACTCTAGGGCTGCCATTATTTCTTTCTATCAATAGTATGATGAAGATTTCTTATTATTTTAAAGGATTTATCCTCGAGCAGGATTAATGTGTGCTGGATGACGTGATGTTCATCTAGTAGTTTTTTATCGAATTATGTCTTCAATAGTAACCCAACAGTGCCACCTAACATAGCTTGATATCGATAATCATCTTTATGTAGATGAGTATTAAGAATTTTTAATGGCGGGATTATATTTGCTACATAGTGTATAAAATAGGAGAATATTTGGGCAAATTTGATTAAATCTTTTAGTGTGTTTGAAGAAAACGGTGTTAATAAAAAATGTTACACATTTGACGAAAAGAGCGGGCTATATTACACAGAGAAAGTAGGTCAAAAAGATAAACCTAAAATACAAAAAATTAATTGCAAATGGAAAAATGTATAGAGGTGACCAGGTTAACTCTGGTTAGAGAATAAATTGTAACAAAAAATCCCAGTAATGACACAAAAAGGAAATAATAAAATCAAAAGCATGACGCGACATGTCACATTAAAGATGTTTAAAAAAAGGAAAAAGAAGATAATTTCAGTTATTGAAGAAATGATACTGGATGCAGTAGCGAATATTGAAAGAAAAAAGAAACAGAAATGGTTGCTTTGAGACAATAAAAAAAAATATCAAGGTGACAAAAAAGTAGATAAACAAACAGAATTCTTAGACTAGAAATTGAAAAATAAGGTTAAATGCAAATCTTTTTAATGATTTATGGCCTAAACGAAGGAGAAAAGGGAAATAAAACAAAGAATAAGGGACCATAAGATATTGTGACTGGGTTTGGTCTAATGTATAGCCCTAGGTGGCCCGCTATTAGTACCAGAATATTTTGAAAATCGGCACAAAGAATTTTTTGCGAGGATCAAAAATGTCAAATTTTTAACATAATCTAAGGACAAATTCGAAACTTTGAGGCCCTGAATGACCTCGGTCCGCACTGAATTTCGCCACCAAACTTTCAAAATAGTGATATATCATAAAAATGTCAGTTTTGGCTAACGGAATTTGTGTACAAAGAATTTTTGTCGATTTTACGTTAAAAACCAATTCTATTCGATAGTAGTTATACCAGAAATACTAAGATTTAAAAAAAAGTTAAAATAATTGTTAAAACTACAAAATGTAACCCAAGCTTTAGATAAAACAGAGAAAGATGCGGCGACACATAATGCCAGAATCCTATTTTTTAAAGGGACTGAAAAGGAAAAGAAAAACTATACGAAGCAATAATAGATACAAGAGTATTAGATGCGTTAAGGCAAAAAAAAAACAGAATTCAGGTTATAAAAAATGTTTTTAAGAGATTCTTTTTTGCTTCCATTAGTACCTCTATTCTTTGCCAATAATGGCCTGAGGGGAAGCCGCATTGCTACAACGGAACTTGTTAGTAACCCTTTCAATGACGCTGCACTGGTAAGAATCCAGAGTTTCAATCTGAACCCGCAATTTCCAGTTTTTTACTAAATGATTTATACACCATCTTAGACTATGTTAGAAAATGTATAGTCTCCCGAAGGTCACATTTTCCATCCACAATGAAAGGAGTACTTAAGCTCTTTGGACAACTGTCATGGTACTTTTCCTCGTCTTCGTAGAATGAATTTAATTTTTGTAGCCGGCCTTTGTGCTCTGTCGTATAGGTCGATACCAGTTACATCTAGAACCTAATTATTTCAATTGGCGACGACCTTCACTAATCCTCACTCTTCAATTAATTCTGCATCAAATTTCACTGACTCGTCCCATCTTAGACATGTGTATAATGTACCTGAACGTCTTTAAATATCTACCACCAAAGTACAGCGCAAAATTCACATTGATGTTTGCCCACACTTTGCTTGATCCACCCTGTATATACTAAAAAGATAGAAATAGTACACATGAAATTCAGGTAAGATTAAAATTGTGTGCTATTTTTAAAGTTGTATAAGGATACCCCGACAAATTAAATTTATGAACAACTATCTCGCAACACTTAGTTGCAAATGTAAATAATAATAGAACGTACAATGAATTAGTCGTCTGTTAATTTCATAATAACACCTTGCGAATAATTTATTTTAATGTATGTATTTGTTAATAATGCTTGGCCTTGTCAGCTAAGCAGCATCTGGAATTTAGTAAATATATGTCTTAAAGAAACTGGTGCAGGATTAGCATTGGAAAATTTAATAACTTTAATCAACTCAACAACTGTCAATTATTTATAAGAATAACTCAATTAATTCACTTGCTTATCAAGTTGTTTTATATTTATTCTGTAAATTCTTTATACATATAGCGCATTTACTTGCTACTCGTTGATTAATTTACTCGATACCATTAAACTTGTTCAATCTATATGGTTATGGTTAATACGTAAGTTTGTAGTAGTCTTTTACATTGGCAAATGTTTTTAGTTGACTGGTCACAACTTATCATGCTTACCGATACTTAAGTTGACATGGATTAAACCGTTTAAACGTTCTTCATCACTGCTTTTCCCTTTGTCATTCTCTCCGTATACACCACAAATGTTGAGCCGTCTTCATTGCCTTTACTCTTCTGTTAAACTCAACAGAAGAATATATGGGAAGTGTTTGATTGTTCCACTTCATCTTTAGCCCACATTGGCGCTCATTGAACTTCTCCGTGTTTGCCTTTTCTACTTTTGTTTTTAATTTTGAATCTGTAAGCATTAATGGTTTAGGTTTTTGCTAAGGCTTCTTCCTTATCCACAAAACGATGATGACAGGAAGTGATTGAATTTGAAGTTTATCTCCCTCCTAGAATTCGTATACTCCACAAACGATGACCCCAGGAGCTTATGAACTTTATTTGATGAGGAGCTACTACGATAGGATGATTTATTTGCCATATTCTTTGTTTTAGATAACTTCAAATTGTGCTAGTAGTGGTCATACTAACTCCCCGCGTAGGAGCCTGGCTTGCGAACTACGAGGTTAAGGCTCACATATGTTCGCCCCCATTGCGTGGCTGTCGTGCTCTATCTTTGATACAGGCAGATGTAGCAAACACCGCGCCTTATTATCTCTTATATGGGATCCGGGTCCGTCCGCATAGTATCCAAACGCTTCAACATCTTGGCTGCACTAGCACATAAACTCATTATGGTTCACCAGAAGTGTCTTCTTTACAGAAAGTTGTAACATATGGAATTATTTCTATTCACTCCCCCTCTTTTGATGACGCAATCATTACTACTTAGACGCGACACTGCGTTTGCTAGTTTTTTCTTTCGAACATGTGGTCAGTGATTAGTTTGGCTCTAAGAAGGTCAATGGAGCTAATGGGGTCAATGAAAAGGGGGCATATTTAATCGCTTAGATGATTACATTTTTTTGAAAATTCTTAAATCTCTCTACACTATAATTTTTAGTGTTTAGTTAGAATTTAAGGAATTTCACTGTCACTGCCATCTTCAAAACACTGTAGCATCATTCAAAAATGTAATACTTGCTCTAATAGGTGAGTAAATTTAAAGACATACATAAGTGTAAATTTCTAAAGCCACACTTAGGCTAACGCAAATCTATGCGCTGGTGAATAGTAAGTCCATCCCCTACGTGTGCTCAAATTGTAACTCATTCGCCAAGTGTTTCTTACTCACCAGTAAACTTGATTGTTAATTGCATAATTTGGAACTCGATTTGCCGTATTACTTTCCACCCGTCCTATAGCTCACTATTATTACACAGCGAATTTGGATTGTTTCCTTTTGATGGACATCCAATGTGATTGGATGTGTTCTAACTGTGATCGACTCAGATGTCTTATAGTAGTCCTGATTGGCAGTTATATGAATGCTAGTGCAAGAAACTTCTGTCTTCTTCATTTGACAATTTGACTTCACTTTTGTTTTCTTTTGGCGAAACTTATCTTATATTGAGTGTTCTTGTAGCTGGTTCTACGCCGGCCTTCAATCCGAGGTAAAACTTGGTTAAGTTGGAATAAGCATTTTGTAGTTTCCTTGTGATTTCTCGTTCTGTGCCTGCAATAATATAATGCATCTGGTGGCAGAGACATCTTATACTTCTTCGGTTTTAATACCAGTGGACTTTTAAGTATGAAACTACTTTGATCAGGTATTAGAACATATTTTCGACCGGCATGTACTCAAGGGATAAACTTTCTGGAACAACAATCTTTTGGTCACACACATGTTCTCGTAAACAGCCATTAGTCGTGACCAGACATCATGGGCGCAATTGCAATCGCTGTGGATTTCGATAGACACTACTGAAAGTAGCAAGGCTGAGGTTTTCTTGTCCTTCTCTTTGTTGATTGCATTCTTCCACGCCCGCTTGGCCAATCGCTCAGCGGCAGTAGTCATCTCTTTCTCTTTAGGTTTCCCAACCAAATGGTTCTAACCTTGGGACTTTTGGTGCATTGGACATTGTTTACAGACAGAGTTTGAAATAAAAGTTACTTCTCAAAATTATTTATCACTCAGAAACATGCAAAATATTGTTTCATACTGCTACTAAAGAAGACATCTAGAAACACATTACAATTATTTTATTAATTTCCATTTTCAATTCTTTGGATAGTCTATAACTTTTTGGTAATTATGAAAGCTGCAAAGAAATTGTTGATTAAATTTTTGTAGATCATTCGCTTTCCAAAAGCGAAATTAAATGTTAAATCTCATTTCAAAACCATCTCTAACGTGCAGTAGGAGCTTACGCCTAACTTACTCTTTCTCTAGTGATTTAAGAATAGGGATTCTTTAAGTACTTTTCATTAACAGAACATTTACCCGGCTGTGGAAACAGGTTGGCGACCACATGGGCAAGTACGTCAACTTCCCCCGGCTGATCGGCGAATGCGGCGGCAAGAACTACCACTTTGTCCACCCCAGCGCTGACATTACGTCCGTCGTGAACGGGACGATCCGTTCCGCGTTCGAGTATTGCGGGCAAAAATGTAGCGCCTGCTCGCGGATGTACGTACCGGAGTCGTTGTGGCCGAAGGTGAGTCGCAAACCGGGGCGCTGTACCGTATTGTCTCAAATTTCTCTGCAGATCAAGGAGGAGCTCTTGGACAAGAGGGCGTCGCTGAAGGTGGGCGACCCGACCGAGTACGACACCTTCATGGGGGCCGTCATCGACGACAAAGCGTTCGCACGGATCCAGGGCTTCGTCGACCGGGCGAAAAAGACATCCCCGTTGAAAGTTCTAGGGGGAGGCCGCTGCGACGATAGGTGAACCCTCTTCAGCTCGCAGGCTTTACGTAAGGTAACTTTCGGTCTGCTTCGTTGCAGTTGCGGCTATTTCATCGAGCCGACCATCGTCGAGACGAAGGACCCCAAGGACAAAATAATGACTGACGAAATATTCGGGCCTGTCGTCAGCGTGTTTGTGTATAAAGACAGGGATATCGAAGACGCCCTGAAGCTCGTCGGCAATTCGACCGTATTTGCTCTGACCGGTGCTGTATTTGCGCAGGACGAGTGAGTAATTTACTGGTTAATTAAAAGCTACCAAAACATTAAAAGATTTCTTACGCATGTTGCTAACCTACTTTAGAGGTGATATCACGCACATATAATCGACGATTTTCCATAACAACATGCTCCACTCGCGCAATCACGGTTTCGGTCCGACTGATTTGATGCCGAGGCTGCTTCAGTTCATTGTAACACAACTCTCGACTTTCTTTTAACTTTATCAGGCAAGAGGAGAAAAAGGATGATTGTACGTGGTTCTTATACACTAAACGTCCCCATACAAAACAACACTTGCTGCTGGTGGTAATTCGACTTGTGTACATTATGAATTCAGAAATATTTTCCGCGTCTTTTAAAAAATGAACTGCATTTTTCTATTTACTCTCACTGCTGAGAAAAAAATTGGAGTCCTTAAAACTTGAACGCACCTAGTACTGGAGGTCAAAGTCGGCATTATAGAAACGATTGAACCAAATCTGTTGTATGTGTTTATTAATTGTACCTTCTCCAAGTATTACTATAAAGGTGAGAAAGAAGGAATATGCAGATTAGGTTTTTACATAAATAAAAGATTATGAAATGTATTTAAAAAAAACCAAGGGTATACTGGGAGAATAGTAACATTAAAATTAATATTATCCAAACAATCAAAACTATCGATAAATCAGGTGTACAGGGCAATATCCAAAAGTAGTAGGACTGATTAAAAAAAATTTTTGAACATTTTGGTACATTGACTTAATATTCTTCAAAATAGGCCCCTTGGGCATCCACACACTTCTGGTAGCGAGTCTTCCAGGCCGCGAAGGCACTTCCACGTAAAATTTTGCATTTACTGTCTGTCTAGGGGGTACAAACTCCTTATGAACAATGCCACCACGGTCAAAAAATGCAATCAACATCGATTTCACTTTTGATTTCGACATTCTGGCCTTCTTTTTACGGGGTGATTGTGCGGTGTGCCACTATTCGCTCTGACGTTTTGTTTCAGGGTCGTATTGGAAGACCCAGGTTTCATCTCCGGCGATGACATTATAGAGAAAATGTTCGTCTTCTTCCAAACAGTTCAGTATTTCTTGGAAAATCTCAACACGCAGTTCTTTTTGCTCGTCACTCAACACTTTCGGCACCATTTTCGCGCACACTTTTCTCATCGACAAATCCTCTGATGATGCGTTGGACTGTTCCGTACGAAAGATTCAGCTCATCACTAATTAATTTAATGCCCAACCGTCGGTCAGAGTTCAAAAGTTGCTTAACTTTCAGCATATTGTCGTCCGTTCGCGAGGTTGACGGACGCCCGGCAAGTTGGTCGTCCTTCACGAGCTCCCTCCCCTCCCGAAACAACTTGTGCCACTCAAATATCGAGGAACTACTCATAGTATTCTTCTTGTAGGCCTGCGTAAGCATGTCCTTGGTTTCGGTCGCTGATTTTCCAAGTTTGTAGCAAAACTTGATGGCGTACCGCTGCTCCAAATTTCGTTCCATCGCAACTGACGACGAGGCGTCACAACAGGAGGTCACTAAAACAGTCGTCCACACTCGACTAACGCACGCAGGCGACTGCCGCAGATCGAAACCTGTTCCCAAGGCTCCCCTCCATAACATCCAGCCTTGCAGACCCCCCTCCATCGCTCCGCGCGCGCGGAAAAAAACAGTTCTACTACTTCTGGATACAACCCTGTATGTACCTACATAATCGTCCGCAGATGAAGAATTAGACAAACTGTATAACACATTAGAGGAACCAATAGAAGAAACCAAATTAGAAGCAAAAGAACTACTGTTTATAGATTACTTTAATAGTCAACTAGGAGCTTGTAAAGAAAAGAATGAAAATATTATAGGAAGATTAGGTATGAGAAAAAAATGAAAGAGGAAGTACATTATTTAATTTTGTTCAGAAGCGTAATTATTTATAATAAATAGTTTTTTAAAGGAAAGAAGGGAAAAGGGGACTTGAAGATCGCCAAATGGAAACGAATTAAACTCTATAATAGTAAATAACAAAAAAAACTAGTAAGAAACACAAAAGTACTAAGCCAATTTGAATATAATATGGATTACTAATAATGAACAGACTAAAATTAATTAAGAGAAGAAATGAAAACGAATTTGAAAGAAGCAATCAAGAAATATCTGAAACAAGTTAAAGAAGAAATTGAGGAGCTAGAAGTAAAAAATATATGATACTATAGAAGAAAAATATTCTTTTTTTTAAATATAAATTTATTGCTTATATATAATCTACAACTGTCAACATTGTAATAAGTAAATTTGATACAAGAATATATCATGAGTAGAGTAATCGTCCACTGCCCATTCTCTAAAATACCTCGAATAGGTTAGGTTTGACTAATTTACGTCGTGCATTTCTTGCCTCAGGTCTGACTTGCCATGTTTTTCTGAGCCTTCTCTCTATCGTTGGAGGATTTATTATTTCTATTACTAGGTCATTATCATTTTCGTTTCCTTCAGTTCTTTCAAAGTATATCGTCGAAAGTTTCTCGATTTCCTCGGTGACAAATGGTATGTTTATGTCATTGTGTAGGGTAAAGTTCGATACATGCCATGGTGCATTGATGATAGAACGTAAAATCTTAGACTGGATCCTTTGAATTATTTTTATGGTTTGAAGGTTTAGTGCATCCCCATAATTGGATCCCATAGGTCCATATGGGTTTAAGGATACGTTTATATAATAATAATTTGTTATTTAGTGATAGTTTGAATAAATAGATAAATAAAGAAAGAAAGAACATTAGCAACAGAAAAAGTGGAAACGTAAAATAAGAAATAAAATATGAAGAGTAATTGTCAAAAAACAAAACTGATAAAGAAAAGAGAGAAATTCAAATAACAGCAAACAAAAGAAACTTGATTGAAGTTAACTAAAAGAGATATAAGGAAGGACTTATGAGAAACATAAAATTGAAAAAATAATATAAAAATCAATTCCATTAAGGAGCTTCCTTCTGCGAGAAGGAAATGTATAACAAAATTATAGTTAAGGAAGCAACTAAATATGACACAATTCTGTGTAAAAGCAACAGAAAAATAAAACAAATAGTAGATGGGGAAGAGGAAGAAATAGAAATTAAATAAATAAAAACGGCAATTGCAAGACTTAAAAAGAATAAGCCCCCGGTAAAAGATAAAATTAAAAATAAAATAATGAAAATCTTACCATTAGAAGTAAAACAAAAAGGAAATTTTCAAAAATAATATTAACCGTTAGCAGCAACACTTTTGCTGTGAAATAGCTACCAGACTGGAGTGTATCGTGCCCCAGCCACAAAAATCGATATTACAAAGCATGTATTATTTTGACTTGAAAATTTTTTGGTCCGTCTTTTGAGGTTGTTTAACATTGTAATAAACGAATATTAGATAAATTAATAAATTAAATATAAGAAAAAATCGTAAGTATTGCAAAAAATGTGAAAAATAGGTTGTTTTACCAAAAAATTCTAGACATCTCAATTTTTTGAGTACTCCAAAGATACTATAATAGTTTAAGAAAAAAAATGTCCCATACAGAACTTTTCCAAAAAGTATTTATTTCGGCGAATCCAAGGTGAAATTTGTGGAAAAAAATACAGTATCTCATTTCTGCAGAAATGATCAATTATTTATTATAAAAATGAACATTTTACAATATTTTATTACATAAATCCATACAAAAGTGATTAATATAAGTATTAAGAATTAAAATGAGTACTATATAATTATTATTATTCACCAAGGCAATCGTTACAAAGAAAAGGGGCGCATGACTTTTCGCATACAGCGCGTTTAGAACACGCACAACCTTTTCGGGTTTTCCGGTCTGTACTTCTTGGCATAATTGGCATCTTCTTTGACTATCAAATTACAACAGCTTTTGATGTCTGCTCTCCAACAACATCAATATTTAAAATGCCTGCGATACTTAGCCTCAGATCTTTTCGCAAAGTAACAGTTTCGTATCTTTTTCTTGTAGCAAAGGTGTTACGAGAAATCTACTAATTTCACCGAGACAAGTAATGGCAGTTGCATTTTCATCAATGTTATTGGTAACATTTTTACATTGAAACAAAATGCTTGCATTAACGATGCAAGATTCCATACAAAAACCGTTATGGCCGTCGGTTCGTTTTTCGCGTAACTGTATAAGAATGGCACAATTTGTCAAAGTTGTCCGTACCGCTTTTAGTGAGATTGTAGTGCCGTACAATGTTCGGTTTATCATTAGAAACCTCTTCAGTGTGTAAATAACGACACTATCAAAATAATCTGAGGATGTTTTTCTTTTTTGGCGTATACGACAATAGAGTGAGCTTGCCATCTATTGAATGCCTAAATTTTGTACCTGGTGTTGGCTTTGACGCCACTTTAAATTCTGCAGGTATCTCTCGTTTGTTTTTCCTCAAAGTTCCAGTAGGTAACTTTTGTATGGTTCTTAAAGCATTATTAATAGCAAAGGAATAGAAGTGTACCAATTGTCACACGTAACGTAACGATTGCTACGATAAATCGGCTCGGTGTGTTTTATAAGTAATAGTAAGTTATAGTATAGTTCAAAAAAATAGAAAACAATTACCATATATGAAGTCTCAGCGTCTTTGAGACTGATAATTTTCAAACCGTATTTATCTGATTTGTCTTTCATGTACACTCGAAAAGAGCAGCGCCCGTGAAAGCTTAACAATTGTTCGTCAACAGTGTACTGATTATTACTAGGCGTGTAATTCGACTTACAATTAATTATAAACTTATCCCATAAACTCCGAAACGGTGCAAACTTGTCTTCGCGATCTCTAGCATTTTTATCGTCAAATCGAATGCACGAAGATAAAAAGTGTAACGTTGTCGCGAAAAGATGCTTCTGTAGAATGTTATGCCATTTCTTTTGTCCCACAAACGATTATTGTCAACATCTGAAAATTTCCACAAACCCATATAACAAACCGAGATAAACTCTGATCTCGTTGACAGTAGTATGATAGTGGTAGCTTTCGTATTTGCCTTCAGCTACCAACACGCAGGTGCTATTCTCGATTTCAATGTTTGTAAAATTAACACTCAAGTCGATCATTTCGTTATTAATTAACAGCCCCAACATATCCAAGTGTTTCAGCATTTAAAGCATCGCCAGCTGGCCCAGGAATCAGAGGAGCAGGAGGAAGAAGATCAGAGAGTCGATCTCTAAAATAAAAGATAAATTCATATTTATAAATAATCGATTCATCATAAAATACATCAATGTATGCTTGACAGTATTTTTAGGTGCAATATTTTGGCGCGTAAAATCGTATATGGTGAAGCATAGCAAAGCAACAGTGAGGGCGTTGTACGACACTTTTGGCGAGCTGGTTTCCCCCCAAACTAGAATAGAAAGCGATTGATAAATACTAAGAAAAGAGAAAGTAACGTACATGAAATTCGCATTGGAAATTTCGTACTCCGAACGAAACCATTTATTCCTTTTAGCCTTGTAACTGGACGCCCACGTTTACGAGGTTGTAAAATTCTGCTCTCAATAGTTGCATTTTCCAAGTCCAACTCATTCATCTCACTGCCCTCTTCCGAATAATTACTACCATGGTTTTTATTTTCTCCTTCTTCTTCTTGGTATCTTCATCATGAGCGTTTGCAGCAACATGATCTTCGTCGAGCAATTCTTGACGAATAGATTTGGACCGCAAATTGTACATCTTACACACAGTGTATCACGAAGAAAAAAAATAAAATTACTTACACTTCACTAAACAGGCTTATAATTGTACGGCAAAAGCAAATAAAAAAAATGTATAATGAACTCGCAAATATTAAGTGGCGCCACTCTGGGGTGTATCGCACCCCAGATCGAATTTGCGCGGCTGTTGGATGCTGATGCTTCTAAACAGCTGATACAGCCATATGGGTTAGTGTTAGACCTCTACTAGCAACAGATGTCGCTAGCAGAATGTGTTTTTCTATTTGGATACAGATACTATATCCTTTTTGAGGTGTGGGGTCTATCGCACCCCAGTGTGGCAGCTAACGGTTAATATACAAGAAAGAAAATGAAAATGAAATCAAGAACTATAGACCTATAAGTGTATTACCAAAAAATGTAACGTATTTTTACCAGTTTTAAGGAAAAGTAAAATACAACAACTAGACAAAAATTTAACCAATAGAAGAACAGGTTGGTTTTAGAAGCACCTCTTCGACCATATAGATAATAACCAAATCCTAGAAAAATATAAATATAATAAAAGATTTTGGAACAACTTTTGATTGTTTAAAACATAATAGTATAACAGTTGCATTGATAGAACAGAAATTTCACAACAATACATTAGAATACAACACATATATAGCAATATCAAAGCAAGGATAAGCTTGGACCAAAAAGGAGAAAATTTTGAGGTATAGAGAGAAGTAGGACATGATGGAGATCTATTATTTCCAAAACTATTCAAGTGTATATTAGAATATGTATTCAGAAAACTAAAATGGAGAAATAAAAGAATACTCATGGAAGAAAGCAGATTAATAAACTTGCGATTAATTCAAATTTGACGGATGCTTATTACTTTGTTCATAATAAAATTATTCAAATACGGTGAATAATTTTATTACAAACAAAGTAATAAGCATACATCAAAATTAAATTAATCTCCTCAAAGTATTTTTCTTTGCTAGCGATGCACTTATCCCAACGTTGATTTGAAGCATTCTTGGAAGGCTTTTTGGAAGGGCCTTGCAACTGTTCTGTCGTGGCCCTCTGAATGTCGGGAATGGTGTCAAAACGTTTTCCTTTTAACAAGGTTTTTATTTTTGTGAAGAGCCAGAAGTCACATGGTGCTAAATCTGGAAAGTAAGAAGTGGATGTGGAGAGGACCCATACGGGATGTTCAGTTCTTTAGAAAGCTCTTGAATAGGCAAGTGCCTGTTTGATCGAACGGTTCTTGTCACTTTTGCACATTTTGTTTATTTTTGAGGTTGAAGGACGTTTTCACTTTTAAATCGCCCGTACCACCTGTAAACAGTCTTTTGGGTTATCACACTATCCCCATACCCCGATTTTAACATTTCGTGGGGTTTTTTGCCACTTTTTTGGCACTTTTTGCAACTTAAAGCAAAATTTAATGTTAACGTGTTGTTCCAAATCCATGATGCGCGACAGACAGGGTAAACACGACTTCACTTTTCCAGCTGTGGAAGCTGAGCGACAAGTCACATCTTGTTCAAACTTGCCACTGACTATATCAACGGAACACGCTATTGGATTTATTACTTCAAATGAATGTAGCGTCAGTAGTTGCTGCTATAAAAATTAATTCACCATATTTTTTTATTACACCTTATTTAGGTTTAATCATATCCCTTGGGGGGAAAATGGAAAAAAGTACATGTCATATAAGTGTACCCTGGGAGAAATTTTGATCAGTAAAGAAAGTACTAAGAAGTAAGGTGTGGATAACAATAAAAAGGAAAATATTCATCATATGTCTAATACCAACATTAACTATTACTTAGAGCATAACATAACGTTTATATTCAAAACTAATAACAACCCAAGCAAAAATGAAAAGATCACTATTAGGGCTAAAATTAACTGATAAAGTGAATTTAGAAGAAAACAGGAATAGATGTTGAAGTGAGGTGTTGAAAACAAAAATAAAATTGGATAGGCCATGTAGCAAGACTCTGACAAGGCAGATAGGCTTACAAGGCCACAAGATAGATACCAACTTCAAGTGCAAGAAGAAAAGGTTGGCTAAGTAGATGTTAGGTAGATGAAATAGCAAAGTTTACTACAGGTAATTAGAAGACTGAATCTAAACAGAAAAAGCATGGAGGGGGGGGGCTGTAGTTTTTGATTTCGATAGGCTTGTATAGTCTAACAAGTAACATTTTGCAAATATGGCATTAATGCAACGATTTTGCTTTCTATCCTGATTTAAAATCACAATAAATGTTGCAAAGCTCATAATCACCATTTGAACACGATTCTAGCTTGTGGTTCTGCAAGCTAAGTGTCTCTATCACCAAGATATGCCATATCACAAGCATTTGATTGATCATTTTTACATTATGTTTCTAAATCCAAATTACTTTTACAGCAACTCAATGTCTTAAAACTAAACATCTAAATTCACATCAAGTAAACTAGAACTTGAAATTTTCATTTACGTTCCTTCCACAGGAAATTCTTAAAACACGCGCTGGACGCGCTAAAGATGTCCGCCGGCAACTTCTACATCAATGACAAGTCCACTGGCAGCGTCGTTGGGCAGCAGCCCTTCGGAGGAGCCCGGATGTCAGGTAAGCACCGCACGTTAGCGCTGAATTGGTAAAACGACAGTCGACTTGCCAGGTACCAACGACAAAGCCGGTGGCCCCCATTACGTGCTCAGGTGGGGCAACCCGCAAGCCGTCAAGGAGACGTTTGTCCCGCTGAACGAGATCACCTACCCGTACATGTGTCAATAAGCATAATTGGTGTATGAAGTAATATCCGCTTGAAACGATGTGATAGTTTAGTTTTAAAATGCATCTGTTAGTCAAATTCTTTAAGGAAACTGTCCAGCACGATTTCAGTTTGGAGTTGCCCGTTCTACTGCCCGTTGCGTTGGCAAACGTTCATCTCTGTGTAGAAGTACTAGCACTCGTTTGTATTAGGGCGACCTAGTAGCGATAGACCTATTCTGACAATATTCGTAAATTAGAATCTTGTTGTACGTACATAGTAATAACACGATTTTTAAAAGTATTCGAAAGTATTTGAAACGTGTAGATGTATTAAATCATGTATTGTAATTGTATGTTTTATATTTCATTTTCCAGACTATCTGTTTACCTCTAAGTGTTTGCCGATACGATTATTTGTACATATTTTGTTTCATATTAGTAATAGCAATAAATCCTTTATTTGATTTGAACTTATATGTAAATTATTTCTCGAGTCATGCTCCACTCCCTTCATTCCTGGTATCGTATTGGGCTGAAATGGGACAACAGGAAATTGCAACCTAGTAAACCAATCCTAAAATTTCCGTCGCATCTTCAACAAATTGGGCAATGTAATTTCATTGAAATAATTGGAGATTTATAAATGCAACAAGCTTGGAAAAATGGACACGCGTAATAAACGCGTAGAAAAAAAGATTGATAAACTATATGCAGAATTGCAGGTAATAAAGTTAGAAAACGCCAACCTGAAAAAGGAAAATGAAATGCTGAAAAAACAAAATACAGAAGTTGAGGAACGAATGGAGAACATGGAAAAGGAAATACGGAAAAATAAAATAATTGTACAAGGAAATTAAAGAAATGGAAAATGAATCAGATCTAATTATTAATGAAAATATACGTAGAACACTAAGGGAAATAAATATGGAAAGTGAAACAAGAGAAGTTAGAAGAATAGGGAAAAAACTGCAAAATAGAGCCACACCAAGACCAATATTAATAGTTTGCATCAGGAAATAAGAAATTAGAAGTGCTAAAAGCCGCTAAAAAGCTTAAAGGAAGTGGTATATGGATAATGGAAGACTATAGCAAGCAAGTACGGGAACAAAGGAAACAATTAGTCCCATACATGAAACAAGCGCGGGCTGAAGGACGCAAAGCAAGTCTAAGATACAACAAACTCATAATAGATGACAAAAGTTACACAATCGAGCAAATAGAAAAACAAATTGGTGAAAACCAAGAACCTATGAGACAAAATAATTACGGAAATAACGGAAATATAGGGAAAGAATAAAGGAAGAACGGCAAGCGAGAGATCGCCGATTAATGGAAATGAAGAGGAAAAAGGTAGGGACAAAGTGAAGAAGAGAAATGAGGAAAATAATGAAACAAAAAACTGATAAATATAGGAAAAGGGGACGGAGCAAAACATGACGGCAAAAGCAAAGGAAAAAGGATACGCAATGATGAAGATAAAGCTAAAAAGGAAAGAGATACAAGGAAGATCATATATAGAAACAAGGAAAAAGGAATAACAAATAAAGGAATCAGTACGGGGATAAAAGAGATTAATATAGGAACCTGGAATGTAAGAAGCAGTATGGGGAAAGAAGAGGAACTCGTGGATGAAATGATACAACAAAATATAGAAATACTTGGAATCACGAAACAAAAAAAAATAAAATACATAAAGGATACTGGATGTACTGGTCAGAAGTAGAGGAGATAGAGAGAGCAAAGGAAGGAGTGGGTTCGATAATCGCCCCAAATAAACTAAAGGACATGATACATGAAGAGTATGTCAATGAAAGAATATTAACGCTAAAAATAAAACTAATAGGCGAAGAAATATGGACAATAATTACAGCATATGGAGTAAATGATGATGCAAGAAAAGAAGAAAAGACAAGTTCTTCGGGGAGATACAAATCCAAATAGATAGTGGGGAAGAAAATTTAATAATATTGGGTGACCTAAACGATCGAGTCGGAAACAAGAACAGAGAAAAAGAAGAGTACATGGGCAAAGAAGGAGAGGAGGCATTAAACAACAACGGTGAAAGAATAATAGAAATGTGTATTGAAAACAACCTAATCGTAACAAATACAAAATTTAAATACAAGCACATACACGAATACACAAAAGTATTGGAGAGTAGAAGGGACAAATCAATCGTTGACTACTTTCTAGTGAACAAAAATAGCTAGAAAAAAGTAAAGGACGTAAAAGTTAAATGAGAAGCAGAGATAGGAAGTGATCACTATCTAGTAATAATGAAAATAAGAAGAATAAAGGAAAGAAATATAGATAAAAGAAGGAGAAAAATAAATGAAAAAATAAAATGTTTTAAACTAAGAGAGGAAAATATCAAAAGAAATGCGAAGAATTACTAGAGGAAAAACTGAAAAGAAATAAGCAAAACACAGGACTAGAAGAAAAATGGGAAAAATTTAAGAATAGTATATTGACAGCAGCGGAAGAAAGAAAATAACAACAACATGAGAAAAACTATATGGTGGACAGAAGATATACGGAAAATAGTAAAGAAGAAAAAGAGGCATGGAAAAAATATTTAACCGCCAAAAAAACTGAAGACTACGAGATATACAAAGAAAAAAGGAAAGTTAAAATATCAATCCAAGCGGCCAGAGAAACCATGGAAGGAATTTGGATTCAAAATGACGGAAAACTATTCTACGGTACATTAAAACAACTCGGGGGAAAAAGGAATATAACATGTTCAACATAAAAGATAAGGTCGGAAATATAATAACAAACGAAGACGACGCAATAATAGACCGGTGGAGAGAATATTTTGAAGAGTTAACATACACGGATAGACAAAACCAAGAAGGTAACGAGGAACAAGAGATGGAAATACAAGAAGAAGAAATAGAGGAAGTAATATGAAAGTTAAAATTAGACAAAGCAGTTGGCAAAGATGCAATCACACCGGAAATGATAAAATTTATGGGAAGAGCGGGCACGAATAAATTAAGGGAAATAACGAACGATGTAGTAAAGGTTACAAAAATACCTAAGGATTGGAAAACGAACATTATATTGCCAATATATGACAGGCGACAAAAGAAATTGTAACAATTACAGCGGAATAACACTCCAGCATCCCAGGCAAAAATATTCTCAAGAATAATAGAAAAAAGAGTAAGGAATACAGTAGAGAAAACATTGGAGGACACGCAATGTGGCTTCAGGAAAAACAGAAGCACACGGGATCTAATATTTATAATTAGACAAGTGGGCGAAAAACTAATAAACAAGAACAAGGAAATACACATATGCTTTATAGACCTGGAAAAAGCTTTTGACAGGATACGAAGAGAAAATGTATGGGAAGTACTACAGAAAATGAGAGTGAATGAAAGCACCATAAGAATCATAAAAAATATGTACAAAGATAATATAAATATAGTACGAACAAACAACGAAGAATCCAAAGAGTTTAAAACGAGACAAAGAGTCAAGCAGGGCTGTGTCCTAAGCCCACTGCTCTTCACAACGGTAATAGACGAGGCTATAAAAAAAGCCAAGAAGTAGATGAAGAAACTAACACTGGGATACTAGAAAATGACACATACACAGCTGACAGAACTTATGCTCGCAGATGATATGGCCCTGATAGCAGATATGAAGGAGAACCTGCAATATAATCTCAAAGTAATAGAAGACGAATTAAAGAAAATAAATATAGGAAAAACAAAAACAATGATAATATCAAACACATCAAATAAAATTGGACGGGGAAGAAATAGAACAGGTAGAAAATTTTAAATACTTAGGCGCAGTAATAGAAGAAAATGGGAAATTGGATAAACAATTAGACGATAGAATAGGAAAAGAGGGGAAAATATTCAATCTGATGAAGACATTCTTTCTGGGAAAAAGAGAAGTGCCAAATAACATAAAAACTGAAGTTGTAAAAAAAGTAGTAAGGCCATCAATCACCTATAGCAGCGAGACGTGGACTCTTACAGAAAGACAAAAGATACGTATTAACGCAATGGAAATGAGGTGTTTGAGAAAAATAGAAAATAAATCCAAGGACAGAATAAGAAATGAAACATTTAGACAAAATCTGAAAATAGAACCAATCAACGAAAAAATTATAGAAGGGCAGCTCAGATGCTTTGGGCATGTGTGCAGAATGTCGGACGATAGACTAACAAAAAGAGTGTACGAAACGCGAGTGCCAGGAAAAAATAAAAAAGGAAGACCGAGAACCAAATGGATTGACAATATAAGAAAAGAAGTAGCGAGAAAAGGCATGTTATGGGAGGGAATACAAAATCTAACGTAAGATAAAAATCAATGGAGACAGAAGTGCAAGACTCAACCCATCCAACCTTACACCTACAGGTAGAAAGGCCTAGGACTAAGTAAAGTAAAGTATTTCTTTAATCAATCTACAGTTACAGTGAGTTGTAAATGGGATTAAAAAATTGCCAACAAATTAGAAGAATGTTAGATATAATATGAAGAATAAAATGAAAGGACACAGGACTGTAAGTAACTAAAGTTAAGCACTCACTAACATTGTTGTATGGACAAATAACATTAAAAAATTAATAACAGTATTATTAAAGAAAAAATGTTTTTACTTCTTAGATAAACAAACATATAGCCTTGTTCAAACTCTGAACTCTACTGCACTATTGAAAAACACTTATGGTGCTACATAATCATGAGAAAAAGCAAGTAATAAATTACTGACTATTCTTCCTTGCCCTTTTCAAACAAATGATTCTAGCCTATTTTCCTTAGACAACTCTCTCAATATAGTGTAACAAAACATCTACAAGTTCCAGAGATTTTTGTGGTTCTTTTTGAGCGCTGTGATCCAGGGACTTTGCCGGATCACGGAACAACTAAGTTGCCCACCATCACCACGTGGAGGTGCCCTAGATTAGATGTCGACACACGAATAAAATCTGAGATGAAGTCTCACGTGCAAGTACATTTCAATATTTTGACAAAAACTAGCACGATTTAGATTTTTCAATGTTACTATTGATGGGAATTTTGTCCAGGGTGTCGATTAATGTGTTGCATTTGAGAGTTGTAAGGTTTTGAGTTTTAAAGTACTAGGTTTAAAGTTTATGGAGTTATGAGGATACAGATTATGGAGTTTTGACTCCGTGTAAGTTTTGTCAGTGTTGCACTTTAGGCTCGTAAGGTTATGGGGTTATAAGACTATGGGAATTTGGTGTTACTGATAACCTAACACGGTTATCAAGTTGATATTCTCCGAGATTCAGGTTTGAGTAGCACGTGATTGCTGTATTATGCGTTAATTGGGTTATTGCGGCTTAAAAAATAAGGGTTTTCAGGTTATAATTTTTTAGGTTATGAGTTTTAGGTTACTGGTATTAAGGTTAAACGCTTATAAAGGTATAGATAGGTTTTAAGATTGATATGGTTGGGTTTCACCATTTTGTCATTTTTTGAGGTTAGGAAAAAACGCTGACGCGATGGAGCAAAATCGGTTGCGGATTCGGTTTCAGCGTCCAAAAAACATACAAAACGATTGGTCCGGTTGAAGGAACCTATTGTCGATTTTTTTGTGGTCCTATGTTATGGGCAAGACTAAAACCATTAACGGATTAACGCAAAACCATTAACAACAGTCTAATTTCATTAACCATTATCATTAACAGATTCCAATTAACACACGTCTATTAACAATCGACTATTTCTATTAATAAAAAACCATTAACAGAAAACTATTAACAACTCTATTAACCGAAATCGGTTAACAATCGACTATTTCCATTAATAAAAACTATTATCAGTAAACTATTAACCGAAATCGGTTAATTGTCGACTATTTTTATTAACAAAAGACCATTAACAGTAAATTATTAACAACTCTATTAACCGAAATCGGTTAACAATCGACTATTCCTATTAACCGAAAATGATTAACAACTTGATTAGCTGAATATTTTATATTTGTCAACTTTTATTAATAAATTTTAAAATGGTCTCTTTGGGTTTAGAATCATTGTTTAACAACTGTAATAACCGATTCAGTTAATACAGTTGTTAATGGATTTTTATCAATGGAAATTGTCGATTGTTAACCGATTTCGGTTAATAAAATTGTTAATAGTTTTTATTAATGGTTTTTTGTTAATAAAAATAGTCGATTACTAACCGATTCCGGTTAATAAAATTGTTAATAGTTTTCTATTAATGGTTTTTTGTTAATAAAAATAGTCGATTATTAACCGATTCCGGTTAATAGAGTTGTTAACAGTTTTCTGTTAATGGAAATAGTCGATTGTTAATAGATGTGTGTTAATTGGAATCTGTTAATGGTTTTCCGTTAATGAGAATTGGTTAATGAAATTAAACTTTTGTTAATGATTTTGCGTTAATCCGTTAATGGTTTTAGTCTTGCCCCTATGTTATTTATATAAATTCTAGTTTTTTTATTTAATTTTTTTACATGGTTTTTCATTTTTCTTCTCCGTTATTCTTCTTCTTCTTCGCTCTTATCCTTATGCCTTCTAGCGTCGAATTTATACGTCACGGTCCTCCTTAACCCATTTCTTCCATTCTTTTCTGTCTCTTGTTAAACTTTTCATTTCGTTTACTGTCTTTCCTCTTGCTTTTCCCACCTCAATGATTTGACTTATCCATTTCTTCCTGGATCTTCCCTTTCTTCTTATCTTTACACTTCTTGCTTCGAAAACTTTTCTGCATATTCTCTCTGGTTTCATTCGTTGTATATGACCGTACCATGTTAACTGTCTCTTTTTAATTTTGTTCACTATTGGTTCCTGTTGTAAAGTTTCTCTTATTTCCTCATTCCGTACTCTATCAAACTTTGTCTTATCCGCTATCCTTCTCAAGTGTTTCATTTCTATGGCCGTTATTACACCCTCATGTTTGGTTTGTATCGTCCAATTTTCACTGGCGTATAATATTGTTGGTATTGTTATTGCATTATGTACCATTAATTTCACTTTTTTCCCAATATCGTTCTATGTAATGCATAGTAGATCCTATTCCCTCTCCTCATTCTGTTACTCAGTTCTGCTTCTATTCGGCCATCATCTGTTATTATTGTTCCCAAATACTCAAATGTTGAGACTCTTTCCATATTATGCCCTTTACACTTTACTTCTCATTTTGTCCCTCTCCTGGTTTTGATTCACTATCATTGTTTTACTTTTCTTAATGTTGACCTCCATTTTCATTTCTCTATTTCCTCTACCCATATGTTGACTAGCTTTTGTAATTTATTATCCGTATCTGCCATTATGACTATGTCATCTGCATACATTAGACTTTTCACCTTGACTGGTTCCAGGTTTCTATATCCTATTATTGTATCCAATCCTTTCGTTTTTCTTTTAGATTTTTGCTATTTTATCCATTATTATTATAAAAGTAGTGGGCTTAGGCTATCGCCCTGTTTTATGCCGCTCTCCATTTTGAATTCCCCGGATGTCAGTCCAGCTATTTGAATTTTTCCTCTAACTACTTTGTATATACTTCTGATGGCCTCTATTAGTTCCTTTGTCACTTCCAGTTCCTCTAAGCATTCCATATTTTTCCTCTCTCAGCTGTATCAAAAGCTGCTCTTATGTCTAGAAAGGTAAGCATAGTTCATCTCCTTCCTCTATTTTTCGTTCTATAATGTTCCTCAATATGCATATGTTGTCATTAGCTTGCCTATTTGCCCTAAATGCCCTTGTTCCTCCTCTAGTTTATTTTCTATCACTTTTCTAAGTTTCCTCCAGAATTCTGGTATATACTTTAAAGCACACCGAGGAGAGACAAATGGCTCTATAATTATCGCATTCCGTCTGATCCCTTTCTTATATATTGGAACTATCAAGTTCTTTTCCCAGTCTTCTGGAATTTTCTTAGTTCTCCATGCCTCCTCACATATTTTCCAGAGCCATTCTTTACCCTTTTCTCCCATCCATTTTATCATTTCCGGGTCTATTTTGTCCTCGCTTTCCCAATCTTTATCTTTTCAGTGAATTTTCTAGTTCCTCTCTCGTTATCTGTTCTGTTTCTTCTCCTGATTCTTCCTTTCTCTATTTGATTTCCTTTCTTCATTGTCTCCTTTCTTTTTAAACTTCTGCTCGAAGTAGTCTTTCCATACTTCCATTATTTCTTTTTGTCTGTTGTAATATGGTTGTTTTATCTCTAATCCCTCTAATTTCTTTTCGGTGGCTTCCTCTCATCTTTCTTATTTTGGCCCAGAAAATCCTATTATTATCTTTATATGTTTTATTTATCTCTCTTCCAAAGTCTTCCCAGCTTTTCTTTTTAGCTTCTTTTACTGCCTGTTTTACTTTATTTCTCCTATTTTTATATTCCTCTCTATCTTGTTGCTGTCCAGTCTGTATGTATTTCTTCCAGGCCTTTTTCTTTTCCCGCATTTCTTCTTTTACTTGATCATTCCACCAGTTTGTTCTTTTCCTGTTACTATTTATTTTTGTCATCCCACAGACACTTACTGCCTTTGAGTATATTACTTCTTTAAATACTTTCCATCTTTCTTCCATTGCCCACTCACTTTTCTGTATTTCTTGTCTATGAAACTCTTCGTCTGTTTCTTCTTGATATTTTATCCTGTCTTTTTCTTCTTTTAGCTTATTTATCTTTACCTTTATAAATTTTATTTCGTTCTCTGTTTTTGGCTTATGTATTTTCCATGTCGCTCTTACTAATCTATGATTCGTTCCTAGTTCCGCCCTCTTCTCGGTTATTATTTGTTGTATATTATGTCTTAATTCCGGTGTATAGGTTATATAATCTATTATACTTTTGGCCTGTCTCTCCTCTGCCACAAACGTGTACTTGTCTTCTAGTTCTTGTTCCCAGAAAGTATTTCCTATCAATAGGTCGTTTAACTGGCAGAATTCTATCATTTTAGTTCCATTTGTATTCTTTATTTCCTCTCCATATCCGCCCATACACCCCAGCCCTCTATTCACATCTCTGCCTACTGAGAGTTCCAGTCCCCATTATTATTATTTTATCGGTATCTCTCTCACTTCATCTATGTTTTTCTGTAATTTGTTATAGAATTCTTCAATTTTCCTTACTTCACTTCCTTCTATTGGTGCGTATATTTGTATAATTACTATTCTTTCTTCCATTTGCAGGTATAAGATTATCATTCTCGAATTTATTGCCTCTGATTTGATGACTTTTTGGTTTATTTCCTCATTCACGATGATTCCCACTCTCTCTTTTGCTCTTTCTTCCATTGTTACCCCTGAATAATACATGTAGTGTGTATTTGTCAGTTTTATTGTCCCATTTCCTTTCTTCTTAGTTTCGCTTACTCCTAGTATATCAATTCCATATTCATCCATTTCTTCTGTTACCTCTTTCTCTTTCCCTGTTAGTGTTGTTATATTCCATATTCCTATTGCCATTTCTTTTGTTCCCCCCCATTTTTTCTTCCTGTTTCTTTTTAATTTTGTCCTCTTTTCTTCTATGTTTCGTTTTCTTGCCTAGTTTTTTTTGTTCTTCTGTATTTTCCCAGTTAAGCCCGTTTTCAAGCCCTTTATTGCTTGAACAACTTTGTCATGTTCGCTTATTTCTCTGTACTTTTTACCGTGTTTCGGCTGGTCCCCGAGATATCCTTGTTTCCTTCTTCTTTTTGCTGTTTATCGACTTTATCTGTTCGGAACATTTTCTTATCCCGTTTGATGAGCGCTATCAAATCTCGCTCCCACTTTTCAAACTCCTTCGATCTCTTCCTCTTTATACGTTTAAAAAGTCTTTTAAGGTTGTGAGCTTTTTCTTTGATATTTGCGTGCTCTGTCGTTCATATTTAGCACTTTAAAATAGATACTTATTTACTAGGAGAGGTTAATAGTTCCTTTATCCTTCCTGATAAACACATAACTTAGACGTACGCAAACACTGCTTAAAATAGATAAGCAAAATGAGTGTAAATAGTAAAGATAAATAGGAAGAAGTAATGTGTCATTTCAGATTTATACACAATAAAAAAATTACCTAGTACATTTTTTAGTGGAATAAATATTCATTAGACTATCAGAAACGAAGCGTCTGAGTCAAAAAATGTTTATACAAGATAGAAGGGAGGAAGAGTGAGAACGAAAACACCTATAAATATTCTTGGTCTCTGTGAATAAATAAAAAAGGTCGTGGCAAACGTTCGAAACATTTATTTATAAACTTATAATTTTCTTTTACGTTTAGAAAGGCAAAACTATACCAAAAGAACAAAATTACGAATTTCGTAACAACACTGTCAATAAAGAAATATATATATATATATATATATATATATATATATATATATATATTAATACGCAACCGCTGTTCTCGTCCCAGAACTTGTTATTTCAAAAAGGACGAGGCAAGTCCAACCTCGAAAGCTGATTAAAATAAACAGTACAAGACAATAATTAACTCTTTTAGATTTTGCTACGTCACTGAAGAACGTGAGCTCGGTCGCACAGCTCAGTAAAGCGGCAAGTGATCCAGTCCTCCCGAAGTCGGCCCGGTAGCTCAGACGCGTGATTGGTCCGTTTAATAATTTTTAATCGGCTACAACTTATTTATTTGACCTCGGATCAAAAAGTTTCATTTTAATTTTGTTCGTCTCGGTTGATCTATCCAGTAATATAAATTTCGAAATATTTTATGAACACGGTATGTTAAAATCCTGAGTTTCAATTTTTTCTAGTTCCTATTTTACCAACTTTTATTTTAAATTCATGTTTATCTCATGATAATAATCATTTTATTCTCATAAATTTTTGTATCTTCAACGTTTAGATACGCGACCGCTTTGAGACCGATTTACGACCTTGTGACCAAACGGCACGGCAGATTTTCCAAAGCTTACTGCGTCCCTACCTACAAGTAACTGCATGCCAAATTTCAAGTATCTAGCTCTACGGTTCTCGAGATATCTTGTTTACTGACAGACAGACACACACACACACACACACGAACCAATGGCTAAAACAACTTTTTTGGTGTCCTGAGGCTATATTTCGTCCAGAAATGTGAAAAACTGGGTAGGTCAAATTTCCGCCGATTACATTACTTTCCTTATTATAGGATAAGGAAAGTAAAAAATTCCAAGGTCGTTTCTCCCCACTCCTTTGAACTATTTGCGTACCACAATCTTACATGTTATAAACAAAAAAGGATGAAACCAAGATAAAAGTGAACAAAGATTTCCTCGAAATCAGGGGTGACGACCTTCAAAATGACCGTTGAACCCTCCCGAAACGGAGCACGAGCTCTGCGGGGTCGCGTCGCGCGAGCAGCGAACCGATATACTGTAGCCCGCTCGACGACCAAACGAGCCAACTTGGTCCCAGCGAAATCGTCCCAGCCTGGCCTAAAAAAATCGAAATATTATCTCGGCCAATCAGCGACGAGCTCGCTTTGGCCTGTTGACAACAGGTTCGAAATGACATGTCATTTCGTTCGATTCTTCAGCAAGTATGCATCGCTCACTTATGTTGGATTTTTGCTTGAGTTTCATAACATTATTTAAGAGAAATTTAAACAAAAACTCAATTAGAAGTGTCGGTGATGCTTCCTCGCCGAACCTTGTTTAGGTTAATGGCCTGCTGATGTGACCACTATCAATTTTCCAGAAATGCACGCTGAGGGCATAATTATGTTCTCCTTTAGTCCATGCCATTTGAAAAAAACATTCTATTGTGGAGAGCACGTTAAGCACGGTTTGTATGGAATGAGTGTAACAACCCAGATAATCAACTATAGTCAGTTAATTGTTAATTAAAGTTCAAATTCATTCGAGATATTGCAATTCTGTGACTTATACAGCCTTTCTTCTTGTTGAGTTGATACTGGAAGGCCAATAGGCAATCGTTGAATATGGATGTCGATGGTACTACGACTTGACAACAGTTGGGTGTTATGCTCACGCTATGACAGAAATTTCCAGAATTCAGAGGCCCAGATCGTTCTCTAGATTCAGTCCTGCTCACTCTTCAAGAAGATTCTGATAACAGTGGCTGAACTGGCTCGTTAAAAAACTTTGGCTTCGCTTTCGTGGGTTTGGGAGGAGCACTTGACCAGGTCCACGCCCTTCCTTCGGGTAACAACGACACCTTGGGTGTTGGCTAAGAGTTAAATAGTTTCACCGCGCATTATTGTTTCGAGTTGATGAAAATCTATTACTGGCATTTATGGGGGGTTTTCGGTAAATTTCGATCGAACTTCACAATTTGCAATCCTTGAAGTGTCTAGAATATGCCCTTGAAACCGTTTTTCGATATTCGAATTAGTTTTGAGTGAAATCGCATTATCAATGTATTGCTGCACCGGCCGGATTAGACGCATTGGGAGCGCAGGTATACAGGCTCCTTTGGAAGTTGGTAAAAAAGATTTTATGGGTATATAAACGATGTATTATATGTTTAAACAATATATGGCATCATTTTTGAAATTACTTACGTTACCAATTGTTACGTAGAAAAACAAATGGGATCTCGACTACGCGTCGTGAAAAAAAAATACAAAAGGCATAGGAGAAAAAGGTGTTGGGAAATTGACGGACAAGCTAATAAAAGAAATAACAGTATATTATGGCTTCGTAATAAAAAGACATCCTGATTCAATCAAAGAGATGAAAAAAGCAATCTGGGCAACATATAAACACAAATCTTCAACCGATGATAAGCCCCAACACGAGTATTGACCCGAAGGCAAAAACAAGCCTGCTATTTTGTCTGAAGTACAACAAGCGATCAAACCCGTTTACGAGGTACTTTCGGAGGACGATTTGTATAACGGTGCACCTGCGGAAACACTCAAAACTGTAACGAAAGTTTGAATGGTTGAGTCTGGCGTCTCGCTCCAAAACACCTTAACAGCGGCCCGAAAACCGTTGCACTTGCTGCATTTTCAACGAAGGTTTCCACGGTGTTTTGAAGATCATGGAATCGAAATCGGCCTGCAAACCAAATGTTTTGCCACGAGCAGTGACGCGCGCCGTGTACGCGTGTCCAACATCGACTCGTCAGTAGCGAGGAAACGAGCCAGAATGGAGGAAACAGAGGAGAAAAGAAAACAGAACGAACTGTTTGAGAAAGAAGAGGGTTTATTGTATGGCCCTGAAATAGCTGATTAACTGTAAGTTAACAAAAAAGACTCTTGTCAATAAAATAACATTGACAAAAACTTTAAATGCGTTTTACTCGAAGTCACATTTTTCAAACTGGCGTGTACGATTGCGGTCGATCTAATTAACATAGAACATTGTCGTCTAAGACACTTGTAGAGGACTTTCTTTATGGGAGCTTGACGTAAAAAAATTTCAAAAAGTTTATTTTAAGTATTTTTTACAGAGCTTCAAACGTGAAAAAAACATGGAAATAAATAACTATTATTCGGAGGCCGCCATTTTTATGATAAAATCAACTTTTTTACTTTTTTCTACGTCAAGCTCATTTCATTTTTAATTTTAGATAAACCGTTCGGGCTGGACTTTACACGCCAGGAGAGCGTTGCAGTCGCGCGTGCGCTACTGTTGACACATGGTACGAGGTACCATAAAGGATTTTTTGACTGGAAAAATTCGTATATGTAGTCCAAAATACGTACTATTTGATAACAAAACCCCCAAACTGTATCTTTTATATCTTCAGTAAAAAACAATTACGAAAGTAGGCTTATTTTCAGCTCGATTTAGCGAAAAACCCCTTTAAGCGGCTTTATTCGTTTAAAATCGCAGTCAAAAGTATAAATTTTGGACGCCATTTTGAAGGTCACCGCCCCTGAATTTCCGAAACATAAGATTTATTTTTTTCTCTGTCGAATAATGTGGTTAAAAATGTGATACGCCCATGGGTCACGTACATGCTACCTACCGGCCTAATACTCTACGCTGATTGGTGGAGAGTCTGCGCACTGTAACTCGCGAACTATATGTTGCATTTTGATGGGACCAAAAACGTTAGGTTTACCGTTGCCCTATGGGGCGCGAACATTTAGAACGTTTTGTAGAACAGATTTCGAGCGTCGTGTGACGGTTTCTGGGATTTGAAATAGCTTACAAGGAGGCTGCTATTTTTTGTCCTTTGGTACGTTGTCAGAAACCCAAGGTTTATAGAGATAATGCGTTCTAAAACTTCGGTGGTTTTTGGCCCATATTTTGGGAGCGTGTGCACTTTGGACGACTGTCTCAAGACTCGTCCCCAATGTGATGCGCCTAGGACCGTATTTGAAGGTCTTGTCGCGTATGCAGGCTCAGAATACTCCACTCAAAAGTTCAAAGGGCATTTTGGGGTTTTTTACCGTTAATTTCGAAGAAACGCTGGTTCAGTTTTTACCTACTTGGATTCTCTTTTATTTGTACTAAATGAGATTGTGATACGCGGATAAGCCGCATGCCATAAGGTTTGTGCATTATCCTTTCCTTGTAAAAACCCAACCCTTTGATCACATTGGCGTGGTGTTGGCAGTATCTATATATATTTTTGGCACTCCCTGTATTATGATTCAGTTAAAAAGGAAAAGCATTGGTGACACTGTTTTTGACACATCCCAGTGTATACTAACCTATAAAAACTCAATTTGATATTTGAATAAACATACCCCAAAATGAGTATAAATGAAGACTTAACGGGTCGAATAAAGCAAATCACCGCCGCAAATATCACAGATGATGCATTTAAAAAGCTTGCTGAGTATGCTTTTTTGACTCTAACGAACGAGGAAGAACAACCCAGTAAGTAAGCAGGCACCTTTATGCATGCATTAATAACCGCAATTCTGCAGATATCAGCAGTTTGTACAACTCAAAACCTGATGTCATCAAGTTCGTCTACGCTACACTGCTGGCGGCCAGTGCAGAATTTGGCAGGAACTGCTTCGATAAAGAAGCCGTCAGGACGTTTTTGACCAGCAAGTGCGGGTTCAGCCAGAGCAGAGCGGACTTCTTTGCCGACTTATATGGCCAGAACGAGCTGGAGTTGAAGACGGTGCTGTCTAACATCGGGTCTCACTTGCCGCACCTGGTTGATGCTAAGTGGAAAATTGACTACATTATAAAGGTAGCATTGTAGTTCCAAGTGTAGACTGGATTAACAGTTGGTTTTGCAGTCTAGCAATTTGGATCAGGCAGATGGGCCGATCTTTAGAGTGTGCCTAGTGGCTCACAGGTACGATGAGGCTGCTGAATGTGCGAAGAGCGAGCAGATCAGATTTTCGTGCAACAGTCAGGAGCTGCAGGACTTAGTTTACAAGTTGAAAGATGCGGTCAGGCATTGCCAGAGGCTTACTGTTGATCACTAATATTTATAGTTTTCTTGTTTTTATTATTTTATTTGATTAAGATTGTAAATATCATATTTAAAGTGCTTTGGCCATTTGTATCCTATCTATATTTTGATTACAGCATACTTAGCACATTAATTATGCTTGAATAAAATTAGAAAATTATTTAATTACACCAGAATCAGTTTAAATTGTATTTTGGTTGCGTAGGTCAATTCTATATCTGTATGAAATTGTTTAAGTCATAAAAGTCCACATATCGATACTTAATTTTCAGGTTACATTTAGATTCAACGGAAATCACATTGCTTCTGTCTACTTTTAGCTAAAGGGGTGTTTTGGTTTGTAATTGTTACCCATTCTTTTGTTTTTCTTGGCCTAAAACTATTAGGTTCTAATCGCAACCTTCAGATTAACTACAAAGTGTACCGGAAAGTCTTTACCGTTTTTTCCAATGGGTGTCGCTAGGCTTAATATACAATATTATGATTTGACATGTGTTCATTTTATTGTACAGATGTCAAGCTTCAACGTCGTAGATTGTATTTTGTGAAAGTATCACCGTCATATATTTATACCTCTTCAAAAACGTCAAGTTATATGCCTGAAAATGTGGATTTATGGCATGCATTACTTTTTTAATTTAATCAAAAGAAAAACCGCTGAAAGTCATCGTTTGCTAGTTGAAACATACGGCGAGCATGCCCAACCATAAAAACATGTGAGGCGTGGTTTTGACAATTCAAAAGTGGTGTTTTCGATGTGCAAGACAAAGAACGTTCTGGCAGACTGAAAAAGTTTGAAGATGTGAAACTGCAGGAGTTATTGGATGAAGACCCAACACAAACCTAGTGAAACAGTTAATAGTGATCGCTACCGACAACAAATGATCAACTTGAACCATGCATTAATCGAAAAACGTCCAGAATGGGGCCGAAGACACGGTAAAGTGATTTTACAGCACGATAACGCGCCGCCTCATACAGCAAAATTGGTCAAGAAAGCATTGAAAGCGCTTGGGTGGGAAATATTATTGCACCAGCTGTACTCTCCAAACCTTGCCCCGACCGACTATCACTTTTTCGCATCAATGGGCTCTGCATTAGCAGAGCAGCACTTCGCCAATTTCGAAGAAGTTAAAAAATGGATCGATGAATGGTTTCGCTTAAAGGAAAAACAATTTTTTTGGAATGGGATTCATAAATTGCCTGAAAGATGGGCAAGATGTGCACAATTAAATGGCCAATATTTTAAATAAATAAATTTTTTCATTATATCAAAATTATGCATTTTTTCAAAAAAAAAAACGGTAAATACATTCCGGTACACCTAGTACATTAAATAAAATGATAGACATTTATGCAGATGAATTTAAAAATGTAAGTTTCGCAATGCCAAACTTTGAAAACTATTTTCTATGCAATGTGCAAATAATTTACAATTAAAATGGACAGATTGTTTAAATGTTAAACCGTTACCAGGGTCGTACTCATTCCGTCAACTTATTAATCTTGGTCATTGTGTATATCAACAATGATCAAATTTAAACTTAATTTACTAGTATTTATTTGTTGTCCCTTAACCAATTAAATACAAACTGTAAATGTGATGGGACTAGCTTAAGTTAAATTAAAAGAAATCAGAGGTGGATGACTTTCTGCATAGTAATTTGTAATATACTTCTTTACTTGTTATTTGTTAGCTTATACATCCTCTTCCATATTTTTCTGTCTTTAGCTTTACTCTTCTAATTGTCTGTAGCAAACTATGCCATTTCATCTATTTGACGTTTATTTGGTTGACTTTTCTTGTATCTTAAGGTTGATATCTACATTGTGACCTTGTAAGCTTATTTTTTATTTTTTAATCTTCAACATTTTCCACTCCTGTTTTAATTTCCTCTAAATTAACTTTATCAGTTTATTTTAGCCCTAATATTGATTTTTTTATTTTTTACCTAGGTTGTTCTTATTTTTGAATATAATAAAGTTTCAAATCTGTATGTTAATGTTGGTATTAGACACATTTAAAGACTCCTTTTATTTCTATTGATACCTTACTGTTTCTTTGCTGGCCAAAATTTCTTCCAGGCTAAATTTATTCTATGTTGTACTTTTTTCCATTTTTCTCTCAAAAGATATAATTTGACCTAAATATACCGCTCGCACTAGTTTCAGTTTCTGTCTAAAATTACAATTTGTTGAGATACCTATAAAACACGAGATATTATAGGGGAATACCAAGAAGGCTTCAGACAAGGTAGATCCACCATTGATCAATTGTTTAGTGTTAAAGAATCCCTGAGAAGAACCTGGGAATTGGACGTCGACGTCCACCAAATATTCGTTGATTTTCTTCAAGCCTACGACTCAATAAAAAGAGACAAATTATACGCCATCATGAATTAATTTGGAATCCCAAGAAAACTGATCAGACTAATAAAAGCAACAATGACAGAGACCACAGCATATGTTAAAATACAAAATCAACTGACTGGCCCGTTCGAAATAACCAAAGGATTAAAACAAGGCGATGGAATGGCCCCTACATTATTCAATATTGCCTTAGAATATGCCATACGGAAAATGTCAATTAACCCCCACAACATTCTGATCAACAAATCAACACAACTAGCAGCGTACGCCGATGATATTAACATAATGGGGGAGATTAATGATGGAAACAAAAGAAATTTACATAGACCTAGAAAAACAAGCAACAGAAGTGGGGCTAAGAGTAAATGTAGACAAAACTAAAACTCTAACACAAACACGCTCAAGAAGAATACTACAAAACGTTACAATAGGTGATGACAATATTGAAAGGGTCCAAGACTTTATATAGCTAGTATATATAGCTATAGTAAACATAGCAAAAGATGGAAATAAAGAAACGGAAATTAGAAGAAGGGTCAGTCAAGCAAACAAAGCATACTATGCCATGCTGAACATATTTAAGTCCCACGATGTCCACAAAAACAATAAAGTCAGAATTTACCAAAGCATAATAAGAACAGTAATAACTTACGGATGTGATGTATGGGTAATGACACATAAAATGGCAAACTACATCGATGCATTCGAAAGAAAGATACTAAGAAGAATGTTCGGGCCAAAAGAAGATAACGGAAACTGGAGGTGCAGATACAACCATGAAATATACCAAGGTACAGAGAATTACCCATATCCGATTTCGTAAAGACACAGAGACTAAAGTGAGCAGAACACGTCGTGAGGATGAATGAGGAAAGAGTACCACAAAGAGTACTGCTATCAAGGATGGAAGGACGAAGGCCAGTGGGAAGACCCTGGAAGAGGTGGCAGGAGGAGGTTGTCAGAGATGCAAACGACATACTGAAAGTTAAAAACTGGAAGAGAGCGGCAACAGACAGAGACGGATGGGGAAGATGCCTAAAGGAGGCCAAGGCCTGAATCGGGCTGTAGCGCCATTGGATGGATGGATGGAGATAGCTATAAAACAAGTTAGGAGTTTTTGGGCATGGTTGGTCATTCTAACATTTTATTCTTCCTCCAAGTATTATTGTTGTAACTTTCATTGCCAAGGAAACTAGATGTAGACAAGAAATTAAAAAATTACTTCTTAGTGGCGCTGCTATTACTAGTCTAAAATAATAAATTTATGACAAAACAAATTTGCGTTTATTGAATAATCGATTAAATTATTTAAAACAACCTAAAAATTATTAATGAGTATAAATTAAAATTAAAATAAACTAAAGCTGTGCAAAATGGCCTTCAATTTCTGAACATAAAGCAAAGCGTAGATTCCTTCACCAGTTGTTTTCCATCGATTCAAATTTGTACGAAAAGTGTATCCCTTGCTCTGTCATTAAAAAACACTGACTGTCTTCTGCAATGTTTAAACAGTTTAAATAGATCTCCTTAATCTAGGTATTCCTTTAAAAACAGCTGAAGATATGAATTAAACAATTGAACCCTTAACCAGCGCTATTTAACAAGCTACCTAAAATACATTTGATAAAATCATGAACATGGAACAAATATTTTGTCTACAACACAATGTGAAATATTTGTAGAAAAGCAATGAGTAAGAAAATGGTGGCAGATTTAAATCAAACTACTAGATAGAGAAGCTAATGAATAAGTATGAAAGGTTTCTAGATCATATATTGTTTTTTTAAACTGACTATTTGACATGGAAAGTCATGGAAAGAATTCAAATATCTATAAATAATTCAACCATCAATCAAAATCAAAATGAATAAAAGACAAGAATTTCAAAATTATTTCAGCGAGATCTTCACACCTTTTTTCTTCTTGGAAGTCTTTGTTTCAGAGGAATAACTTAACTACCAAGTTGTTTTAAATGCCCCAAACCAAATGGATCAGCTTATCAAATCCTTCAAGTTAAGCAAAATCAGGCCAACAATCCCAATGATCTAAATTCCAAGAAATCACCAGACTATGACCTGATAATAGGACGTGCCTAAAGGAGCTACCACCGGAGGTGGTATGATGACCTTCATCTTGTGAGTAGGTTAAGTTTCCTTTTAATGTAAAGTGGAGCAAGCACTTGTTATTACCAAATCTGAATTCTATGGAAATGTTCCCATATAGATTGATCAACCTCCTTGTCTGGATTATCAAAGGTGTTCAAGAAGTTTTTCTTTCACCAGCAAGTTCACAGAGTTACAAGCAAAAAGAAGCTTTAGAAAATGTGCTGCCTTATTTGACATTACTTAAACTTTTGAAAGGATTTGGCATGAGGGGGTAATTTGTAAAATTAAGAACACTACCTCATTTGTTTTGCCATATTCTCAAAACAAAGTGCTTAAAAGTCGGTAGTTCGAAATCCATCCATACCACCTTTAACTTCAGAAGACAAACCTAACCAGTTGTTACATTAAACAATGTTTCCGGCTATAGTAACTCGTATATGAGTATCGCAAAATGTATTGACTGATGAGCACCCACTTAAACATGGACATGGTCGTCATAAAACTTGTCTGGATATATTTTACTCAACTATGAGACTCTGCTAGTGACTTAAATATCTGGAAAGTGTAACATTTCCAATCCAAGACATTGTGAGCTGTCTGCAATACATCATTGTTTATACCAAACCACGTTATCATCCATGGTGATTTTGTTGTATCCACCATCTATTTCTCACTCTACCTCTTTTTGTCTTGCATACTATTCGCCTCAAGTTTTTTACTTTCGCAGATGTTATCCTGAATTTCTGATTATCTGAAAACACCCATGCCTTGGCTGTGTATAAAAACGTTGGGGTACATGATGTTTTATAGAAATGCATTTTTGTTTTTGTCTTATTAACGTGCTGTTTATTTGATAGTATAATCTGGTTTCTCTGTTTATTTTATTTTTAAGATCTTGATTAATTATTCGGCCCTTACTAAACAGTATTCGCGGATATTCGTATATATGTACATTTTGTATTTGTTGCTTCTATTTGTATATTCCCTTTTCCTTGTTCTCCTGGTTTTTTTAAATTTAATTTGAAAGTCACTGTGGTTAATTTTGTTAGTGCCTGATTTTTCAGTGTTATTTGCTTTTTTTGAATAACTTGGTAACGGCGCAATAAAATTTTTTAAAAGTAATACATCATTAGAAAGACAATTGGAAGTAGTGTCATTTGGATAGAAAAATATGGTGTTCCATTTAAAAAAACTAAGTGTAGTTTCACCAGGTATTTTAGGGCCACCCTGTATATTTAAAAATATTTTTAAAATATGCAGCTGAAACAGTTAAAAAAACTTGAATAATTTTTTTTTATATATAATGTACCGCTTAGGATATATCGAACAATTACCCACTAAACGGACACACTGTGTATCACGAACAGAAGTGGGTTTAGGCTACCTTATTGCTTGATATCCCTTTCCATTTGAAATTCTTATATTTGCCTTCCTGGTTACAGTATTTTCTTGTTATGAAATTTTTGCTTTTTGAGTTTGTTTGTAATTCTAGTGCTACTGACGATAATCATATTGCATTGTAGTTTGTAATGTTCTTTTTATGTATGGGTATTATGAAGGGGCCCTTTCTCAATTTTCCAGTATTTGCTCTGCATTTCATACCTGTTACAGTATCGTTTTCGTCTTATTTGCTTATAATGTTCCCAATTTTTAGTATATTTTGGGTTATATTATCTTCCCCTAGTGCCCTTTTTTTTTTTCAGAGTTTCGTTTGTTTTCTCATCTGTTATTTCTTCCTTTTTGTTCTCCTCCTAAGATTGTTCTTCTTTCTAGTTTTCTCAATTTTATTGTGTAGTACTCGTCCCAAGTTTCCAGTATTTGTGTGATGTTTGTAGTTGTTCTGTTTAGTCTTTAACATTTCTTATTTTTGGTGCTCGGTTCCCAAAACAATTTTTTATTTTTCTATCGAACTATTCGTTTGTTTTATCATTTTTTTTTGCTTTATTTTGTCTTACTATACATTCTCTTCTATTTTGTTCCGTTATATTTTCGTAGATGTTATTTCGCTCATTGAATGGTTTCTTAATGTTTAATGTCAGTTCTCTCCAGTCCATGTTTCGTATTTAGATTTTCACCTCTTATTATCATTATATCATTTATTTATTTATTTTTTATTTTATTTTATTTAATCATAAGACCATTTGTACCGTTAGGTGCTGGTCTGTATATTTTACCTTTACATCATATATTATTTACATTGATACATTACATTTACTTGATTGGATTATGTATTACACTTCGCTCTTATGAGTCCTTGATTTTCTTTTCCATATTTTCCTGTCCTTTGCGATTGTTCTTACTTCACCCCAACTTATTCCTTGATTTTTCGCCACTAGTCTGACTTGTTCTTACCATCTTTTTCGTGGGCGTCCCACTTTGTTTCTTCCTTGTGTTCTCGCTTCGTATATTTGCTTTGCTATTCTATCTTCCTTCATTTTATGTATGTGTCCCAGCCAACTCACTTGTCTTTCTTCTATTATTTTCTCTATGGGTTTACCTACAACTCTTCCACTATTGCTTAGTTTCTTATCTTATCCTCTCTAGTAATCCCTTGGATTTTTCTTAAAATCTCATCTCAGGGGCCTTGATACGACTTTTATTTTTGTTTGTTAACACCCAGGATTCACTTCCTTAGGTTAGAGAGGGTCTTATAACTTTTTGGTATAACTGTGTCTTAGTTTCCTTTGGTCTCTTTTTTTCCAAAAAATGAGGGTGTTGTATAGTCTCCCTACTTCTCCTATTCTCTCAGATATTTCTTTTTCTATTTTTCCGTTGTTTTCAATTATTGGTCCCAGATAGTTATAATTTGTGACTTGTTCTAGTGTTTGTCCGTTTAATTTTATCTTGTGTTTCTTTTCTTCGTGGGCCATTATTATCGTCTTTATCTTATTTATATTTATTTTCATGTTTATTCGTTTTAGTTCTTTTTGATATTCGCTTAGATTATGTTGGAGTTTTTCCTCTGATTCGGCCACTATCACCATATCGTCCGCGAATAACATTTCGTGGAGTTGGATTGGTTTCATTTTTCATGTTCCTATTTTTATATATGTGCATTTTTCTTTACATTTCCTGATGACTTTATCTATTGCAATTGAGAATAGTAGTGGGCTAAGCACACATCCCTGTTTCAAATCTATCTTTGCTGTGAATTATTTTGATTCGTCGTTGTGAGTTCTTACTTTGTTTATATTGTTCTTGTATAATACTTCAACAACTATTTCTATCATTTCTTCTTCTATTCCCTTTTCCTTTAGGCATTCCCATACATCATTTCTTCTTATCTTGTCGAAAGCCTTCTTCAGGTCTATAAAAACAATATGTATGTCCTTTCCTTTCCTTACTAGTTTTTCCCCTACTTGTCTTAATATGAATATTAAGTCTTGTGTGCGTCTTCCTCTTCTAAACCCGTGTTGTGCTTCTCCTATTGTGTCTTCTAATTTTTCTCTTAGTCTGTTTTCAATTGCTCTCGCAAAAACTTTGCTTGGTATACTTGATAGGGTAATTCCTCTATAATTCGTACACATTCTCTTACGTCTCCTTTTTTATACAGCGGTAGTATTATACATATGTTCTATTCTTGAGGTATTTCTTTTGTTCTAATGATATTATTTAACAGGTCCTTGAACACTGTTCTTGCTTCTTCTCCTATGTATTTTATCATTTCTGCTGTAATATCATCTTGCCCCGCTGCTTTCCCTGTGTTTAGTTTGTCAATAGCTTGCGTAATCTCTTGTGCTGTTATCGGTTGTGTATCACTTCTTTCATTGGTTCCGACTTGTAATGTTTCTCGTTCTTGTTCTTCAATGCCTGTTTAAGTTAATTCCTCAAAGTATTGTTTCCATCTATCCATATCTTTCTCGTCTGTTAATATGTTACCTTTTTTGTCTTTTATGTTAGCTACTCTCGGTCCTTTCTTTCGTCTAATCTGTTTTAGTGTACCGTAGAATAGCTTCTGGTTTTAAAAATGTTGTTTTTTCATTTTTTACCAAAATCTACCCATGTTTGTTTCTTTGTTTCTTTCACTGCGTGTTTAACTTCTCTATTACTTAATTTATATGAGTCGTAGTCTTCATCCTGTTATAATGTTAGATACTTTCTCCATTTTTGTTTTTTGTCTTTTATTTTCCGTTGTATTTCTGGGGTCCACTATTTGCTCTTTTTGGTGTGTATGTTAGTTGTTTTGGTTGTCCCGCAGCTTTCTTTGGCGGCTAGAATTATATTTTCTTTAAAATATTTCCATTTGTTTTCTATTCCTATTATCTTTTCTGCTTCTTCCCTTTTTAATCTATTTTGTAGTTTATTTTCGTATTCCTTTTTGGTTTCTTCGTCTTTCAGTCTGTAACTTTAAATTTTTTCCTTTATTATTATTTTCCGTTTGGTTTGTTTTGTTTCTTCTTCTTTCTTTATTCCTTCCATCCGTACTAAGTAATGGTCGTTTCCAATTTCTGCATGTCTCCGAACTTTTACATCTTTAACCACTTTCCTATATTCTCTACTTATGGATTTTTCGCCTCTTGATTTTGCTTCTCTGGTAAATTTATGTATGTCCTTATGTTTGAATATTGTGTTTGTCAGTGTTAGGTCGTTACTCACACAAATCTATCAGTCGTTCACCATTATTGTTTACTGTTGTTTCTCCATATGGTCCTATATACCTTTGGATGTTTTCGTTATTGTTACCTACTCTTCCATTCATATCTCCCATAATTATATTTCCAGTTCCATTATTTCTAATTCTAGCATTTGGTAGCACTCATCTTTTTCTTCTTTTTTCACATCGTCATTAGGTCCATACGCTATTATTAAAGTGTATGTTTGTTTGTCCTCCTACTCATGCTCTAATATTAACAGCCTTTCGTTTATGTATTTTTTTTCTTTATATTTTTTACTTTATCTGGACTTACTATCAGTCCTACTCCTCCTGCTGCCCAATCCGCACTTTCTACTCCTGACCAAAATAACATATATCCCTCTCTTAGTTCTTGTATTCCTTTACTTTTCTTTTTTGTTTATGTTATTCATCTCTTCAATTATCTCATCTTCTTCGTCATTCAATCCTCTAATGTTTCAGGTTCCCATTCTTATTATATTTCGTTTCGTCTTCGATTTTTCTTTTTTATTTTCCTTACTTTTTCTTATATTTATCCTTGCATTCTTTTTTGAATTATGGTCTTTATTCGTAATCCGCCCCGTGTTCCATTTCTTTGCTATTTTCGTTGTTCTATTTTTCGGTCCAGTTTTCCTATCTTCTATGGTTAGTTTTTTTCCTGGTTGTTCCTGTTACTTTTCTCAATTGTTCCTCAAAACTTTGCCCTTCTGGTGATCTCTCTGTTAGTGTTCTCTTACTAGGGTTTTGATTCTCTTTGATTAGTTCCTGGTTTTCTTTTTGTCTGACTCGTTGTGTATGCCTTGTTGATGATTTTTAGTTTATTGTAACTTAAGTATGCTGTGTCCTTTTTCCCTAGCTTCTTTCAACTGCTTTTAGATTGCACCCCCTTGATGATAGGTCTTCAGAGCCCCATTTGTTATCTATCAGGATGTGTGGGGCAGTTTATTTCTGTCAATCATGGAAATGGGGTTGGTATTTTGATTCTTGAGTGTTAAATTGAATCCCTTACATCCCCAACAGCAATATATCCAGCATTCATTTAATCTAAAAGACTGGCCTCTGAACCAGTCTCCTTTCTCATCTTTTAATCATAATCGAAATATTATATATTGCTCTTGTAAAACCAATTGTACCTAATTTTTGGAAAGTAAAAAACCTATATTTTGTTAAAAACGCACTTAATGCTCAGGTTGCCACAATATTTAGTTGAATGAAATTTAGTTACTCTAGATTTAGTTAAAAGCGCTGAATGGTCACTGATGTTGCTTCTGTATCTCGCTGGAAACGTATTTAGCACACATATTGCTTCTGGATCCAGTTTGGTCAATTATACCACATTTACATCCTTTTCCTACATAAGATGCGTTTGATTTCAATCAAGAGAGCTTTGATTATTAAGGGCCCATATCAATTTAATTGAATACACGTTATTATTACTCAGGTCGTATTTATATTGCTATCTAGTATGGATATAGATTTAGTTGAAAGAGCTTAGATCGTTGTCATCCCTGAATTTAGTTCAAAGGGCACATAAAATTGATCTAAACTGAGTTGTGAGTGCCACTGCACTTACATCTGGATGCATATTTAACACCCAATTTGTTAAAAGCTTATCTAACGCATAACTTGCATAAAATTGAGGGCGCTTTGGTTACTTAAGTGGCGTTTATGGCCATTTGTTGCTCTTGAATCAAATTATTGTCTGTATCCTAAAACGCATTTAACCCGAGAATAACACCCGAATCATGCCGAATGTTCTTTAGTCACTTCAGTTAGCCTCTAGATATAGTACAACTAAGAGTGAATGTAAAGTGGTCTAAATTGGATGTATTGATTACTTAAATTGCCTTTAAATCAATATAAAAGCGCGATTTCATGTCGAGACTCATTTGAATTTATTTACTTATTCAGAAAGTCTCCAAGTCTAGGTGAAAGCGCAATTTGAATCCCTCAGATCTGATCAGGTGTATTGTACTCCTTCTTCTTTTCTTGGTGTGCCTAATCTGCTTAACTATCATGTTGGCTACTTTAACTTCATTCGCTGCTGTTTGGAATAACAAAGATGTTGATTTATTGAATCGAAGGTTCTCAAGCCAAGAAGTTCTTGCACTCGGGCCTCTTTTCTTATTGTTACTCTTGTATAATGAGGTGCATTACGTGTGAAAAGTACTCTAGTTTGGATGACTTCAATTGGTTTACCCAAGCGACTCGGTACTTCCTTGTTTCTTACTCTGTCCGTACAACTTACGCAAAAAAATTCTATAGACCTATATTTCAAGTGAATCTATTCTTCTAAGCAGAGTATCTGTCAATGTCCAGCTTTCAGAACCGCACAGAAGAATAGAAAATAACATAACACTTTTCTAATCTAATTTTTAGTTGTAGACTTAGAGTTCCATCTATTAGTATTTGTTTCATTTGAAAGAACGCTGGGCGCGTTTTCTATCCGGATTAATTTCCTTGCTCATATCGTAGTTTTCATTTAAACTGCACTCAAGATGTGTGATATTGTCGGCTTTCTCTAGATTTATGCGGAAAGCCGTAAGAGATGTATCGATTCGTAGTTGTTTCTTAACCACCATATATTTAGTTTATGTTTGATCTTCAGTCCATATTCGTTGCATACATCAGTTACATCTTGGTTCAGATTTGATATTGGCGTTCCAGGAGAGTCTTAGTACTCCTGATCTTGAACCATTCGTTGAGTTTGAAGCTGTGGTTTTCCGTTTCTTTCTTCAGGGGATTAGAAAAACAGGAGGGGTAAATTTGGTAATGTCGGAAGTTAGGTCGAGATATGATTCTTCCCTATAATAGAAGATGGGAAAGATCTGAGAAGGTCGCTTGTCCGAAGTAGATATGCCCTTCAAAGGATTCTTGAAAGGATATCTACTTGCTACCCCTTAATTTTGGTTATTCGGGTATTTTATTTTCTTGATACCTGTCATATCTGGTGGGGGCCTGGGAAGACGCTCGATGGGGGATCTAGCAATCCCATCCGGGATTTTATTCTTAAGTGATGTATAAGAAAATGGTTCCAATCCCGACGCTTAGAAAGCCACATATATTTTTCTATAAACCAACAGGCCCGTGTAAAAGAAAAACCGATGGTTCCTAAAAATTCAAATCTTAAAAATGCTTAGATCATCCAGAATTTTGTTGAAAGCACGCTTTGATTACCAGCATTTTTATATCCTACTAGAGGCGGATTAAGCACTTTGTTACACCTAGAGCAAGTTGAAGGTGATTTGTCATTTGGGTTATATTTAAACTTAGTTCAAGCTACCTTTGAGGCTAAGTTGTATCTGGGTCTAATCTTGACCACTCATATCAGACGAAAGAGCCGGGGATAGCGACGCCCGTACTGTAGCGCTGTATATAAGTAGTTCAGTAGGCAGTGGAGAGAGGAAGAAGAAACTTTTGTCTCAGTTTACTTGTAGACTAAATCAATTGCAAATGGAACGCCGCCAAATGTGAAGTGCGTACAATAACATGATTTCTGTGCGTGAAAAAACTTTCGATACTGTGATCCATCGCGAACTGTGTAATGTTTATAGATCAATAAAGGTGTCATACGTCAATGATATCACATGGTTAAAAATGGATATAGTAACGTGCACGATGAGGCAAGAAGTAGTCGCTCAGTTTTGAAAAATTAAGTTTTTTTTGTAGCAATGTTTCCGTCGACATTGGATGACCCTTGTATAATTTGATTAATTGTCTCTATGACAAACAGAATAGATACGAATTATGTATCATATTAAATATGTCATTTCAAAAAATACCAAATATTAATTTTCCTAAGTACATTCTGCAAACCTCACCTAATAAAACGCTAGGTTCCATTACAACACTTTTTCCCAATAAATCGGCTACAAATTTGTACAGCTTCACATAATTCGGCCAATTAGCTTCCAGGGCTACGCAATCAAATGAAACCGCTAGAATTCCCCCGAGCAACTTCTGCACGAAAGGTCAAGGCATCAGTAGCCTTTCTGTCCTTTGCAAAATGACCCTTATATTTGCCCCCCAGGATGGCCCCCCGAGTAACTACTTCGCGTTTCAGAGGCAACTCTCAAAATATTTCGGAATCAGCTTCGAGGAGGCGGACTCCGAAGCTTATGGGTACTACTCGAGAGGCCTGCTCTTCTGCATGCTGTGCGTGTACCCCTTGGTGCAAATTTCCAACGCGTTCAGGGTCAATGGCAATATGGCGCTGCTAAGCGGAATTATTCTGTACTTCGTCATCGTTGGGACAAGTAAGGGGACTGGAGCTTAGTCGGTTTCAAAACGTTACCTTGCAGGTGCCACTAAAAGTCTAATCGTGTATAAGAACAGAAAGGCGATAGGGCGGAAACTGGACTTGTTGGAGAAGGGCATGTTCGCTCCAAATTTGGAGCTGGGTGGCCCAATAGAAGAGGTCATGATTAAAAAGAGTATACAGTCTATGAATAGACTGGTAAGTTATTGATTCTCCTAGATTCTCTTCTTTACTATATTTATATGTTAGCATTATTTCTGTATATTTTTAACAGTTATTATGTCGCATACATTTTATCATTTCTGATTTCATTTTATTTTGGTACTTTGCTTATCTTTATGTTTTTTATTGTGTCTTCTGGTCTATTTATTAATTTTGTCTGTCGATCTTTTCTTTATCTGTTAGTACGATTTATTCTCTTTTTTCAATTTATACATTACTTATCCATTCAGTGTTTGTTTATCTAGAAATGTAGTCTAATCTGAGATACAAAATATCACATCACTCAAGAATTGTTCGCCCATTGGCTATCACATTTGACATGTGTTTTTAATTGGTCCTGACAAACAGCCCTGGAAAACTGTCAAAATTGTAAAAGTTTATTACTAAAGTGAGTGTACCGTTCTCCAAGTAGTGCGTATGTTCAATGAAATATTCCACTGAAAGAACAATTTGACGATTGGTTTCAAAATTTGAATTTATCAGGTTTCTAATCAAATATCTGTATGTTAATGAATTAACGCTGTTCATCCAATCAATTTCCCGTTGGAAATAAAAATGCATAAAAGTGGGGGGGGGGGGCTTTGATTAATTGCGTAATTGGCTAAACATGCATTGCTCCATAGCTAACGCCTCACAGTTGCACAAAATATGCATAACTGTTTTCTGTTTTCCTGATACGGCAGATTTTGAATCGTCTATGTACCAGATCATACTCCCAAAGGGGTAATTCTGATTTGCGTTTTCCCACTTTTTGCTATTTTCTATTATCACCTTGAGGAGAATTTTAACTATACTGAGTTTGTATAAAAAATTTCGGAAAAATATATTTATTTGGAGATTTGCTATAATACCTCAAAAGTCTTGAAAGTACATCCCTTGAGCGTCGACTCACTTTTGCCAGGAGCTTTTCCATGACTCGAAGACTCCCTGGTAGGCGGATTCCGGAACGTCCTTAAGGATACGCGTGAAAGCTTCTTTGACTGTATTTAGGGTCTCATGATGGTGTCCTTTGAGGGAAGATTTCACTTTTGGGAATAGGAAACAGTCTGCTGGTGCTAAGTCGGGACTGTAAGGGAGTTGGGGAATCGTCCAAAAAGCTGGGGTCTTCTTCCTCTCGTTGCAGAAGGTCTTCGCAAGCAGACACACGCCTCTGCTTTTGGTCGTCCGTCAAGAGCTTCGGGACGAGTTTAGCGTAGACCTTTCGCATCGCCAAATTTTCAGTGATAATGCTGTCATTTTATCAATGCCATTTTCGTATGCGACTATGCGCACACTTAACCGACGGTCTGAATTCAGCACTTCACGCACACGTTGCACGTTGTTGTCGGTTCTTGAGGTCGATGGCCATCCAGCGCGGGGCTCGTCCTCTACACTCTCTCAGCCATCTCTGAAGAGCTTGTGCCATTTAAAAACTACAGTTTGTGACATGCTTTCATCTTTCAACACTTGGCGAATCGTGTCCAACGTCACCGTACCCATCCAACACAAAATTTGAAGGCGTACCGCTGTTCAATCGTTTGCTGCATTTTGCGCTTACATCGAGTCACTCGACGGAGGTCCACTAAAAACACGATCTAGCCTGAACGAACGCTCGCAGGTGATAGGCGCTTGGCGCGTATTGAAGGTCACATCCCTCACCATCGTGGCGCGAGCGCGCTCCGACGTACAGTCACGTCAGGAAAAATTGTTCTCGAAACTTTTTATACAAACCTTGTACGTTTTGGAGTTATATCATCTGTCCTTATTTTTAAAATGGAACTCTATGCTACCCATTAACCTCTGCTATATACATGTTCTTACTTTGTATAGAAAATTTTGTGATCTATCTAGTCTTAATATGGCTTCTCTTCTAATTTCATTATAAAGAGGAGAAGGTTTAAAACTGTCTTTATGGCAATGGTGGATGTTGTTTTCAGTGGCTCCGTTACATTAAAGCAAACAAGTCTATGGATCTTGCTAGTCTCCTGAGATTAATGTTAAATCACTTTACTAGGATTGCATATGCTAGGGCTAGGTTAACCATTTTGGTGTGCGTTCAGTGTACCATGCTTGAGTTTAGATCCCAGATCTAATACAGAAGTAATTTGTCTATATGTTTGTTAGAAGTAAGATTGAAGTCTAAAGTAACCCCCTAAATACTTTACCTCCCCTGACAAATGTACTTCTTGTCTGCTAATGTAGAAGGTCCCAGATTCCTTAAATTTGTCTCTCTGTGGTGATCTTTTAGGGACTGATTGTAAGACCTTCTTCTTCAGTTCACCCATCTGTATATGTTCCTTAAGAATGACGAAGTTATTCTTGTAGTCTTGAGGTGAGAGATCTCATCAGCCCATCCATTACGAGGTTTCACAGAGGAGATTTCAAATTCTTACCTCCTCCCATCCAGACCGACAGTGTATCGTCCAATAGCGAAGAACTTTATTGTTTGACGCTAATCCTACTCTACAGTGATTTTGGTGCAGAGGACTGCATCGTCTTTGGTGGGCCCGTCAAACAAATTCTTCATAGACTTAAGTTTAAGTAACATAAGACTCACGGGTCGATAGTTGCATGAGAATAGTTTGACTTACCAGTAACCCAGTTAAGGGTCATCGTTCCTCTTAGAACCAATCAGATTCTTCTAAGTAGAAGGTTTGCTTTCTTCTATACCATGGCTGGAAGGACCTCATTCACTTCCAGTGATTTAAATGGTTAAATGAATTCACTGCCTAGATTTTGTTAGAGGGTTTGTGTGTCTATTTTAGTTTTGGCGGGCTCCTGCGCTAGTTACTAGAGTACTTACTGAGCACCTTGAATTTTGGAAAATGCCTTTTGATGTCTGGTACAAGCTCCATAACGCTCTCCCAGCTCGGTGCTTTTTTATATCCAATTAGAGATTGTTTGCATTTCTCCCAGCTTTCTGGAGATCTTTTCATTCTTGTAAGTTCTTTAGTCTGCAAGAGAGTTTTCCTGTTGGATGCTCAACTAGAAAACAATTATTCCTATAAGCAGAAACAATAGCGTTTATCAACTACTACAAATTACTTCTAGGTCTAAGCTGCTCCCTTTCTCAACTTTAGTCTTTGCTAAGGTATAATTTAGGTCTTCTTTACTCCCAGTTTATTTTGCCAGGATATATAGTATGGGAGAGCCCATCATTAGATCCGTGTCAATTTATAACAAATCTACTTATGTATGGAGTGCCTATTGTTAAATTAATTACTTTCTATATTTGATTTGTTGCGAAGGTAGGCGTATTGGCTTTATTTAATGTGGTTAAATTATTTGGCATGATTATGATTAATTGTTTTACAACTCTACACCAGCTATTTTATAACTTCTATTGGTCATGGCTTAGGATCATCATATGGAGGATAAACCCATTCAAGAATAATCTCGCTACTTTAAGTTAATTTTCCATTCACTGTCTCAAGTCCTTGCATTTTTCCCTACTTATTCAGGGTTCTTGAATGAGTGGAATATCAGACTCTTCTATCAACTTACATAGAGCATCCAAGAGTACCCTACTGTGGTACTAGAGGTTTACTTCTACCGTCCTTATTTTTTGTGTCGTTTTAAAGTGATCAAGCGAAGTCTGTAATAAATCTTAAACTTGTAGAAACGTCAATTGTTTCTTGGATATTCTTTTTGGAAAAGTCTTTTGATTTAACCACAGTTAAATCTGCTCTTTCCGAGATATAATTTAGACTGTCTAATGTCTGTCTCACCCTTGTGTTTTAAAACTGAAATGGACCCTTACATTTGAGGAAATTTTTCTGCAACGCTTCTGTTAATTTTTTTTTAAACAGGTCCACTTTCCCCTGACTCAAGGCAATATCTGGGTGGAGTTTGTATATCACCACCATTCTCAGACTTTTTGCAACTTCACTGTAAGACCCAGTTTACTATAATAGAGAATATTGCACAAAACCAAACAAAACCCAAATTTTTATCGAACTTGTGGTGTTAGTAAAGACAATTGGCTTGGAAGTTAGTTACGCACACAGCACTATAAGTCATTGGAAAATCTGGGTTCAATGCTGTCATTAATATTTGAAACTCCTTGGTTACCAGAAAAAAATAAGCGCAATTTTCGAAATGAACAAAATATACCATAAAAGTAAAGACAAAATCAATTCAGTATTCATTTGCTTTTCAAAAAAGTAAACTGATTTTCTTTGACATATATATATAAAATCAAAAACCTATCTACCCATAAGGGTGTAAGGTTTCATTTAAATTTTTTCATAATAGCATTTTACAGTCTTACATTTCACTAAACATTGCTGTCACATAAACACGATAACTCCTTCAGTTCGATATAAATTTTTTTCACTTGTTTCTAGCTGCTGCTAACCTTTTGGCCTCTGTCCACGATTTCCCTTTTTTTAATTGCATCATTCCAAGTTTGCTTTGGTCTTCTTCTCTTTCTTGTACCTATTCCTTTGGATTCCCAGATCATCCGTATCTGCGCTTTTTCCTCCATCCTTTGTAGGTGTGTGTCCCCACCATCCCAGTTGTCTTTTTTCAATAGTCTTCTACAGGTTCAATCTTTACTTCTTCTCTAATTGCTTCATTTCCAATTCTATCGCTTTGGTTTTACTCTTATCAGATATTTCATCTCAACTGCCCTTATCTTACTTCTATCTTGGTCAGCTAGCATCCATGACTCGCATCCGAAGGTAAGAATAGGTCTGAATACTGCCTTGTACACCTTCATCTTCGTTTCTCTTGATATTTCTTTTTTTATTGATAAGGCCTTTACTCATTGCATGGCTGACTATTCTTCTATTCACCTCTATACTTTGTTTTCCTGTTTCTTCTATAGTTACTCCCAGGCATTGGAAGTTGTTCACTTAAATCTATCCTTTCTTCATCTATTTGGATCTTTACTTTTTTTCTTTTCATTTGTTACTACCATTATTTTAGTTTTTGACTTATTCATCTTCATTCCGTTTTGGCTTAGTACTTCGTTCCATACCTGCAAATTTTCCTTAAGCTCCTTCCCATTTCCCGCTATTAACGCCACATCGTCTGCCAATGCACATTCGGATATAACAACCTTCTCCATTTTTCTGTATCCCACAGCCAAGGGGTTTGTTCTTGTCTTCGCAATTTGTATTAAATGATCCATGAAGATAACGAAAAGTAGTGGGCTGAGACATTCACCTTGTCTAACTTCTTCATTTGTGTGAAAAATTTCCGACTTTGCATTCTTGCTTATTATCTTATTTCTTGTTTCTTTATACATGCATTTCGTGATCCTTATTAATTTCTCATTTATGTTTTTCTCTCTTAAGCATTCTCATATTTTAGCTCTCGGCACTCGGTCAAATCCCTTCTCCATATCCATAAATGCTAGGTAAATTGTTTTTGATCTTACCAAAGTTCTGTATGATCTCTTTAATTGTGAATACATGGTCTTGTATACTTTTCCCCTTCATAAACCCACTTTGTACTTGTAATAACTTGGATCCTACTTCTTTCCTTAGTCTCACTTCTATAATTTTTCAGGGACCTTCATTGGGGTACTCAGTAGGGTTATATATCTGTAATTTTGGCATTCCATTGCATCTCCCTTTTTGTATATTGGCAAAATTAATCCGATTTGCCATTCTCTACGTATTTTCTCTTCTTGCCAGACTTTATTATTTTGAGTAGTATTTGCAGTCCATTTTCCCCTATATTAATCATTTCTGTTGTGATTCTGTCATTGCCAGGTGCCTTCCCATTTATTATTTCTTTTATCGCTGTCGCTAGTTCTTCTTTAATAATTCCATTCCCGTTTTCTCTTCCCTCTGTTCTATTTATTGTTTCATTTACGGTTTCTTCAGATTTTTTTCTTACGTGCTTTATTTCTATTGCAAGCAATTCTTAAGTTTTTTAGAACTTTGAAGAATAGTTTCTGATTACTTTTAATATCTTTTTCTAGTTTTTCTCCGAACATTTTCCATGTCTGCTGTTTTGCTTCTCTAACTAATTTTTTGACTTTAGTTCTTTGTATTCTTCATATTTTTTTCTGTTCTGCTATTTATGTAGGTTCTCCACTTTACTTTCTTAATTGTAACTTGTTCTTTTATTTCTTCTGACCACCAAGTTGTTTGTTTCTTATCCTTGCTTTCTTTATATGTTCCACATACCTTTTTGACGGTCTCCACTGTTATGTTTTTAAATATTTCCCATAATTCCTCCATGTCTATTTGTTATCTATTCCATCTTTAATCTTCTCTATATCTCTTTCAGTGTATTATTTAAACTCGTTTGCTATTTCTTCGTTCTCCAGCTCATAAGTTCTAATTGTTTCTCTGCTTTTTTTTCTTTCTTGGCATCTTGTGGGTTCTCTTTCTTATATTCTTGTTTTATGTCTGCTATTACAAGGTAGTGGTCACTGCCTATTTCGAATCCTCTTTTGACTACTACGTCCTTTATTACTGCTCGGTTTTCCTTTCTACATATTTCCTTTTGACAGATAATGGCCAAAAATACATTATTTCAGAAGTTAAGGATAAAATTTGGGTGATCTAGGAGATCGACAAGTGGTCTGAGTGCCATATCACTTGGTAATCTTAAGTGTCCACGAGTGCGATTAGTAGATTTCTGGCTGCACCTGATCGACCTTCGGTATAACCCTAGAAGATAGATTTATACCAAAAAGAGTTTTGTCCGCTAACACTTTATGTGGAAAAGGATTCCTCTCAAACATTCACCAATAATCACAGTGAAGCACAACTGAACCAACCAACGGCACCAGATTTTCTTCTATGAGAAAAAGTTTAACCCAGATGACTTCGGAGGTATCCGCTGCTATTGGTACGAACAACGCAAAGAGTAGGGTCTTGTCAAAACACAGATTTGGTGAAATATCAGTGATAGATTCATCCTGCAGTTTTCGTAGATTTTCTAACAGGATCCATGTCGTCGAATTTTTGACCGGTAAGCAATAGTGTTCTAGATTGGCCAAGTCGATTATCTAATCTCAACCCTATAGAAAATTTACAGGATTAGCTGGACGCATGTATCTAAGAAAATGGCCACCATTTCAGTGACGCTCTAGTTGACCATTAAAAATGCTACAGTCTTATCCTCGTTGTTGGGGAGAATTGTAGATTCTATGCAGAGTCGAAGTAAACTATTCTCAAAACTATTGCAACGTTTTTTTTTATTCCGAAGTGTCCCGAACCCCATCTTTTAAGTGACTTGGAACTTTTGGTACTCGGATTCTTAGCACTAATAACCGGAGCCTAGATTCAGCTCTTGAAATCTTGAGAAGTTAGAAAACTTCTTATTCGGCCCAATAAACTTTTACCACTAGGTTCAGTGCGTTTGTTTCTTCCAATTGTGGTTTCATCCCATGGCACTCCCCTGATTTGGAAGTCAAGCTGTTGCTCTCGCTATAACTTTTGTGGCAATCATCGATCGTTAAACAGAATAGTCCTCTTTTCATCTGGTTGCAAATTATTTTACCCAACTTTATCGGCAGGGCATCTACTTCTAGTTCTAATTCTACTAATTTCCTTTTTATTTTGAACATTCTTCAATTTCTTTCTAAAACGCCCGATGTGTTTTTCTGCGTTTACTTTCGGTTCTCTTTTCCGGTTTTTGGAATGGCTATTCACGTCATCTTTAACTCTTCTCTAGAATTTTTGGAATATTTTTTACTTCCTCTCTTAAACTTTGAAAATGTTCTTTTCTATTTACCTTTACTTTTAGAAACACTCCTCCAAATGTTCTGCTAAAACGTTTGTATTGTTGTTTTGTGTCTAACTCCAGTTCTTGCAACTTTTCTTTTAATTTTCCCATCAACTTTTTAGAATATTATTTTGTATTTGGCTGTAATTCTTCTCTTGCGTATATTTTATTTTTTGTTTTTCCTTCCTATTTCTTAAATATCTAGAATATTCATCCGCTCAACGTTCTAGAATGTTTTTTATGCTTGCTCTACTAATTTTCCAATCTGTTCTTGCGAGTACAGCCTCAAATTTTGTAATTTCTCTCTCAAGTGGCTTGTACAGCCAATATTTACTTAAACAGGACGTTAGCAGTTAATTAGCTAACGCACTAATGTTTTCAAGAATTACTTATTTCCATTAGCTGATCTGTTCTCCGACTTAACTACCTTCCTGGTCGTTCCTCGTACACTTTGTACTACATACCTTCGCTCTTGATCTAGAATTCTAGCGGCTTCACGGCCGCGGTTGCTCTCAAACCTTCTAGAAAAGTGCAAATTCCGGAAGTCAACAGCAACACTCCTTATTGAACACAATCTTGCATGGCTAGAAAATAATAATAGTTCTCCGTAATAGGCCTTGAAGGCCCTTTAGGGTCGTAACCGGGTAGGTCTGCTACAATCTAGAGCCTACGGTACACAAGGGTAGTAACGTGGCTAGCGCTACGTATCGACCGCCTATCATTACCCCAGAGTTTGACCTCCAGGTACTCATTTATTGCAGCCTGAGTCGAGCTGGGCCGTAAAAATGCCAGCGATTGAATTGGTGAGAGCGGGATTCGAACCCGCAACTCCTGATTTCGTAGTCTAAACCACTAAAAACCACCACGGCTCTTTGCATAGCTAAAACAAATGAAAAACTAAAATCATGTAGAAGAATGTCAAGGAGCTAGAGAAAGAAACAACAAAGTAGAAAATAGCACCACCGAACTTTTTTTGCAAAACATAAACTGGGAAGACATTATTAGTTGTTTGTGTTTAATTTTCATTGTAGATTGAGGGTACTAAAAAATAGTATGTGAAATATCACTAACAATAGGAAAAACATATAATTACGTAAAAAACAAAAGTAATAATTATACAATAGTACACTTAAGAAATAGAATATTTAGACATCTCGTTGAAAGCCATATATAATAGTAAGGTTCTACGCCCCGCGTGGGAGCACGGCCTGCGAACTGAGAGGTTAAGGCTCTCATACGTTCGCTCTCTCTGCCCGGTCGTTGCGCACCATCTATGGTGCGGGGCGATGTGGCACGAATCGTGCCTAAGACGAACGCCATTATTACCCTTTGTTCGAGTAAACGCAGGTACTCAATTATTTTTAGTGACTGAGTAGGTCACCCGCCAGGGATCAGAGAGCACCGGGAATTGAACCCGGGTCCGTCAGCATCGCAGCCCGCCCCTCAACCACGGGACCACGCTGTCTTTGAAAGCCATACAGTGATTTAAAAATGTGTGTAATGATCGACCTCATTTTTCAGTGTGTGTTATACATGTACATCATCTTCATAACCATAATGACAGGAGTAACGGAAACTATCACCACCAGACTGATGATCAGAGATCCTAAAATGTGGAAGTTTCCAATGGGGTACTTCGCAGTTTTCAATGCAACCTACAGCCCCTACTACGAGATGGCTCTTGCGCTGCAAATATCTTGTGTAAGCTACTGCTGCGCCATAAGCCTCCTTGCTGATGCGATCATCGGTTGCTACTTGGTGCAGATTTCTACGCAGTTCAAAATGCTCAAGAACCGGATTCGGAGGATGGTGCCAAGTGCCTACGAATTAGCGAAAAAGGTGAGTTTAAAGTAAAGGCAACAAAAAATATGATTCATTTTCAGATGATTTACCATTTACTGTATGCCTACCCAGTGTCGTCATCATAAGTGTTTTTTTAATGAGTTAAATCTATTGTAGCCCCCACTTCCTCCCTGTCTATATTTGTCATTACTGGCATATGATGCCTCTCATTGATCTTCGTCTTGACCGCGCCCCACACATAGTAGTCAAGGGAATTGTAGTCGGAACTGGAGGGTGGCCAAAAGTTAGGGGACTAGTGGTATCGACTATCTTTAAAAACACGAGATTTTTCCCTCGTTTCGTGTCATTGTCTTCTAAATGTTGTTCTCTGTTGCGCTCTTGCTTGTCATATTTTCTTTACCGTTCTTTCCTCTCCCATTCTCACTAAATGCCCAAACCGCCTTAGTTACCGTCGGCGAATATTCTTCCTTAATGGTTCCATTTCTAGTTCTTCTCTCATTTTGTTATTTCTTACTCTGTCTCGCTTTGTTATTCTCATTATCCCTCTTAAGTACCTCATCTCCATTCAATTCTATTCGTTAGTGTCCAGCTTTCGCTTTTGTAGAGTAAATGAAAATGGTTTTATATACTGCAATATTGGTTTCCTTTGACACTTCTTTTTTCCTTATAAATTCAATAATTATATAGCTTTGACGCTGCTTCTAACTTATCATTTATACTGATTTCTGCGCTTTCACACTTACTCTGAGGTATATAGATATGTCCACTACCTCAACTTTACCATTCAGTTTTACTATTACTTCTTCGTCTTCTTTTCCTATCGACATCATTTTCAACGAACTTAAAAAGTTCGTTACTGAATTCTATATGTCTGTCTGTCGGTCGGTCATCACAAACATTTTTTTTTTAGATTTGAAAATTGATATTCTTATAGGAAATTTTACGCTGAATTCGAAAATGAAGTCGAAAAATTCTATGTCGAATAATTTTCTCGAAATTCGAAATCGAAAGGTCTTTTTAAGTTCGTTCTGGGATTGCTTACAGAGCAATCTCTTCGCCGGCCCCATGTTTATATTTATTTTAAACTTCTCGTAAAGTCTTATCCCATACATCTAAATTATATCGAAGGTTCTCTTTGTTCTTAGCGTAGATGATCAAATTATCTGCGAAGTTACTGTTTCTGTAGCCCACCTTCACTTTCTTTACATACACTTCCTTAATTAGATTGTACATTATTATGTTGAACAAAGCTGGGCTAAGGACCATTCTTGTTCCATTGTTATTTTTACTATTTACCCCGTATGGATCGATGACTTCTCCGGTTTCTTCATTTTTTGCCTACTCTAGCGTTTAAATCTCCTATTCTCATCACTATTCTTCGTTTGCCATTTCTATTGTTCCCTGTAGTAATTCGTAGAAGTCATTTTTCTTTTCTATAGTCTCGTCTTCATTTGGCCCACACGCCACTATTATTTATGCTTTCAAGTTCTTCTTCGTGTGTGCATTTGACCAACAATTTTTTTGATTTTTTTCTTTAAATCACCCACAATAAATAAAGTCTATGTCTTGTAAACTGGTAGTCCCAGGTCCTGCTTGATAATGTGATATATTAGAAGTTTCAGAAATTAGCATCTTCCAAGACATATTTTTTTTGAGGAATGTTAGCTGTTCTTATGGATAGAGCATTTATTGATGGGAATAAAGTTCAGTGATTCAGGTAAAATCAAAGTTCTGAATAATTGGGTGAAAAGAGTCTTGTTACAAATTTTCTTAACATACTTTTTAATTATTTTTCCATTTTGTGCATGTCACAACAAGAGAATAGTGACTCACTCGACTTATTAGACAAATCTCATTTTTTTTCTACTTAGAGCTTGCACGTTTGTCAATGTTTAAATCCAACTATTTTCTCGCAACTCTATTTACAGATATTATCGCTTAAAAGCAAATTTATAAGCAAGTTTCAGGGCAAATCCCTAAAACTTGACCCCTTAGGCTGCATCGCTTTGGAATAACGTTAGTCTTAATTTAAAATAAACGAAGGACGGTAGGTAGAAGTGAAGGTGGAGGTTAAATCAGTGTTTGTTCAATTAGAAAATTGTTCAACCTAGCTCTACGTATGATTCTCAATTTTTTTAACTGCAGTGTTAAAAGGAGGGATATTTGTATTTTGGCCCCCTTTGACTGAGGATACAGTGAGTGATGACTAAGATCAAATTATTCGGATTAATTTTAAATCTTTATTCAATGTTTGAGCTAATTCATCATTTCTTCCAATTGCTTCACGATTAACGAAGTCATTAGTGTACAACGTCACTTTTGTGTTTCTAATCGTTAGTCGTGAGTTGGGATATAATTAAGTGTAGCAGTATGAGAGAGATTGTGACTTTGCATATGTTGATGTTCGCGCCAATCTCCAATTACTTTTATTTGGATTTTAAATTAGAGCCGGCCGTCTTATGGCTCCCTCTGTATACCCGCTTTAGTTTGAGTTGAGATAGCGGCGGCCAATTTGCACGCTTGCGCGGTCCGCGACCCAGCTTTCAGTGTGTGTTATACATGTACATCATCTTCATAACCATAATGACAGGAGTAACGGAAACTATCACCACCAGACTGATGATCAGAGATCCTAAAATGTGGAAGTTTCCAATGGGGTACTTCGCAGTTTTCAATGCAACCTACAGCCCCTACTACGAGATGGCTCTTGCGCTGCAAATATCTTGTGTAAGCTACTGCTGCGCCATAAGCCTCCTTGCTGATGCGATCATCGGTTGCTACTTGGTGCAGATTTCTACGCAGTTCAAAATGCTCAAGAACCGGATTCGGAGGATGATGCCAAGTGCCTACGAATTAGCGAAAAAGGTGAGTTTAAAGTAAAGGCAACAAAAAATATGATTCATTTTCAGATGATTTACCATTTACTGTATGCCTACCCAGTGTCGTCATCATAAGTGTTTTTTTAATGAGTTAAATCTATTGTAGCCCCCACTTCCTCCCTGTCTATATTTGTCATTACTGGCATATGATGCCTCTCATTGATCTTCGTCTTGACCGCGCCCCACACATAGTAGTCAAGGGAATTGTAGTCGGAACTGGAGGGTGGCCAAAAGTTAGGGGACTAGTGGTATCGACTATCTTTAAAAACACGAGATTTTTCCCTCGTTTCGTGTCATTGTCTTCTAAATGTTGTTCCCTGTTGCGCTCTTGCTTGTCATATTTTCTTTACCGTTCTTTCCTCTCCCATTCTCACTAATGCCCAAACCGCCTTAGTTACCGTCGGCGAATATTCTTCCTTAATGGTTCCATTTCTAGTTCTACTCTCATTTTGTTATTTCTTACTCTGTCTCGCTTTGTTATTCTCATTATCCCTCTTAAGTACCTCATCTCCATTCAATTCTATTCGTTAGTGTCCAGCTTTCGCTTTTGTAGAGTAAATGAAAATGGTTTTATATACTGCAATATTGGTTTCCTTTGACACTTCTTTTCCTTATAAATTCAATAATTATATAGCTTTGACGCTGCTTCTAACTTATCATTTATACTGATTTCTGCGCTTTCACACTTACTCTGAGGTATATAGATATGTCCACTACCTCAACTTTACCATTCAGTTTTACTATTACTTCTTCGTCTTCTTTTCCTATCGACATCATTTTCAACGAACTTAAAAAGTTCGTTACTGAATTCTATATGTCTGTCTGTCGGTCGGTCATCACAAACATTTTTTTTTTAGATTTGAAAATTGATATTCTTATAGGAAATTTTACGCTGAATTCGAAAATGAAGTCGAAAAATTCTATGTCGAATAATTTTCTCGAAATTCGAAATCGAAAGGTCTTTTTAAGTTCGTTCTGGGATTGCTTACAGAGCAATCTCTTCGCCGGCCCCATGTTTATATTTATTTTAAACTTCTCGTAAAGTCTTATCCCATACATCTAAATTATATCGAAGGTTCTCTTTGTTCTTAGCGTAGATGATCAAATTATCTGCAAGTTACTGTTTCTGTAGCCCACCTTCACTTTCTTTACATACACTTCCTTAATTAGATTGTACATTATTATGTTGAACAAAGCTGGGCTAAGGACCATTCTTGTTCCATTGTTATTTTTACTATTTACCCTGTATGGATCGATGACTTCTCCGGTTTCTTCATTTTTGCCTACTCTAGCGTTTAAATCTCCTATTCTCATCACTATTCTTCGTTTGCCATTTCTATTGTTCCCTGTAGTAATTGTAGAAGTCATTTTTCTTTCTATAGTCTCGTCTTCATTTGGCCCACACGCCACTATTATTTATGCTTTCAAGTTCTTCTTCGTGTGTGCATTTGACCAACAATTTTTGATTTTTCTTTAAATCACCCACAATAAATAAAGTCTATGTCTTGTAAACTGGTAGTCCCAGGTCCTGCTTGATAATGTGATATATTAGAAGTTTCAGAAATTAGCATCTTCCAAGACATATTTTTTTTGAGGTATTTTAGCTGTTCTTATGGATAGAGCATTTATTGATGGGAATAAAGTTCAGTGATTCAGGTAAAATCAAAGTTCTGAATAATTGGGTGAAAAGATTTTGTTACAAATTTTCTTAACATACTTTTTAATTATTTTTCCATTTTGTGCATGTCACAACAAGAGAATAGTGACTCACTCGACTTATTAGACAAATCTCATTTTTTTTCTACTTAGAGCTTGCACGTTTGTCAATGTTTAAATCCAACTATTTTCTCGCAACTCTATTCACATAGATATTATCGCTTAAAAGCAAGTTTCAGGGCAAATCCCTAAAACTTGACCCCTTAGGCTGCATCGCTTTGGAATAACGTTAGTCTTAATTTAAAATAAACGAAGGACGGTAGGTAGAAGTGAAGGTGGAGGTTAAATCAGTGCTTGTTCAATTAGAAAATTGTTCAACCTAGCTCTACGTATGATTCTCAATTTTTTTAACTGCAGTGTTAAAAGGAGGGATATTTGTATTTTGGCCCCCTTTGACTGAGGATACAGTGAGTGATGACTAAGATCAAATTATTCGGATTAATTTTAAATCTGTAATCAATGTTTGAGCTAATTCATCATTTCTTCCAATTGCTTCACGATTAACGAAGTCATCAGTGTACAACGTCACTTTTGTGTTTCTAATCGTTAGTCGTGAGTTAGGATATAATTAAGTGTAGCAGTGTGAGAGAGATTGTGACTTTGCATATATTGATGTTCGCGCCAATCTCCAATTACTTTTATTTGGATTTTAAATTAGAGCCGGCCGTCCTATGGCTCCCTCTGTATGCTCGCTTTAGTTTGAGTTGAGATAGCGGCGGCCAATTTACACGCTTGCGCGGTGCGCCGATATATAGAGGCAGAGCGGCCTTTGGCCGCGACCCTGGCTCTTTTCTCTTTCGCTCGCTTCGTTTTGAATTTTGAGCTGTGATGGTTTAGAAAGCGGGCGACCAGCTTTGATTTTTCCCTGGCCGAGGGCGTTTTTGACCGTGAGTTCGCCGGCGTGTTTGATTAGCGGCAGGAATTTCCATTTCCGCGTGGACGTTTTGTTGAGACTGATTTTGTTGCGGATTTTTTTCCGACGAGAAAACTCGGTCCGATTTTCTTTGTATCTGACCCGACAAGGAATCAAGGAAAACCTAGTCGCAAACTTCGGACAGAACAGCTGTAGGATTCACAGCAGGAAAGACGCTTTCGATTGGCCCCGCAGCGAAAATTGGGGAAACTTGTCCTTTTTGCCACCCATACTCTTTTCCTCTTCCTTTATCTCCTTAAGAACAGTATGGGGAACTGATTTCTGCAGGAGAGCGCCGTTTGTAAAGGTGAGTTTTCCAGCTTTGGCTTTTGATTGAAATTCCTTTGTTTAAAATTTTAAAATTTCGATACAGTCCACTTTTGGCCGTTGGGCCTGGAGGCACGCTTCCGGCGATTTCCGGAAGTGGGGGTCCTCTATCAGGGCGTCATTCATGTCGGATTGTTTGGAGCGGCGGTCAATTTGCTCGCTTGCGCGGTGCGTCGATACATAAAGCAGCGGTCTTCGGCCGCGGCTGGCTCTTCGCTCTTTCGCTCGCTTTACATTTTCCGTGACAGAGAGTTCGCTGGCGTGTTTTGTTTTGTGGCAAGATTTTCCACATCCCGGTGGCCATTTGTTGAAGGCTGATTTTTGCGGGATTCGATATTTTGCCGACCAGATTTTCCTCTTTCCGGAGATCGTTTTGTTGGTCGACTGCATTTCGGGAGTTGACATTTTGCCGGCGGAAAGACTCGCTCCGATTTCCTTTGTATCCGACCCGGAGAAGAACCAAGAAAAAACCTTGTTGCATCAGGAAAGACGCTTCCGATCGGCTCCTCTGCGAAGATTGGGGTAAATTGTCCTATTTTTCTACCCACACCCTTTTTCTTCTTCCTTATTTTCACAGGAGTTCAGCACGGGAGTCGATTTTTACAGCTTCCAGCTTTAATTTTGATTGAAATTCCTTTGTTTAAAATTTTAAAATTACGGATCAGTCCACTTTTGGCCCTAACATTTTTTTTGGTCGAATAGAGCCCTCGTCTAAATTTTGTATTAAAACCTTTACTGGTAACCTCAGATATTCATAAACCTACAAATCAGCGAAAAGTGTCTGTCTTAAATACGTGGGTGAATCAAATATGAATCAGAATTATTTTTCTAAATTTATTGAATCAACATAAAAATACAAAGTCATTTATCTAGTCTACATGTGGAGTGACATTGAGTGCCCTGTAATCACCACAGGCTCGCATACTTTCGTCCTTTTTTTGAGTAAGATAAAGAGGCAAGGCACAGGGGCTCTTCGATGGAGAGATTATTCCTTCCCCCAACATGATATTTTGACTAAAATGTCACGTCAGGATCACTAATTATAGGTATTAGGATGGTAACTGGTACATAAAAACGTAAACACCATACGAATATACATTTTAATATGCGCGATACCTGCGAACTTGGGTAGGTAAACGTGCGCATTACAACGGCTAACTGCAACCTGACCTTTTTTATTCTTAAATCGGTCAAAGGTAACAATAGACACTCGACTTTCGTGAATGTAGAGGAGAAAAAAATGTTTCCTATAATTTTACCAGGTAAAAATATTTTGGGATAATTACGATCTGTGAGCCCTAAAGCGATTAAGAATATGAGCGCGATAGGAAATATTTTTCCCAGTTTTCGCCCTGCTACATGTTTGATTAATCTCATGCAAATTAATTTTAGAATTTTTCAGAATCACTCACTTAAATTTATGAAGGAGGGTAGCGACATCGATCCTAATAACATTCCTTGGAAGGGCCTACATGCTGTGCTGAGATACAACGTTATCTACCACCTGAAAATAATTAAACTCGTGACCGACCTGCAAAATGACTACAACTACGTAAACTTGGCGCAGAGCAGCTCTGCGTCTATAGCGATCTGCTTTGCGCTGTACTATTGTTTGATTGTAAGAGCTGTTCGATAGTTTAAGAGCCAGACTATAACTTGCTTTTCAGTTTCCTGTGACCGATCTCAGGTTCTTTCACTACTTGGAAGTGGTTAGCGCCATATCGCTGGAGATCCTGGGTTACTGCTACTTGGGGAACGAAGTGACGCTCTTGAGCGCGGAGGTAGCGGACGCCTGCGCTGATGTCGATTACGTGGGCTCGGACGTTCGGTTTCAAAAGGGCATTCTGCTGATGATTTTGCGTAGCCACAGGCCGCTGGAGGTGAAGACGGGGAAGCTGATCGTCCTATCGCTGCAGACGTTCATTTCGGTATTTTTTATTTGATGGAAAATGTGGTTGCGCAACAAGGTCTACTTTCCAGGTTATGCGAGCGTCTTACTCCTATTACACCGTTATGGCAAGCCGTTGAAGTAAAATACCACAGAGCAAAATGTTTCGCTCTTATTATAGGTTCACTATTTCTAATAGTATAGCATGCACCTATTATCTAGTCGTTCATTATTAATCACTAATGATATACAAAACTGGTTTAGCGACAAAAGAAATTTGTAAGTGAAAACTGGTGAAAATGTAGTATCATAGGCAACTTTATTAAATTCATCTGTTGCTATCTGTTGGAAGAAGCTGGATAATTGTTCGTTGGCGTCTAGAAAAGGCGTAATGCACAAACTACAATAATCATATTATGTTTACAATAAAGTTTCCGCCGTTTTTTTATAAACAATTAAGAATTTATTGTAAAAAAAGGTACAAATAATGTCATTCAAAATATTGCCCATCGCTTTCTACTACTTTTGACCATTTTTGGGGCAGCAAGTGGATACCCCGTCTAAAAAATTGCTCGTCATTTCTTCAATTCCTCGTAAGACGTGAAGTGCTGCTCAGTCAGACCATGAGTCATCGACCGGAATAGGTGGTAATCTGAAGGAGCAATGTCTGGTGAATACGACGGGTGGGGTAGGACGTCCCAATTCAGTCCTTCCAACGTTTCCTTTACGATTTTTGCAACGTGTGGCCGAGCGTTGTCATGCTGAAAAATGACTTTATCATGCCTTTTGGCATATTGTGGACGTTTAATCTTCAATGCTCGGCTCAATTGCATCAGTTGTTGTTGGTAACGTTCCCCGGTGACGGTTTGATTAGGTTGGAGTAGTTCGTAATAGATTACTCCAAGCTGATCCCACCAAATGCACAGCATTAGCTTCTTGCCATGAATGTTTGGCTTGGCCATCGAAGTAGAGGCATGCCCGGGCTTACCCCATGACTTCCTACGCTTTGGGTTGTCGTAGTGGATCCATTTTTCGTCTCCCGTCACGATTCGATGTAGAAATCCTTTGCGATTTTGCCTTTTGAGCAATTGTTCGCAAGCGAATAAGCGACGCTCGACGTCTCTTGGCTTCAGTTCGTAAGGAACCCAATTTCCTTGCTTTTGAACCATACCCAGGGTCTTGAGACGTTGTGAAATAGCTTGCTGAGTCACTCCTAACTCTTGTGCAAGTTCTTCTTGCGTTTGGCACGGATCTTCCTCCAGTCAAGCTTCCAATTCTGTGTCATCATACACTTTGGGCCTTCCACTACGTGTTTTGTCCTCCACGTCAAAATCACCACTTTTAAATTTCTGTAACCCCTCCCGACAACTTCTCTCACTCAAATTAACATTACCGTATGCTTCTACGAGTAGCTTATGCGCCTCAGCTGCAGATTTCTTTAAATTAAAGAAGTAAATTAGCAATTCCCGCAAATGACGCTTATTTGGCTCAAAACTTGACATCTTAACACGATGAAAACTAAGTGATGCTAGCAAAAAGTCAGAGGTATTAAAAGGTTATACTGTTGCCAGACGTCAACTTATACTATACGACTTTTTACAGCTAACAATTTCGATGTTATCTTATCGGTGGCGCCATCTTTTGAAAACGGCGGAAACTTATTTGTACACCCATTAAATTGTTATAATAACCATGTAATTGGCAGCACTTGTATAGGACATTATAAATTAATAAAATGTTTATGATTATCCGTTGTTTCTGACTAATAGTCATGATAAATGTAATTATAACATATAGGTGACATTTTCAACAAAATAAGCAGTACGGAAATTGATTTGCAGCAATCTTGTCATGCGCCTCCATAGTTGGCAATTTTACAGAAGGCTGGTGTAGCTTTTCTTAGCGCCGTCAAAACCTTCAGCATGGTATAATATCTTGGGTATAGGTTTGAAACCATTCCATCACCGATAGTCTATCTTGTCAGATAGGAAATTCAGTAGCCTTAAATTATCAGAAAGGCGACTTCTTTAAGGTTATAACCTGTCGATGATGAAACTTGCTTGAAAATTCTTTGTAATCTTGTCATCTGAGAGGACCGTTTTCTGGTCTTCCTGAGTGCTAACGTCTTTCAACAAGCCTTTGAAGTATTGTTTCAATGGTGTTTCGCGTTTTCAAAATGAAATATAATAATTTTTGTCCGCTGGGCAATAGCCTACCAATCCATTCTAAATTCATCAAGTTTATATTTTAATAAAAGTTATTACGATTTCAAAATGATCAGGTGATTTTGTGACACCCTGTATAATGCTTGAATATTTTTTTTAATAGGGGTTATGCCAGATCAGCATTACATTTGCTATTACATGGCAAGGTTAAAAGATTTTTAACATTTATATCACTAAAATAGATAGTTCATTGTGATTTTGACAATTAAATTAGTTATTCTCACTATTTAGGACATCAATAGGTAACTTCCTTTTAAGTCTGATGTGTAAGTTTTCAGTGCCCAAGTTGTAGTGAACCGCACCACTGCATTGATTTATGTTATCATAAAATTTTTGGGCTGTTTTCTTTATGAATTCTTCCACTGTCAGGATTCCTGTTTCTCGGTGGAGCTGCGAGTTTCTTGCGTACCACTGTGCATTTGTTATTACACGGATAATTTTATTTTGTAACACTTGCGGTTTGCGAAGATTAGTTTTTGATGTCGCGCACCAGACACTGCATCCGTATGTGAAAATTGGTCGAATGATGGTCGGGTAGATGAGAACCCCACATTTTATTTTCAATGTTGACTTCTTGTTGATAATGGGATAGAGCATGGCCAGTCTGGCGTGTGATCCAGTCAGTTTTTTATTGGTGTGGAAACTCCATGTTAATCTACGGTCGAGAAAGACCCCTAGGTATTTCACCGCGCTATCTTTCGGATTCCAAGGGATAGGTACATTATTGATAACGATGTTAGGTGGGTCTTGTGGGTGACGCAAGGTAAAGATTTTGGCATCACATTTGCTGGGATTAATTCATATAAACCATTTGTTAAACCATGAGTTAAGATGATTCAGACTTTGTTGCAGATTGTTTGCGGCTAGGTTAATGTCGTAGTCTTGAGTTATGATTGCTGTATCGTCGGCATACATTGCGATGTCAGAGTTTGGTGTTGTAGGAGCATCGTGCATGAAAATATTGAATAACAAGGGACTCGGTACGGATCCCTGCGGTACTCCCGCATTGATTTTACGTACTGATGAGGTATATCCTTTTATTCTTGAATAATTACGATAACCATGTTTTAGGATATTTGCATGACGGATGTAGATCGGAATGGTCAAATCGCCTGGAATTTTTAATTGTCACTTTTTCGCGGAAAGTTTGTTGCATTTGGCTCGAAGCCGTTCTTCTTGGCGATCCAGTAGTTGGTGCCGCTGTCCACTATTCCAAAGGACTTGGAATCCTTCAGGTAGCTGTTGCTAATATATGAATGTCCCAATAGAAAAATTCTATTATAAACAGCTAATCCTTTAAGCAAAGTTTAATGAACTTTGGAGAATTAACATATAAAATGAGGGACTACCAAACACCAGTCCTTACAGTTCAAAATATGGCTTCAGCTAAGCACACCTATGACACTCAGCAAAGGGTAAACATTATTGAATTGTGGATACTTTTGGAAAAAGACTCTTCGGCAACAGGTAAAGCTTACACCGTTCAAGTCGATAAGCATTGGACTTTGGAAAAAAGATTGTGGACACAATTAAAAATTAATATATATTTCAAAATTTTAATGAATTTTTTTAACAGATTAGTTGCAAAATGGGAAAGAACTGGAAATGTTCTTGATGGTAACGAAAGCAATGTAAAAACTGAAGAGATCACTGAACGCTCAAGAGAAACTTTTCCACAACATCCCACTATATCAATAAGGAAGCTTCAAAAAAGCATTTATATAAAATGAAGAGCACTGCAATATTGATTTTAAAAGATCTAAATTTATTTCCATGACTAGTCTGTATCACGCCATATCTAGCGAGGGGAGTTACTTTGGCAATTTAGTTAACTAGTCCCTAATTATATATATAAAAAAAACGAGGTCTGGCAGACACCCCCGGAGAGCTTGTCCAACTCCGACATGCTTGAGCCCTTCGCATAGTAGTTTTAAAATAAATAAAACACGATTAAAAAGCTCTGTTTGACATAATTGACGTACGCCGTTGCCATGACAACGCATTTACGTATACCCAGTTAGAGTTGAACTTTGACCTTTGACCTTTGACCTGTGTGACAGCACTCATAATTTTTTATATATAGTGCTTATGTTAAACGATTTATCGTTGCGGTTCCGGATAATACCGGTCGCGCCTGTCGCCGCATTTGTCATTCGAGGCGTTCGGCACGGAAAGGCACGAACAATGTGACAGCAGCACTCATAATTTTTTATATATATATAATTATGAGTGCTGCTGCTGCTGTCACACAGGTTCGTGCCTTTCCGTGCCGACCCGAGCGCCTCCGAAGGACAAATTTCGACCCGGAGGCAGGCGCAACCGAGGTATTATATTTCCGGAACCGCAAACGATAGAAAATTTTCGTTTGAGAGCGGGTAATAAAGCACTCGTCTTATATGAAAAGTAAAATTAATTTGATTTGAATATCTGTTATAATTTGTCTGAAATTAATTTTTTCACCATGACATACTTCTTGGATACCCAGTATAAAATTTTTGTTGATATAACAATTATCCGTTATCAAGAATTTGATTAGTTTTCTGGACCAGAGCTCTAATTCAAAATAAACTTTCTGAATATGGCTGCTTTAATGGATCTACGACGTGCGTTCAAGTACCAAGTTTTCCATTATTTTTTTTTTGAAAAGTAGTACTTACCCAAGAAAGTTGAAACTTCTGTTATTTCTCAACGTAATCTCCGTCTAGACGTACACATTTTTCACGTCGATTCCATGGCTGCCAAGAACACCTCCAGTGTTTTGTTCACTGAAAAATCGCTGGTGCAACATTGGCTCGATTGGAAAATGAGCAGCGATGGAGTGTCCTTCGCGGAAATTCATGGAGGCATCAGGTGTCAACATAACTTGAGACATTCCCACTCGCACAGTCTTGTTCGTTCGTCAGCATTAGTGAGAAACTTCCCGCATCTTCAGGTCATCACGCAAAATGGACTTCACTGATTGTACGGAAATACCACGTCTTCCCTAACAACTTGCTACACTCGCGCAATCATTGTTTCGGTCCAGCTGGTTCGTGGCCGAGCCTGCTTCGGTGCACATTTTTAACATCCATAACTTCTTCATGTCTTCAATTGGCGATGAATTTCGATGGGTGTTTCACCACGCAAGAGGAGAAAACTGATGATTACACGTTGTTCTTGAACACTACAGTCGCCATTGGAAGTATACAAAACAACACTCACTGCAATAGCGGTAATTCGACCTGCGTACATTGCATCGTGCTGCCATTTATATTAAAAATTAGAAACTATTTCTACTTATTTTCACTGTTGAGAAAAAAATTGGAGACCTCATAAATTCGCTGTATAAACTAAATCGAGCATGCTAATCATGAATCTGAAGTTTTAAGTAATCAGCATGCTTGAATTAGTATATATACCGAGTTTTATCATCTATTTTCAAGTTAATATAATTGATTTCTGTGCCCTTTAGCGGAAAATCTACAAGAGATATCGCAATTCTAACTTCAGATTTGTGATCAGCATGCTTGATTTAGTTTATAGAGTATTTTCATGATCCTGTCTACAAGTTTATAACTTTTGAGTTGTGCGCCCTCTAGTGTCCATGCCATTTCTTGAAACATTTTCAAACTGTCAAAATTGACTTACACTAGCTTCATTTCTATCTTCAAAACCTAGTTGAAAAATATTGGCGGGACTGTGGTCATCTCGAAGGTTATTTTAGCAGTAATAGAAGGCCAATAAGGGCTATCGATTATGTCAATAAAACCAACTCATTAGGTTTTGAGGCTATGTGCCCCTTAGCTCTTTGGTGTTTTCCAAAAAAACTTTGAAGTGAGGGGGTTGAAGTTCTGAAACAAAAAACTACAATGAAATTTTTAGAATTTGTAACATGAAGGCTACAGTTGCTACCGTTTTTGGTCATTAAAGCTTCATTCGAGATACTTCTCAGCGGGTCTCTCGCAGCGGTTTGGATTGCTGCAATATTTTCATGACGCCTCCCTTTTAGCGACATTTTTAAACAGAGCCCTTTCCAACAGCTTTCAGCAATTGCTCGTCTGGCTTTTTTTTGTTCCTGCGTCAGAGTATGAAGGGTTATTTTTGCATTAAGTTTCCCTAGATTATTGTGTAATAGTTGGCAACATATCTCTATTTAATTTCAGTTCTTCTTGTAGTAAGTACTTCACACGTAGTAAAGGTGTGCGGTGTTGACGGCCGGTCAAATCTAGGATAGTATTGCACCGAATCTCTGCCCCTGAAATCTCTTGTGTCATCTAAAGGGACGGCCTCTCAATAATGCTTGGTCACCATAAGCTTGTATCGTATTCCATGTTTCACTAAAGCTTTACACATAACTTAATGTTAACGCTCTGGTCGGTATCCGCGTCCGTCACGTCAGTTGTGTAACTTCTAAGTAAATGTGCCAATAATCTGAAAGGTGGATTGATAAGCACATCCCTACCACCTCGTGAGTTTACATAAAAACCCTTCCAAAGCCATGTCTATTGAGAACACATCAGATGACTGAATAACACACATTATGTTTCAATTAAAAAATCAGTCCTAGGACTTACCTGACAAAGGTCGTAGAATATTAAATATGCTCTTTAAACCAATTAAATTTATCTAAATCTACCCAGAAAACGCTATTTAGGTATTCTAATATTACGTAGAATCTCGTTATTAACTTTATATAGATATATATTTTAGTTATCTCAGCATTTCTAAAACACTGTACCATTGTTAGTTCCTTGCTTGTTTTGGTGTATCGATAATAATCTAGTTTACTAAAAAAAATATTTGTACACGTTTCTTTTTTTTCTGCTACACTTGTTATTTCTTCGCCTGACCCTGCACGATTGGATATATACGTAACACAAGAAAAAGGTATCCATGAATGGAGTGATATCCCCAAAGTTAAATTTTAATCTAGAACATTTTGTAACAATAAAAGGATTATTCAACTCACGTGACTTTGCTCCACGTAAATATGCACAAAAGTGCAGACTTTTCCATCGATTACATAGAAAATCATCAAGGGCACTATGAAAAAGTCTTCGTTATCTATAGTTACAATTGTAGAAGTAAAACTAACAATTTGTTCTTTTTTATTTCAATTGTTATAACATCAACTGATTCCTATACATACATGAACTTGATGGGAGGCCGTCTGGTGAACGAGAATTTGAAAGGCAGGCCTAATGTGTCTGGGTGGGGTTCTAGTCCTACCCTCCTGGGGAATTGTTTTTCTAGTTCTTGGCGTTTCCATAATTTTTTTCAATGTACCCATAAGTGAAATGTTAAGAATTCACCCATGCCGTTTCCATATAAATAACCAAATGTTCGTCTTAATGTCGTAGTAAAAAGGGTTTTCACTTTTAAGCTTGACTAGTTCAGTGTGTGTGTATGTGTCTGTCTGTCAGTCTGTCAGTAAACAGGATATCTCGAGAACCGTAAGAGCTAGAGACTTGAAATTTGGTATGCAAGTTACTTGCAGGTAGGGGACGCAGTGCGAAGCTATTAGTAAAAATCGGCCAGTCGTTTGGTCGCAAAGCGGTCGTGAATCTAAATGGTTGAAGATACAAAAAATTTATGAGAATAAAAATGATTTATCATTAGATAAACATGAATTTAAAATAAAAGTTGGTAAAATACGAACCCGAAAAAAAATTGAAGCTCAGGATTTTTAATATACCGGGTGTTCATAAAATGTTTCGGGAAATTTATATTACCGGATAGATCAGACCGAACCGAACAAAAAATTACAATAAAATTTTTTTATCCGAGATCAAATAAATAAGTTATAGCCGATTAAAAATTAATTAAACGGACCAATCACAGCGCGCTCGGAGAGCTTCCTGGCCGACTGCGGGAGGACGGGGGGAGCGCTTGGCCGCTAGGAGGGTGCACGCAGGCGGTAATGGGGAAGGCTGTGCGACCGAGCTCGCACGGTTACTTTCAGTGACGTAGCAAAATTTTAAGTACGAGTCAATTATTGTCTTGTACTGTTTATTTTAATCAGCTTTCAAATGTTGCACTCGCGCCTCGTCCTTTTTTAAAATAACAAGTTCCGGGACGAGAGCAGCGCAGGACCCGGTATAATATATAATAATAGGATAAGGAAAGTCGTGTGATGTTGACACCAGATTTTTTTGATTTTTTTAATCTACTGCTCAAAAGACATGCGCAGTAGGAGTTATCCTTACAAATCTAACCCCCTCCGCTGTTGGGTTTGCACTAACTAAAACCCCTCTTCATTTCCATATCGGGCGAAGGGACTTTTGGCATCCCTTCACGAGCTGCTTCACTTAATCTGTTGTTCATCAATATTTTGTGTTGTTTTTTCATTAATATTTTTGTTATGTTTTTGACCTCATCCAATATTACTACTTTGACTTAATCTAGCCCAACTTAAGTTCTTTTGTCATGTCCCTTTGTGTCTAATAGACTCTCTTGCCCAGATGATTTTTTGTTCTAGAGGCATAAATATTCCGAAGGTTTAGTCCAAAGACCAAGACTTATTGAATATGAGACTGTCTGCTTGTGTGCTTTTTGCAACACTCATAAGGTGTAAAATAAATAATTGTTTCTCTTTATCAGTATATTGTTACTGACATTGTAGATTTGTAGTACCTACTCCTTTCCTGATGTAGGCAATCATTCTAGTTATCTTTATTTACTGTGGCGCAAAAAAGTCCAATGTTGATGTGAATCATGTTCTAAGCTATCTTGCCAGGAAATTCTTCTAAGACCTGATTGACATAACACCTGACAGTGTAAAACAAAACTGAAAAAACATGGTATTTGAGGAGTCTTCTTTTGATTGACATAGTGAGGGTATAAATAAATATTAAAGACTGGTGGCATTTTAAGGAACACAGCTCTTGTTTTTTCAATACATCGTATCTGCTGTGAATGATTTCACTGGTTTTTCAGTTCTGTACCCAGAATGTAACCCGAATTTTTTTAGCAATCATCAAATATTTAGTTTTGTTCTAAACTGTCTGCAATGTTATTAATTTACCTGAAGTTATTTATTTGTTCATTAACAAGAACTCTACAATTGCTATTCTTGATTGCTTTTTTGAATATATGTTAAACAGTAAATATTCTCCATTTACCTTGATATAGGCAGATTTATTCCAATATAACTATAAAATTATTCCCAAGTCCTTGCCATCCATATCATCAGTCAATATATCCACCATATCAGCATAATATACATTATCAAAAGCCTTACAGTAATCCATAAAACATATCTGAAACACCATATATTCTTCTGTTGTCTCAAAATCCAAATTGAGTTTCAAACATCTATTCTTCACAAATTCTTATATTTTTATAAATACCTTTAACAGGTGGTTCATACAGCTCGTAGTTCTATATCCCTCACATTTATTTGCTCCTCATTTTTCCTTCTAGAAGCTATTCTTGAGGAATACTACCTGTTTGATAGCATAGGTGTGTAATATTTTGAGGAATTCCATGTGGGAATTCATCATAAGATGGATAACCTTATAATTTATGTTTTGCTTATATACACATGATTCCATCCTGGTTCGTTGAAATATTATGATAAATTAATAAAACCAAAGCTTTATTGACGATCATGGCGGAGTCTGCCTTCTGTAGTTTGATTTCAGTGGTCTTCGACAGTCCCTCATGACTCATTTTTGAGTTTGAACTTTCAAAGTATTGCAACATAGTATCACCAGAATCGCGTTTTTTCAGCCAGGATGCATTGGCCGTAAAAACTAATTTTTATGTCTCTGCGCTTTGTTCCATTTAATTCCAAGTTGATACACACAGCTCCTGATTTTGACTTTGGTTTATTCACAAAATCCATCAATTCATCTAGATAGATAAAATCTGTGACGTTCAAAACACCATATGGCAAAGAATGATCGTGAAATCGTTGCTTAACCAATAGTACCTGAAAAAAGACAATGTGAGTAGAGAAAAATTTAGAGGAACTATGACAAGGAAAAGGTAACCTTTTAGTCTTAGTTTTCTTTGAAGACGTCCTGGTCTGTAAAAAAATATCCCAGTACTTTGTTAAAGTAAGAGTTTTTGGAGCACTATACCTCTTCACAGATATATTAAATACAGGAAAGATGATTAAAATATATGAGAAGTATGGTATATAGTACAGTCTATTCAAAAATATTATGACGCCCCGATAGTAAAGCGTGGTTGTTACAAGATAACGACTACAAGTATTTCAGTCGACTGTTTATGATTAGGATAAAAAGAAAATGGAATAGATTGGATTCACCATCACAGTCTAAAATGTCTATACTGAGACCAGCGAATACATATAGTAATACAACTGTCAAAAATTCCCACTTATTTTAAGTAACTGTCTGTTATTGGCCGATTTAAAAAAGTGCGGGTATTTCAGTAGTTAGGTACACACTGACCCATTTTTGGGCACTCGTGTGTTAGTGCTGCGGGTAACTTGTTGTGTTTAGAAGTGGTGATTTCATTTGTTCACTGTTAATCATAATGTGTATTGTAAAAGTAAGTTTTTAAATTTTGATTCATCTATTTAATGCAAAAAGGTATACATATAAAATATTATAAATGCTATATTTTAAACCTGGCTTCTTTCTGCGTTTCAGGGGCGTATCATGATGATTTATTACTATATGTATTCGCTGAATGTATAATAGATCTGTATCTAGCATATACTAAGGGGTAAACATATTAACCATCAAAAATCATTGCTTCTCGCATCTTTCGCTGTACATTTAAATGGCAATATGCAAAATCGTTGCCATGTGATACTGAACAATAATGGTGATACTATTGTTTTATTGATAAAATAAAAATTCCCCCGTGGGGTTAACGTTCAACAGTAATTTTAGGTTACTGAAACGGGCAAAAAAGTAACCCAATAAAAAGCAGCTGTAGGGAAACTATAAATATTTATTAAATCTGTGCTGTAATATATACAATGTACAATAAAATCTTCAATTTACAACTTAATTAAAACATTCTCTTGTTACTCTACAGTAATATAAAATTCCATTCTACTTTAAAACAAGCCTTCTGAGTTTTATACAGCCTACTTTTTGTACATGATTACAAACAAACCAGACCTGTGACCAAGTCCACCGTATAATCATCAAAACAGCATAAAAACTATATACAACATATACGTAAAACAAAGGAAACGTACGATTTTGTCTAGAAGGGTGAACATAAGGGAAACGACCTAGCGCCTGACTGTGGCTGGATCCGAACCGGTTGAGTGCTCTTGAATGGGACCAAGGATGGCGCGTTGTGAGGATATTTATGACTTGTGGAAACTGAATTGTGGTCTTCGGTAAATTGTTTGCCTTCCATTCTTTTAAATCTTATATGGCTTTGTTCTATTTTTTTATATCTACCTCGTTAAGGGTTCGTGATAAATGGTATTATATATAAAAACTAAATAAAAATGAATCCTAAAGATAATAGGAACCACAAGAAAATGAAGAAGAAATGAATTTGTTTAAACACAAAATAAAGTACAGTGGAAGACATGGTTATCCTGTTCTAAAGATCTAAAGTAACAAAGTGTGTAAATGATCTCAATAGTAAAAGGATTCATAGTTATACTACATTCGTTGACTTATAATCCTGATCTAAATTAATCTAAACCCTTTTAACGATCTTCTACTCAGGCAATTAGCCTGTTTCTAACCACATATTTCGTGTAGTACTATGAGCCATGTTGGGCGTACCCTGGGGAGGTGGCTAATCTAACATGTTAGAAGAAGGAGAATATACTTTACGAGGTTTACCAAAGGTATGACAGTCGGAAAGCACTTGATGTTGCCGTTGCTTTTAACCTGGGAATCGAAGTCATAAAAATGTAGATAGTAGAAGTGTTCTAATTCTCGTTAATAATCTATGTATAGATAAATTAAGTCAGACAATCTAGAAGATAGCCCGAATCAAAGTTATGGTTTAAAAAATGAAGCGGAAGGGAGGGGAGGGGGTAAAGTAAAAATAACTGCAATCTTTCTGTACTATTCAGGTTTTTGCATTAAAGCAGCTTTACAAGAAAGTTCGCTTGGAAGTACTATATACCTGGTATTATTATTTGCCTGTTGTTTTTATTCACACGCCATTATTTGAAATAAAAATCTATCACTTTTTAACAAAAGACCCTGAACTTCATCCAAAATAAGGAAGAGCGATTTTTAAGCCACAAAATAATCAAGATAATATTTTTCTATTCCCTTCGATTTTCTAGTATCAAATCTATAATGATGGGAACAGAGTAAATCAAAAAAGGAAAACACGATAATAGATGTATATTGGCAGTCCTTATAAAAACTGAAGTTCTCTGTATTAAATTGCAATGCAAGAGGATATTTTAGGTGCAACCAAAAATGATTGAGAATGATTTCAAAAGTGTATGTGCAAAGACTCGAATGTGACTAGTAGAATATTAGCAGAGGAGGTGGAAGGAGATTCAAGAGAGACTTATGGTAGCAGGTAACGACATAGAGCGAGTACAGAAATATAGATACTTAGGTATATGGGTAAGAGAAGAATGGGATAGTGTATGGAAGTTAAGACCAGAATAGAAATGGCTAGAGACGGATTTAGAAAGATGACAGTAATGTTATGTGATAAAGAATTGAACATTGATCTACGACTGAGAGTAGTTAACTGTTACATGTGGCCAATATTACTGTACAGCTCAGAAGCATAGACTTTAAAGAAAGACAGAAGCGCAAGAATAGAAGCATTTGAAATGTAGGTTTTCCGACGAATGTTAAAAATGAGGAGGTCTTAAATAGAATAGGAAGAGATAAAGAACTTTTCCACATAGTGAAAAGAAGAAAAGTCGAATATCTGGGACACGTACTGAGGCATGACCTACTACAGAAAATAATGATGGGAAAGATAGAAGGTAGAAGAGGAGTGGGAAGAATGAAGATGTCGTGACTCGAAACGTAAGAGAATGGACGGGGGTTACGAGAGTCCTTTTTAACATAGCAAGAAACAGAGGAAGATTTGCAGAAATTATAGCCAACTTTCACTAGTTGGAGCAGCACCTACAGAAGAAAGCAGTTACAAAACAGAAACTGCAAATTCCCTTATTGTTCAATGTAAGATTTGTGCTGTTACATAAGTAATTTGCTTTAAATAGACTAAAAAACTTGCAGATCAACAACAGAAACTTCTAGATCAAACTGTATAATTATCATAAGTAAACAGATTTAAAAAAACAAAAGAGCATCTTAGTGAAGAAACTTTGACAAGTAGTCTGCAACTTTTTATAAACAACGAGCATAACAAAATTAAACGAAAAAAAAGAGGAGTTGGGCTGGGGACGGGAGAAGTAAGAGTAAAAAGGGAAAGGAACTTCATGTAAAAGCAAGGTCATACCAAAAGTATATTAAATGGCCATTGTAGTTATAAGCATAGAAGGATAGATTTTGGAAAATTTAATATTGTAGAATAACATAGTTTGGAATTATGATCAAAATGAAGGCTGCATCGAATATTATAGTAATACTGGACAGAAATATAGATTTATAATAAAAACAAAAAATGCGGTGGCAAGCAGAATTGTGCAGCTACTCAGTTTTAAGGTAGTGAGTATGAAAATAATAAAATGTAAAATAAAAATAAAAGTAGCGAGCGAATTGGTTCAATTTATAAAGTGGATCGCAATGCACTTCATGTACGTCGTTCTGTTTAAAAATACATGCTAAGAGTAGTGAACGATATTTTTATCACATTTAAGTAAAATTGCATACACTAAGTGTAAACATATGGGTAATTATTTAGTACCTTAATGCATTTAAAGTAATTATTTTATAAAAATGGTTGTAGTACCAGAATGCTCACTCAGGGATCGCATTCTACCCTTGCGCTCTTTGTTACAACTTTTTCAATTGTTTTCTAAACTTATCCTACTCACTCTAATAACCAATGTATCCTATTTACGACACATTTAAAAATCTCTTAATCCTTTTCTACAGTCTTTTAGAATTGCATGTTTTGCAACATATTTTGACCGAGAGGATGTGAAAGGAGCTAGAAGAGTTGTAGGTTATAAGCAGATTTGAACCCATTACATAAATGTACACCGAAATTATTTAATTATGTCTCACTTTCAAGGATTCTAATAAGGAGTACTATTTCTATAAAATAGTTGCTTTGAGTGCGCCAAGGTACTAAACAATTATCAACATGGGTATCTATATTTAGAGGTAATATATACAATTGAGTATAGTGATCAATTGTACAATTAGGTCGAAACTTCTGACTACCTTTTTTGAACTCCTCATTAAAAAGTAGAATAGGAATGTCTCATAAACCCGACCCATTGAAACACCTCTAAGGGGGTTTTCCTGCTTTTTTTATTTTAAAGTGACATATCTCATGAACGATAATATATAGAGTGCTGAGACCTTCATAGTTGATTGGTTGGTCTAAGTTTGAGTTTCCAAGGTGTTTATGAGTTTCAACAATTGTACATATTACCGTTTCGCCCCCTGATCTTGTTACACATAACAGATCACCAATGATCTAATATGAATAAAAAAAAAGTAAATTGAGGAAAAAGGAGGATTGGATTGCAACTTACATTATATCAAAAACCAAAATATACAAGAAGTAAATAGAATAAAACTTAAAGTGAAATAAGTATGGGGAAAACTTTTAGACGATGACTGAAATGAAGAAAAAAAAAGATAAGGTAACAGACTCTTGCTAAATGATGTTTTACTAGTTTATATAAAGGCAGACTCATACAAGAATTTAAAAAGCTGATCAACACTTAAGAAACTTGCTAGTGAAGTTTGTGGACGGGAGTAATTAAAAAATAACGAGAAACTAAGTGATATGGACGATTGAAAGAATATGTAGTTAAAAAAGAGTATTAAACTGTTGGGTTGTAAAAGTTTAGTGTCTTATATTTTCCTTTTTCCCAAAATGTATTTAACCAAACATTCTGTATGTAATAGCACATCCCCAACCATGTCTTTTAATTTGTTTTGTTCATTACGAACTATTACCACAATTCTGAAAATAAATGCAACTCAATTTCATTCTGACCTTTTACTTTCCAAAATTAATTTTTTAAGCTACTAAATGCGCATAGTGAACACGCTTTCAGACTATGACTATTTAAAATCATCGCATTCTTTTATTATCAACTATTTGTCTAATATACTAATTTAGAATCTATAAGGCTCCAGTCGTGATTGAACCAATTGGTAATTGGTTTAGCCAAACGTTTCCTAACATGAAGAATCCTGTAACTCCCCAAATGGTCTGGGTTGTTTACCGGGCAAACTGTTCTTCCTCCCAATAATCACAATGTTATAATTGCCTATCAAATATTAAGTACAGCCTAGATTTAGTTTCAGAAATAAAGCAGAACGCTATTTTAAAATTGCTTGGTCAACAAGCAACTACACTCATGTTCGATATATCAAAATAGAATAAGTACATTTTGTAGGCCGCAGAGATTATTTTTACTTTACCTTTTGGCTCGTTTTCATTTGTATGAACCCTGTACAGTAATAGCATTCTAACAAAATTTCCAAAATAGTTATCTATCATCCCATACATGAGTTTTCCTAGCCTAAATAAAATATGTCGTCTTTTCCGAAAACAATGTTGCCCTCAAATACTCCAAAAAGGTTTACAATAATCTCGATACGATTTGACCGTAAAACCCAAAATAGTTTAGACATAGTGGACATAATTATATACGAAATTTCTAGAGTAAAAATTACAGTAATAAAGCCGCTTTTCGTTATGCTGAGTTTTAAATGTGAATTCTATCAGTCATTGAAAATAAATTGATCATTAATTTTGACTCCTTTTGTATAGTCACAAAAGAAAAATCTTCCCCATTTATTTCTTTTCATTGTTGCCTTATCTAAAATGTTTAATATCAAAAATAGTTGCAATCATTTACAATTTTCTAACATTACTTGCTGATTTGTTAAGACCCTAGTAGCATTAATTTGCTTTATATTCCTCATGAATTAAAAAACACTACTCAGTTTGCCATCTGCATGCAAATGCCTATGTCTATAAAGCCCAAAACTTTATTCTATGGCTACAAAAAATTAAACGACGAAGGTAATTATGCAAAATATATCTGAAGAATCTAAAGAAGAAACAAATTAGCCTAACAATTTTTTAAAGTCATGTAGCATATTACAGGGGTTTATAATAAAGGTCGTGCCTCCCAATGGAAGTCCTACCAGAGATTGTTTGCAAAATGAGCGGTTAAAGATATTGAAGATGAAAAGCACGAAAATGTTGGGATCTATAATCAAAAATCAGATTAGAAGAAAGCACCCTATTAGAGGGAATACACTATTTACATCAATTTTCATAAAAAACCAGGTAAGGGCATACATTGTTTTTTTTAAGTTTTAATTTTTTCAAATCTGTGCCATAAACAAATGCACAAGTTTTTAAGTAAAACTTTAATACAAAATATATAACTTCACCAGATCGTGTAATTATTTTGCAAAGCCTTGATATAGTACAAGGAATTAAAAGTATGCACTTTTTTCTTAAAGGAACCACAGAACTGTTGGTTCTGTCGTCATTCTACGCTTTATAAAATACTGAAATCAACTTATAAAAACATACACACATAGCTTAACTCGTTTGCCTAAAAACGGCAACACTGCAAATAACATTATATTTCAATAAAAGAAGCTCTAGCGCCCCCTCTCCCTACAAATAAAAAATCACAAGCCTTCGATTTCTATAATTAGCAATACGACAATCGCTCGGGTTCCAGCCACAACCAAGCGCCGCTTGAAAGTAAAGCTTCTCAACCGTAATTCCGTGAAGGTTTCAAAAACCAGGCTGCATAAGATGTTAAATGCTGTATGATAACTGTAACAACTTAACGCGAACGGAAACCATCTACAACTAAAAGCAAAGAGTATTACTCGAGAAATAAAGAGGGTTAGTTGAATAGTACTGGTACGTGAAATCTAGAAATCCGTGTGATAGCAAAGGCACCTCACAGCTGCACTTCATTACACCTAGATGAAATAATAACATACTACGAATGCAGGCACTTTGCTGATATGACAAACTGAACAGAAACAAACACACAGGAGCCTCCCCAAAAGTAAAAATCTATGACTAATGTATATTTATATCACTTTTAAGTTTTAAGCTAAGTATAGAGTGTAAAATAATTTTCCTGAAAAAATGAGCTCAGTACCGCAGCGAAACGCTTTGTTGTCCGTCCCTCACTTCCCCTTGGTATCCATTAATAACGGCACACTATCAGTATTGTTATTGTTACTCACATTTTTACCGGACCCCTTCTCTTTCGACTCACTTTGTATTGCTGGCGCCTGTTTCGCGCCTTCAGTATGATTTTGCACAGCTTTCGTCGTGTCTTCCACAGTAGGCGGGTTGCTTTTATCCTTCTCCACATCTTTGTTATTGCTGATGACGTCCTTCTTCACACTGTCGACTTTGTCGGCGCTTTCGATTTTGCCATTGCGATTGTTGTTATCATTAACTTTGGACGTTTCTTCAAACTTCGTCAGTTCCTTCACCCGGTTCTGCGTCAGCTTCTCGACGGTGTTCTGCAAACTCTTCTCATTTTTACCAGATTCTTTACCCGTTCTTTTGGCGACAGCTTTCTGAGTCGACGCTACGCAGTTGGTAACCTTCGGACTACCTGGAGCCACCGCGCCAGGCGTCTTCGGGCTCATCGGCTCATTGCTGGGGCTAGTGGCCTGAGCCTTTGGACTGTACGGCTGCCCTAGGGCCGGCACTTTTGGACTCGTTGGTGCCGGCAATTCAAAACCTTTGCGCTGGTTCAGGTCCAAGCTGAGCCCAGGTAACGGGCTCGGAGGGTAAGGCATGCGCTGCCCGTACAGTAGGCTGTGGTAAGCGGCCATGATGCGCGGGTCGTACGTGGGAAAACCTGGCGGCCCTGGAGGGTATAGGAATTGATTAGGACTGAGCGTAGGCGAGGCCAGATTCGGTATAAAGGGATTAGGCGGCGTGTAGTTCAGATTCACTTTATCGCGCTTGTTAGGCGGCGACGCGCCCTTAAGCTTGGGAGATTGCGGGCTCTTCGGCGACTTTCGTTCGCTCTTCGGCGAGCTCTGCAGCTTCAGAGGGTTGAAAATAGAAACCGAGCTCGTGTTTATTTTCAGGTCCGTCTGGTTACTGAGGTTGGAGACTTCGGGAGCCTTCTCCGAGATCGGCTTCAGAGTTTTGGGGTCGATCTTCACGATGGAGTGCTTCTTTATCTCGGATTTGTCGGGCTTGCTGACGGTCTCCGCGCTCTTATCCTTCTCAGGACTATTGTGGACCTGATAGAGCGGTTTGACGCCGGAAGCCGGGTTGCCGAGATAGCGCGGCATGTTGTTGCGCATCTTGAAGAACTTGGCTGGCCGCACGTTCTTCAGGTCACCGTACTTAGGGTCCGGTGACTTCAGCAAACTGGCTCTAGATATCTGAGGGTTCCACGTCTTCGGCGGGTCACGCAACGTCTTGTATCCGATGGGGCTGTTGGACTTGCTTTTCGTGGTGGCTTTGTTATTGAAAATGGTGGTGGTGGCTTGCGCCGGCACCGGCGAATGGGAGACTGGAACCTTCGGTTCCATCCGCGGGGCACTGGTACTCGCCTGCACCTTAGGGACGTTTATCACCGAATTGTATGTCGTTTTAGGGGCATAGCAAGGCAAATTAGTGGTTGGAGTTCGATTAGGTGGCCACTTCTGCGGCAAAGCGTTTAGTTGGTTATTTAATTGCTTATTAATTATTATTTGCTTGGAAGAGCTAGGCACAGAATTGACGATAGCGGAGACAGTTGAAGGCGTCGACGCAACCGCGGTGGTCGCAATCGTACTCGCGGGTTTTTCGACACTTTCGATGCTCTTTCGAATTTGAGAATGTCTTTTCAGCGGGTGGTTGTTAGAGAGGTTCTGGATGCCTAACGAATGGTTTAAGATTGTTTGTTTTGGCTGCTTGGCAGCCGGCGCACCTTCGGCGTTACTAGAAATTTTATGTTTAGTTCCTAGCTGCCTCTCACTGGAGGAATTTGTTACACTAACAACACTGACACTGCACGTGGTGGTCGTGACGCTAACTGTAGTAACCATGACGGTGCTTGTACTAACGGTCGTGGTGGTCGTAGTACTTCCCGCTGAGGTAATGTGACTATTGTTAACAGTATTCGCACCACTTGTCATCGTTAACGTAACGCACGGTTTCGCATTGTTGCTTGTACTGACCGAAACGACGCCGTTTTTGATTGGGGCAGTCGTGCACTGAATACTAGTGGTCGTGGTTGTTATTTCTTTGCCTAGAAGCTTTAAAGCAGGCACGTCTTTCTTTGGAAGCGGTTCTGGGGATTTTGACACTGCGTCCACTTCTGCTTCTGGACACTTCTGCGATTCCTCGGTTGTCGGTGCTTTCGGCTGGGTGGTATTGCTGCTGTTGCACTTTGTTACCTGTTCGTTTAGTACGGCAGAATCATCCACTCCCGTCACACACATTTCCCCGTTCTCGCTGATGCGCAGCTGTACCTCCTTCCATTCGTTTTTCACAGCACTTTGTGTGGAAGCGTTGTCGGTGGCTGGCTCCGGAAGTGGCGCGACCGACAATGGTACGGACGGTGAAGGTGCAGGAGCAGCTGGAGGCGTTTCCGGCCTGAGTTTCTTCGTGTTTTCGTATATACGGTAGGTTAATTCCAATGGTCCCTTCTGGAAAGCAATGCACATGTACAACGATAACGTCTTTATGACAAAGTAACTCACCCTCCTCCATAAATAAATATAAGCAATATCCATAAGAGTAAGGTGCGAGTTAAGGCAATCTTGATTGTGCAGTATGTCGACGCGGTGGTGCTCTGTGAGATCGTACTTGGACCTCAGCAGCTTTTGCAGGTGCACGACTGACACGGCAGCCGGGCAGCGCAAGTACCTGCAATTCAGAAAGTTGGCGACATTGCGTATTAAGCGGTAGGGGCAACATGCCTGGGTGGTCCCGTGCTGCCGTGGTAGTTTAGTGACAAGCAAATGGTTTCATCCGGGCTGAGTATGTGTTGGTATGAGGCCTCACCGCATTGCTCGAGGTTAGACGGCCGCGCTTCCGTATGCGCCGCGTAGAATTCGCGCCTTCTGCACATTTCATCTAGAGGAAGAGAAAGAGTAAACTAGAGCCTTTAAGGTGGTACGGAAGAAGCGTTGGATGACGAATGCAGAGAGAACAAAATAATGTACGTACTCATTAGCTGTCTCTTTGATGAAAATTTGTATCCCAAAACAGAAGAAACTGATCAAAAAGACTAACGCTTAAGAATACCATAGAAATTGTGAATGAACGTGTAATATCGTAATAATGAAAGTTGGGAAGTGAGAGTGAATTGCTGCAAAGTGTAAGAGAGTAGAACAATGCCATGAATGTCTTTGATGCACAGCAAAGGATTATAAAATGACTGTCCCTAATGTGTTGCCTACCATTTCGCATTTTCCTTTATTTTTAAATGAAACCTGAGAATATAAGTTTACCATAGTGATGGTCTTTTTATTTAAATATTTTGAATTAACTGTTATGTATTTCAGTATTAGATTCAATAAAAATAATAGTTTTATATTACTGGTTCGAATGAATGATTCAAGAGATCAGTGTAAGTTACTAACTTAATGATAACGATGTTTTAAACGGAAAAAATTGAGATTAGCTAATATAAGACTGGTAATTTCTGTTACTGTAAAGCTCAGCAAGTTAACAATTCATATTGGATCGGCAACAACTTCAGGTTCAAAAAATGTCAGTGCACTTTAATGCCTATTCAATCCTTGCTGTTCAGTTGTGGTATCTGGATCAAGTTTGGGTAGTTCTTTTCAAAATTCTACTCTGTTCCCAAAATTTGTCCTTTATGACAATGGCCTCAATCGCACACCACGTCTCAGTACGATCAAGCTCAATTATTCAACCCTCTCCTCTACTGGACTAAATCAGTAAGAAATAGAAGACCACATATTCGTCACTACAATATTGTCAGTGTAAGGCCTGGTGGTTAAGATATATTAAAATTACTTTTTAAAATGGAATAAAAATAAGATTAACATAGGCAGACAACTATGAGCTCTACGTGAAGTAGACTTGGGATAAGCTATTCGAGAACAAAATTATTTTGAACATAACGATCACCTACTTCGTGATGGTGTAGTTAACTGTTGCCATGGCGGGACTACGTGTAAAGCTTCGCAAAACTGTAATTGAAACTCAAAAGGTCATTTAGAGCTTTAATATTTTTGAAAGATAGAGATCATTCAACAGCGTTTACAAAATTTCATATCAGAGTTTAGGACTATTAGAGCTTTACACATTTGTAACATTTGATTTCTTTTTGTTAACGATTCGGCCAAGGGAGTTGGCAAAAGATGTTAAGATGGAAGAGTGAAAAACTGAAGGCCACAAAAATGCTTGTTAGTCGGCAGACCTCGAATGGAAGACACAAATACTTGTTTTGTGAATTATTCGCATATTCATTTTAGTTAGCTTGGTTATGTACTTTACTCAATCTGTAATTTTAAGATTTAAAGTGATATAATGCTGCTGTAAAGTTCCATTTGCAAATATTGCCGCTATAGCACTGGGGCTAAGATCTTTAATCTTTATCAAGCTACAGACGCTAGTTCTAAACCTATCATTTTTAAATGAAAGACTTACATTTATCAACTCTGAAATGTATGGACAATATGACTTAAGTAATGTAATTGTAAATACAGAGTGCACCAAAGCTCATAAGTGGTTTAAAAAATTTCTAATTCGTTTTCCAGAATTTGAAATGCAACTCTGGAAGTTCTATATTGGAGAGACCCCAGAACAAAGATTGCACAATTTTATTTTGAAAATAATCATTCAATTAGTGGTACACAGAAAGTATGTCGCCAATTGAAAATGAGTACGCAATAATCTCGGTTTTCGATAAGAGCTTTGTTTGTGATTTCCCTCAAACTAGAAGACCACATTTTGCCTTTACAAACAGACATACAGCGGGAGGAGGAAAGTGTATAGAGAGATCTCGAAACATCCATTTGGAACAGATCAAAGCAATTAGTGTTGACTCAAATTTCACTTGTGTATTTTAAGACTTTTGCGTTGTTATCCCTTACAAAATCCAGTTCGTTCTGCAATTGTACACAAGATTATAAACTGCAATTGAACTTGGCCATTGGTTTTTAACAGCTTGCTATAGAAGATTTCCTAAACCGCTTGATAATAAGTAACGAGTCTTGTTTCTATCTGAATGGTTTTATCAGTACACAAAACTCTAGAGGTATGTAAAATGTAAGAAACATCCACCAATATCAATTACACTCCATTAAATGGGTCGTTGGTTCACATTCTTTTCCAAAATGGCAATGAGGAAAGGAATGATCCAGAATGTTTTGCATCGCGCAATTCAAAATGGATAGGACCACAGTATTCTACTTTTAGTTATGTTGTTATCTGTGGATAAACCTCGAAACTTGCAGCAACTGATGGGCAATATTGAACAAAAATCTGGGTGATATGAGTAACATTTACAGGTGGAGATGGCCTTAGAAAGAGCAGTTGTATGTAAAAGCTGAAAATGAAAACAAGAAAGTTTTTAATTTTAAGTCACCTAGGAACTTTTGGTCCACCTTGTACAAGTTATTAATTTTAAAAATGTGCCTGAAAATCACATTTTTGCCTTTTTTTGAGCGGTTTTTCTCTACGGACTTGTTAGATTACCTTAGACGTTTTAAGTTAACAATACAATAAATGCTTTTGAAGAGGAGTAGTTCATGAATGAAGGCACACATCACCACCATTATCAAAGACAAAAACAAAGCAAATCAATTACATATGTAGTTATCAAATATATGTTAAAAATTACGTGGGAGAATCACAAATAAATTAAATATTCCCTTCCGAGGCCAATAAACGTCCAAGGTCAACAGGATTTTCAGTGATGACAAAGTGGATTGTAAAGTGCCCTATTACACCGCCGCTACAGGCCTATTTTCGTTCGATCAGTTAATTGTCTTCACAATGAACAAAAGGGAAATTTCTTATTCGGTTGTACATGTCGTAAAATTCGCCACTAACAGAAATATTGGGAAAAATGAGATTTGATGCAAATTTAGCAAACAGTATGGAGTATTAAATAGTATAATAGGCACAAATAAGCTGCCCTTAACCTCAGAGACCCTGACAGTTGCTTGAAAATTATTGAAATTCACTAGGAACTTCGGATTAGCTACGAGTGTCCAATCTATAATTGAGCTACATAATGCAAAAATTACTACTCAATGGATCCAAACCTATTAAAAGAAGAATAAATAACAATAATGAGCTATGAAATAAAAAGAGTAAAAATCCTGTATCGCATAGTGAGCTGCGATGAGACCTGGGTGCACCACTATGGGTTAGAATCTAAGAGCGTCAGTAAAAAGTGGTTCCATGAATCCTGAAATAGTAACTTTAACTTGGAAGATGATGAACATTTTAGATATTAAAAAAGTTAGAAGACAATGGATGTGGAGAAGCCGTTGTCTAAAAGCTCATGAAAAATTAGTTGTAGCATAAGAAATTATCCAGCAAACCATTGCTATTTGGTTAGAAGAACTGGGTAAAATTCAAAAGGACGGTCGGGTTCCGTATGTACTCACAGTTAACAACAAAGCCAAACGTTGTGCTTAGTTTTATCTATGTTATCCAGACTTAAAATAAAAATATTTTTCCATAAAATAGTGACCGGTAATAAAAAGTGGATAAATTAATTAAGACGCTCTTAAAAGACCAAACTCGTAGATTAATCCTAATGAACCAAGAACAATGATAACAAATGCAATATTGGGCGTGGTAGGACTTCAAGGATGTCATAACTAATGAGTTGTTAAAACAGGACAAAACACCAAATATTGCGTTTCATTGACGAAATCGAGCGCAAGAAACATTTTAAGGGCAACACTCGTACTCGGCGAAAGCGACCAGACACGCTCGATTTATTGGACTGGAAAATTCTGTCACACCCGGCATAATCGCCAGGCCTAGTCTCGTTAGATTTTCACTTGCCTCGATTCCCCTCACACTAATTGATAAATTTCCATTTTAAAAGTTCGAGAAGTCAAAAAAAAACAGAATTATCGAATTCACCAACTTTAAATTGTGTCGGTAGGGATTTCGTCACCTACCTAAAAAATGGAAAAAATGCGAAGATGTTGTTACAGATAATTGCCGACTTAAAAATGAAAGAAATAATTTGTGTACCTAACGTGTGCAGCATTGGGCCCATTAAAAACCAAAAATATTCTGTAAAAATATATAATATACAGTGCGTCCCAAATGTAAACTAAAATTACACTATTAATGTGTATCGGTAGATAGATTTTGCACTTACACCAATTCTCACGTGTTACAATAAGAAAAATTTAACATAAAATTGTGCTGATAAGGATACTGCTAAATTTACAAGCGGAGGAGTACATCTCTTTGAAATATAACACAAAATGTGCTTAAAAAGCAATTGCAAGAGTACACAATTAAAACCAATTCAGAATTTAAAAAAAAACTCTTGCGCTACCACTTCTCAGTTATGTATTCTGTAAGCTCTGACAAATACACTCGACTATAATCTGGTTATTATTCATGTAAGTCATCCTGTATATTATCACACATTTAAAATGCCAAGAATTTAAACGTAGAAGAATAATTAACGAATTCACAATTTATTTTTCTTGGGTTATTATTAAAAAAGAAAAACTAATTGGCCATTATGGACATTAAAATTTTTAATTTCAACGCCTATTGTTCAACAAGCGAGGAGTTAGTTTCTAGTGGTACAAGCCGCGGCGTATTTGTGAGCGCATCCACACGAAAAGTTATAAATAAATGAATTAGCATATGACAGGTCGAGGTCAAGACGCGATGAGCAAAAAGTAAACCGGAATATTTCGATGAGCGAAGTAACGAATTTATTTTCACAAAACAACTTTCAGGATAATGTTTGTGAAGCAGTCGTTCCGCCCGATCACACTGGAAACAGAAGCAATAAGATTATAATGCAGAGAACGAGGCTAAAATTCAGAATCGTTTTTGAAAAATATTTGAAGTATATTAGGGGAAAATTCCATATTTCAGTACGAGTTAAACTGATTTAGTTCACAGAGGCTATGCCAAAAAAATGTAATTTTGAGGTGTGACAGTGGTAAGGTAAGATCAATATGATGATCTTGCTGGCGACAAGAAAATAGATCAATTAATAGAAGAAAATTTTAAATTTTTCTAGAGAAAGCAATATTTAAAATTCGTATTCTCAAATTAAAAAAATAACAAATTATAAAAGTGCATGAACGTCACAACATCGTCGTCTAATCTTCTCACGTCCGCATCGTGCTTTTTTAGTGGTCCAAACATGATAATATTACGGCGATAAGTGTGGATTGTAGAGAGGGTGTTCCATTGTAGTTCAGAACAAATACTCAATGAATGATTCTCAGGGTAATACCTCGGATTGAAGTCTTTTACGACTATATACGAGTTTTGTTTCTTTCAAAAGTTGACAAAAGCAATTTCAGCAACTGTAAGTAACGCGTCCTTGGGCGACGTCAGCGATCTTCACGTTCACTATGCTTCTTGTTCTCTTAAAAATTGCCTTTTTAAGGGTGTTGTCTTCGCTGTAAGTCTTTTCAAAATATCGGACAGTTGGTAATAATTCGTTCTGTAACGGGTAAGGGTAATTCTTGGTCTGACACCATGATCTTAACCAAAGAAGCGGTAATTCTCTACAGGAGAAATCTCCTTCAGCCTGTCCTACTTACAACGACCCTTTTTATACTGGCAAACAATTTGCAGCTCTTAGAATACATCAAGAAAACACGGATAACATTAAAAAAACAACAAACAAGACTTTCTATAATTCCGTTTTCCACCTATCACAGAGTACTTCAATTGCTGTTGTCAATAGCAGATTAAAATTTTCAGAATTCTAATTTTGCAAATAGTCATCATCTTCAAACAAGTTTACTATCTACAATTGAGTGTTATCTGGTTAGGAATTATTCTGACAATTAGTTGCTTACAAGCTATACAAGCGTTTCAAATGATAGTGCAAAACGGATACAATGAGAATTCGTAGCGCGACTATTTAAATAGAAAGACAAATTCATTCAGATATTTTCTACATTGGGAGACTCATGTTCGACTTTGGGTAAATGAATTAAATTGTGACAGAATAAGCATCAAAGATGCAGCGCAGTCTAGAGGCCCAAGAACAGTGATCAGACATAAATCAACAATAAAATCCAAATTTCTATAGTTTTGCTCGAAAATGAATGAAAATAAACCTCACATAAAAATGCCCAAGATGAGCGCTGCATATGTGCACTACAAGAAAAACAAACTTGTATTTGCGAACATCAGTTGAATGTAAATAAGAAAAATCAACCGGATTATTTATGGAATGTTGCAACCATGGACCACGGATCCAATTCATTACTACACACTGGGAAAAAACACAGTGATCTGTACCAAATGACCGGCTCCTACTGTCTTGATCAATTACCTTCAAATTGGAAAAATAATTAACAAATACTAGGCTGACATTTTTGGAGATTGAAAGCAGCGAATGGAGAAAAATGTCCTCCAAATTGACTGAACTAAAGTTTGAAATTCTTGCGCATCTACCCTATTTACCTGAGCTCCCCAAAAATTTTAGTCAAACAAAGAGAGCGTAAACGAGTTTTTTCAGAGCCTTGCAAGAATTCATTGCTATGAGGTCATTGTTAGTCTGCAGAAACGCCAAAGACTTTACAATTTGACTGAACGGTACAATATCACCGAGTTTGTAGAAATCTACTCTGGATCAAAATCATCATTTCTATACCTAAACCAGAACTGCCTTAAATTTTTTTCAGTACAGTTCATATGGTAAAGATTAATGAGGATGCTGATTTTTAAAGGTTCAGAAAGAGATATGATTCGATCAATTCTAGTTTTTTTTTTTTGTAAACCATGAGTGGAAGAGGATAAATAAGATCAACAGAGAAAGTTGATTATAAAAGACATTTATTTTATTCGAAATATTAGATCAGCTATAACTTTAACCCTTCTGGAGAACGCTATATGTGCATGGGGAGACTATCACATATCAGTGAAAGTGAAGAAACTAAGAAGTAAAGTTTAAGACACTTGATAATTTATTGGAACTGTTTGGGGGTATGGGGAAGCTGTTGGTTAGTTGAGGCGGCCAGGAAAATAACAAACTTGAACATCTTAAAGAGTATCTTTATTATGCCAGAGTCGTGCAGCAAGGTAGCACACTATGCATATTTGATGATGTATATTTCTTCATTGCCGAGTTTCAAGGTATGACAACCTTATATGTTTAGGAAAACAACTATTGATTCTTATGAGGTAAAAGTCTTCATGACATACTCTCTAAAAATTTCGCTTCATGCTCGTCTGACCTTAAAATCACTCGGACATCTATAGACAATGTTTCAGCAAGCTCTAAAGAGTGCGGGCAAACAATCTTCAAATGACTTTGAATTTTCGCAACACTAGAATTAGATCTAAATTTGTACATATGTTCTTTAAATATATACCTATGTACAGCTTAAAATGGCGGAATTGAGTAAGAGGGTAGAAAAACATAACTATTTTTTATTTCAGGCTTAACTCGAATTAACTTCTGATAGGATTTACATCAAATCGCTGCATCACGAAATCTATCTACCTCTTGGGGATACTTCCAAATTAAGGGTCTTATCGATTTGCCAATTTATTTATATGGCGAATAAACTGTTGAAATAACTAGGGATTAGTATACTTTAGTAATTTTTTGAGTTATAATTTAAAATTAAACTGTTAAACGTAAAAAAATAAATTAGTTTGGATTGCATAAAACGGATAGGAAGTGATACAGATTAGTAGGTTATATCCACTAAATAACATTCTGTTAAATCATTCTTGTGGTGAACTCTTAGATTCCTAACAATGACTGGTAGTTGATGTAAGAATACTTCAGCAACAGTTTTTGTCAAAGAACTGCCAAGTGCGGAAGTGTTTTCAAGACTCTCACCATCTACCGCAAGCAGCTCTTTGTTGGGAGGGTTCAAAATGTAATTCCATAAATATATAAAATTATTGATATACAGTTTGAAGAATAAACGGTTCACATTGATGTAATATTAAAATTCTGAATATATTTTATTATAAAAAAAAAACAAAACTTAATTTCCTTCAACTGAAATTTTGAAATCGTTAAATTTTGGCCGGAAAAAACTCAAAATTAAAATTCGTGTGCTTTAATAAAATTCCCCACAGACTCTACTGCACCAGGTTTATTGCCAAGCTTACTACAAACGTCAGTGCAAACATCATTTCAATATTTGGATTTGCAACTTTTAACATTCCTTGTTGCTGTAGGTAAGGAGTAAATAAAAAAGGTGCTAATTTATTTCTGATGGAGTTGTTTCTATGCAATAAAATCTTTAATGCTATAAACCAAACAGCGTCTGTTTCATGTTACGTTATGGCGTCCACTGTACCTGCACTATCTACTGCTTTTTATTAACCAACGCTAGAAATTAGTTTCCTTTAAAGGCAGCAAGCGGCTGGTGTGTTAGCAAGCGCGAAGCACAGGTGCAAATAACAGGTGCAAGACGGACACGAACTATAAACATGAGCATTGGTTATTTTACTCTTTTTATAGTTACACTAATTTAATTAATGCAAAGGTGCAATTTGGGTATTGGCAATATAAGGGAAAACATTCTAAAAAGCGTTAATACTTAGAATGGACAAATATGTAGAACTTAATAAGGAACTTCCGTTAAAGAATTATTCTCGTCAGGTCTGGTCTGTATGGTATGTTAATGAACTTCTCTATCGGCGGATCCAAATTAAAAATGTCCTAGCTTAGTTGGTAAATTTTACAACAGAATAATTTTATTCTAATAGTAATTTGGACACTCAAAATTTCCAAAGTATACAATTGGATTCCTATTTTCCAGTATAAATGTAGTGCGTGATATTTACTTATCTTAATATAATGATCAAATATGTGGCATAGAGATGGTCTAGTAGATAATTGCTGTGCACTGAATATGACGTGAGGATGTTTTGGGGGAGCTCTATGGAGGGAGTGGAGGAAACTAGTTGGTAGAAAAACTTTTCAGATCGTTTGGCAAGTGATACCTAAAACGGAAACACAACACAATTGAAAGGTCTTTTTTATCAAATTAGGAAAGGGCATACACAGTCTTTCGTAATTAAAACAAAGCATCTTAATAAAAACAGCAGGAGACGAACCTTGGTCAACTTTTGGCGCCATCAATATTTTATCCATTAAAGCAAAGCTGTTTAAGCGAGGCTCCCTAATTCCTTGGAGTCTGACTATTAATCTTAGTTTTTTCATGAGCCAATGTGGGAATCGGCTGGGTAACGCGGAAGTATGTAGTAGCAGGTAGACCTATTATTATATGAAATTTGTGTGGTACATCAGATGTTCAAACCTAGCATCCTTCGGCTACCAAATGCAGCTTTAAGAATATGTGACAAAATTTAATAGAGGTTTTGAACAAACACATATATATTTGAATCATCGTAGACCGTTTGATAAATGTGTAGGTCAATAACTAATTATGTACGAAAAAATTCTGTAGACCTTCATTGTCTATGCAGACTCGCACGCGACCTAGCCATGACCTTTAAACTCTGACAAACGCCGGCAGCATAACCCTCGATTTGGAAGGAATTCTTTCAGAGTATTCACACCAGATGTTCTACCTAGCCCAATATCAAAAATTGCACGGATTCAAATGCAAGGAACAAGGAAACCCCAATACAAGGTCTTATTTACTAATCCATTCCCGTAAAACTGCGGACTTGATAGACACCAATCAAAAAACCATTCGCGCTCCGGCAGCACTGCCCCGAGTTTTTCCATAAACCTCATTTTTTTTGTACATATACACGTAGACTTGTTACAGATTTTAATGTACCATATTTCATGAATATTGTATAAAAAACGATTCGGACTGGCAAAGTACGTAAGGCGTTAAACGTGAAAAGATGAAAAAACAGTGATTTTATCGATAACTGGATCACTTAAGAGTAATATTTCAAATAAGATCACTATTGTGCAATAGACATTACATTAGAGTAACGTTCAGTTCCACAGCAAAATTTCCCTTTGCCCATGTATAACCCAACCATAACTCCATTTGATCACTACTTATTTCTACTTTTGCAATCATTTTGCGAAGGGAAAAATGCAAACAAAAACGTCATCCAAAAAATTCTTTTGCATAAAAGATGAAATATCTATTAATGAAGCGTTGAATTTATGGCCCCCAAATATGGACAAAGAAAGTCAAAAATGATAACGATTGTGGATTAAATGTCACTTGATACTGATTAGAATAGAGACGTTCAAAAATGATTGGCACTGTGATAGTGTCGCAGATTGAAATGCGCGTGTATAGATAGACTATAGTGGCATGTGATATAACCAGATGGCGTCGCAGAAAGGTGGCGAGTCACACACAACTGTACTCGCAGCAGTGCACAGTAGTTGTACAGCGTGAATCCAGAGACAATCTTTGAGTGTCTGGTCATAGTAGACAATTCATGATCTTGGTGCAAGATATCGTCGGAAAAGAAATTTCAGTTTATTGAATGGCAGCGTATTGAAAACTTTTGTTCCAAGAAGCCGGAAATTTTATTCCAACACAAATAGCAATTTTCCTTTTGAATTACAGGAAGATTCTACTGATGGTTTGGTTGTTTCCATGTAAGAGCGAGTCCGCTGATACATTCAGCAATGCCGCCACATGAAATAGAGATGCGGCGCGTTGCTTGAACATGACAAGGCGCGGTCAGGTACCAACCATCATAGTGTCACCCTGTATACTTTCGTGTATGCTGTGCTGCCTCGCGACCCAAATTTGCCGATTTTTGTGCCGAGCGACTACGCTCTGTCACAAGTCATGCTCTAGCAAGGTTCAGTCGGCTGTCTGCAAGTGGTGCTGTGCTATACCTAAAGAATGGTGTGTTGCAAAATTGTATAGACATTGATTGGGAATATACATAACAAAATTTCACTTCTTCATAACAAAAAATTAGTCAGAAGAAAAAAATCGTTTTTAAACGTCCCAAGTGAAATTGACAAAAACTTTGCAAGAGCCCGTGTCTGATAAAAGCGTTATGTGTCATCGTGACAATGCATCATATTAAGAAATGCTATTATTTTTATCTTTAATTGCTTTTACTTTTAAATTTAATTATTTCATGGGGCAAACATGCAATAGTACAAAACGCGTGTCTTCTTCAATTATTTTTTCTCTCATAATCTCTAAAAAAATAATCATAAAAAATAGTTTTGGTATTTCTTATATAATAGAAAGAACATAACCATATTTAGTCTAGTCAACTGGCTATGTAATGGTTTCAAACTTTTATTACCAGAAATATCTCAATCAAATAGAGGTAAATGACACCATAGTAGTGTTGCACAATTTTTCATACATAAAATGCTTTAATGCTTTTTTCTCAAATCAGAAGATAACTTTTCAGGAACCAAGTAGCTAGCTCTGCATCTAATTGTATATAATTATATAGCTGCACATTAGGATTAGATCACAAAAACTGTTCTGTTAAATATGGTCAGCACTGGCCTCCTTCATTACTCGTAGCATAGACTAAATCTTTTTATTTCCCCCATTCACTTTCTTTCTCTACATCTTTTGCCTGCTTTACTCTTTCATACCCATTGTGCTTTTCCTCACCATATCTCACGGGTATTTTACTCATTTATTTCTCTGGATCGTCTTGGATTTTTCTGCCCCTCCCCTCCAAACCGTTCCATTTTCCTTGTCTTCGTTTGTCTTACTCGATTTTTTCTCAATTCTCCCAATTTTTTTCCATTTCTTCACATTTTTTCAAAACTCATATCTTTTCCTTATCTACTCTTTTCTCCACATTCTCTTGTCTTCGTACCTTCCTATCTATTTCTGCCTCTCCCTGTTTCTCTATTTTTCTCTCTACACTCTATCTGTTAGACACCAACTTCAAGTATAAAAAAAAGATAAGGATAAAACAAAAAGTTTTTGCATGACGAGTACCAATAAATATCTATTCTATACTAATAGTCTATAAATAAGTTTTTTGGTTATTTAGAGAACATTAGGTCTGCATTTGACAAGGAATAAATGTCTGATTGTACTTAACTGTAGGCGACTGCTCTCAACCTTTGTCAAGTACAATAATGTGATAGAAGGCGCTCAAAATTATAAACTGGAGGTGCATTGAAAAATAATCACGGCTCACATAAAAATTCAAACAATATAAACAACCTTGTATGTGAAAGTCTCCTATTATTTTTGATTTATTTGTTGTCATCCACAGTGTATCAGAGTTATACAGTAAAACAGTTGAGCGTTCACAGCATTCTTGTATCATTCAACACACCTTACACAATACCACAAAAGAAGTTATAAAATAAAAATAAGAGGTGTGCATGGCACATAAGAAAAGAGTGGCTTGATTTAATGTTAAAGATAATTTTTGTTTTATAAAATGTGAGTTTTCAGTATCGTCCCTATGAAGTTTAACACACTTCCTCTAATATTCCTCTAGGTTCATGATTTAATCGTGAAAAGGAGAGTTTTCAAAGCCCGCAATATACTCGTTTTATGCTCAGCCATGACAATTTTAAGTGTTAAGAACAGATGGTGATCAACCCATACTTCGGTTAATATTTGCTCAGCAACAAAACTTAAATAAGACAATGGATGCAGTGGATCTTTTTTATGATCATTTGAGGCGTTTTCTTCTATCATTCCTAAAGTGTTATATAGTATTTGCTAGAAACCAAAGTGGCCAGTTAGCAGGATTCCTTCCACATCTCTGAAAACTGACACCATCACCTTTCCAATTAACATCAGACGCTTTAGGATTTTATTCAGTATAGGGAAGACTAACATGCAACGATTATGCTGCTTCAAAGATAGGTTGTGTGAAGAGAGCCGCATTAATGGTTATAAAGACAAAAAGATCCATTATATCTACTAGAACATCATAATTCAAAGTGAATTATTAGCTATCTGTGTGTGAGTGATTATCATTAGATGTGCTTGTAAAGAATCGATTATCAGATAGACTAAGAATATTATGTAAGCAAGACACCAAGACATAGTTTATACGAAATGATAGGTGGCAAAATTTAGGTATTGGTTTTTAGTTTACCTATTAAAGATTCCGAAGTTTCCAGAAGATTGGGGCAGATGTATATGAGGGTAAGTCAACTACACCATGTATGTCTTGTTAAGCTGTATTGTACAGAAAAAGGTCAGAGCAGAGAAGATTCTGATTAGGATGTGGTCACGAGCATCATATGTATTGGTCAAGGAAGTTTTGACAGCATGTGAATGGTAGGCAGTTCTTGTGGATTTTAAAAACTGCCAAAATAGATTACGTATTAAAGTTAAAAAACGTATGCTTGTTTAAATGGAGATCTAAAGATTAAACAAACATAAATAGTAGTGATTTAAGGTAAATAATTCTCCTTTTTTCATAGAAACATAACTTAAGCTGCCAGTCGAGATAAAAAATTGGAGCCACGATTAGAGATGAGCGATCCACTCATGAGTTACTCAAAAGAACCAGCTCTTGGTAGGGAGTGAGTGAGTTATGACTTACAAAATAAGAGCGGTAACTCTTCGATTTCTCACTCGATTCTTGGTCTTTCGCTGTCTGCGCATATGCAAGCAGCTCTTGGTTCTCTCGTCTCGATCTGACTCATTGATCTGATTCACTCCCGAAACTTGATCTCGACTTGTTTCTGATTCCGATAACTCCTCAGTTTTTTGCGACTTTGCTTATTCTATCTATCAGTCTTTGCCTTTATACAGCTTGGTATGTAATATTTATCTATAACATCTATAATATAATATTAAACGATTTACGTTATTTATAATATTTTGTTATTTTAGAACAAAATGTCGGTGAGAGCTAGTAGGTTGTCGAGTGATATTTGGTACCATTTTACCAAAGAAGGACAAGGGAAATGCCGCTATTGTCAGGGAAAAATAAAATTTAAATAAAACCTTGTTAAATTAAACAGTTCATTACAATTGGTTTTATAATGGTAGCAGTAATGGCCTAACTGATATAGCCAGTAGGCACAAATGTAGCAGAAAATGAGTTATGAGTTATAAAAAAGAGCTAGCTCTTTTTGGTTAGAGAGCGATCTGGATCTGATCCCAGAAATGAGTCACTTTGCCCATCTCTAGCCACGATAAATAAAAAAGAATTTAAGCATTGTCGAAAGTACAGGTTTAGAGTAAGAATATAGTTGTGGTAGTGTTAAGATGGATCACCAGCATAAAATTATAAATGTTACGCATACTTTGATTAAATAAATTGCATATAGATTCACTTTTATTCGCAGAGTAAATGTGGTGGTCATATGTAATTCATAAATAAAATAAAGCAAACTTGCTCAATTAAGATGTCTGTTACTTCTGTGAATTGTGCACTTTCACTCGCCCATCAGTCAAAATTATATCATGGATTTGTCGATGATTTCAGTGTGGCAGCTTGAGCTTCCAGGATATGGCACTTCTTCCATACTTGCTGTTTAGTTTAAATTAATTTACCCACAGTCAAACCGTTTCATAGGATTAATATAAAAGCTACACAATGATTTTCTTCAGTTATTCCTTCAGAAGAAAAGATCAAATCAACATAAGTTATAATGTTAGCCTTTTCGCATCGTCGTTCAAAACATTTGTGCTTTCATATAACTACCAAACAACAAATTAGAGTCAGAATAATTTGCAACAACAGAATATTTATGTATAAAAAGAAGCTTTATGATAATATATTATCGTTGTCCCTCTTTATAGTCAAGTTACAATCAAATCACCTACGAAACTACAAAAGATTAATGTTTTAATTGCTTTAAGTAAAATACAAATTCGTTGTAGCCAAACTCGATAGCTACTAAACTAAGGGTTAATTTCAAAATAACTGTTGCATTTAAAAAATGTTCAAATCAATTACGGAAGTCCACAGTTAAGGTTTTGTTTGATTTTAATTAGCGGAGTGAGTGAGTAATCACTGCAGTTATGTACCAACTTCTTATCAAGTTATTTTAACTTGACAAAGAGAACAATAATGCATTAAATGACATTAATACATAAATTACGTGAGCACTAAACAAGCACTACCGTAACGAGAGAGTGCAAACTAATAAGTTAAGTTGTCTTTCTGTATCAATAAATGTAGTCTACATAAAATCTTTGCAGCTAACTTTTACTAAGATCAGTTAATTAAGCAACGACGTAAATGTGTTGCACTTAAGTGACAAATCTGTAAATTTAATATGAGCAAATATCAAAATTTTGTTAGCTTGTTTAAGATGCACAATACTTTTGAATTGAAAATCTATTAAATTGTATCCGTATCACCGATTTGTTTACAATGGAGCAGGGATGTAGCCTAAGAAATTAAACTAAAGCAGTATGCATATGAAAGTAGTTTTGTGTCCTAAACAACCAATTTTGCAACGAACTAATCACTGCTTTATGTACACAAATGTGTTTTAGAGTTTAGGTTATGTAAAAAGCTATTTTCAAATATACTTTAGACAAACAATGAATGCAATCCTCCAATGTAAAATGCAAATCGATAAAAACAAATCCGCGGCACACCATCTGCTTTCACAACCGTAAAAAAATGTGCTAATTACTTTGAAATAGCCGTGGAACCAGCTTATACACGATATCCTGCAGCGTCTTGTCGGGTCGTATGTTAAGCAGCGGCTTCGTTTTGTGCACCTGGACATCGCACACCGGACAATACTTGTTCTTCTCCAAATACCGCACGATGCAGCTGCGGCAAACTGCAACAAAAGCACTACAGTGGCGGCCTCGGGGCGGGCGGCGCACTTACAGGTGTGCAGGCATTCGATGATTGTCGTGGCGTCAATGAAGTACCCCTTGCAGAGCTTACAAGCCAGATAGTCGTTTAAGTCTACAATGGGGATTCTTCTTGTCTGGTGCATTGTCGCCGGCTGGTCTCTGCGGGCGTTTACATCATAGGCTGCTTAGTATTCCTCGCGATTACCTGTCCATATTGGTGGCATGCTCACAACCATGACCTACAAACGAAACGTGTCATGAGGCGGGTATCGGCGCGGGCTGCCGGTCGCCGCCGCTGCGCCCCGCCCGGGCGGCCGGCTCGGCCGCAGTCTCGCAAGGTACCGCGAATTCGTTATTATTGTTTACTTCGCGGACGGCCCGTTTGACAGTACGCCACGGCGAGTTTGACAGATAGGTACCTGTCGGGGAATATGGCGTCGCTTTCGCGAGGCGACGCGGGCGCCGGGCGCACGCGGCAGGCCGCGGGGCGATCGTAGCGCGTCTCGGTCGGGCGCCTGCCCACCTAACGCACCCTCAAACTGTCATCGGCTTTTAAACTGTACTTCCTGGAAGCTGCATACAAACATGCCACAAATTGAACGCAGTACGTCTCATGTTGCCAACTGAATTTCACGGGGCCAAAATTACCAACTTGTTCGGTGTTGGCAGGCATTGTTGTCTAAGCGACGTGCGCTGTTGCCAAGTCGGCAATAAAAATTTATACTTGCAGAATTTACTAGTTACATTGCTCCGAAGATTAAATATATTAAAAATTAGTTTAATAATATGTATATAACGCAGATTCCAATCATATTATTTTTTATAGAGCAGTTTGTAAATTACAAGTAAAGTGAAAAACCTTCTTTACCCTTTCACCATTCAGCAAAATCCCTTAATCCATTTCATTCAGTGCTTCTCTAAAGATTCACTCTGAATATATGTAAAAAAATCACACGACTTTCCTTGTCCTATTATTATAGATTATACCGGGTCCATCGTCTCGGCCCTGCGCTGCTCTTGTCCCGGAACCTGTTATTTTAAAAAAGGACGAGGCGCGAGTCCAACACTCGAAAGCTGATTAAAATAAACAGTACAAGGCAATAATTGACTCGTACTTAAAATTTTGCTACATCACTGAAGGTAACCGTGCGAGCTCGGTTGCACAGCCTTCTCCATTATCGCCTGAGTGCTCCCTCCTAGCGGCCAAGCGCTCCCCCCTATCCTCCCGCAGTCGACCGTGAAACTCTCCGAGCGCGCTGTGATTGGTCCGTTTAATTAATTTTTAATCGGCTATAACTTATTTATTTGACCTCGGATTAAAAAATTCCATTGTAATTTTTTGTTCGTCTCGGTCTGATCTATCCGGTAATATAAATTTCCCGAAACATTTTATGAACACCCGGTATATTAAAAATCCTGAGCTTCAATTTTTTTCGAGTTCCTATTTTACCAACTTTTATTTTAAATTCATGTTTATCTCATGATAACAAATCATTTTTATTCTCATGAATTTTTTGTATCTTCAACCGTTTAGATTCGCGACCGCTTTGCGACCGATTTTGCGACCTTGCGATCAAACGACTCGGCCGATTTTTACGCACGCACGCACACACTGGGTAGGTCAAATTTCCGCCGATTACATCACTTTCCCTATTATAGGATAAGGAAAGTAAAAATCAGCGATGACAGAACACAACCTTGTTTTACCCCTCGCAGAAACTCAATATCATCTGAGATTCCCCCCATAAGTGTTATAAATGCCGATTGGTTCCAATATAAGTTTACGATTATTCTAAAATCCTTTTCATCCAATTCGATGGTTTCCAGGGTTTCAATCATTTTTTGGTACTGCACTCTATTAAAAGCCTTACTGTAGTCAATAAAGCAGACGTAGACATAACAATTCACATCCCTCCATATTGGAAGAGTACTTGAACACCAAACAAAGATTCCCGTGTGCTAACAGCATTTCTAAATTTCAACTGTGTGGGCAAAATTTGATCTTCACCGAGGTTATAGATTCGTTTGTGTATAATTTTAAGAAATTCCTTCAGGAAGTGACTCATGACACTTATTGTGCGATAGTCACTATAAGTTCTTGGGTAAAATTATAAATATTAGCCAATCTTTGAGAACAATTCTATCAACTGAAGAACTTTCTTCGTCATCCACGATTTGTGCTTCCTATCGTCTGGTTTTAAAATATCATTTTTGATGGTTGTTAGCGCCATCTTTAATTTGCTGATCTTATCATGAACATTCTGGGTGTTTAGGTTGTTCTCAATTAAGTTTTACAAACGTATTGCTGCTTGTTCTCTTACACCATTTATTTCTTTTAAACTTTAGGTTTTAGTTTCTTTCTTGCGTATTTTTTTACTTTACTCCAAAAACTGCTACCAAGGGGTTAAGATCTGACTGCATATCTGCTCCAGAATAGGTTTTTACTGAAATACAGTTATTTCTATATCTTTTATTTGTTAGAATATAATCAATTTGATTCATGACTATGTTTTCAGTCCTAGTATACGATCGTCTCGGAGGTAACGAATAAGATGTGTTGGTTTCCACAAAATTATGTTCACTTGCAAAAATGCTTAATGTATTTTCTCTTTCATTCCTTACACCACTATATTATCTTTCCTTCTCTTCTTCCTTCCTTCTTTTCAGATTTTTTCGTTAAAATCGCCAGTTATGATCGGCAATTCTCTTTTTAGTAGTTTTTTTTTACTACATCTAGTAGAACTTTTCTAGTCCTTGTTCAGTGTTCTATTGTTAGAGCATACACTTGAATGATCTTAATTTATGTTGGGCTGGAGTTAATTTGCAGTAATATGATTATTTCGGAGACTGATCTGAAATTTGTTATATATTTCAATAAGGATTTACATATTATGGTCCACACGCCTTATTAATGTTCTTCTTTGGAATGACCTGATTATGTTCGACTATGTCATAGTAATTAGCCTCCGGGCTACGCATTTTACTAATCCCCATTGCCTCGATTTTCATCCTTTCCATTTCCTACATAGCGATATTTATTTTTCCTGGTTGTGCCATAGTCATGACGTTCTATGCGCACACTCTAATTTCTCTATCCAACGATAGTTTGCTTTTATCGTAACATCCTTCTTAAACGTTTTCGCGCAGATCCGACTGGGAAACTCGAAACTCTGGAGCGCAGACACGACTGGTTTTACTAGAAGACATCCCTAAGAATCTTTAATGCAGTGGGTCCTCAATTTTCTTTTGCATGCTTATGTCGTTGACTATTGTTATTAGTTCATCCGCCTTTATGGTCACTTCAACCACTGGGAAAAGGAGTGTCTATTGCTTTTATATAAAACCCAAAAAGTATTAGAAATTAAGTAGTACAATTTTACAATAATATATACAGATAAGAGGCTGGTCTACGACGGGTTGACCGGGGCCGGCCTATTTTTACAGTTGACGGCCTACGGTCACGGCACATACTTAAAAAATTTCCGAAATTAAAAGTTGCGTAGCAAACGGAAACAGAAAGAGTGAAACCGGCGCAGTGAAATGGGATTTGAAAACGAGAATATGGAAGAAACGAAAAGAATGTTTGCGCAAATAAGCACGAAATGAACAGCGGTCAAAGAGGAATTAGATAAGAGTACGGAGGCAATAAGTGAATTGAAACGGGAAAACCAAAGATTAAAAAGACAATTAAGGACCAGGAAGAAAGAATGAAACAGATGGAGAGAGAGATAAGAAGAAATAATATCATAGAGCAAGGATTGGCAGATACAGATAAGGAAGAGCAAGACGCGGTAAAAGAGAAAGCGCAGGAGATTCTTAGAAAAATTGGAGTAGAAATTAACCCAGATGTAGACATAAAAAAAATAACGAAACTGGGAACTTTCAAGCTAAATAAGAAGAGACCAATCCTTGTTAAGCTACAAACGTGGAAATATATGAACGGTCCAAATAAATAAAAGAAAAAGATATCTCAATTAATGGTGATTACACAAAAAAAAGTCCAAGGGGGAATAAAACGTTTGATACCCCACTTAAAAAAACCAAAACAAGGATACAGAGCCTCAGACACAATAAGATGATTGTAAATAACGAGATGTACGGAATACAGGATCTTAAAAATAATCTTAGTAAAGAAAAGGCAAACTAATGAAATAAGAAACATACGGTGAATGAGGGATCGTAGAAAGTGAGGAACTCAATCAACAACTGAGAAAAATCACGAGAACCGAAAAACTAATAGCAAAAATAGAGGAACGGACAAAGAAAATAACACCAACACAATGAGTAAAATGGTAAACAGGAAAAAGAAAAACGCAATAGTAAAAATAGGGACCTGGATTATAAAAACTATGTTAGCTATAGGAAAAATGAAGAAAGTCGCTAAAGAAATAATAAAATATAAATTAGAAACACTGACTCTGTAGGAAATAAGATGGAGAAGATAAAGAAAAATATATGCTGTTGTACGGAAGTGAAGATGAAAAAGGAAGAACACATCGGCATTTTTGATAAGCCAACATCACTTATAAACGATTATATGCTAACACAGGTAGCAGCTTAAGAAGAGAAGGATGAGTTTTATGATAAAATAGAAAAGATCTGTGAAAAAACCCCAAAACACGCTACGCTCATTATTCTGGAGGATTTTGATGCAAAGATGGGAAAAGAAGAACACTGGAGAGCAGCAGCTGGAAGAGAAACGGTGCATGACGAAACGAATAACAATGGAACAAGACTGGGAAACTTAGCAACAGAAATGGATATGTACGAAATACAACATAAAGTAACATATAGATCACATCCTAATAGCTAAAAATAAACAAAATATGATACAGGATGTAAGATCGTTCAGAGGAACAGATGTGGGGATAGACAGCCTTCTAGTAATTGCGAAGCTAAAGGTAAGAACGGTAGGAGGACAAAAAGTAAAAGACGGAAAATTGAAATGATAACACTATGTGAAGAGAAAGTTAAAAGATGAAAATGTAGGAAAAACTAGGCAACATAAAAAGAAGCATTAAAGACAAAAAACAACAGAAAAAATGAATGAAAGATTTGATTGAAGACTGCAGGAAAATAACACAAAAAGGTTAATAAAAATAACACGAAACGGTGTAGATTTATCAAAAGAAGAAATATAAAAAAATACAACAAACATAATTAGCATACGGTGGATAAATCATTTTAAGGAAATACTAACAGACAGCAACAAGGTTATCGAAGAGAAAAAAAAAGAAAATATAGAAAACAACACAGGAAATGGATAATCGGACATATCCACGAGAAATTCAGTGAAGTAATAGCACATCTTAAGACTAGCAAAGCAGGAGGAAAGGATAACATAGAATTGATAAAACGCGGAGAAGAAATTTTAAGATAAAGAATATTTAAACTGCTAATCCACATATGAAAAAAGAAAAAGATGCCTAGCCTGTGGGAAAAAGGAATAATAGTACCAATATATAAGAAGGGAGACCCAAAAAATTATGCAAACTACAGGAGAATCACCTTACTTAACACTGTACATAAGATATTGACCATGCTAATGAAGTAAACGGAGACATAAATGGGAAATTACTAATACGCTTTCAGAAGATATAGGATCCACCATAGATGCTGTATATACATTGAGGTAAATAGCTGAAAAGTTCTATGAACATAAAATTGGACTGCAAATTGTGCATCTCAACTTCAACTAACGATAATCTGAAACGAGAGGAGATAATAAAAGCCAGGAAGGACATGCAAATACCGGGAAAGCTGGTGAGATTGATACAAATGACTATGGAAAACTCAAACGGGAATTACGACAGGCGAAGGAGAAACTGAAGATTTTGGAATCAATCTAGGTGTAAGGCAAGGAGACCGCTTATGAACAACATTGTTTATTCTAGCACTGGACGTAGTAGTTAAAGTGTGTAATTTTAAGAGAACACTAATCAATAAAGCGACATAAGTCTGGGAGAACCAGTTAAAAAAATTGAAAAAGCAAATACATGGAAATCGGCAGAGAAAATAGAAAAACAACTAAAGAAAGAAAAATAAGAAATTGCGGGTTTGAAATAGTAGATTAATATTTAAGAACAATAATTAACAGCAAAAGTGGCATAAACATCGAGATAGGTCAACAGAGCATAGATGGGACACAAAACCTATTACAAATACAAAAACACTATGCAAATTAAAAGTATAATCATAAATATAAACATGAGAGTACACAGAGCAAGCAGACACGTAGTGACTTAGGGTGCAGAGACGATAAGCTCAACAAACTCGGAACAAGAAAAGCTAAGAATATTCAAAAGAAAGATGGTAAGAAGAATATTCGGGCTAAGGAAAGTTGCAATTGTTTATATTATGAAAAATAATGAACATAAACACTTAAGACTAATTTTATATTACAGGACTAATCTTGAAGTTTTTTGCATACCAAATCATGGGTACTTAATATGCTCCCATTGCGATGTACGGCACATGTCCATACGATAGCCAAATTCGTCCAAATTTTTTTTTAGTTTATTGATAACTTCACAATGACCTTCAGTAATTATTTTAACGTAAAATTAATATAATTAATATAAACTAGACATGCTGAAAATGTTCCATTGAACATTCTCTTTTATAAACACTATAATTTTGATTTTGTACATAAACAAGAATAACATGAACACAAATTTACAAAAACTTGTGTTGTTCTAGATGAAACGGATTGGCAGATCAGACGGTTTATATCTTTTGAGCCCACGTTCTTCTTTATCGCTATTTATAAGGTACTCCACGAGTGTATTTGGGTGAACACTAAACCTTTCGCGGTAACGAACACTTTTGTATTTCTTTGATGGTGGTTGTAATACCTAGGTCCCTATGTATTGTTACATTAGGAACACACCAAGGGGCGTTATCTAAAGATCGCAAACTTTTGCCTGAAATCGTTTTGGTATTTTGATATTTGACTTGCTTGCAGTACCCCATAAGTGGATTCCGTATGTCCATATTGGCTTGATAATAGTTTTGTATAGTAACATTTTATTATCTAGGGATAATTGCGAATGGCGCCCTAATAGCCAATATATCTTTTGAATTTTAAGCCCATCTGTTTCCTTTTTGTAAAAGTATGTTTCTTCCACGTTAGTCTTCTGTCTAAATGTAACCCTAAATATTTAACGCTGTCATCATGTGGTATTTGTTGGTTGTTCAATACTACAGTTGGGCAAGTAGCTCTTCTTGTTGTGAAAGTTACTTGGACCTATTTGGTTTCTTCAATATGTATACGCCACATATTAAACTATAATTCCAGGGCATTTAAATGTGCTTGGAGATAATTAGACGTTATAGTTGGATCTGTATGTGAAGAGAGTATCGCTGTCTCATCAGCAAACGTCGATAGTGTAGTTCTTGGTGTATTATGTAGATCTTCAGTGAAGATAAGATATAAAAACAGTCTCAGTACACCCCCTTGGGGAACACCAGCATTAATAGGAAATAACGAGGTTTGTGAATCACCACATCGATTAAGTAGGATTTCATGATTTCATATAGGTCATGTGGTAGGATATTTTTTAGTTTAGACAGTAAGCCTTGGTGGCAGACCTTGTCGAAGGCTTGCGCGACATCTACAAATACTGCTGAACAATATTTTCTATCTTGAAAGTCTTTTGGACTTTTATATTTGATTTCAAACGGGGCGGTCGTGTAAAAATCGCGCGGAAGAAAACCTTGGTATTGAGGAATCTAAAAACCAACTAAAAGTGTGAAAGTGAGTAGAAGGGCCAAAAGGAAAAGTGCCACAGAGCCCTACAACAAGGAGAATAAGGTAGGACTAGAATTAATTAGATTAAGAACGAAATTAGAGCCGAGAAGCGAACAAGCGCAGCAGTGAAAGCGGACACTCGAGGTCAAGCACAAGGCGTGCGACTGCCGATAAGAGATAACCGAACGACGACCGGGCGGGTATTGAAAACAAAGCACGGATCAGTAACAAGGATAGCAACACAACAAACAAACGAAGCTTGGGGACGGCAAGAAGCGGGCGACGTCCTTCGCGGAGTAGATCCGGGCGGCCCTTATCGCGCCGCACGCAAGCATTAATCACGGAAACTGGCCCGGGCTCACATACTACCACGTCAAGAATATTGCGGGAACCTGAATTTACAAGCAATAATAAAAGATAAAGAAGGAAATAAAATCAGAAATGACAGAACTAGCAATAATAGGTACAACTCTACAAGCCATACAAAACCAACTAATGGAAATGAACGAGGACATCAGGAAAAGTGTAGAAAGCAGCGATAGAAACAACGGAGAAATAAAACAATTACGGGAAGCACTAGAAAACAGAGAAAAACCAATTGGAAAACAAGAAATCGAAATCAGCAAACTGCAAGAAACGGTTAATAAACAAGAAAGAAGAATATACAATATGGAGAAAGAGTTGAAAAAGAGGAATGTTGTATGCTATGGAGTAGAGGAGGACCAAGAGGAGAAATACTAAGAGGAAATTTATAGAGCTGATGAATAATCTAAAGGTGGTGGTAAACGCAGAAACAGGAGTGGAAAAAGTTACAAGACTAGGAGAGTACAGAGAGAACAAAAAGAGACCTATACTAGCGACACTAACAAATTGGAATACTAAGATGGAAATATTCAAAAATGCAAAAAAATTAAAAGGAACAACGATCTGGATCAGTAATGACCTAACAAAAAAGGAACAAGATGAGAAGAAAATCCTAACACAACATTTAAGGAATGCCAAGGAAAAAGGATACAGGGCAAGAATATGGAGAAATAAACTAATAGTAAATAACGAGGCATATGAAATAGAGGAATTAACCATAAATGAGAAACCGGAGAAAACAGAAATTGAAGTAATACAAAGCACAGTAGAAAACGAAACAGAAGAAAACAAGAAAAGAAACAGATCCACCGATGATGAGGAAACAAATTTTAATAAAGGCGCAGTACCAAAAAAGAAAAACTACATGCAAACCATCTTAGCCCCAATGAGGACTGAAAGAACAGAGAAAGGAGACGAAGAACATAAAAGAACACTCAGGAACATTACTAAAACAGGAAGGAACATCATACCCCAAAAACCTATAGAAGGGGACAGGAACTGGACGGCTCAAGCGATGACGGATGATAACGAAAAGGACAATCAACAAACACCGAGGAAACAATAAAGCAAACAATAAACACTACACCAAAGATAACAAATAAATTGAAACAAGAACAACAGCAAATTAATATAGGAACATGGAACGTGACATCCCTAAATGGAAAGGAAGAAGAAATAATAGATGAAATGAAGCAAAGGAAAATACAAATTATGGGACTAAGTGAAACAAAAAACACGGGAAGGGATATAAACAACTAAACGAAGGATATACACTATACTACTCAGGAAACACAACAGAAACAAGAGCTAAAGGAGGAGTTGGAATAGTAGTAACCGACGAAATTAATCAAAGAATATTGAACTGGAAAGCAATAAACCCAAGAATAATAACTGTAGAAATAGAATTAGAAACAAAACTAGCAATAACACAAATCTATGCTCCAATCCAAGGAACGGAAGAAGAAGAGGTAGAAAGATATTATAACGAGCTACAAGAAACATTAGACGAATTAAGAGAAACGTATGAAAACATACTAATAATAGGAGACTGGAATTCCAGAATTGGAAGAGACAAAAACAAGGGATTAGGGACCGTAGGAAACTATGGAGAAACAGAAAGGAATAGTAATGGAGAAAAAAATGCTACAATTTTGCATATCAAATGAATTAAGAATAGGCAATACATTCTACAAACAAGAAATAAACTACACATTCGAAGCAATAGAAAGAAGAGCGAAAAGCCATATAGATTACATCGTATATACAAGACAAATGGAAACACTGATTCAAAATGTTAAAATAATCAAAAATGCAGAATTAAGTACACAACACAAACTAGTAACGGCTAGAATAACAATAAAACCACCCCAAGCAGAAGAAGTAAAAAAGTATAGGAGAATAAAGATATGGGAACTACAGAATGACGAAACTAGGAGAAAATACCAGGAAAAACTACAACAAAGACTAGAACAATTCGAAGAACGAAAGAAAGAAATGACGATAAATGATATTTGGAACACACTCAAAGACGAAGCTATTCAGACGGCAAAAGAAGTATGTGGGGAAAAGACAGTACAACAACATACAAAAAGAACAAAATGGTGGAATAATGAGGTAAAACAGAAAATAAACAACAAAAAGTTAGCCTGGAAGAAATACCAATTAACAAAGAAAGACGAAGATAAGGAAGAATACATAAGAAGAAGGAATGAAGCAAAGATTGAAGTAAAGAAAGCAAAAACCCAGAGCTGGGAAACATTTGGGAAAGAAATTCAAGAAAAATACAAAAACAATAAAAGGAACTTCTGGAACATAATAAAATCATTGAAAACAAAGAGAAATAAAAACATAAAACTAGTTAAAGACCACACAGGAAAAATTAGTTCGAACCAGAAAGAAAATATAGAAACATGGAGAAAATACTTTGAAAACAAATTCAAAACACACACATCAAACACAAGAAGAAATGGAAGAACACGAAGAAGAGGTAGAAACAGAACAAGACGAAATAACATACATCGAAGTGTCAAATGCAATCAAAGAACTACGAACAGGAAAAGCTAATGGACCAGATGAGGTTGCGCCAGAAATGATAAAATGGGGAGGAACAAAACTAACGGAATGGATGACAGACCTAATAAAAAGGATATGGAAAAACAACGAAATACCAAAAGACTGGGAGAAATACAATAATTCCAATACATAAGAAGGAAAAGAAAACGATTGTGATAATTATAGAGCGATATGTCTGGCATCAGTTGCAATAAAAATATACAGTAAAATATTAGAAAAGCGACTAAGAGAAGAAATAGGAGACAAAATAGAAGACGAACAAGGAGGCTTTAGAGCAGCTAGACAAACAACGGACATATCAGTGTCATAAGAAAACTAATAGAAGATAGAATAGCAACAAATACACAACTATTACTAACGTTCATGGATCTGAAAGCGGCTTTCGACACGGTTAACCGAAACAAAATATGGCACTGCCTGGAACAGCTACAAGTCACAAAACAATTGAGGAGTGCAATAAAGAGCATATATAAAAACGTCACAGGAATCATCCAAATAAATGGGATGAAATCAGAACCATTCAAAATAGAAACGGGATTAAAACAAGGTGATTCGCTAAGCCCGTTACTCTTTATTATATACATAGATCGAATAATGAAAAACTGTCTAGAAAAAACCCCAAAACTATAAAGACATGAATTCAATAAAACTAGAAGCACTCATATATGCAGATGATATCGTTCTGATAACAGATACAGCCACAAAAATGCAAAAATCAATAGACATATGGACATCAGAACTGGAGAAGATGGAAATGAAGATTAACGAAAACAAAACAAAAGTAATGCAAGTCACAAGGAAAAAAGAAGAAAACATCCACCTAACATGTAAAGGAAATCAACTAGAAGAAGTAACGGTATTCGAATATCTAGGATCAACAATCAGTAACGATGGCAAAATAGAAATGGAAGTGGCTAACAAAGCTAGAAAAGCGACCAAAATGTATTATACAATAAACCAAACAATATTAGGAAAAGGAAGTAGAAATAAGCACAAAACAAATGGTATACAACACAGTAGTAGCACCAACATTACTATACTCAATAGATGCGCTAACAACTTTACCAGAACATAAAAGAAAATTAACTACTGTAGAAATGAAATTCCTCAGAAAAATACAAGGAGTTACTAGACTAGACAGAATAAAAAACGAAACGATATATAACGAACTCAAACAAGAAAAGATAACGAACAAAATAGAAAAGAAACAATTAAATTGGCAAGCACATATTATAAGAATGGAGCCCCAAAGAACAACGAAAAAATATCTACAATCAAAAACAACACACAAGAAGGCACCGGGAAGACCACGGAAAACGTTAACTAACATAGTCCAAGATATAGCAAAAAAACATGACACTACACTTGAGGAACTACAAAAAATTGCAAGAAATCGAAATCAATGGAAAAAGTGGGTCCTAGAACACTACCCGACACCTTAATGGTACAAGGGATGATGAAAAAGAAGAAGAAGAAGAAAGTCTTTTGTTCAGTAGTGGCATGCTGTTTTCGGAAGCCAAACTGATGGTTAGGTATAACGTTTTTCTCTGTAAGTATTGTTGTTATTTTATGCAGCAGCAGCTTTTCAAGAACCTTCAACAGTATGGGTAGAAAGCTGATTGGTCTAAAGGATGTCAGTTTATCATTCGGTTTGCCAGGTTTGGCGATCGTTATAATTGTAGCAACCTTCCATTGCTCCGGAAAGTATCTTAATCTTAGAATAGCATTGAAGAGGTAAGTGATATAAACAAAACCTTTTCCCGGTAGTTCTTTAAGAACTTGCCCTGTGATTAAATCATGACCTGTCGTCTTGTGTGGGTTTAATTCCTTTATGATTATAGCCTTAACTTCATTTATTTTAAATTGCTTCACCGGTAGGCTCATTTGGAATGGCGCTTCGAGATACTGGTAAATTGTGCTTTCTTCATCTCTTGATATTTTAGAGTCAAATGAGGTAAATACACTGGTAAAGTGCCTCGCAAAAGCTTCAGCCTTTTTTGATTACTTCTGGCCCAGGTGTTGGCATCAAGACGAAGAGGCGATATGTGTTGATGTGGTTGCTTTAATTTCTTTGTTGTTCTCCAAAGCGAATATTCAGTAGCGTCTGTAAGTGACAGCCGTCTTAAATAGTTTTGTACGTGTTGATTTTTGATGTTAGAAAATAGATTTTTAAATTCTGTTGCAAGTTGTTTTAGTATTCTTTTGTGTTCATGCTGTTTTGTTAATTGCCATCCTCTGCGTTGTCTGCGTTTTTCTGCTATTTTCTTTTTAATAGCATGGGACAATATTCGTTTGTACTAGTTTGCTGCTTATATGGTGTCGCCTGCCAAGCTGCTTCTTGCATAGCTTGATTGAAATTTTCCAGTGCCACAACTAACTACTCGTTTGTTTTCAACGGTACTTCAAGTGATAACGATTTATCAATTAGTCCCCTAACAACATTCCAATTTGTAAATTTATTACAAAGTCTAGGGGGTTTCTCTTTGGGCATCACTTGTTTGCCTACTGTAACACTTAATGGTGAATGCTCATCTGAGAGGTCTAGGCAGTTCTCTGCCTTGAGATAATTTGGATTTATGTCTTTTATAATGCAAAAGTCTAGCAAATCCGAAGTTGGTCGGCTGACCTGTTGGTAAATAATAAAGTGCATTATTATTTATTGCTTTTAACAATTCTCTGCCCTTGGTTGTGGTTTAATCGTGATCCCTAATGCACGTTCTTTGCGTTGAAGTTACCGACTGAGATAAATCTATTTTTCAGTGTCTGAAAATAGTCTTCATATTGCTGTTTTTATTGTTATGCCTAGGTGGGCAATAAACTGCTGATACGCTCAGTGTTTCCTCCCAATCTTGTATAGTGATGGTGGTAGATTGGTGATGCTGTAGATTGTATTTGGGGAGTTTGTAATGTTTAATGGTATTTTTAACTATAATCGCTGTACCAGTATGCGCCGTAGCATCAGGGTGTTGCGTAGCATAAATGGTATAATTTGGGATTTTTAAATAAGTTCTATTTGTATAATGTGATTCAGAAATTAACATTATGCCAATGCATTGATTCGTAAGAAATATTATCAATTCGTTTTTGTGATTTGCCAAACCATTGGCATTCCATACAGCTGTTTTAAGATAATGAGCCATTAGTTTTATTTGAGACAAGTGCTGTTAAGAGATTTAGCATAGTTACTATTTGTTCCATTAGGGATTTTAGCGTGTTTTTTAGGTCAACCGTATCGTTTGATCCATTTAGTTATTGTTTGACTGCTGTGAAGTATTGTTACTGTTTTGAATGCGTGTGCCACTTACTACCTGCGCATAGGTACGGTTTTGTTGATACTGTTGTGTTGGATATTTGTAAATTGTCTGTTCCTTAGTGGAGGAAACATTCTTCGTTGTATCTTTTTATAAATCTGGCAGCCTTTATAGTTTGCGAGATGATTACTATCGCAGTTAACGCATTTGACATCATTGCTTTTTCCTTGCGTTGGCACTGAGATGTGCATTTCACACATTTTGGAGTCCTGCTGCAGAAATTCTTTGTGTGACCATGTCCTTGGCACCGAGCGTATTGCGATACTTCGCGCTTTGGGTTTGGCTGATCAAATTTTACTATCGAGCTAGTCTAGTTATTTTATGAATATCTTTATTGTTGTCAGCTGTTTCCAATTCGACAAAAAACAGAGGTAATGGCGTTTTTGTGAATCGGTCCCAAACTTTTGCAAACGAATTTGGATCCATTGCTACTACAGCTGCTATTTTGCGGTTCCGCAGTTCGGCCGCACTAGTTAGAAGAGGAGTCACATAAACGTAAACCTTCACAAAAAAAATTGCAACTCCACACGTAGTTGTTTGAAGAGCTTGCATTAATTTAATCCTGTACGATTTCATAATCAAATGTCGCCACAAAACACATATGTCAGACGTTGAGAAAATGTCTAGTTTTCTACCGGCGCGGCTGATGCATTTTTGGGAACTACGTGCGGAACAAATTGTCTGTACCATCGCCCAATGCTCTGAACAGTAGGAGGTTCAACATCATATTGTGGCTGAAAACTACGCTGAACAGTTGTTATGAACTCACACTTTGCAAAGCGTAGAACACAAAATCATTTATGTTGTCTAGTCACTATCTTGACAAACACTAAAGTGGCAGGTGAACGTTGGTGCCTATCGACAACCGCATGAAACTCAAAAATTTTCTCTTTGTAACAATACATAGTTAAATAAAAAAATTAATTTTTAATCGGTTTCATTCTTTTATAAACATCTTGTATAAGATTAATAAAGTGTGAAATAAAAACTGTTCTAAAAGAAAAAGATATAGCAAATACTATGAAAATGCAAAGACTCTGCTGGTAGGGACATATAAGAAGAATGGGAAATAATGAAGGACTAAAGAAAATCACAATGTGGCGACCAAAGATCAGCAGAGGAAGAGGGAAACTGAAAAGCAGGTATAAAGATGAAGTAATAGAAGATATAAAGATGTTGAAGATACAAGCATGGAGGCAACAAATACAGAACCAAGATACGTGGAAGAAAATAGCGGAAGAAACAAAGACAAACAATAGGCTCTAATAAGGCAAGCATAAAAGAACATGGACTAAGTCCCGAGTATAGCGGCTACAGTTCCTAAAGGAAGGGAAGGGAATTGTTGTTCAGTTTCCATGGTAAATTTGATATTGGTGTTCACCTGTCATTGCTAACCTTCTTATGACCGATTTTGAAACAAAAGCCCTTGCCTCCTTTCACCTTAAACCTACCTGCTGGATATGATATGTCGATGACACTTTTGTTATCTGGCCTCATGGACATGATACCCTTCCAGAATTTCTTTCCCACCTCAATCCAATTCACACCAATATCAAATTTACCATGGAAACTGAACATAACAATTCCCTTTCCTTCCTAGATACTCTCATAACAAGAAATCTTTCTAATGACAACAAAAAGCATTCCTACCTTACATCAGAGGCATCACCGATAGAATAAGCCGCATGGTCTTTACGACCAATAACCAAATACCTGGGCTTATTCGCTCAGCAAATGATCACTGTCCCAATGAAACCCAAGGAGTGTATGAAATACAGGGTGTCTGGTGGCAGATTTATATTTTTAAATACGATTATTTCAAAAAGTAATAAACGGTGCGGGGTGAGGGTGGCGCCGTTGAAATCACCGATCGTGCGGATTTGTCAGTCACGATGTCGCAGTGGTCGAGTGAGCATCGCGCGTTCGCTGTAGAGACATTTTTTAAGAGTAATGATTCTTACGTAATTGCCCGTCGACAATTTTGTTCAAAGTTCGGTATTCGGCGAATACGTGATAGACCGAGTGTAAATTTAATTCGTTTGTGGGTGCAGAGATTCCGCGCAACTGCCTCGGGCATGAATGCCCCACGGCCAGGGCCCAGTCGATCTTCAAGTACTCCCGAAAACATTGAACTGGTTGAAAGCAGTTTACGTGAAAATCCGCGACTTTCAATGCGGAAAAGAGCAGCCTTCCTGGGACTTCCAAGAGCGATTATTCATGAAATTTTAAGAAAGGATCTGAAGTTCCATCCTTTTAAAATTCAAATCGTTCAATAACTGAAAGAAAGTGACTTTGATTTACGCAAAAATTTTTGTGAAACGATGTTGGAGCGTTTTCGCACTGTAAATCCCATTTTTTGGAGCGACGAGGCTCATTTTCACTTAAACGGCCACGTCAACAAGCAAAACTGCCGTTGCTGGTCTCCAAAAACCCGCAACCCTCGATTGAAACATCAAAAACCATTGCATTGCTCCAGGGCAACTGTTTGGTGTGCCTTATCCACGCATGGGATAATTGGACCTTTTTTTTCCAAAATTCTTGAGGTCAGGCGACGAATGTCAATGGTGAAAATTATCGACGCATGATTACGGATTTCTTTTTGCCAAACCTGCGAGCTCATCCATCGTACTCTTCACACACGTGGTTTCAACAGGATGGGGCGACTGCACACACAGCCAGAGCTTCGACGAATTTGCTTCAGGAAAATTTCCCCCAAAAACTGATCAGTCGCTTTGGGGACATCCCATGGCCACCGAGGTCGTGCGATCTAACTCCCATGGATTTTTCTTTATGGGGCTACCTCAAAGAGAGGGTTTATAATGACAATCCCCAATCTCTTGTGGCTTTAAAGGAAAATATTCGTCGAGAAATCAGCTCTATTGAACCAAGTTTACTGCAGCGTGTGGCGCAGAACACAAGGCTTGGCATTTCTATTCTATCGTTCAATGCTCTTAATAAAACTTTGTGTCAATTATTACGTTTTTTATTTAAGTTTGAAAATATAAATCTGCCACCAGACACCCTGCATCTTGTGGAGACTGCCAAAGGACCTACATAGGTCAAACAAATCGGCAAATATCTAGCCGAATATACAAGAATTCTCTGGCCATACCGAAATGCGATAACGGGTTGGCACTTGCCAAACACAGCAAAGAAACAGGCTACAAAATTAATTTCTCTGGGGCTAAAACCATTGCCCCCATTTCCCATTTTACCAGCAGAATAGTACGTGAGGCAATTGAAACAAAAAAAAGCCCACAGTACCTCAACACAAGAGATGACAGCCAGCGTTTGCCTGTCATGTGGAAGTCCCTTATTGCTCCGCACCGCCAATTACCCCTTAATCCTACAAACTTTCCTCAACCCAACGCGTCTCCCGCCAAACAAACTTTCACTTCCAGCCCTATAAAAGATCAAGTAGGTCACACGAAAGCTCAGTCTTATATATATATATATATATATATATATATATATATATATATATATATATATATATATAAATATATAAAATAGAAAAACACTTACAGTGCCTGAACACAAAAGGTGATAGCTAACGCTTACCCGTCAAATGGAAATCCCTCATTACCCCGCACCGTCAATTACGCAATGCCCTTAACTTCTCGAAAAATTATTGGAAAATGGGACTTTTTTGCGTGCATTGGTTTTTTGATCTAATATTCATACATCTGACATTTTTCTGCGCATTAAAAATAATAATGACCTAAGTGCATTTGAAACTGAGTTACTATTTTTTCAAAAAATCACCACGGCTTTGTTTATTTAAAGTGTATTAAGAAATAAAACAAACGATCCTGACAGAATAGGTCTACTGCACGGAAGCAACTCTGCCCACGCGAGTCTTGAATTGCTTTGACCCGAAATATCCAGAGTGATTCATATCCGAATCCTCATTTCATCTAATACAAATAAATCCTCCCTTAATCCAACTCAATCTCAACAACCCGTTTGGCCAGCGTGGTGTGTAACGGCTAACATACACCCTACATAATGTTTTTAAAACTGAAATACTCCATATAAGTAAAGAATCTCACACTGTTGACAAAACGGTCTGCCTCAAGAATTCTGGAGGAGGTAAATGTCTGAGAAAAATAGTCTACCAACAAGAATCTATAAAACGACGCAAAACAAAACAAATACTACATGTGGCAACATTCAACGTAAGCCCATTCGCTACAAAATATAGAATGTTCGATAAGCAGAATTAAGAAAAGTAAAATAGAGTATCATAGAAATATCGGAAATAAGAAGAAAAGGAGAAAGATGCATAACATTAAGAAGTGACCATGTGCTATATCACAGAGGAAATAAAGATAAACAATTAGGATGGGTCGCATTTTTAATAAACAAAAACATAACAAGTAAAGTAGTACAATACAAAAGTATATCGGAAAGAATAATTTTAATAGACATCAGAATTAACGATGCTCATGCAGAATAATTTAGGTGTATGCCCCAACCGCTGAACACGATGATGAGAAGGTTTAACAAAGCAGCACAAAGTGATCTAACAAAATGCATACTAATTATCTGCGACTTTAACGCAAAAATTAGAAAAAGAAAAGATAGCAACGAAAAAGGATTAGGACTTTTAGTGTCAGGAAAAGAAACGAAAAAGGAACAATGCTAATCAACTATGCAAATAAAAATAATTTGTACATAACCAACACATATATTAAGAAGCCCGAAGTAGACGCTGGACTTGGAAAAGTCCTAATCAAACTGTAAAAAATAAAATTGACTTCATTCTAAGTAACAACGAAAATGTAGTTCTAGATATAAAAGTAATAAACTCCACAAATGTAAGAAAAACATAGAAAAGCTTAAAACAGTTAAATACAAAATAATACCAAAAAAGGATCCTAGAACAAACACAAACAATAAATATTAATAAAGATCTAAAAAATTTAAATAAAACAATAACAGAATGGATAGTAAGAACGTCTGAAACAGTGGCAGTAACAAAAACCAATAAAATACAATGACTTAGCAAAGACATTATTACATTGATGAAAAAACGTAAAAAAAACAGCAATAACAAAATAAATATGATTGAAGTTACAGAAATCAACAAACAGCAGACATTTGAACTTGTAGTAATCAACAAACTAAAGAGGTGTTAGAAGAAAGAAAGAGTTTAAAAAACTTAATGAGAACAAGGTTGGAAGGAAAGCCCAACATAACAAAGTTAATAAATGAGGACGATGAAATAATTACACAAAAAGAGCAAATAATAAAAGCAACAGAAAACTTATATCAGACACTATACGAAACCAAAATAAAGTCGCCATAGGGTAAAACACAGAAAGATCGAAACATAGTCAAAAACAGGATTAGAAGAAATACCCGATATAACAATCGAAGAAATCACTAGATCATTAAGAAAGCTATCCAATGGCCATGCATCAGGCGAAGACAATGTTATAACTGAAATGTTAAAATACGGAGAAGACCAGTATTAAAACTATTAGAAAAACTATGTAATAAATGCTTAATTGAAAACGGAATGAATATAAATTGACAAACTACAGGATTATTAGTCTCTGTCAGTTTTATACAAATTTTTTACAAAAATAATTACAGAACGATTGACTAACAAGCTTGATATCAACCACTGCACAAGTTGGGTTCCGCAAAGGCTTCTGTACTTTAAACTATTTACAAGTAATTAGACCGCTAATAGAAAAGCGAATGAATACTATATAGCACCGTGGATGGCCTTCGTGGACTACGAGAAAACTTTCGAATATATCGAAACTTGGGCAGTTTTAAATGCATTAAGCAATAGTCGAGTAGATCACAGATATACATCTTTAATACAAAACATAAAAATGCTACATTTCAAATTATATTGCATGAGAACACTAAGAAGATTAAAATAGATACAGGGGCGATATCGCCTAAGTTATTTACACTTACGATGGAAGACATGTTGAAAGAACTAAAATGGGATGGTAAAGGCATCAATATCGACGGAGCGAGGCTAAACCATCTGCTCTTTGCCAATGATGTTGTTACAACAACCACTGATAAAGAATAATTGCAGCAAATGCTACCAGAATTACATCAACAATCAAAACAAATTGACCTAAAAACGAATATATAAAATCGAAATACACACCCAATCAAATAACACAGAATAAAGAAAATGAAAATCTGAAAGTTGACGATCACACAATAGAGAAGGTAAATTTATACATTTACCTAGAACAAAAACTCATATTATCAAAAGATAACTTAAAAGCTGATCTAGATAGACGCATATCATTAGCGTGGACCTCATTCGGTATACTGTAAAAATTTTTGAAATTTCAAATACTGAATACATTAAAAGCAAGAGTCTTCGACCAACACATACTTCCGACATTAACATATGGCCCATAACCTTGGGCTCTTAATAACAGCATAATAAAAAATCTCTAAGTCACAACGTGCAATCGAAAGACGCATGATAGGAATTATACTCTGTGATTATATACCTAATGATGAAATACGGAAAAGATCAAAAGTGGCACACGTAATACATCGAATGTGTAAACTTAGATGGAATTGAGCAGGCCACATAGCCAAAATAAATGAGAATAGATGGACGTCGAATAATTAAATGGAGGCTACGAAGTCACAAGAAGAATAGAGAGAGGCTACACACAATGTGGATTGGCGACGTTAAGAAATTCGCAGGTGTAGACTGGATGCAAAAGGCCAGAGACCGACAACAGTTGAAAATGCAAGAAGAGGCTTACATCCGATAATGGATGATATAGCTGTGATGATAATGATGATACTGCATAAAATTTTAATTTGATCGAGCAAAAAATAAAGCGGAGAGGCCTCAAATAAGAGCGCCACGTTGCGCGGTCCTGAGAGGAGTCAGTTGTTGATCGACTATTTAATATCTCGGCGACCAGTGATCGAATCTTGACTTTTTTTTTAATTAGGGATAGCTCGATGAGTTATTTCCATTTTTTTTTATTGAGGTAACTATTTACAACCTGCCAATGATGGCTATAAGTAAATGTGCTTAAAGTACAATACAGGAGGGGAGACGGTATCCAGCGGTAACACTCCCGATAAATTAACTATTGATTATTGTTGATTTAGTATATCTGTAGGCCACTGTTTTTTAAGTCTTCTGATTTCAGGTTGGATGTATAGTTGCCTGGCTGCTTCATTGGGGTGCTCAGGGAGCCGTTCGGGTGTTCCTTGTTAATCCGATAATTTCTTCTTGGACAAACGGTATTCCAGAATCTTCATGTAAGGTTTTATTACTAAGTATCATGGTACACTGAAGATCATTCGAAGTATCTTAGATTGGACTCTCTGCATAATTTTGGTATTAGATGGCTTAGCACACCCCTAAAGCTGGGTACCGTACGTCCAGATAGGTTTTATGATACACTTGTAGAGGAGTAATTTATTTTCTGTTGACAGCTGTGATTTGAGACCTAGGAGCCAGCTCATTTTTAGGTTTATGTGGATTTTCTTAGCAGAAATGTGTGCCTTCCATGTAAGTCTATGGTCAAGTGTTAATCCCAATTATTTGACTTGAGTAGATACAGGCAACGGCTAGTCTTTTATTAAGACTGCAGGGCAGATGGTGATCCTGTTCGTGAATGTGACTTGTGTGGATTTTGTATTGTTTACTTTGACTTTCGATCGTTTCAGCCAAACTTGCAATTGATTAAGATGCGTTTGCAGATTTTCAGATGCAATTTGTGGATCTTTGATTATGGATAATAGAGCGGTGTCGTCGGCAAACGTAGCGATTGTAGTAGTATTTGTAGTTTGGATGTCAGCCGTAAATATCAAATAAAGAAGTGGATCAAGGACACTACCTTGAGGGACTCCTGAGCGTATGGGGTAATAGTTTGAGGTTGCTGTATTAATTCGTACTTGAAAGTATGTCTGTGAGGTAAGATTTTAAAATAAGATAATGAGGCGTGGGAAGGACGGATTTAAGTTTGTATAGGAGTCCGTCATGCCATACACGGTCGAAGGCTAGTTCGACATCTAAGAATGCAGCTGTTCAAGCCTTGTGAGAATAGTTTTGCCAATTCGATGGCATTGTTGTATTGTCGAATGACCTTCTCGAATGCCAAATTGATGAGGTGTTTCCAAATATGTAGTCGAATTTTACATAATCTAGTTAATTATACAAGAATTTTATCATTCTTGAGTCTTATTCCAATAATCCGCTTTTTTCATAAAGAAAATGTTAAATATTCTTTCAACAAATTATAATTTATAATACCACGATAATCAAGCTATTATTTATTCTACATCTGTAGATACACATACTTTACATATTTCGATATAAAAAAAGAGAACATAATTTTGCTCCGTGTCCTGCACAAATATTTATGTATATTTAGCAACGAAGCGTTTACATGACTATATGGATATTTCAAAAAGTTATTTATATTAAGGACAGTTCGGTAAGCCATGCCGTCAGCCCCCCTGATGTTTGAGGTTCAACGCTTAGCATTTTTTGCCTATTATATTAAGATAAATCGCTCTAGCTGTTGCTTATTTGCTATAATTGACTGCTCCATGTTTCTTAGTTTTTATTTCAATAGAGTAAAAATAGGTTCTTTAGTTCTCTTATTTTATATCTTCACAACTAAGTTATCGAAATATGTATTTGTACCTACAGATGTAGTATAAAACATATTTTGATTATCGCTACATTATAATAATACAATTATCACTTGTATTAACATTTGTTGAAAGAATATTTAACATTTTTATTATTAGATTACACAAAGAAGAACGAAAGGCATAGTAAGAATACAAGGACAAGAATCGGGGAAATTCTTGATGGAGAGGGGGATAAAACAGGGAGACTCCCTCAGTCCACTACTATTCATTATCATGATGAATGAAATAGTTAAGAACAGCAGGAACCCAAACCTGAACACTAAACTAGGACACTGGAACATGGGGGCAATCAATATACAAAGCCTCGTCTTCGCAGATGATATATTACTCATAGCCGATAGCCAAAGGAAACTACAACAAGCAATAAATAATTGGAACAACGAAATTAAAATAAAAGGAATGACAATAAATGCGAAGAAAAGCAAAATAATGAGAATAAGTAAGAACACAGATGAAGAACAAAGAAACCTGAACGTAAGATGTGAAGGAGAGCAATTGGAACAAGTGGAGAGCTATGAGTACCTTGGAGTAATAATAAGCCAAGACGGAACAGTAACAGATGAATTAAAGAACCGGACCTCCAAGGCGACTAGAGTATACTATCAGATCAACTCAACATTAATCAACAAGAAAGAGCTGAGCAAAGAGACTAAGCTCCACCTGTATAAAACAATATACTTACCTACATTAACATACGGAATAGAAGCATACCGCTACAAGACAAGAGCAAAAGTAAATTAACGGCTGCGGAATTGAAGTACCTGCGACGTATAGTCGGAAGAACAAAGAGGGACAGAGTGAGGAACATCACAACAAGAGAGGAGTTAGACCTAGAACCGCTAGTGGAAACACTACAGAAAAGACAACTAATGTGGTTTGGGCACGTGACACGAATGGGCGAAGAAAGGCTACCAAAAAGGGTATTAGAGGCAAGAAGAGAAGGAAAAAGAGGAAGAGGAAGGCCAAGGCAAACATGGATGGAAACTATCAGGAAGGAAGTGGGAAGGAGGGGGAAAAGCATGGCAGAAGCTAAACAAATCGCTAGGGACAGGAAGAGATTTAGAAAATGGATAGAGGACCCGACACCTTAGGGTATAAGGGATGGACAAAGAAGAAGAAGAAGATTACACAAACCTGCAAAAATTGGATTGTCATGTTTTTTAACTTTTAATAATCGATTCCTATGTATTTTTTAGCGCTGAATCTGAAAACAACCTTCATTTTTTCTCATTACGTTAGGATTTTTCGCAAATCGTAAATTTCAAATTTTTTTCTTATAATTTATATATTTTTTGGGTTATACCATGTATTCTTATAGCTAAACAGTTGACGGGTCTCAAGAGGAGGGGGGGAGTCATTGACCTCTTGATTTCTAATAAAAATTGCCACAAAATTAGCCTAAATTTCTATTTTAATGCATTTTAATTTAATTTATTTTTACTTATTTAATTAATTTTTATGAGGTACGTTAAGCCCCTCTTCACCAACCTTTAATGACGAAGAATGAAAAATACTTATAATTTTATTCTATGTGTCAAAGTTTCTTTGGGCGGCTCAAGCTCTGCTTTGCGCTTTTCTTTTTATGTTCTTTATGGGGTTCATCTCTGTGTAACATCCAGCAACAGTTAGCCATCTTGTAGTAGTCCATTTTCTTTGATACCTCTTTTCCGTTTCTTTGATGTTCTCGTGAAATCTCTCACCCACCTCTTTGCTAACGGCATCCAGATTTTCAGGAAAATAGTCGAAGTGTAAATTTAGGAAGTGAATCTTCAAGCTCATGGAGCAGCCTAAATTTTTGTACTTCTGCAGCATGTCCTCAACGATTGATTTGAAGTTTACGTCCTTCTTATTGATCAGAAACTTGGTTATTACGTCTTTAAAGGCTCCCCAGGCTTCTTTTTCTGTAACTTCCATCTGTTTCTTAAAATTACCATCTTTGAGAATTTTTCTAATGCCAGGACCAGTAAAAACACGCTTTTTTAGTTTGGCGGTTGATAAGGCTGGAAATTTGTCACAGATTTATTTAAAACATTTACCTTCTTTTGGTAAGGCTTTAAGAAATTGCTTTATCAAGCCTAACTTGATATGCAAATGTGGAAGGAGAACTTTATTCGGATCTATGATAGCTTTTCGGAGCACATTTTGGGTCCCAGGTTCTAATGAAGCTCTGTTTGCCCAATATTTCTTTATTCCATGATTTTCTCTGCCTCTACTATTCTATTCGCACAAAAAATAAGCTGTCCTAGGAGCATCAATATTATTTTGAGACTACTCATGATGGTCGTATTTACTTTTATCAAGAACGAATTTCACATTTTCGTAACACTCTTTTAAATGGACAGAAGGTCCGACGGGTATTGACGCATACGTATTCCTGTGATCAAGAAGGACAACTATGAGGCTTTTTTTGGACAAATCTATGAACAGTCTTCAATCGGCACTTTTGTACGGAATATTAAATTGAGTCAAAGGTCTACATACATCAACACAGAAGATTAATTTTTCTTTTTTCAAAAAATATGGAAGACAATCTTTTCCTCTGTACCTAAAGCAGGAAAATGTTCGTGTATTTAAAATTCGAACTAAGTAATTCTGAATTTTCTTTGGTCAGATGTAAGTTTTTGGCCAAATCGCTTAGTCAGACTGCGAAAAAAGCTCTGGTGCACAGCTATCTCCAGGTTCATACTCCTCACTGTTATATTTATTTGAATTATTTGTGGAACAGTCTATTTCAGGTAAATCTCCTGATGGAATGGGCACCGGTACCATGAGAAACTGGGCGTAAAGCGGATGGTCTATTTGGATAGACGATTCTTTTTTTACTCTTCAAATTGAAACCGCAAACATCAGTCGAATAAAAGTAATAATCATTGCTGTGATTTCTGAATCTGAATGCTTCTTTTTTACCCTTTGTCCAATGTCTAAGTCCTTCAACATATGGGGTGTCCATGTTTTGTATTGATCTCCTATTTTCATCCCAAAATAAGCAAGCTACATTTTGTCGAACGAAATTTGTTATATATTTTTTTTGCCTTTCCGCCACTAACTCACTGCAAATGTAACAAAAAGAATTTGCAAGCTTTTTACACCCTCTTGAAGCCATTTAGAATAGGGGAAAGTTTGCTTTATGGCCTGAAAATATCTTTTTCAGCAACAGAAACGCGTTTGATCAATAAAAATGTTATATCTTGTTAGGTTTTGTCACAACCTGTCAAATCTCAGTTACTTATACTTTCGGCCAAGCTGTCGACTCCACGCATTCACTAAGCAATGGAGAGCCAACTATCCCACCGTCTTGTCATCTTCAACCCAAACAATTTTGTAGATTTCCTAAAGGATATTTAGAAGGAAGGAGGTGCAGGAGAAGGGTTTCAAGGGATTAATGTAACTCTTTAAAATTAAAATAAATAAAAAATGTAATAAAATAGAAAATTAGGCCCATTTATAGTAATTATTATTAGAAAACTTAAAGGGTCAATGAGGACCCTCCGCTTCTTAACCGATTCCCAACAGTTTTGCTATAAGAATGCACAGTATAAACCAAATAAGTGAATATATTATATTTATTAAAAAGAAAAAACGGTTTAGTAAGACTGTGAAGTAATACCAGAGAAACCACTAACCACCCAACACAGACTTCTTGTGGCCTGTTTGACAATGCCAAACTGAAACCAAAAACAGAAATATCAAAAATATGAAGCCCGCATAAAATGGTATAATATACCCAAGTCAGAAGACACTTCTTCATTGTTAAGGCTGATGCATACTTGAAAGACACACTACAAGACACAAAAGATAGCAACACTCTTTGGAACGCCTTCCACCAGTTTTGCCTGAAAACCGCTAAAACAACCTTAGGTGTCACAAAAGGAAAACTAAGGATTAATAAGGATCTTACTTGGTGGGATGAGAATGTTAAATCTCAGATAAAGGAAAAGAAAATCTATTTCAAGAAATGGCAGGAAACAAAAACGGACATGCCTGGAATAAAACATAATGAAGAAGAGAGCTAAGAAATGTGTTGCAGTAACAAGAGCATTGTCCAAGGATTACTTTTACAAAGAATTAGAGAACGCAAAAACAGACGCGGAAATATTTAAATTAGCTAAACTTCGAAATAATCAAACAAAAGATATCAAACGTAACAAATATATTAAAGATACACCCGGCAAACTGTTAACCACAAATAAAGAAATTGATAAGATGTGGGAGGAATACTACCAAAGACTTCTTAATGAGGAGTTTCCACAGGAACCGCTAACAGCACTGTCATGCACTGAAGGACCAGTTAGTGCAATTTCACCCGAGGAAGTCAAAGCAGCTATCCAAAAAATAAAAAATAGGAAAGCCACGGGACCAGATGAGACTTTAGCAGAACTATGGAAAAAACTGAGAAACACTGGTGCAGCATGGTTGACTAAGCTTTTCAACAAAATTCTTATAACCACCAAGGTACCAGATATGTGGAGAACCAGTAACCTGATACCTATCTATAAGAATAAAGGAGATGTTGCGGACTGTAGAAATTATAGAGAAATCAAGCTAATCTCTCACACCCTTAAGATCTGGGAAAGTATCCTCGTAAAAAGGCTAACAAAAATAACAAATATAAAACCGAACCAGTGCTGATTTACTAGAGGTGTGAGCACCACAAACTCAATTCACTCAGTGAAAATACTTATGGAAAAGTATAAGTCCCGCAAACAAGACCTCCACATGGTTTTCATCGACCTTGAAAAGGCGTTCGACCGAGTTCCGCCAGAACTTATTTGGCAAGCACTTAGAGCATAACTAGTGCCGGAGCATTATATCGAGCTTCTTAGAAATCTGTACCACAATGTATATACAAGAGTGGTGAACCCAGCAGGAACAAGTAAAGCATTTGAGATCAGAGTAGGTGTTCATCAGGGCTCGACTCTGAGGCTACTACCATTCAACCTGGTAATGGACTATATCATTTCAAACATACAAAAACCAGCACCGTGGTCACTGTTATATGCCGATGATGTAGTTCTTATAGCCTAATCGTTGTCAGAAGTGCAATCAGACCTGACGATATGGCAGGAGTCCTTGGAGAGGAGATGGTTGAGAGTCAGTAGACAGAAGACCGAATATATGTATTGCGATTTTTCCGGAGCTAATGTGGGTACCATACCATGTCCAGCCATCAAAAACAGACCTCTTAACAGAGTTGAAGAGTTCAAGTATTTCGGATTCATTGTAGCATCAAAAGCCTGTGAAGAGAGAGAGACATACACAATAGAATTCAGGCAGCCTGGCTGAAATGGAGATCGTTGTCTGGCATTCTATGCGACTCCCGTATGCCGATTAAAGTCAAGGGCAACGTATACAAAAGGGCAGTAAGACCAGCCCTACTATATGGATCTGAGTGCTGGCCGATGAGGAAGACGGATGAACAGAAAATTCACACCACAGAGATGAAGATGCTACGCTGGTCTGGAGGAGTTTCGAAAATGGATAAAATAAGAAACGAATGTATCCGTGGTACTTTTAAAGTCGCTAAGATGCACGATAAACTTTGGGAAAACCGCTTGCGCTGGTACGTGCATGTGTTGAGGCGAGATGATGACCATATGACTGAAAGAGTCCTGAATATAGAAGACGGAAAAAGAGGCCGTGAACGACCACCAATAACCTGGCTACGAACAATAGAAAATGACATAATAGCGAGCAACATAACAAAAGAGACAACCCACAACCGTACGGTGTGGCGCAGAAGTACTAGGAGGGCTGACCTCAAATAAATTGGGATAATAGCCAGGAGAAAGAAGAAAGAAAAAAAACGGTTTATGACTATTTTATAGTATCAGATTTTCGCAACTTTTCGACTTTTTAACAACTTTGAAATTGCGATTTTTCAAAAATCTTGCCGTGATAATAAAACATAAGGATTATTTTCGAATTCAGTGCTAAAAATACGTAAGAATCAATTATCAAAAACTAAAAAACACAACTATCGCAGGCTTCTGTTATTAAAATAAGATTCAAGAATTATTAAATTCCTGTGCAGTTAACTAGTTTATGTAAAATTCGATTGTATATTTCGAAATAACTCGTAGAGCTATCTTCCATTCGAAAAAAAAACCGTCAATATTCGATCACCAGTTGTCGAGATATCAATTTAATCACGTCAGATCAAATTCTGGAGCTCGCGCCAGCAACTGACTCCTCGCAGGATTGCGTAACGCGGTGCTCTGATTTGAAGCCTCATCTTTTTTCACTTTTCGCTTGATCAAATTAAAATGTTATGTAGTATAAGTTCTATTCTTTATCTACCAGATCTTGTTGTTTTGTTTCTTAATATAAATAAATAATGTCGTGGTGATTTTTTGAAATAAATATTATAAATTGGTTTCAAATGCACTATTGTTTTTTTAAGACGTGCAAAACAAGACAATTATTAACAAATAAAGAAAACCAACTTTTATTTCCATATTTGTGCTGTTTGTTGTTAAGGAGTTCCGTCATGCCTTCGCAGTCCAAGTCTGGCCCAGAACGTCCTTGATCATAGTTAGGTACCTATCTTGTATTTTGGATTATGATAAACCTACCAAGATCTCAATCACTACAGATTTCCTATTTGATTTTGAAGAGTTTCCTGGTGCATTTTCGAAGTCCAAGGTCCAATGCCAATTAAATTAAAACGAGACCACACTTGAGGTATCCCCTTTCCAATCATAATAATCTAAATCGGTTCGTAAACAAAAAAGTTATGTCCGAACATCCATATATATATATATATATATATATATATATATATATATATATATATATATATATATCAAATCGAATTGAGAACCTCCTCCTTTTTTGAAGTCGGTTAAAAAACGACCCTATTTGGAACGGAAGAATGTGCTCTTCCATATGACAACGCACCGGCTCATACTTTGGAGGTCGTCATGACCAAAATTCACAAATTGAACTTTGAATTGATTGACCACCCAGCATATTTACTAGATCTGGCTCCAAAGTGGCTCCTTCGCAACCTTAGACACCTATTTTGCAAAGCAAGACACCAACTACTTAGTTGAGGCAAATTAGTAAGAGAGCTCGAAATTTTTAGCGGGTACACGTATCGAAACGTTCCAAGGCGCATTCGATTCGTAAGAGCCTCAGAAAAAAATGTTACGCATATTTTTTTTTTGTTATAATGCGAAAGTGCATTTGTGCACGCAAAAAATGCATTTATTTGATGCACTTTTTGCAGGCCCAAAAGAATACTTTATTTGTTGCTTAATATTGGCCAAAATAAGCTCATTCCCGTTAATCAAAGACTTTTGGGTTTTCTGATCACGAATATGATGCTTAAAAAGTGCCCCGATGCACATGGGGGCATAATTCTGGGGATGGGGTAGATGTTAGGAAATTACCTCAAATTTGTTTGTTTTCCGAGTTTAAACTGTCTGAATAAGGGTTTTTGGGATCTCTGATAACGGTGTTGGTTCTCAAATTAAACTCCAAAGCACCGAAGTGAGAAAATGCCCTGGAGCACATTGGGGAAAGGATACCATGGGGCACCAAAGTACGCGTAGGTCATTTTTTCCATTTGAGTATAATTCGATTTTAATTATTTTTAAAAACAATTTTTTTCAGATGTCATTACGAAAAAAATGTTGCCTACCCACAGACAACCCTAGCACTGTCCTGTTTTAACATTATTAAATAAATAAGGGTTTTCAAGGTTTAAAAACTGGTTTTCAAGGTTCTATTTAAGTAAAAAAATCAAAAGTGATAAAATATATTCAAATTTGAATTTTACATGGTTTTTTAGCCTTTCTCTTTTATCAAAGTAAATTGAAATTTTCATAAAGAAATTTGAGCAACAGATTTAGAAAGAAAAATGCTATCAAATATAGACAGTTTAATCTCGAAAAACAAACAACTTTGAGCTTATTTCCCAAAATCGCCCCTATCCCCATTATTATGTCCCCCCCCCCCTCAAGTGCATCGGAGCGATTCTTAAACATCGTATTCGTAATCAACAACCCCAGAAACTCTTATATAAACAGTTTAAACTCGAAAAACAAATAAATTTGAGGTAATTCTTTAAAATCACCCCCATTCCTGAATATGCCCCCCAAGTGCATCGGAACACTTTTTCAGCATCACATTCATGATCAACAAATTCAAAAACTCTTATACAGACAGTTTAAACTCAAAAAAAAACAAATTTAAAGTTTTTCCCAAAATCGTCCCCATCCGCAGGATTATCCTCCCCTCCAAGTACATTGAGGCATTTTTTAAACATCATATTCGTTACAGAAATCCTAAAAACCCTTATTCAGACAGTTTAAACTCGGAAAACAAACAAATTTAAAGTTTTTCCCAAAATCGTCCTCATCCCCAGGATGACGCTCCCCTCTAAGTGCATTGCAGCACTTTTTAAACATATTATTTGTTATCAGCGTCCCCAAAAACTTTTATTCAGGCAGTTTAAACTCGGAAAACAAATAAATTTGTGATAATTCTTTAAAATAACCCCCATCCTCAGAATTGTACCCCCAAGAGCATCGAGGCACTTTCTAAGCATCGTATTCGTAATCAGCGACCCCAAAAAACCCCAAGTAACAAGAATGAGCTTATTTTGGCTAATATTAAGCAAGAAATAAAATATTCTTTTGGGTCTGCAAAAAGCTTATCACATAAATGCATTTTTGCGTGCACTTTCGCATTATAACAAAAAAAATATGTGATAACATTTTTTCTGAGGCTCTTACGAACCAAACGAATTTCGAGCTTTTAGCGTTTTTATTACTAATTTGACTCGACTAATACATCCTTCAACTCCATAATCTCGGTTCTGATGGAAGATGGACTGCATGCTCAAAGAAAGGGTGGTTTATTCGTCTGTGTATGTGACCACCCTTGAGGTATTCCCTTTCCCACAAAAAAAGAATTATCGAAATCGTTGTTCATAAACAAAGAAGTTATGCCCGAACATCCATAAAAAATATATATACAATCGAATTGAAAACCTTCCCCTTATTGAAGTCGGTTAAAAATGTCAGATATATGAATATTAGATCGAAAAACAAGTGTGCGTAAAAAGTCCCATTTTGCAATTATTTGTTTATAAAAAAACATTTCCACCATTTTCAGTGGTAATTTTCAACAGGTTAATGTTAAATTTTACAAAATTTTAAATTAATTACTTATAGCATATTTTTAGTTTCCAAGCCCGTCCCTAAAAGCTCTATAGGGTCATCCTTCGAGCAAGCACAGAATTTAGAAAAAATCTTAAGAAAAAAATTGCAAATTGAATAAAATAATAATTGTTGCATCCACAGAGTCCAACTTCCGGTTTTGAAGTGGATATTTTGATTTACTACTAAGCTGTATGTTACAAATTTGCAAAAATTATTGTTAATACAATTATTAACGTTTTTTTTGAAACAATAAATTAACAAATTTTAACATGGACAGCTCATTTTATAGATCTTTCTATTCTCTACATAAAGTTTCATTGAAGTACTACTCTTATATTATTACTTATTTTTCTAGAACCGAAAAACACCCTTTCGCCACATTTTAACATTGTTTAAAAATATTTACCTGAATTTTTTTGCAAATAACATACATATTTTTATTCTAAACATATAAACCTTCTGTATGACGGTGTTATCAGTTACTTATTAACAATTTCGTCACCAAAGGCCTATTTTTTGTTCTAATTAATGATAGGCCTATAAGAGCAAAGTCATTTTCGGCCCACACATTCTACTAATCCAGGTAGATACGCCTCTTTAGTGGCACTTTTCTAGTCTCTGAGGTGACCTCCATTATTACCACTTACCTTGCCGCCATTCCTGCCGCCATTCCTGCCTCCGAACCTGAATTTTTCACGTCGCTTTTAAACTTTTGGTTGCCACTTATGACCTCTACAATTTCCCTATTGTGCTCTATAAGCACGTTCATCAACATCTCTTTACCAAAGCTGCCTTCAATTTTTGGCAGTACTATCCGCGGGTTATTTTTAATCTCCACGCTTTTTAAACGATCCCCTGTGTTAGTTGCTACAGCCGCCCTAAACTTCTCTCGGTCCTCCTTATTATGAAGGTGGACTATTACCTCCTTGGACTTTGTATTATTTAAACCTGCTATCGCCAAGTTCGCCTTTTTTAAGCCCACGGTCCCCTTAAGGATTTCTTTGGCGTTTTTCGATGGTGGTTGGTTTGGGTCACGACAAAGCCTTCGTAAAACTACATCGTGGTACTTTCCTGGCTCTTCAGTTTTTCTATTTCAACTTCTTTCTCTCGGATTTGGTCCTTTAGTGTACGAATCATGCCGCACATTTGGTTCCCCAGGTCTCTCAAGTTCTTCGCCGTTGTCCTCGATGCCTTTCTTCTCTTTTCGCTCGCTCCGTTTTTGAATAATAACTGTGATGACCGAGAATTTGCTGGCGTGTTTAATTTGCGGTAAGAGTTTCTCGGTGGTTGTTTATTGAAGGCCAATTGTTATATCGGGGTTCGATATTTTGCCGACCAGAGTTTTCTTATCCCGAAGGTTGTTTTGTTGGTCGATTGTACTTCTGGAGTCAAAATTGTGCCGGCGGAAAAACACGGTCTGATTTTCTTTGTATCTGACCCGGAGAGGAACCAAGAAAAACCTAGTCATAAACTTCAGACACAACCAGCTGGAGGAAATATGCTTTCAATCAGCTCCGCAGCAAATCCCCTGGAGTACAGCACGGGGAGCCGATTTCTGCAACAGAATGTCCGCTTCCAAAGGTGAGTTTTCTAGCTTTGGCTTTTTGATTGAAGATCCTTTGTTTAAAATTAAAAATACGATACAGTCCACTTAAACCCGAACATCTGGATTGCTGCGCTCTTGAGTGGGATGTTCTTTAATAACACCTCCGAACGCTGAGCTGATCTTCCACGTTGTCCGCTTGTTGCCCCATCTTCTTGCCTTCCGCTGTTTTGCTAACGCTAGCACTAGTCACGCCCTGAGCTTCCAAAACTTTGTTGTTAGCTGATTCTATCCCTAGCACTCTCCCGATAAGTTCAAGTTCTTTAGCTGGCTGAGTGAGACTGATCTCCCCTCTACTTGTACAGATTGAAAAGCAGTTGGACAACTTGTGTGTCTATCTCAGAGCCGTTGTACTTTAGAATGTCCTTGCCGATCTCTGTGTATGGTGTCTTGTCTGCGCAACCAGTTGCCATTTTAAAGATGTGTAAGACAGACAAGGAAGGTGGCAGAAGCTTGGTGAGGTTGGGCATGGTAGAGATGATCATATTTTTGTCGAACACGCATGTAAAATATAAAATCACTATAATTACAATGATTACAGCTGCAAAGGTGACGTTTATCGAACAAAATTTTAGCGTCCACTTTTATTCGACTGTCCCTTTAGTGATGTTCAGAGATTTTATGGTTATGGTGCTTCGAGCAGAGGACCTCCAAAATTAAAAAGTGGCTGAGCACGTAAGTATATCGGCGCCGTCCAATCGCTAATCTTGTCTGAACTGTCACATTGTTCCTTTATTGGGCGCAGCTGCCGTCGAGAAGAAAACCTTATGCAATGGTCAGACATTTTTAATTATACGGAGGGCCAGATAGAACGCTTACTTTCCGAAAACCCCGGCGATGTCGTACTCAGCGTGAGCACAGCCGGTTTAGTCGAGGCAAATTAGTAAAAAAGCTCGAACATTTTAGCGGGTACACATATCGAGACGTTCCAAGGCGCATTCGATTCGTAAGAGCATCAGAAAAAAATGTTACCGCATATTTTTTTGTTATAATGCAAAAGTGCATTTGTGCACGCAAAAAATGCATTTATTTGATGAGCTTTTTGCAGACCCAAAAGAATATTTTATTTCTCTCTCAATTTTGGCCAAAACAAGCCCATTCCCGTTACTCGGAGGTTTTTGGGGTCGCTGATTACGAATACGATGCTTAGAAAGTGCCTCGATGCACATGAGGGCCATAATTCTGGGGATGGGGTTGATTTTAGAAAATTACCTCAAGTTTGTTTGTTTTCGGAGTTTAACTCTCTGTTCGCAATCCGCGTCCTTCACCTTACTCATGTAACTTCTTATTAAATTATAATGACCATTATTATAATTAGAGGCCTCTGTTGATTACAGAAGCTGTATTCTCGGACCGTTAATAGTAAGGATACACAACGGACAGAGCAGCAGAAGTCTTCTTACTTCTTCAATTTCACCCGGATGCAGCTCAGAACGACTGCAGTAGTCTTACTCAGGCGCGGAGCATCTATATGTGTGATTTGTGATATTAAAAAATGCGCGAGGGAAGTAGAACGCGTATTACTCACACAAGGTTAGCAAGAAAGTTCGCAATATTCTGTGTGTATCGTAAACAGATTATTTTTCTGTGGGTATCTTAGCATTTGAAATGCCCAAGAACTTTTTTGATAAACAGGTAAGCCATTAAACATGTTTCTTAATCTGGAAGTCCATTTTTACTTATATGTATATTCAGCAATAATTGGTTGTCGTGCAAAAAATTTTTTACACCCTAAATACAATTTATAAGGGTATTTAGTAAAATGTTTTTCATATCTTATTGATTTTGTAAACCCACTTTTTTCGACATTCCCTCTTAAGAGTCTGATACGCATTATTAAAATAATTCATTTGATAAATATAGATTCTTTTTTTTCTTTCCACAAGCTCACAAGTTATATTATAGCTATATAAATTTCTGCTTACTTACTTACTTCTTGGCTGTGGCTGGTTCTTTAAGGGCCATGGCTTCTCTTCCGAGTTTTAAGACTGCACAACTGCTACCAGGGCGAGTTAGTTAGACTTGTGCTTAGTCATCCGCCTTGCTAACTTTTTTCTCACCTTTCTCCGCTTTTTTTATTTGACTTTAAACTTCTCTAGTTGCTCACCCCCACTTTTTTGATGTCGTTTTTTACATTGCCTAATTACCTTTTCCGCGGTCTTTTTTTAGGTTTTTTAGCTTCGAAACCTGTGAAGATGGTTTTGCAACCCCTAGATGCGCACATTCTGTCTAAATGCCCTAGCACCCCACTCTATTACTTTTAATGGTATTTACTATAATAGGCTGATTCTTATTCGTCACTCACCATGTTGCACTGTACATGTTGCTTTCCATTTTATCTTGTTCTGGAGCCTTATGATCTTTTAGACTTCTTATGATTTCTTTCATCTCCTCTTCTGTTGGCGTTTCTACCTTATCCTCTTTTTGATGCCTTATTATTACCTCTTGTGCCTTTGTTATCTCCTCTGCACTGTTTGAAGTATTACTTCCATCTTTTTATTCTATTTTGTTCATTTCCGACAAAACCCACTTCTTTGCTTTTGCAGAATGCCACTTGTAGTTGAAACCCCTTTTTCGTACTACCACTTCCTTGTAAAACTTTTTTGTGCTTTTAGCTTTAGCCGTATCTTCTACTTCCACTAATCTTCATTGTTTACATTTCCGTTTCTTTTTCCTGCATAGCTCCATTACCTTTTCTTTTTTCCTTGTATATCTCTTTTCTTTCCTCGCTTGTTTGCTTTAGCAGTGCAAGTCTGGCTTTGTTTCTTTCTTCTATAGCTAGTATACATTCTTCGTCGTACCACGGTTTCCTATTACAGACCCTTTTTTTCTTAACATCTCCGCTGCAGACAATAACATCTTATTTCTTCCCAGTCTTCGTCCAGTGTGTTTACCTCAGTAAATGTGTATTATGTATTCTAATTTGCTTGTAAATCTTGCCTGTAACTATTCTAGCTCGTTTTGTGGCTCTTAGGAGCTGCACCTTGATTACAGCCTGTTGTGGTAAAATAATTTAAATGTTAGCCAAACTAAATCCAAGCGATATTTAAATTGCACGGTTGCCAAAATTTTCGGATTTAAATTAGCCATTCCTATTTAAGCTGGTAGTAACCTGTAACTGTGTAAACTTTTCTAACTACAAATTCAAATAAACTAATCCCAGCATCTTACAAATTAGAAAAATCTCTAAATTATGTTGTACATAGAGAATTATCTGCAAAATGAAGCCTGCCATCTGTAAACATTTAGAAATTGATACTTGCTATGCTGCCAGTTTGCAAAATTATCTCATGTAGAAGATTCTAGTGGTAGAAAACCGGCAACCGTTTAGCTTGTTCTTCATTATAAAAATACAAACCGCCAGTCAAAATATACAGGAATCGGCTTATCGGCAGGTACATACAGGCCACAATAGATGGTGTGCTTAGCTCTGTATTTACTTGAGAAAATGCAATCAAACTTATTCTATTATATATGGGTGCAAGATAGCTATTGGCCCACCTAAGGAAACCTCACTTGTTTTTTACTTGATTTCTGAGGGCCCCGCAAGACAATTTACTTCAAGATTTGTTATAAGCATTTTAAAACTGTAGTCATTCTAAAACAACATAAAAAAAGCAAATTTGTAGAACCATTTTCGAAAAAATAAAGTTGGAAAATTTTTTCGGAACATAACTGTTGGCCCCTCGGTGATAGTTATTGGCACAGTCATTGGCCCACTTAGTCGAGGACACGTTTTTATTAAAGAGCACCCTAAAACAGCTGATTAAGCAGTTTCTAGGCAGGAGAATGGGATTAATAATACTTTGAAATTAAAAAACGAAAGTTTAATGCACATTAATTTAATATTTAGTATCATATTTAAACATAGCCTATAAATAAATAAATTTCTACGATTGCAAACATTAAATTGTAGACATAACAAACATGAGTAGGCTACATACAAATGATAGAAAAATGAATATAAAAGGGAAACAGGTGAAATGAAAGGAAATCTTAAAATAAATGAGTTAAGAATTCTACAAAATTTGAATTGACTAGAAACATTAACTCAGTGCCAGACCGACTCCAATTCTGGAACTGAATACACGTTCCTGGTTTTGCTAACTTTTTTTGGTTCATTAATGTGAGACACAGCTGAATTCCCCTCATAGTTTAAAATATCAGGCCACACTTCACCATGGATGAGACTGTAGCCTCAGTTTCACTAACACTAAGAATTTGTTCTGAGTAAAATTTGTCGTTATATTTTGTCCTCACGTACTCACCGACATTCCTTTGTGGTGCTATCCAATCATGGTCCTCAGAGTTCTTGTTTTCAGATTGATTATTCTCATTCACTTTCCCCCAAAGACACCCGAGCACTTGATTCAGAGCTGTCTGAAGATACCGCCGCGACTTCTTAATTTTTTGTCCTTTAAGCCTTCGAGCTTCAGCTTTTTCTACTTTATTCTCTTCCGTTCTTTTTCCTTTTCTTCCTTCTCTTTAAATTTTTTTCTCTAGCCTTTATTTTTTATCTTGTTGCTTCTGCCACTGTTTTGAGGAAACACCATAGGAGTTTCTTTTTCCTTTCCTATTTCTTGACAACGCCCAATTTAAAATATTTTCTAACTTGAGTGGTCGGGTAGGCGTTGACGACGTTGTTGGCGTTCGCGGGTTGTGAAGAGACTGACAACATTGCTGGCGGCTTTTGAGTAGCATGGGCAGAGGCTGTTGGCATTTGCATGACATGAGAGTCTGCAAAATCTGAAGAAGTTGTAGACAGTGTTTGTGAGGCATAGGCTTCAGCAGAGGTTGACAACATTCTTGGTGGGGTTTGAGTGGCATGGACGTCTGTAGAGGCTGACGTTCTTGGTGGCGTGAGTGTGGCATTGATGTATAAAAATCCTGAAGTTTGCAAAAAGTCGCGATTGAGTTCCGGGGAGTTAATGTCCTCATCAAAAGACAAATTGTCATTTTTAGCAATGGTAATAGGTCTACCACTACTATTTAGGTTAGAAGATAAAGGGTCATGGGAACAATCAACATTCAAAATTTGATCGGTTTTAATTGGTTTTTGGAAAGAAAAATATTGCGTTTTCTCCATGACGAATGTTTTATTATTTAAATAAAATACAGACTCACACTCATGGATTTCATTACTCAACGTTCTAGCAGGTATTTACCGCTAATTTAATGAATGCGAGTCCGTATTTTATTAATTTTATTTATATTATTTTTTTTAAATAGCCACCACGGAATAACACAAATTAATTGGCCCCACAGTTATTGACCCCCCAGGGCTAATAACTGGAAAGAGTTTTGCTATTTACTACAGATTTTAAACATTGATCTTTCACTGATCAATGTACCTTTATTAGCCGAAACTGACAAAAATATAAAACAGTGATTGATCCATTGGTCAATCACTGAAACATTGTGCTATCCAATTCACAGCTATTGGCCCCACTCTTTCTTATAAAACACAAAAAATTCATTAAAGACGCTCGAAAATCATTAAATTAACTCATATTAACATGTTCTAAATGTATAACCATAAAAAAATATTAAAATTTTGTCTTAAAAAATCAGATAATTGGCTTATGGGACTTACCTTAATCGTTTATATTCCATTTGAATAAATCACCACTAATAACCAATAAATCGTTCCACTTTTTCCAACAGTGAGCGCAGTGCTGCCAACAGATAAAATATAAATGGCGGAATTTTTAAATGTATTTTTCCTGTCAGTTTGGTATTTTTACTTTCCTTATCCTATAATAAGGAAAGTAATGTAATCAGCGGAAATTTGACCTACCCAGTTTTTCACATTTCTGGACGAAATATAGCCTCAGGATACCAAAAAAGTTGGTTTGGGCCATTGGTTCGCGTGTGTGTGTGTGTGTGTGTGTGTGTGTGTGTGTGTCGGTCTGTCAGTAAACAGGATATCTCGAGAACCGTAAGAGCTAGAGATTTGAAATTTGGTATGCAAGTTACTTGTAGGAAGGTAACGCAGTGCGAAGCTTTTAGTAAAAATCGGCCGAGCCGTTTGGTCGCAAGGTCGCAAAATCGGTCGCAAAGCGGTCGCGAATCTAAACGGTTGAAAATACAAAAAATTTATGAGAATAAAAATGATTTGTGATCATGAGATAAACATGAATTTAAAATAAAAGGTTGTAAAATAGGAACTCTAAAAAAATTGAAGCTCAGGATTTTTAACATACTGGGTGTTCATAAAATGTTTCAGGAAATTTATATTACCGGATAGATCAAACCGAGACGAACAAAAAATTACAATTAAATTTTTTGATCCGAGGTCAAATAAATAAGTTATCGCCGATTAAAAATTAATTAAACGGATCAATCACAGCACGCTCGGTGAGCGGGGGGGGGGGAGCGCTTGGTCGCTAGCAGGGAGCACGCAGGCGATATTGGGGAAGGCTGTGCGGCCGAGCTCGCACGGTTACCTTCGGTGACGTAGCAAAATTGTAAGTACGAGTCAATTATTGTCTTGTACTGTTTATTTTAATCAGCTTTCGAGTGTTGGACTCGCACCTCGTCCTTTTTTAAAATAACAAGTTCCGGGACGAGAGCAGCGCAGGGCCGAGACGATGGACCCGGTATAATATATAATAATAGGATAAGGAAAGTCGTGTGATGTTCACACCAGATTTTTTGAACTTATTTTCTTTATTTTTACTGCTAAGTGCCAATAACTAGCTGAGAGCCAATTACTACACACTCTACGTATATTTAGAGATATCGGAAAATTACTTTATTAGTTAAAAAAATGGTTGTGTAAATGCTACCAGGGTACTGTTGAGAACAAATAACTTAAATCATGTTTACAAAATTTTATTTATAGACGCCTTTATATTTTATAACGATAAAGTTACACTCCTGTGTGATTACGGATTCAATCACGGTAAGCCGCGACGCTGGTAAATACATCGGAAACCCCTTTGGCGCAAGGAACGCCCCACGACACGACAAACCAAGGGGCCGCCGGGGTCTCCCTTGCACGCCCCATATCCTGCGCGGAAGTAAGTGCAGAAGTTCGTTTCAAAGATGACGAAGGAAGGCAAAGCCCTGGCGCACTCATCGCGCGTGATGGAGTACAAGGGCATGTGCTGCAGGTCATTAGCAATATCAGTGGACGGCAGTGGCGTAGTTACCGGAGGGCTAGACGGGGCAGTGCCCCGGGGCCCCCAAGCTCAGGGGACCCCTCGGACTTTGACTTACAAACTATAAATTGAACTAGTGAAAATTTCTCCCACATTCGGACTATAAATTTTTTTTTTTTTTAAATAGCACTTTTGTGCCTGCAATTAAAACTAGTCTATGAGACCAACCATTAATTTTGTTCTGATAAATCTTAAACTAGGTACTTATCTACTAGAGTCCATCCAATGATGTCTTCTAATCTTTTTCTGATTTATCGGACTATAAATAAACCAGATTCCAGGAACGCGACTTTAATAATGGCAACTTATTTGAAAAAATGCAGGGGAATTCCCAACAAGTCTCGAACATCTTTGTTTGAAACTTGCGGGGAACTTCCCTGTATTCTTAGGCTGGTTTCACAGTCGCGCCGTCGAACAGCGCGTTTCAACAGTACGCGCTTGACGCAAGGCGGACCTATGAGAAACGCGGCGCGCTCAACAGCGCGACTATAAAACGCTATTAGTGAACTTACAAGCGCGCGCGTTTGGACGGCGCCGCTCGACGGCGCGACTGTGATACTAGCCTTATATTGCACGCCGCGAAGCGGTGATACTTCTAGTAGACTGATTTAAAAAACGATATTATACGCTCACTTTCAATAAGTCATTATTTGTGTTGTCGCACACGGAAAACCGTGGAAATACACAATTATAATAAACGGTATATAAAAGTAATTCGTTAAGTAAATTAAAACTTTATTGCAACAAAAAACCTTTGATAGCAAACTTTTTCTCATTTTTAATTGTTTTTTTCTCGTTTAACTATTACTTGAAAAATAATATTTTTACTTGAGAAACGAAACGCTATTCTTCAGTACATGACACTCCTACCACACTTGTATGAAAGTATTCGTACGAATGTTTGCCGGAAACGGAAGCGTTTGTCTCGTTTCTACTTTCTAGTGTGGGCAAGAAGCAAATAGGCAAAATCGCGAAGCTTCGTGCCGCATACATAGAAGTGTAGTCGGAGCATTATAGTATAGGTTTGCTAGTGCCATCTGTCGATCGATATAAAATGTTTACCGGTGAGTCCGGGGATTCCCCAACGACGTGTCGTTATATATCAATTATGTTTCTTGTTGATTACGACATAACAAGTTTGCAAAAATAAGCGAATTAAATAATGGATAAAAACAAGAAACCTAGCGGTGCGTTTAAGCGCAGACAACGTCAGGAAAGAGAAGATACTAGAAAAAAATTACAGCAAATTGACACATTTCTTAGTCAGCCGTCTACAAGCAGTTTTAGCCCAAATATTTTGGACAATGTGATTGTGTCTACTGTAGTGCAGGCTGAGAAGCCTATTGAAGGAGATCTGACAATTATTGCAGTTAAAGATACCTCCATCAGGGAGGATGCCGCTGATCACATCAACGACGACAATGTCTGCGTGGCACAGGTAACAGCGGAAAAATCAACGATCTCGTCAGTTTTCGAAAATTTGAACAATCAATAGTCATACGACTTGGGAAATTTTACGAACATTTTATTGTTAAGTTATGATAAAAAACGTTAAATTCTTAATCGTGGACCTTTACAGCCTTCGGGACCTTTTCCAAAAGACGCCCACCAGGACAGCAGGTCTTTTTCAAAATCGTACTACTTTTCAACTTCTAAATATGGACCAGTTCGTCGTTTTTGGTTGTGTTATACTAAAATACTAGATGTTGCCTATTGCCAACCCTGCTGGCTGTTTGCTTCGCAAAGGACTAATGTATGGTGTAAGGGCATTCGGGACTGGAAACATTTATCAGAACGAATAAAACAACACATTTTCTCGAGTGGTCATACGGAAGCATGTGCTGTGTATGAACTTTGGAAAAAAAGTGATACAACTATCGACAAGGAACTTGCAAATGAAACTCGTAAAGAAGCGTCATTTTGGAAAATGGTTCTTCAAAGATTATTCGATGTCATACTTACCCTAGCAAAGAGTTCTTTAGCTTTAAGGGGACATCGAGAAAACTTAAATGAGGAGGGGTACCATGTAAATTCTCTGTCCGTTGTAGAAATTGTCGCCCGATATGATCACATACTGCGGCAAGTTTTGGATATGCCTAAAGGTATTATTTTTATTTCTAAGTTTTACCTGACTGCTTCAGAAGGAGAGTTATGTTTCTCGAGAGTTTGTATGTATGTGTACTAGGACTCAGTATTAGAAGTAAATTTTGTAAACAATAAACTGTCACTTTTTACGCCATCTTGATTTTGTATTTGGAATTTATGGCTTGGCAGCAAGTTATCAGGTTTGTACTAGAGTTGCGGGTAAACCACTATTTATATTAAATTATATATGTTAAATTAAGTCAAGAAAAATAAAATATTATATTTCTTATAGTATTTTAAGCTTCTGATTTTAAAAATAAGAAAATTAATGTTTAGTCAGAACAAGAAAGGATAGATGGTCTGATAACTGATAACTTGCTGCCAAACTCTAAACTCTTAATTAAAAATCAAGATGACGTAAAAGTGACAGTTCTTTGTTTACAAAACTTACTTCAGATTCTGATTCCTAGTATATGTATGTGGATTTATTGGTACCCTGCTACAGCCTAAACGGCTTGATGGATTTTCATATATGAGGTAGTTGTCTTGATAGAGCGAGTGACACGGGTATAAAATTTTTTTTTCTAAATCCATCGAGTGGGGTATCAAAATTTGGAATTTTAATCAAATAACAATCAATCAATTTAAACACAAAAATAGTCGTTTTTTTATTCATTTATTTTTATTAAAATTAACTATTTATATTCTAATTATTGTTTAAACTCGTTTTTAGGATCAACAAGAGATCTGAGTGCAACAATTCAAAATGAAATGATTGATTGCTTGGGGACTACACTTGAAGATCATCTGCTGAACAGATTAGAGCGTCGCCGTTTTTCGCCATCATATTGGATACGACACAGGATATATCGAAGGTAGACCAGCTGAGCATTGTTGTGAGATATGCAGTAATAAGCAGATCGGAAAATGGACGGCCAGTTGACATAGAGGTTAAAGAAACTTTTCTAGGTTTTTACGCAGCCAGCGAACACGGCGCAGCAGATTTAGTCAATCAGGTGACTACATTATTTACGGATAAAAATATTGATTTAAAAAAATGTGTGGGTCAAGGCTATGAGCGTCATGAGCGGTGTGTACAATGGTGTACAAAAACAAATTAAGGATATCCAGCCTAACGCGGAGTACGTACATTGCGCCACTCAAAATTTAAATTTGGTGGTAAATGACGCCGTTAGCAGAATTATTTCGCAACATTGCAAGATTTGTTTAATTTTTTCGGACTTAGCGTCAAACGCTGGGATCTGCTGTCAAAATTCACTGGCGAATCGGACACCGCCCTAAAAAAACTAAATCCGACTAGATGGTCCAGCAGGGTCAATAGGATATCTGCAGTGAAACTTCGTTATTTCGATATAATCAGAGCATTATCAGAAAAGATTCTCAAAAGTTCTAGTAAAGATGAGCGTAGTCAAGCAGAAAATATTAAAACAAAAATGCTAAATTTCGAGTTCGTGTTCCTTTGTGAATTCATTCACGCATATTGAATGATATCCATTATGCATTTAAAACTTTGCAAAAATGCAACATTGATTTGGACGAAGCAAGTAGAGCTTTACAAGAAAAAAATGCAAATATGCAAATTTATAGAAATGACTTCGAATCATTTAAACGCAAAGCCAGTGAAACTGCAACAACATATGGCACAGATCCCCATTTCAAAGAAAAAAGGCAAAGGAAAATAAAAAACATTTTGATGAATTATCTTCAGATTACCGGTTTCAAAACAGGGAAGAAATATTTCAAATTACTATTTTCAATAATGTACTAGACACAATAATAACTCAGTTAAATCCACGTTTTACTGGCATGCGTACAGTCAGTCAAATATTCAATTTTCTAACATCAACATTTTTACTGGATGTAGATGAAACAACTTTATTACAAAAGTGTGACCAATTCCAACGTAAATATTCTGATATAATAGACCCTAACTTTTCCCTTCAATTTCTTAATATTTACCACCTGCTTTTAAATGAATTAACTAAGGCAAAAACATGGACTATTCAACAATTCTGTAAAGAAACAATGAGCAAATATGAAGTGTTGGAATGTGACCTAACAGAAGTATTTACAGCAAGTTACTGTTCCATACAATTCCTGTCACTCCTGCAGAATCTGAAAGATCATTTAGCAAATTAAAAATTATAAAAAACTATTTGAGGAATACTATGGCCCAAGCTCGACTCCGACATTTATCACTAATAGCAATCGAAAACAAGTTTAGATTTAACCGAAGTCATTGATGCATTTGCGAAAACTAAAGTTAGGAAACGATTATAGATAAACTAAACTTCCGACTTTTATATAATAACTAGAGGAGATGCTTTATAGCGATAAGTTTACCTTTGTACATGACATCGCTAAATAAATTGTTTTTGATGTTTTATGTACAATAAAGCAAAATAAAAACTTTTGGTTTAGGTACTTAGTTTTATTCCTTAATTGCCTTAATACCAATACCTATATTAATATCCTAAACTCTGCGTGTAGAACCAGGACGTGTCCTGCTGTGCACAATAAAGAACTGATGATAAAGTAGCTTTGCAACTTTAAAGTATTTAAATGTAACTACATATTTATATTTTGACTTGTATTGATAAAATTTTAAAGATTTGTTCCTTATTTGTTGTGTTTCGAACTCGACGTACTCCAGATTTGTCGTAACCCAGATTCGTCGTACTCCAGATTCGTCGTAAAACGTATAGTCGGCCAAGAAAGTGGTGTTATTGGTTTAAAAATCTCTACTTAATTAGGACCCAAAGGGTGCTCAACGGGACCCTATTAACGTGCCTCTGCTGTTTGTGTGTCTGTCACAGGACTGTATTTTTTGAACGGTAACAGGTAGATATTTTCTTTTATTTTCATAAAATAGTTTTAATTTGTTCATTAAAATAAGTTACAATTTGTATTTGGTTTTTAATTTTATTATGGAGTCGACTGGATTACGACAAATCTGGAGTACGTCGAATTCGGAACACGACGAATACGGAACAAACGATTTTAAATAGTTTAGTTGGGGCCCTAGTTTATTTTTTGCCCCAGGGCCTTTGGTTATCTAGCTACGCCACTGGTGGACGGATACTTTAGCAGGCCCCATCCCGTCAAAACGCAGAGGGAGCGAGGCGGCACGGGCTTGTCGTTTAGGGTGATTGGTTGAATCAGTTCACTGTACTGCACGCTGGTTCCCAGCTGGAGCAGAGCTATATCATCCTTGCGTCCGTTGGCAACATACTCTTCATGCAGTACAATTCTGATGTGTCGGCCGGTTCGAAGCCTTAAGGAGACCTGGTAAGGATACGCTCCTACCGGTGCCTTTGTTCCTCCAACGATGCGCTCATCGGAAAAATTTGCAGCTACGCAACGTTAAAAAAATTAGGCTTCAAATTGGTTTAATTAGAAATTTTCCTTACCAGAAGTGCCACCGAGCACCATGAATAACGATGCTTTAAACTTCTTCATTTTCTAAATTTGTTTCACTTGTATCAACCTAAATTTAAATAAAGCGAATTTGTTGACTGAACATGATAGTGATATAGAAGATAAATTACTTTTAAAATGACCTCTACAAGATTTCAAGCACCTGTGCTATGAAACACTCACATGAGGTTATTCTTAACTGTTTTAGTAATACGGGGGAGATTAAAATATAAACCGATTTTTTTTACAACCGAAGTTGTAAGTAGGGATGTCTTAAGCAAACTTTTTGTATGTACCTCGTATTATAGCCATAGTATTATTATTATTATTATTATTAAGTTTCTTCCGATAAAAGACAAAGTTATACAAAATATTGAAAAGGTACAATTCGTAGAAAAACGAAGAACAGTTGAAAATAAAAGATATTGACATTACTCGAGGATTAGCTTGGCTGAGCAGAATATTGGCATAGTTCACCACCTTTTCGAGGATGGCTGTCGACTAACAGTTGTTCTGGATTGTACTGGAACTCTCTTTCTATGGTTCGGACGATCATTATTTGCTTGGACTACTAAAAGGAGTGCTTCGAATTTGACGGTGATGTTGCTGTCGAACCATTAGTACGTATTTGGCATGTCTTACAACTACCTGGAAAAATAAGTTTTCTAGTTTGGAGATTATTAGCAAAATAACTTTATATGTTTATATTTTTATAATATAATCAGTTTGTATTTGACTCACCCACGTATTAGGTCCGGCCCATCAAATTTGTTCTAGTTAGGTAAGCATAGATTTTGTTGTCCATCACTATATTTGTATGTGTAGGTTGTCATTAGTGTATAATTGTTAAATTGACTTTTGATCTTGATTGATTATAGTTTATCTCATGACTTTATTTTTATTGGTTTTAAATTTGGTTTTTATTAAGAGTATTGTAAAGCGTATGAACTTTAGAATTATCATGTCAAAAAGACAATAATAAATAATGCCAATGTTGTTCAGGTATGATGAAACCGTCTTTTGTGAGTTTTATACAAAAAAAAGTTGATCGCTCTGGTAACTCATTCTACCATGTATCACGGCGATGTAAGTTTATATGCTACAGGTTTCGTAAATACAGCGCTGAAATTTTTCATTTCAATTAATATTTGATTACTATATGACAAACGTTTTTCCTTTTTTTCTCCATCAATTTTTTTGTGCTCACGGGTGTCGGATATTTGCAGGTTGCGCCTTCTTGACTCCTTCCATTTTTTCTGTCTAACCGCCATTTTCTTTATATCTTCCATTTTTTCTTCTTGCTTTTCCCATTTCCTTGGTCTTCCCCTTTCTCGTTTGTTTGTTATTTCTATTTTTAGTATTCTTTTCAGTAGTGTTTTGCTGTCCACTCTTTGTGCTATATTTTCTTGTTCTAGTTTTCCTCTAATTTCTCTATTACTAATGTGGCCTGGCTTGGTTTTCTCTACTATCTTCCGAAAGTATTTTATTTCTGTTGCAATCAATTTTGGCTTGTGTTTTTGGTGCATTGTCCACATTTCGCTTCGATACAGGGTCGCTGGGTTTACTATTGTGTTATATATGTATTTCAGAATATTTGTATTTATTTCTTTTTTCTCGAATATTGTTATTTAGTAGGTAATGTATATTATTTCCTTTGCTGGTTCTATTGGCTATTTTAAGATCTATTTACCTATAAGTTTCTATTACTTTTATTTTCAGTTTTCCATTTCTTCTATCCATATATTTATATCTATTCTGATTGGTATGATACTCCTATAATCCACTAGTCTGTGGCCTGTTCTTTTTTTGTCTCGTATTCTTAAGTAATTTATCGATTACTGTTATAAATATATATGTGGGCTCAGACTATCTTCTTGTTTTATTTTCTTTTTGATGTTAAATGCATTTACTTGCACCTTAACTTGGGTGTCTTCTTGCGTTGAACTTACGATTTGTCGTAGTTTCTTTGGTGTGCCTATTAGTTAGAAACAGTTTTTTATTATTTGTCTTTGTACTGAGTTAAAAGTTAGATCTATAAATGCAAGAATAAATTTTTCTCCCGTCTCCATTTTCTTTTCTATAAATTCTTCATTATAAATATGTTATCTGATGTTTGTCTTTTCTATCTAAATGCTGTTTCCATATTTTCTAGCTTATTTCATATATATTTTTAGTTCATTTTGTGTTATTTTTGTGTAAATTTTGTTTGCTACCGGTGATTGGGATATTAGTTTATCATTATCGCATTAAGTTCTGTCCCCTTTCTTGAATATAGGCATTATCAGATTCATTACGGAGGTATACTATTCCGTTCCTATGCTTTGGACATTATTATTCCTCTTTTTCATATATTTCATCATTTCTGAGTCTACCTCGTCTTCACCACTTGCTTTGCCTATTTTAATGCTGTTAATCGACGTTTCCAGCTCTTTTATATTAATTTTATCTTGGTGCATTTCGTTTTCTTGTTGTCTGGTATGTTTAGTTCTATTAGCTGTATTTCTTTTTATGTTGCTCAAATTTTTGTTTATAGTGGTATCTCCAGACTTCCATTTTCCGAGATATTTGTTGTAATTTTGTTGTTTTTATCTGTTATGCATGAGTCTATTGTCTTTCTTTTTCTGCTAGCCCTTTGATTGTGTTCCAAAATTTCCGGTTGTTGTCTTTGTATCCTTTATTTAATTTATTTTACGTGTTTTTGTTTGGCTTTCTTCACCAATTTTTTTACTTTCCTTCGATTACTATCACAAATTTCCTTGCTTTTTAGCTCTAGAGTATATATTTTTTTCTATGGTTGTTTTTGGTTTGTTTGTCCACCATTTTGTTTTTTCTTTCATTATTTATCGTCCTGTATTCATCCACATACTTTTTTTGCCGTGTTAATTAGTATTTTGTTTAGTACTTAACATCTATCATTTATTGTATATTTAGTATAATTTTTTTCATTTCTGATTTTTAATTCATTTGCTATACAGAATTGTATTATCTTATTATCATTTCTGTTTATTTTGTTTTCTCTAAATGGTCCTTTGCATCTTAGTTTTTGATGTATATCTTTACCTATTTTACCATTTCAATCTCCTATTATAATAATTTTGTTTTGTTTCTTTCGCAATTTATCTATAGTATTTTGTATTTTTGAATAGAATTGGGTTTTTATCTGTTACTTCTACTGGACTGTATACTTGTACTATACTTATTTCTTCTCCAATTTCTCTTGTTGTAGTTATAACTCTACATTTGTGGTTTATTTTTTCTTTTATTATTAGACCTACTTCTTCCTAGTTCTATTCCTGAGTAGTGTAAGTTATTATTTTGTGTCAATTTGCTATTTTCCTTGTTTCGTTTAAACCTAATATATGTATATCATGTCTCAATTTTTTCTATAATTTCCTATTTTTTGTTGGTTACTGAAATTATATTCCATTTTGCTATCTTTCAATTTTTTTTCTTTGTTTTTATGTTCTTGCTACTTTTATTTGTTTGTTTTTCCGTGTCCATCACACTGATCTTTACATTCTTTTGACATTTGTTTATTTCATTCAGTTTTTTTGGATTGCTTCCGTTTTTCTATTAGTTCTAGTTATTTTTTGTTTGCTTCTATGCTTTTTTCATCTGGCGTTCTCTTTCTGTTTTTTCAATATTCTTTTTATTCGTGTGTTTTCCGCAGATTTTCTTGTATCCCAGACTCTACACTGTATAATATTTCCATTGACAAATAGTTTATTGTAATACACGTTTGTTTTGTTATGTTCTTCTTTTATTTTTTATTATGTCTCTTATTTCACTCTCTATTTTATTTGGTTTTTGTTCTATTCTATTTTCACCTTTGCTCGTGCTTCCAAATTTTTCCATCACTTTTTCTATATTTTTCTCCGTTCTATATCTTGGCAAAAAGTGCATCACAATCCCAGTTTCTGCGATGATCCTACTGAATTCAGAGCACTGCCCAGCGGTTGCGCTGGCTGTTTTTGCCCTCTATTTTACGCATGCCTTTGGTTGGTGCTAAAAGTGTTGCCTATTTTGGGTAGTTAAGTATGTCTATGTGATATGGTACAGTTGTCAATTATCTCTAGTCTTTTGACTCTTTTTATCTGCTGTTCTCATAACCTTTTTGGTCTAGCTTATTAGTTTATTTTAAATTTATTTTTTTATTTTTATTATTTAATGCAGTATTGCTTGAATTTTACTATGGATTATGTCAAATTAAAGCTCATATTCTGCTCTACTTGTCTGTATAAATTTCTTTGATAAACTGCATTTTTACACCACTACATTTCACACTTTAGCCGCTAGTCTTATTATTGTGACTTTCCATTTTGCCTGCCAGTGGCGGAACCATACGATAAACGTAAAATGTAAAATTGACCATAAAATCCTTTTTAATGTTTTGAAAAGAACTAACTTACATATAAATAATTTCGAATTACGGGAAAGTAGCAAAACTAATGTCATGGGGAATGTAAATAGTTTTAGTTGCACTTCAGTAGCGATTAGCTTACAATGGATGAACACACTTTAATCAACACTAAAACTTTATCTGAAGTATTTGCAGTTGTTAATAATATTTGTACAGATGTTTACAAAGCTAACAAGTGACAAAAATAGATTTAAATCGTAAAATGCCTTATCATCAGCTGTTCTTACTTAATCTTTATGGTAAATACTTAAACCGCGACTATTCTAAGAAATAATTACTCTGCAGTGATCAACTCGAAGTTAATTGGAAGAAAGTGCTGAAAATAGTCACCATTAAAAAATGAGAAGAATGTTTCGATTTTTCAAGACAATACTCGACTTGTGACAAAGATACTTTATGGTAATATATTAAATCTTTGAAATGAGATTACGCCTGATCTACTATATTGCCGAACCTCTCACTAAAAGCTATCAATTTTTCTATAATTCTACGAAAAATAAGAGTTTAATAATGGTAAAGCAAAACTAGAAGATTTTCTCTCAGTAAGAGGCTAAAGATTTGTAAAAATGCCATAAACAAATTATTAAACCGCTGGAATAATGTTGCAAACTACAGTGGATCATATTGTGATAAATAAATTAAAAAATATTGTTGTTAAAAAATTGTTTTCTAATTACAGTTGCGATGTTCGCCATATAAGTCGATACATTTTTTAAATTCTAAGATATATTTCTTTGCTTTTTTGAGGATGTGGATTTTTCACATTAACAGTTTGCCCGTATGAAGGCTGGAGCATTTAGCTTTATCAGTTTGGGGCATGGAAATGTTTTTGAGTGTTGCAGATGGCATAGTGATTATCTTGTTGTGTACATTATATATTTAGATTTCATTGATTTTGACTTTTTAATTTTTTGGCCAGTCTTCTACAGAATTTGGCTTTGCAGTGGACCTGATGCAGAGTAAGAATTTACATAATAGACGAGAATGGCAGTGTCATTTGCAAAGACGGCTAGTGTAGTGCTCGGTGTAATCGGCATGCCTGCAATTAAATCTTGGCGAACACTATCAGAAACTTTATTTTCTTTCTTTTTTCTTTCTTTCACTAGTCCCTGGAACCCTTAAGGGTGTCCGGTTACACTTCATTTTCAAGTTTGGTTTAAAAATGTCGGTTAAGTAACCGTAGGTATTAATGGTAGGGCGGAATGTTCTTAATTTTAAACAAAATTCTATTGTACCGCACACAATCAAATGCTAGCTAAACATTTAGCAGGACAACTGAGCAAAATTATTTGTTTTAAAGCGATGTTATATGAGCTAATGAGTTCTCTTAAATTCAAATTGGTGGTTTGGGATCCAATCGTTTAGTAAATTAGATTTATGAAGGCATTTTAGGAGAAGCTTTTCAAAAAGAAACAGGCTGATCGAACGATTCGATTGTACTTTGCTTGGTAGTTGTTCAGACTCTTGAATTAAAATAATTTGTTCAAATCGTAGTTACAATGGCCAACAGATTAAGCGTAGAAATGTATTAAAAAGAGCTAATAAGTAGTGTTCCCTTCTTTCTGACAACCGTGATTAAACAGTACCTCTTTTGTATCACTTAACGATTTTATTTAATTTGTAAGTCGTAACTTGCAAATTTTTAAATTGGACGATACGGCTGTGCAGTACGCCAAGAAAATTTTTAACATCTGGATCGATCTCACTAGAGTTAGGCGTAAAGATCTTTGATAAGTGTTGGGCAAAAAGACCCAAGAGCCAGCACTCTTCCTCACTGAAGGAATTTGTACGTGGGGTTTTTAAGTCCCTTGGTAGCTTTCCAAACACTGTAATCATCCTTGAAAAGGCCATTTATTTTTAAGTTTGTTGAGTATTACCACGGATATTACGTGTACGCTGCCAGATGGCTTTTTTTTTCTTTTATCAATTCAGTTATTTATTTTGTAACACTAAAATAGACTTGTTTCTGGGCATATAGTGTTGCAGTATTCTATGATGCTGCTTGTGTTGTTGTTTTGAAATGTTTTATTGCACTCTCCAGTTCGTCTAGTGTTTTTAAGATATCATTGGACTTATGTGTTTATGTACATATTAAAACTCTACCATTGCTTGTTCCAAATCAGGATGAAAAAGGAGGAGGGAAAGAAGTAACAACCTCGTTAAAAAAGCAGGGTTCAACTGGCCCGATTGATAGTACCCTGTAAGGGCCTCTGCCTAGAGTTACAAGAGAAGCAAGTCACTGGCTAGAGGGGTGGGTGAAAGTATAACTTCAACTACTCTAAGGGCAAAAGAACCACTTCTACTATAGAGCAGCATCTATGGTAGTACTGGATGTAGGTGAAAACAAAGTTATGTTGGTTCAGCTACACACCAGATACCAACCGGCGTTCAAGGCAACCATTAATAGTCGAGTCAAATTAGTAAGAAAAACGCTAACAGCTTGACATTTTTAGCGGGTATACGTATCGAGATGTTCCAAGGCGAATTCGATTCGTAAGAGCCCCCAAAAAATTTTTTTTTGTTATAATGCGAAAGTGCATTTGTGCACGCAAAAAATGCATTTATTTTATGCACTTTTTGCAGACCAAAACAATATTCTATTTCTCGCTTAATATTGGCCAAAATAAGCCCATTCTCGTTACTAAAAGGTTTTTGGGGTCGCTGATCACGAATATGATGCTTAGAAAGTGCTCCGATGCACTTGGGGGCATAATTCTGGGGATGGGCGTAATTTTAGAGAATTGCCTCAAATTTGTTTGTTATCCGCGTTTAAATTGTCTATATAAGGGTTTTTGAGATTGCTGATCGCGAATATGATGCTTAGAAAGTGCCCCGACACTTGGGAAGCATAATTCTGGGGATGGGGGTGATTTTAGAAAATCAGCTCAAAATTGTTTGTTTTTCGTGTTTAAACTGTCTGTATAAGGGTTTTTGGGGTTGCTGATTACAAATATGATGTTTAGGAAGTGCTCCGTTGCACATGGGGGGGGGCACAATTCTGGAGATGGGGGCGATTGTGGGAAAGCGAATTTTATGTGGATCGGTGCGCCTACAGGTTGGAGTATCGGTTGAGAAGCAATTGTGTTCGTTGCAAGTAATAAACTGATTAAGTTGTAGACCCTTTGTCGTTAACAGCCAGGAGTCCAGGAGTCATGAGCTCTATGATATGGATTGTTAGTGTGATAAATGCAATAATGAGGTATTTTTAAAAAGATTGCGTTTCAGAAATAAGCAAGATATCAATATTATTCATTTTAATAAAAAGTTCGACTACATGTTTTGCATCGTGTGAGGCCATTGGCGTTCCACAGTGCAATTCTTAAGAATTTGTCCATAATCTAACTAGTTTAGTAATTATGGTTATAAGCGTAATGATGTTTTGTTATAATAGGTGTATAAATAAGTTCTTTAGATTTCACAGGACGCAAATCACCGTTTACATGTCACGTATTAGTTCGCCCTCTTGCGGTTTTAAAGCAATGACATTTGGTCTTTCGAAACATCATGCGATTTGGCGTTTGATGCACATAACCTCAATAATCAGCTGTGTTCACGATGGCAATCACAAAAGAGCATATTCGATTTTCTATCCACTTCGCGTTTCATCTTAAGAAAAACGCTGCTGAAGCCACCGAAATGATTTGTGCTGCATACAGTGAGAATGCTGTAAGTCATGCAACGTGCAAAAAGTGGTACCAACGATTTCGCGGAGGAGAGTTTAGTCTTGAAAATCAACCACGCGCTGGACGCCCTCAAACATTTGACACGGTTGAGCTGCAGGCGCGTTAGGCTGGGAACGTGTCCCACATGCGGCGTATAGCTCAGACATGGCCCCTTCCGATTATCATTTATTCCGGTCGTTACAGCATCACTTGGCTGATGCGCACTTCAAAACAGAAGAAGAAGTCCGAAAATGCATCGATAACTTTATCGTCTCGAAGTCGGTGAGCTTCTATCACCAGGGAATTCGCAAGCTACCCGAAAGATGGCAAAAGGTCATCGATGCCAAGGGAGAATACTTTGATACTTAAGCTTTTTTTGTTTGTTTTTAAATATAACTTTAATTTTGCAGAAAAAAACACCTATAGTAGCTGATCAAACCCTCATTTACATTTGGCAATGAATTGTGCAATGGTAAGGTCATTTGGAGGTTATGGTTTTGTTCTTGGAGGATGAGAATAGAGGTAAGTGCCGGGGCGTTAGAGCAAACAATCGTTCTTAGATAACGGAGGAAAGTTGTGTGTTTGGATGGATATTGTTTTGTAAGCTTCGGTAGACTGTACAGCCTTTATATATTAATTAACTGTATGTAAACATTTTGATGGCGTATCCCTAGTTTTAATACACGTTTTAGAGTTATGGTTACCACCACATTTAATATACGCATGCGGACAGTTGCAGTATAATTTTGTGTGATTATAATTTTGACATCTTGTTCGGAGGGTAAGGGGTGACGCCAACATCTAGTCACCCAAATGTCAACCTCACCTGTACACGGTACCCTCCGCTGGATAACTAACGAGGCTCTGGCGACCCAGTATCCAGGGGTATAACTGGATTCCAGTTGTGCCAAGGTAACGGGGCCCTCGTCGTTGGGCTAATCACCCACACGAGGTATAATCGATTCAGAGAAAAAACGAGCGCCTCGGAACAGGACTGCTTAATAGGAGACGACCGGCAAGACAACGGATACGAATAGGGACATGGAATATAAAAACACTAACTGGGAAAGAGATAGAAGTAGTAGAGGAGATGGAAAAGTATAAGTTACAGATACTGGGAATAAGTGAAGTGAAGAAGAAGGGTCAAGGACTCAAGACACTGGACAAGGGATACACAATGAGATATATAGGAAAGCCCCCCGGAGAAAGAGCGAAAGAAGGAGTGGGGATCATAACAAGTGAAGCACTAGAAACCAAATTAATTGACTGGGAGCCGATAAACTCAAGGATCATAACAGTTAGCCTTGAGCTAGAAGAAAAGGTCGGTATAATACAATATATGCACCAACGGAAGACGCGGATGTAAGAGACAAGGTTCAATTCTACGAAGATCTTCAAAGAGTATTAGAGAAAATGCAAAACAAAAACAGACACGTAATGATAATCGGTGATTGGAATGCCCGCATAGGAAAAGACAAAGATCAAGGATACGGAACTATGGGAGAACATGGAGGAGAAGAAACTCTAAACAACAATGGAGAAAGAATGCTGGATTTCTGCATTAACAATCAATTACTAATAGGAAATACGTGGTTCAAACATAAAACAATCCACAAGATTGCGTACGAAGCAGAAGAAAGAGGACAAAAAAGTATAATAGATTATATAACATACTCTAGAACTATGAGATATGCAATCCAAGACGTAAAAGTAATAAGAGGAGCAGAACTCAGCACCGACCACCGACTACTGATAACCGACACCATTCTGAAAACACCCCCCAAAGAAACACCAATAGTATACGAAAGATTAAAACTAGAAGAACTGGAAAACCAAGAAAAAAGGGAGGAATATGAAAGAGAACTTAACAGGAAATTAAATAGATTAGAAGAGCAAGAAGCAGAGACAGAAGAACATTGGAATCTCAACGATAGATGGAAAAAGTTCAAAGAAACAATAAACCTGACAGCAAACGAGATATGCGGTAAAATAAGACTGAAAACAGGCCAGAACCAAAGAAGAACCAAGTGGTGGAACTAAACGGTTAAGAACAAGATCAAACAGAAAAAAGAAGCCTGGTGCAGGTTCAAAAGAACAAACAGTGCCGACGATCAAGAAACATACCGAAGGAGAAGACAAGAGGCAAAGGAAGCCGTAAAAAGAGCAAAACAGGACTCCTGGGAAAAATTCGGAAATGAGTTAAACGAGAATTACATGGAAAATCAATAACAATTTTAGAATGTAGTCAAGAAGCTAAAAGGAAACATTGCAAAACAAATACGAAACATAAGGAACCAAAACGGAGATTTGCAAACGACCAGTGAAAACATCCTGAAAACATGGAAGGACCACTATGCAGCAAAATTTAAAATGAGAGAAGATGAGGAAAATATAGAAAGACCGTTAGAAAACCAAACAAACCGAGAAGACAGCGAGGAAAATGCAGAGGAAGAAATAAGTGTAGAAGAAGTAAGAAGAGCCCTGAGAGAAACCCGAAATGGAAAGGCAGCAGGTGAAGATAACATACCACCGGAATTATTAAAAAAGGGGGGATTCGTAGTAGAAAGATGGCTACAGAAAATATTCAAACAAGCATGGACAACAGAATCAATACCCCAAGAATGGGAAAGAAATGTAATCATACCAATTCATAAGAAAGGAGATATAACTAACTGCGATAACTACAGGGCGATCTGCTTAGCACCTGTCGCGCTCAAAGTATACTCAAAAATTTTAGAAAAGCGTCTAAGAGCTCAGATTGAAAATAAACTCGAAGAAGAGCAAACAGCTTTCCGACCAAACAGACAAACGCAAGATCACATATACACTCTTGGATCTATAATAGAGAAATCACTAGACAGGAACAAGAACATATACTTAGCTTTCCTGGACCTAAAAGCAGCGTTTGATCAAGTACCAAGAAAACACATATGGAACGCATTAGAGGAACTAGGAACAAATTCAAAATTACAAAGAGTAATAAAAGCATAATAAAGCATATATAATAATGTGACGGGAACAGTTAGACTAAACGGAAAGACATCAGAAGAGTTTAGAATAAAAAAGGGAGTTAAACGAGGCGACAGCTTAAGTCCGCTTCTTTTCGTAGCCTACATGGATACAATAATAAAAAGAATCAAGAATCAAACTAGACCGACAAGATTAGGGTACCACAACCTAATTCCAATTTACACACAAGACCTGATTTACGCAGACGATATTGTTCTAATATCCGACAAGGTAAATGTCTTACAAAGAAACATCCAAATATGGAATGCCTGCCTGCAAGAAAAAGGAATGGAAATAAACAAGAACAAGAGTAAGATTCTACACATCACAAAAGAAGAAAGAGAAGAAAACATAGACGTAAGAATAGATGGACAACAACTAGAGATAGTAGAAACATACGAATATTTAGGAACAATGATAAATAAAGACGGGAAGATCGACCAAGAAATACGAAACAGAATAGCCAAAGCAAGTAGAGTCTACTACCAAATAAACAACACTCTAGTAGGAAAGAAGGAATTAAGCACTAAAACAAAACTACACTTATACAAAACCATCTATACACCGACACTCAATTATGGATCAGAAACGTGGACGATGCAGGACAAGCATAAATCCAGAATAACAGCTGCAGAAACGAGGTACCTTCGGAAGATAATAGGCAAAACCAGAAGAGATAGGGTACGTAACAGAAGCGTAAGGGACGAACTAGAAGTAAAACCTATAGTAGAAGAAATAGAGGAAAAACAACTATGCTGGTATGGACACCTGGTTCGTATGGGGGAGGAAAGGATACCCAAGAAAATGTTAAACATGAGACCCGAGGGAAGAAGAAAAAGCGGAAGACCAAGGATCCAGTGGGAAGAATCAATAGAGGAAATGGCAAGGAAAAGAGGAAAAAACATCACTGAAATACGGAGAATGGCAAGAGAAAGGAACACCTTCAAGAGATGGACAAAAGACCCAACACCTTGAGGTATAAATGGGGACAAAGAGAAAGAAGAAGAAGAAGAAGAAGACATCTTGTTCACTGAACCACATTTGTATTTTTCTTAGGCGGCTCTACGATTATTTTTACATTTTGTAGATATTGTAAGTTGTAGATATCCTTATTATTTTCTGCAGGTTCTAGGCCTGAAAAATTAACTTTGTCTATGTTTGATGTTTGATGATGATTGATGGTTTTTGTGGCTAATTATAATTGGCTGCCCACGTAGCTAATTAGCTACGTGGGTAGTCTGAAAAGATTTAAGCCTCAAGATGAAGATGGCCCTACTAGTCGAAATTATTCTGCTACAAAAAATGTTTTGAAAGCTTTTGGACGCTTAGTTGTTGTTTGACAGTCGATGTCGGTGCTTTTGTAAAAATGAAAAATCGAATACCGTGTCGTAATTAAGTACTTGCATTTGAAAGTCAATACGCCTACGCAAATTAAAGGCGAGTTACACGCCGAATAGTGAGATGGATTGTCTAAAACGTGACAAAATTATAAATCTTGGTAAAAGTAGACAAAATTGGTGTAATCAAGTTTTTGACCTTACTAATTACAAAACAAATGTATAGTGTTTTAAGAATTGTGAAATGATCAATGTGAGAACAAAATAAAAATAAAATAAAAAAGTATCAAATTTATGAGAGTTTTTCTTAGAAAACATATATTTACATATCGATAATCATTAAAAAGCCTAAGTAATAATAATAATTACATAATTTGTAAATACTATTAAATTTATTAATGCATAAGAAATGAATTATTACAGTCTGAGTTTACATAAATATTCTTTCTAATATTCATCGTTTTCATTTCCTTCTTGTTATTGTTCACCCGTTTCAAAATCACTAATATTTCCTCCCGAATCTTCATCTTGGTAGGAATCGCTGTCCCCGTCTAAATCGTTTTCTGAATCTGTCGTGGAAGTAAGACTAAAAGAGGTAACAAGCTCTTCACGTTCTTCCGACGTAGTTGGCGTAAAGATGCAATAAATGGATTGGTTGTTGCCAGCAATCTTCGGAAAACATCCTCCATATTTTTTACTCGAGATTATTTCCGCGCGTGGTATTCTCGGCTTCTTTTGATTAATTTATTTGTCACTTCCTGCATTTCTTCTCAAAGTTTTCCTAGCGGTAATAATGCTGCTGTTATTATATCTGGTCCGTGGATCAGTAACCGGTGGACTCCGGTTGGTATGTAGTACTAGGAATATTGTTTAACAAAATACTTGGCTGTGTCTGTGGTATATATGCAAATATTGCTATGTTGATTTCTTCACAGCTTGAAATTGTTTGTAACATTATGCAAAAGGCGCTGAATTAGTTCCTCGTCAACTCCACTTATACGAACTGATGTAGTTGTGTTTTCGAAGAAACGTCTAGCTGTATTACCATCATTAGTGCTATCGAAACCTTGTTTCGACATGTCGATGAGAAGTCCTAATTCGTTTTTAAAGCCTTACTGAAGCATAGGTTTCATTTTTTTGGTTTACTTCTTTGTCTTCGGCTTAGCGCGCTTGCCACTTTCGTGTGTCACTTTGGTAAGATATGTTAACGCGACACTCGAAACACCGGATCCACGCGTGAAGAGTTGACAAACCTAATTTGTAATGTTCTTCCTTTACTCGCCTTTTTAACATTGCATCGAGATCATGAAATTAATGAATGACATCACATATTTACATTTAGTTCCAGTAACAGCATTACATACCAAAGTAAGATAGACAAGTGGATGTATTCAAATATCTAGGAGTACAGATAGATAGAAAGGGAAACATGGAAAGTGAAATCAATGAAAGTATTGGTACTGCTGTAAGGTTATATCACAGTTTCAGCAAGCCGTTCATAGGTAAAAAGGAGACAAACAGAAAAACGAAAATGGTAGCCTATAAAATAATTCCTAAACCAATCTTAATGTATGGAAGCAAGAGCTGGGTCCTGACAAACTCAATGAAAAGTAAAATACAAGCTATTGACATGAAATCCTTAAGAAAACTCAAAGAAGTCACCAGGAGAGACATAATAAAAAATGATTCGGTGAGAGAAGAACTTGAAATAGAACCGATAAATAATATAATCGAGAAACAAAAATTGAAATGGTTTGGACACTTATATAGATTGAGTGACAACCGACAAGTGAAACGTATATGGAAAGCAGGTGTACATAGACATAAATTTAGAGGAAGACCCAAAAAGACGTGGAACGACGAAGTAGCAGCAATATTGAAGAAAAAAGACAGGACTTGGGCAGAAGCTAAAAAGTTGGCAACAAACAAGAAATAGTGGACAAAGTTTGTGTATGAATTGAAATGTAATATAAATAATTTCACCTTATAATGGTAAGGCTCTACGCCCCGCGTGGGAGCTCGGCCTGCGAACTGAGAGGTTAAGGCTCTCATACGTTCGCTTTCCCTGCCCGGTCGTTGCGCACCATCTCTGGTGCGGGGCGGTGAGGCAAGCACCGCGCCTAAGACGACCACCATTATTACTCCTTGTTCGAGTGCACGCAGGTACTCAATTATTTTTAGTGACTGAGTAGGCCACCCGCCAGGCATCAGAGAGCACCGGGAATTGAACCCGGGTCCGTCAGCATCGCATCCCACTCCTCAACCACGGGACCACACTGGCTTACACCTCACACCTTAGGGTAAAATAATTTTGTATATATATATATATATATATACATATAAAATAGTATTGCATACTTTACCGTCAACCATGGTCATAGCTGATTCATGTTTAACCAAAATTTTTCTCGCATCGATGACTCTGTAAAGGTTTCGTAATAACATTTTTTTTCAAAGATGTTTCATTGCTTTTTTTACAAATTCTAATTTTGTGTTATTTTCCGTATTAACAGGTTTAAGTTGTAGTGGAACAAGCAAAGTAAAAGTAAACTTGTATTTGAAATATTTGGATTATTAAATTTTATTTTATAAATACTCTAACCCGAAGTCCCATCGAAGCCCCATTTGCAAATAAAGTTCAGTGCTCGAATTATGAATCAGACATTTTCATAATATTGTCCTGCTTAAGTAACAAAATGTGATCCACAATGTAATCCAATAAACCTTGTAATTGAACCTCAGATTTAGATTCTGACAAGCTAAGGAAATCATCATGAGGGTAACATGCGTTCTTTGCAGTACGTACAGCCGAGTATGGGGAATCATTTTCCCGTATCAAAAAAAAGAGCTAGAGCTTCATGAAAATGAAAAAATAGTCTTTTTCTGTAATCTGTTGCTTTAGATGGACTGGATAATAAAACATCTTTTACAATCTTTAAAGCATCCAATTTTCTAAAGCTCGGAGACTCATTTGCGCAACGTATGCCAGTTCGTTATGAGTATAATTGGCACGAATATCCACGGTTCTTCTTTGTTTTGACCTGTCGGACATCGGGTCAAATTCCGCTGGAGGTCGACCTTCTAATTGATGTTATTTTATCGTCGGACTGACATTGGGCGCAGGAAAACATAGCGGAACAATACAGCTGTGTATCATTTTTCCTAACAAAGTATTCATCTTGTTTTCCAGCCTTCTGATATTGGTCTTCAGAGTGTGAAATAAAGTTGAAATAGTTTGCTTTATGTTTTCCGGTATTATAATAGGTTGTCCACTCTTTTCGGTTAAAAGTTTTTCCAAATTGTCAATTTCTTTTCTTGAAAGCTGGACAAGGGCAAACGAACCTGAAGACAACATGAATTTTTGATATTTATTTATATTATATTTAATTTCTTTTTTTATATTAATTATTAATATTTAATATTCTTATTGAAATAATGTATGCGTACATATTTTAACTACATTCTACACAACAATTATTTTTATTTATTTATTTATTTTTATTTATTAATATATTTATAAATTATTTACATACGAAATCCCTTTTTGTTATGTATTTGTAATGATTTTATTTGACGAATAAAGAAAATACATTTACAATTACTATTTATTAATTAATTATTTATTATTATTTATTTAACAAAATTTGCATTGATAAACGTTAATATGAAATAATAAAACTGTAAAAAATAAGAGTTCATATATATATAAAGTAAAAATTAAAGAATTATCAGCTTACGATAAGATCATCGTCTGTCCTTGTCTAAGTTACGCGTGAGACCCTTCAAAAGAGACTGTTATTTTCTTCCTCTTTTTCACGTCATGTCCTTTACTATGCTATAGGTATCAATAAACATATAATTCACAGCAATGTGGACCGATTTCTCTACTTTTTTATCAGTTTTTACAAAATGCATAATATCGATATATTGCAGTCATAGCTTTAAGTGTGGCTCATTACCGTAGTAGTGGCTAGTAGCGGAATTTTGCACTTTATTCGTGAAGTAAACTAAATATAGTTTAAAAGAGAATTCGAAATTTGCTGCCCGATACGTTACTTACCCATCAGTTTCCATTATATTTTAGGATGATTTTTTTATTTTTTCAGTATAAATGTTGATAAAAAAACAATTGTTAATACATCATTTCACAAGTAAATAAGTATTTACAATTAAGTACATACCTTGAGAAACATCCACCATTTTCAATCATTTTAATACGATTACAAAAAACAGTTTTATGAATGTTGGTAGACGCGCAACGTTTCACGTTCAGCTTGCCTGGCGCGTGACTAACAAAAGAGCGCCGCGTTTGACCTGCTCTGCAACTTTAGGAAGAAAAGGCCAGCTGTTTTTATGACTGGAATTTAATAGTTCTAACATTACTGTAGACAACGCAATAGTTGAAAATCCCTAACTATAAACTTTTTTTTTGGTATTTTTGCATTTCGTCTCACTGTACGCCGTTTACGGATACTCTGCCCCATTATTTACCACTATGAAAAAATGGGCAGCTGAATTTCAACGTGGTCGTACCAGATTTGCTGATGATGAGCGTTCTGGACGGCCACCAACTGCGACCTCCACCGATAACATCGAAAAAGTTTACCGAATGGCACTAGAGAACCGTCGAATCAAGGCTACAGAAATAGCAGAGGCGGTGGAAATATTGAAGGAACGCGTTTGTCATATATTCACTGAAGAATTGGGCATGAGAAAGCTGTCGTAGTGTTGGGTCCCGCGTTTGTTCATTTTGAACCAAAAATTCGAATAAACATTTATAATGTCCTGCTTAAGCGGGTTCAGCGAAACCAGTCGGACGTCTTGCATCGCTTTACTATTGTCCACCATTACACTCCTGAGAAAAAGGAACAGTCAAAACAATGGAATGCGAAGGATAAACATGCTCCAAAAAAAGAAAAAGACGGTTTCATCGTCCGGGAAGGTGATGACGACTATTTTTTTGGGATAGTCATGAAATTATGTTAATCTATTATTTAAAAAAGAAAAACAATAATGGGGTTGTAATACGCATCGTTAGTGGACTAGTTGAAGGTAGCAGTTACTGAAAAACGACCCCATTTGGAACGGGAGAAAGTGCTCTTGTATATGACAATGCACCGGCTCATACTTTAGCGATTGCTACGAACAAAATGTACGAATTGCATTTTGAACTGATAGACCACCGAAAATATTTACTAGATCTGGCTCCCAATTGGCTCCTTTGCAACCTTAGACGCCTATTTGTAAAGAAAGATGCCAACTACCATCTGTACGGGATTTTGACAATGCATCTTTCAACTCTATAACCTCGGTCCTGAGAGGGCGTGGCATGAAGACCTGCTGCAGGCGGATAGACTCCATGCTCAAAGAAAGGATGGTTTATTCGTCTGACTATGACGAAACTATAATGGTCCAGGTACCGGGGGGTGTTTTCAGGGGAGAGTTTTCTCCCCCCTGCTACAAAATCTGGTAATGGATAGACTTTTAAGGAACTTAAAAAATGAAGGATTCTCTTCCGTAGGGTATGCCGATGACCTAGTTGTCTTGGTGAAAGGGAAATTTGCAGGCACGATCAGAGAACTGATGCAGAAGGTTCTGAACGTGGTAACTGAATGGACTGAACGGGAAGGCCTTAAGGTCAGTTCCGGGAAAACCACAATTATGCTCCTCACGCGAAGGAAAAAATTAGAGGGGCTTACACCCATTTTCCTTGGCGAAAAAGAAATCACCATATCAAGACAAGTAAAGTATTTAGGAGTCGTTTTCGATTCCAAACTTACTTGGAACCGTCATATTGAGAAAGTGGTCGAAAAATTGGTGACAACTCTAGCAGTTGTCAGACGGATGTACGACAAGTCGTGGGAACTAAAATCAGGAATGGTGCACTGGTTGTACAGCAGAGTGGTTAAATCCTCTTTTACATACTTAGCTTTGGTCTGGTACTAGGCAAGATACAAAGACTTGCCAGTTTGAGCATTACAGGGGCTATGAGAACCACGTCCACTGCAGCAATGGAGACTCTTCTAGACCTTCCATTTCTGCACACAGCAATTCAAGGGGAAGCAAGTCTGGGTCACTACAGGCTTCATCATTCACTGTACAAGACATATACGGGTACAGATCATACTAGAATAATTGATAGTCTGAGGGGCTCTGCTTGAAATGAGGACGGACCACATGACCTCAAAAACATGTGACGACTTTCTATTCGAGGTGATCATTTAGGTAGAAAAGTTAGAAGCAAGACATTTGAGGTAACTGCACCTGGTAGCCTAACCTCGTACACAGGTGGTTCTAAAACCGAAGTGGGCACCGGAGCTGGAATATATCCTGAGGCTCCTAGGGCAGAGCCTCTCCCTGTCAGACAAAAATATATGCCATGCTACAGTGTGCGCATGAAAACAGTAAGAGGGCTTACGGAAGCAAGCGGATCTATCATTTATTTTATATATATGCTATTTCTGGTTCCTTGCTACAGAGTCTGCATGCAAGAGCACCATTGAATTTACCAATTTTCCAGAGGTGTTCTTTAACAGTCGCATGTCCTGCGAGAAACACTATAGTTGTCTTTAGCTGCAGCCTAATTAGATTAAGAAATTCTGCAGCTCTCTTTTGGCAAGGTTCCTTATTGAAGGTTTTGCCGAAATTATGCCCTGGTCGATTCTCCTTGATAAAGCTTCGGGCACCACTTCGTAAAATTCCTAAAGCAGGTTCTGAGCCGATATAAGCCTCACTAGATTCCTGCCTGGCCAGTTCATCGGCTTTCTCGTTGCCGTAGATACCGCAATGCCCAGGTGCCCATAACAGTTTTACTGTGTTATGTTCTGCCAGTGCATTGAGTTCGTTGATGCATTCCCATACCAGTCTAGATGATGCTTTTGTGCTTAATAAAGCCTTTAAGCTGCCTGGCTATCTGATATAATATAGATCCGCTTGCTTCTGTAAGCTCTCTTACCGTTTTCATGCGCACACTGTAGTACGGCGTATATTTCTGTCTATATAGCTGTTTTAATATTTTCTGCTAAGAAGCAACATTGACCTTTAGAAGATAAAACTAACAATCTTTTAATGGAATAAGCAAGTATAGTTCTTTTTTGCTAAAGAGAAATTAAAAATTTGTAGAAAAAACAAAGAGATTTGAATCTATGAAAATCACTGTTTGTAAAAATGTAATGGAACATTTGGACGGCGATAAGGAGCTACAGCATAAGCCATTATTTTAGCATATAACATTGTACATTAGAGAAACAAGTTAAATATTGCTCGTGATGGGGAGACTCATATTTGTCACATAACAGTCCACAGGGTTAAATCGTTTTTTACGGTTAGATCAGTTATAAAGAGGAAATTAACTGGTCATCCCCGTACGACTCGTAAGTTGAAATCTATCAGAGTTGTGAATGTCTGAAATTGATTCATCTGTGATAATGCACATTTTCATTTGAATGGCTATGTCAATGAACAAAACCTTTTAGTATTAAGGTTATTTATTATTTTTCTTAAATAAGATTTTATAGTAGCAGTGATTTCAAAATAATTATGACAACACGCTACCCAATTTGTTTCTTCTACAAGCTCGTCGTGGACGGGTTGACATGAAAAATGAGGTTTCTACAATATGTATAATTCCAGATCTGTCTGTCTGCTAGCTTTTTCTTTGCGGTTCCCTTAAACCAAAAGTCTACGTTGGAAATCCTTGTGCTATAGACGAGTTGAAAGTTGTATTGTGCCAATAGCGCGATGCGAAACTTTGAAGAGAGGCTTTCATGTGTCTACAGCAAGAAGAACGTCAATCTTTCGTAATTAAGTAATTAATTCATATCTATCAAAATTACACTTATTTGGCAAATACATTTAATCTAGGAAGTTAAAAATGCAGAAAAGAAGCTTAGTAGAGTAAAAAGAAAACAGAAAATTAAAAATATAAACTACTAAATGTATTCCATGGTTTAATCAATAGAGATTTGGGATTAAAAGTTTGATAATAACTATCGTACACTTAAAACATATTTTAGGTCATGTTAAATGTTTAAAAACACTTCTGTCGATGAATGGCTTTATTTGTTATCTTTCATCTATTAAAACGCTTTAAATAGGAGCACACATAATAGAACATAGTTTTTCGATGTGGAGAGGCTAGCATTGGTTCTAGGTTTTGTGCTAGTGGGCGCTTTGGGTAAGCATGCAAGTAATGCTAATGTTTCTCACTTATTCTAATACTTTTTAGCGTCAAACCACAACGCTGAGGACAACGAGCGCATTGTTGAGGGAATTCAGGCACCAGTTGGAGCGTATCCTTACCAAGTAACCCTGCGAAGGCTCTATAATCGACATTTTTGCGGCGGTTCCATTATCAGTCCTGGCTGGATTTTAACTGCTGCGCATTGTCTTGTAGAGTAAATAAAGTACTTGCTTATAAAGAGAACACAACTAATTATAGTTTCTTGTATTAGAAAAGTTCCGTCCAACGTGCTGGTCTATGTCGGAACGAACATGTCGGAGGAACGCTGTACAGAGTCTCTAATATCACACTGCATAAAGGCTACAAGCCTAAAGATACCCGGAATGATATAGCTCTGCTCCAGCTAAATACGCGCATCCAGTACAAGGACTTGGTCCAACCTATCGCCCTGAACGAGAAGGCCGTACCGCCTCTCTCGCTGTGCATATTGTCAGGCTCGGGCTTAAAGGCATACCCCTCCAATGATGGTCCAAACGATCTGCAGCATGTCGCCTTGTATTCTATCCCCTACGAGCAGTGCGCTAAGGCTTTAGCAGGGCTTGCCGTATATAAAACGCAGCTTTGCAGCGCCTTCCGCGCTGGGTCCGGTGCCTGCAGTGGCGACTGTGGAGGGCCGCTCGTTTCAAGGGGTGTCCAAGTCGGCATCGTTTCGTGGGGTGTTCTATGCGGCAAAGGATATCCAGACGTATTCACAGATGTCGCTTCCTACTGCGACTGGATAAACAATCAGTGGCGTATATGTAATATGCAATAAAAAATTTAAACTTTTGGTTTATATCGATTAATTTAGGTAGGGAACAAATGGCGTTGTTCGTAGACATGGTTTTCTCGGAGTAAAACAACATGATTAATAAGAGTAAGCATCTTTAGTAGCTTTTTATTTTAATTAGTTTGAGCAATACGATTTTAGAGATATTATATGTTCTCATTAATTTATTAATACATATTTAGAAGGCGAAGAAAAAAACAGTTAGTTATGGAACTTTTTCTACAAAGGTTACTACCTTAACTTTGTTAATATCCAGTATACTTTACTTAGTTAATCCAAAACCTTTCTACCTTTCGGTGTAAGGCTATTGAGCTGAGTTGTGCTTTATGGATTCGGGCTTGTCTTGCACAGTTCTCTCCACTTTTTTCTATCCTTTGCTGTTGTGCGAATTTCTTCCCACTTTATGTTTCTTGATTCTGCTGCCTCTTTTAGTTCCTCCTTCCATGTTTTTCTCGGTCTTCCTATCCTATTTTTCCCTTTTGGTCTTGCTTCAAACACTTTTTTCACTGTTCTGTTTTTGTCCATTCTTATTATATATCCCAACCACCCTAACTGTCTTTCTTGCACTGATACCGCTACCGCTTTAGTTTTTAAATTTTCTCTAAATGTTGTGCTCCTGATGTGGTCTCTCTTTGTTTTGCCCTCTATTTTACGCAGGAATCTCATCTCCGTACTTTCTACCCTGCTCCTATGTTTATTCACTGTTGTCCATGATTCACTGCCATAGATGAGTATTGGTGTTACAACTTTTTTGAATACTTCTACTTTTGCGTCATTTGGTACTTCCTTTTTTCCTAGAAAAGAGGACTTTATGGAGTTAAATAGTCGTCCTGTAATTCCTACTCTTTCATTTATTTCGTCATCGAGTTTTCCATTTTCCTGTATCCATACACCTAGGTATTTGAACTTCTCTACTTGTTCCAATTTTCTTCCCTCTATATATATAAGATGTCTTCTCTTGTCTGGTGCTATTACCATTGTTTTGGTTTTATCTCCGTTTATCTTCATGTTTTTCTTTTTTAGTTCTAAGTTGTATACATTGATATTTTCTTGTAGGTCTTTCTCACTTTTTCCGAATATAACCATATCATCAGCAAAAAGTAATTCTGATATGTAGATTTTTTCCATATTCCAGCTTGCTACATGGTATCTTCTTATTTTTTTCTTGCATTCTATTATTGCCTCATCTAATACTAAATTAAATAGCAGCGGGCTGAGTACACATCCCTGTCTTAGGCCTATATTGGCCTTAAATTCCTCCGACTGCTCGTGTCTCGTTCTTATTATGTTTCCGCTATTTTCGTATAGTGCTTTGATTGCTGCTACTTCTCTGTAATTTATGTTTGCTTTTTCTAGACACTGCCGTATTGTCTCTCTTTCTATTCTGTCGAAGGGCTTTTCCAGATCTATAAAACAGAGATGTATTTCTTCCCCTTTCACTATGACCTTTTCACTTAGCTGTCTGATTGTAAATATGTGGTCTTGTACCCCCCGTCCTTCTCTAAACCCACTCTGGGTGTCTTCTATTGTCTTATCTAGTTTGTCTCTGAGTCTAGTTTCTAGAATCCTTGCGAATACCTTCCCTGGGATGCTTAGTAAGGAAATTCCTCTGTAATTACAGCATTCTCTTCGGTCTCCCTTCTTATATATGGGTATTATGATTCCTATTTTCCATTCCTTCGGTACTTTTCCTGCTACTAAGATGTCGTTGTATAGTTCTAGTAACCTTTCCCTGCCTGTTTCTCCTATGTATTTTACCATCTCTGGGGTAATTTCATCTATGCCTGGGGCTTTTGCTAGTTTGAGTTTCCTTATTGCTATATCCAATTCTTGTTTTGTTATTTTGCCTTCTGCGCTATCTTCCTCTGTTGAGTTCGTGTCTTTTTCAAAGTCGGTATTTTCCCTCCCTCTTCTTTTTTCCAATCCTCTCTGTTCTTCCCCTGCTGCCAACAAATCTTTGAAATATTGTTTCCATCTTTCCATAATGTCGTTTTCCTTTGTCAGTACATTTCCCTGTTTATCCTTGATGTTTTTTTGTGGGTGTAGTTTTCTTTTTTCTCAGTTGCTTCAAAGTTCCGTAAAATAGTTTCTGGTTGTCGTCAAATTCTTTTTTCATTTTGTTTCCGAATTCTTCCCACGCTTTCTGTTTTGCTTCCTTCACCTTGTTTTTTACCTGCGTTCTTTTCTCTTTGTATAGATTGTAGTCCTCTTCCAATTTTGTTTGTAGATATTTGCGCCAGCATTCTTTTTTCTTTTTTACCAGTGTTTTTATGTCAGTTGTCCACCATGCCGTTCTTTTAAAGTCCGTGTTAGTTACCTTTGCCACTCCGCAACATTTGCGCGCTGCTTTTATCATGCATTGTTTTATCGTTTTCCATTTATCTTCTATATTTGGTATGATATTTTTTGACTCGTACTCCTTTTTTAGGATGTCTTGGTATTTCTTCCTGATGTGTTCTTCTTGTAACATGTGGCTTTTAATTTTCTCCTTAGTTGTTTTTCTATGTTTCTCTGTCGCTTGTTTTTGGCTCACCCTCATATCCATTTGGAGTAGGTAGTGGTCGCTGCCTATTTCCGGTCCTCTCTTCACCTTAACATCTTTGATTTTTCGCCAATTCTCCCCGTTCACTAGAAAATAGTCTATAATTGATTTCTCGTTCCTGCTGTGTTGCACCCTTGTGTATTTGTGTATGTCTTTATGTACTGACTTTGTGTTCGTTATTACTAAATCATTTGCCACGCAGAACTCTACAATTTTCGTACCGTTTCTATTTCTTTTGTGCTCTCCTTGTCTTCCTAAAATTCTCTCTATGCCTCTATTATCCTTTCCTACGCTTCCATTTAGGTCCCCCATAATTATAATATTGTTTCCATTCGTATCTATTACTTTTTGTAGTTCCTCAAAGAACTGGTTTTTTATTTCCACTTTCTCGTCTTCATCAGGTCCGTACGCCACAATCATTTGTCAGGTTTCTTCTTTTTCCCCTAGTTTGGCTTCTACTGCCATTATTCTTTCATTTACATACCTTTCATTTATTATTGTTTCCATTTTGCCAGGGTGTACCACTAAACCCACTCCCGCTTGTGCCCTTTCAGATTTTTCTATTCCTGACCAAAGCATCCAATATCCTTTGTGTAGTCTCGTATGTCCTTGCCCTTTCTTCTTTGTCTCTGTTATTCCCATAAAATCCAGCTTTTGTATCTCCATTTCTTCTATGAGTTACTCCTCCTTCCCGTTTATACTTCTGATGTTCCATGTTCCTATTTTTATATACTCCTGCTTTCCTCTTTTTTGTTTCGTTTCTCTACTCGTGTCCGTGTCCTTTGCTCTGTTCGTCATCTTTTGTGTCTGTTTTTTTATTTTCTGGGTGCATATTTTTTTGAGGAGGGAGTCTCTTCTATGACTCTTTGTTCTCCTTCGCTCCACTTGTAGCAAGTTCCGTCTATTATTATCTTCTGGTATCCAGTTTTTACCTCTTTTCCTTCTGCTCTTTTCGCTCTTGCTATTTTCCTGATTTCCGCTTGTATTCTTCTCTCGTCCTGTGTTTGATCGTTTTCAATTTATATTCTTGTTCCTTTCAACGATTTCTTGTTTTGCATTACTTCCTGTTTTTCATTCCAAGAATCCATCTCCACTACTGTTAGTGCTGGCTTTATGGTATGTACATTTTTTACTTTGGCCTCCACTTGTAATTTTTCTTCGAGGAACTCCATCACGACTTGTTTCTTATTCTGTCCTTTGAATTCAACCCCTTTTATTACAATATTGCATTTCCTTCTATTCTTTTCCGTTGTCTCTAGTTTTCCTTCCAGCTTTTCTATTCTTTTAATTAGGTAGCCTTTTTCCAGCTCCCACTTCTGTTCCTTCTTCTTGAACTCCTCTCTAAGCTCCTTGTTAGCTTTCGTGTTTTCCTTTATTTCCTTCATCATCTCTTCAAACATTATTTTCAGCTCACTTCTTTCCGACATTTTGGTATTCGCTGATCCTGTGATTTTTAACAGGGGGGATTTGATAATGTTTTTTCTCTTGCTTTCTCTACAGAGTTCTTGGTCCAATTCTGTGCTGCTATTTAACTCCCGTTCCCTTTTGTTTGTGTTTTCCATCCAGTTAGCTCTTAAATGTGATCCCCTAAAATTTGTTCAAGGTTTATAGCACGCTTATTTGTTTATCTTTCCTCTGAACTCCGTTGGCCGCGACCTTTATCGCTATCCGCACTTGCACCGCTCGCTTATCACACTTTCGCCGCCCGTTCGTTGTCGTCCGCTCTAGGTTTATTCACTGCATTGTACACGTAAAATCACAGAACGCTGCACACAAACCCTTTGTTTTCCTCTTTTTTCTTAACTTTTCGCCACTAAATCCGCTTTGTTTTATATGCACGTTTTACGTCGCGTTGGAATTTACGAATTTCATTTGGTATGGTATAGCCCGTATACGGTATTTATAGATCGCCACCTGCTATAAAATTCGCGTCCGCGCCGTCCGACATCCAAAACTCAACTCCTAACATCCAGTATAATTGTATGTTAATTTATTTAATTTATTTTTGCTTTTTTGAGATATCGTTGATCGTTATTATAATAGGCTTTTTTAAATGTATCGCAGAATTACCGTATTAGTTAAACAATTATTTTTTTTACAAACGCTACCAGGGTTTGTCGCGAACGAATAATGTAAATTATATTTATAAAACTGTACGGTTATCGATCCATTTATGGTAAGCCCTCACACTGGTAAGCAAGTAGGGAATTCCCCAGGACCAAACAATGCCCCATGATACAACATCGGTTTGCATGGTTCTCCAAATTTTACACTTTTACACGCCCCATATCTTAAGCAGAAGTAAATAAAGAAGTTTCAAAGACAATAAATGAAGCCAAAGTCCAAGGGCACGTGCTCGGTTATTAGATCTTCTATAGGCGTCATCACGCCAAAACGCACAGAAATTGAGGTGGCGCAGGCTCGTCGTTGAGTGTGATTGGCTAAATAAGCTTGTGGTAAAGCATGCTCCTCCTCACTTAGAGGAGAGCTATGCTACCTTTGGGTGAATTAGCAACATACTCTTCATGCGGTACAATTCTTTGTATGTTAAACGGGTTTCCGCCTTCTATAATTCTGTTTGTCAGAAGAACTGTCAGAAAACTTTGGGTGGTTATACTGAATTTTTAACGTAACTTTTTAACAGAGAAATGATCTGACAGGGCAAGGCGCAGCAGTTAGGAACCAATTGGAGCTGATGGTTGAGTTGGCTGTTTCGAGGCCTCAAAGAGACTTGATGTACTACAAACAAGGCTACTACAAACTTTTTTATTTTGAAATTATTATTACAGTAAATAAACAGAATGTTCAATAGTTGCTTTGTTTAGGTACAATAAAACCATGTGTTGCAAGTTTTATACAAAATAATTTTAATCGCTCTGCTTACTCACTTCAACATACATCACGATGATTTATCACGATCTAAATGTTTATTGTTTCTGAAAGAGTCTTTGAACGTTAAGTTTAGCTTACACTTTGTACCAAACAGCTATTTCAAAGATCGTTAAGTTTCATTCTAAAGATTTTGTAAATACAGCACTGAAGTCGCCCACTTTGATTGTTATGCGATAAACTAAAATGCTTTAATGTTTTAAAAATGACTAACTTACTTAGAAACAATTTAAAATGCTGACCAAGCAGCAGAATTATTATAACGAATATAAATATTTTCTAGTACACTCATCCGTTCTTATATTCAGCGATTAGCTTACAATGAACGAACGCACTTCAGTCAATTCTATTTGAAGTGTTTACAGATTATTTTTAACAGTTGCACAATCCTATTTACAAAGTATTCGAATTTTAAGATCTAATGATAAGACTGAATGGCAAAAGGTATTATGATTCTCCTTGTACAGATAATCTTTTTTGAAAATACCAAAAGTGCAACTATGTGAGAGAAACAACTGGTAAAAATTGGTCAGCATCAGCAAATAGGAAGAACGCTTTAATACTTTAGAAGAGTACTTGATTGCATGTGACATAGAACCTTTTAGCTAAGCCTTTGATGGTGTCCATGCTTTAAAATTTAGGTAGCAATAAAAAAGCTATGTTTAACAATGACAAAAGTAATAAGTTCTAAGATATATTTTCAGTAAGACTAAAGATCTGTCAAAACGTTATAGATAAATTGTTAAACTGCAGGAAGTTATTGCAAAGTGAAATGAATTATATTATGATCAAACAAATTCATATTAAATCAAAGAATGTTACTTCTTACTTTTCTACTTAAACTGAAATTTATTTGAAAACTATTATTAATGATAATTTATTTTGGATTTTTAAAATAAAAATTGTTAATGTTTTGTAGGCAGACATGTAAGGTTTACAAATAAGATTTCTGTTATAGCAGATACTACTTCCAGTGGTATGAAAAAAGGGCGTTTTACAATAGCAGAAGAGACATAATTGTTCTTTGCCCTTTATGGTATGCATTTCTTACAAAAACCTCAACAAAATACAACCCGTAACCTAACTCACAAACCTAAACTTACCCCACAAAAGTAAATTGCAAGAAATCAGTTATAAAAAACAAGTCATGAAAAACCACTGAAATCCATGAAAAGCCTTCTAAGCAAACTAAATTGCAAGATACCTGGTTAAATTCCCCAGTCAACACCGCTAAAAGTTACTGAGCATTATCAGGCCAGGACGATAATAGTAAAAACTGTGACGACAACAAGGAAGAAAAGAAAACCAAGAAAATTCCTAAACAATCACCTTAGATGGCGTCAAATATATCAAACCTCTAAAAGATATGTTAGCAAACATAGCTAAAAATAAGTTCATCCTTAATAGTCCAGGCGGCGTAGATTATTTTTTAAAATAACTAGTTGCGGAACTTTCTCAACGGTTTTATAAGGAAAAAAATCGTCTGAATTGAATGCACATGTTTTGGACAAAATTCTATTGTAGGATCATTGCGAAAAAATTTCAAAAAGGTGCGAAAAAAGGTTTTTTCGACTTTTAAACACGAAAAAAAACACTGAGTAAAAAACAAAAAATATAACGTTATAGCGCTTGAAAAGACGAATAAAATTATTTTTAGATCATTAAAATCGGTTGATAACTTTTTGCACAAAAAAATAAAAACCGCGAATAAAAGCGATTTTTCGATGTTCAATTACTCAGTTTGTAATTATCCTAGAAAGGTTTTCCGGGGCTCAAATTATAGGGTTTTCCAACAACTTTTTAAAATTAAATATTTGTCAAAAAATATTAATAAGTTTTCGCGCAAATTTCGAAAAAGTAAAAACAGCTACTTTAGTAAAACGACCCCTATTTACACAATAATTGTCGTAGAGCAATTTTGCAAAAAGCTACGTATTCTTGAAGACTTCCTCTACAACCGTACCAAATTTGAAGTCGATCCGATAATAATAAGTACCTCAAAAGCGGCTCTGAAAACGTGCAAATTTAGAGAGCGGCCGCGTGGACGCACGAGCGAAGGAGAAGTGGTGCGGTGGTGGGGGAACTCCCGCGCGCGGAGCGGGCGTTCGGAAAGCGATCGCGCGCGTTCAAATTTGACAAGCCGGAAAAAAATTGAGGTTTCTCGATAACTACTGAACGAAAATTGATGTTTTTTTTTAACTGGGGTAGCGCACTAAAATATTAATAATCAGCGGAGTGGTTATTTGACGTAAGGGATGGTTATGTGCCTATTAATGAAGTTTGTTTACCAAACATTTTTTAATGCTGTTCTTAAGTAGGGGATATTTAAACATGTTCGCATAGTTAACAACATTGGAATGAAGGTATTAGAATTAGTAATTAGAAATACGTAGACAACACTAACGTCAAAAATCATTGAAAAATTAAACAGAAGTAATTATAAGATTAAAAAGAAAAAATATTACAATAAGCACATAACCATCCCTTATGTCAAATAACCACTCCGCTCATTATTAATATTTTAGTGCGCTACCCCAGTTAAAAAAAAAACATCAATTTTCGTTCAGTAGTTCCCGTGAAATCTCAATTTTTTCCGGCTTGTCAAATTTGAACGCGCGCGATCGCTTTCCGGGCGCCTGCTCCGCCCGCGAGAAAGAGAGTTCCCCCACCACCGCGCCACTTCTCCTTCGTTCGTGCGTCCACGCGGCCGCTCTCTAAAATTACACGTTCCTCAGAGCCGCTTTTGAGGTACTTACTATTATCGGATCGACTTCAAATTTGGTACGGTTGTAGAGGAAGTCTTCAAGAACACGTAGCTTTTTGCAAAATTTCTCTACGACAATTATTATGTAAATAGGGGTCGTTTTACTAAAGTAGCTGTTTTTACTTTTTCGAAATTTGCGTGAAAACTTATGAATATTTTTTGACAAATATTGAATTTTAAAAAGATGTTGGAAACCCCTATAATTTGAGCCCCGGACGACATTTCTAGGATAATTACAAACTGAGTAATTGAATATCAAAAAATCGCCTTTTTTAGCGGTTTTTATTTTTTTGTGCAAAAAGTTATCAACCGATTTTAATGATCCAGAAACATTTTTATTCGTATTTTCAAGCGCTATAACGTTATATTTTTGTTTTTTACTCAATGTTTTTTTTCGTGTTTAAAAGTCAAAAAAACCTTTTTTCGCACCTTTTTGAAATTTTTTCGCAATGATCCTACAATCGGATTTTGTCCAAAACATTTTCATTCGATTCGTACGATTTTTCTCCTAGTTATCACGTTGAGAAAGTGCCGCAACTAATTATTTTAAAAAATCACTCGTTTTTTGCTACCTCGCCTGGACTATAAAGCCTTGCAGAATGAATAAGTCAAATTACAGCTAATCTTAAGCATAAGTTAAACGTTGATTATCAAAGCCCCAATAAAAAATATATAAAAATCTGGTGTGAACATCACACGACTTTCCTTATCCTATTATTTGGGTAATTCTGACAAAAACCCTGGGCTTCAATTTTTTTCGAGTTCCTATTTTACCAACTTTTACTTTAAATTCATGTTTATCTCGTGATAACAAATCATTTTTATTCTTATGAATTTTTTGTATCTTCAACCGTTTAGATTCGCGACAGCGCTGCGACCGATTTTACGACTTTGCGACCAAACGGCTCGGCCGATTTTTACTAAAAGTTTCGCACTGCGTCCCCTACCTGCAAGTAACTTGCATACCAATTTTAAGTCTCTAGCTCTTACGGTTCTCGAGATATCCTGTTTACTGACAGACCGACAGACAGACACAGACATAGACACAGACACAGACACAGACACAGACACAGACACAGACACAGACACAGACACAGACACAGACACAGACACAGACACAGACACAGACACAGACACAGACACAAACACAGACACACACGCACAAACACAAACACACAAATACACACACGCACGCACACGAACCAATGGCCCAAACCAACTTTTTTGGTGTCCTGAGGCTATAATTCGCCCAGAAATTTGAAAAACTGGGTAGGTCAAATTTCCGCCGATTACATTACTTTCCTTATTATAGGTTAAGGAAAGTAAAAACATACCTATCAGATTAAGGTTGAAAAGTCTTTTAGAGTAGTTTTATGCAAAATACACCGCTCAGCAGGTTTGATTCTATTAAGGAAGAAACTAGAAACCTATGGACATGTCTGAATAAATATAAATAATATTTATTAAAACAACGGACAATAGTAAAACACATGGTGAGGGAAGCGAAAGGAAAGGCGTGGAAAGACTTTGGCAAAAACTAGAAAAGAACAGTAGAGCAAACCAGAAACTGTTTTATAAAGTTTTAAAAAACCTAAAGAAAGGAAAAGCAACAGAGAACACAGTAATAAAAGATAAAAATGGAAAGGTATTGATAAAATTAACAGAAATAATTAACAGATGGAGGCAATATTTTCACGAACTTCTACAGACCCAAGTCATGATTAAAGAAGAAAGTACACAGATAGAAGATAGACGCCAGAATACAGGAAATAAAGAAGAAGGTATAACGGAAGAAGAGTTAGTAACAGCATTAAAGAAAATCAAAAATGGAAAGTCACCAGGACATGATAGAATCACAGGCGAAATGTTTAAAAAAATGGGAGAACAAGGAATTAAGACACTACTAAAAATGTTTAATAAAATATGGAAAGAGGAGAAAATAACAAAAGACTGGGAAGTAGGACAGATTGTCCCAATATTTAAGAAAGGAGATAGGAAGATATGTAATAACTGTAGAGGCATAACGCTGCTCAGTATTCCTTTAAAACTGTATGAACAAATACTTGAAGGTAAACTCCGAACTGTAATAGAACCAACGTTATCAGAAGCACAGAGCGGTTTCCGTAAGGGTACAAGCGTACGAGACCATATATTTACTGTTAAACAAATAATTACAAAAACACTCCAATACAACGAGAAAGCTGTCTTTGCATTTATTGATCTCGAGAAAGCTTTCGATAGAACGCCTAGAGAGAGAGTGTGGAAAAGTTTGAGCAATAGAGGAGTAAGCCCAAAAGTAACGAGGGTAATTAAAAGTTTGTACCAAAAGACAAGGAATTACGTGATAAACAATAACAGAATATCAGAAGAGTTTGACACAAATGAAGGTCTAAGACAAGGAGGGGTAATGAGCCCGGTACTATTCACCATCTTTATAGACGAAATAATACGAATATGCCACCAGAGAATCGCAGGGTTAAATGTAGGATACAGAAAATTACAACCCACATTCATACAAGATTGTGCATTTGCAGATGATATTATAGTAATGGCAGGAAGAAAAGAAGAACTACAGCGAAACCTACTGATATGGAACGAAGAATTAACAAATAACGGAATGAAGATGAATATCAGCAAAACAAAAATAATGACCATTGGGAAAGATCACCAGAAGATAAATATACAGATAAATGGAGAGGAGATCGAACAGATAAAATTTTTTAAGTATCTAGGTGTTACTATCGATGATAGTGGAAGACAAGAAATAGACATAACTGAACGGATAGAGAAATGTAACAAATTATATTATGCAATGAATGTAAACTTTATAAATAAACGAGAGGTGTCACAAAAAACCAAACTTACAGTGTACAAAACAATCTTTAGACCCATCATGACCTATGGATGCGAATCGTGGGTACTGACAAAAAATGAAATCAAGATTGGAAGCCACAGAAATGAAATACCTGAGAAAAGTAAAAAGTGTCACCCTGAGAGATAGAATAAGAAGCAGCCAGATAAGGGAAGAATTAGAGATCAACCCAATAACAAGTTTCATTGAAGGACGACAGTTAGCATGGTGGGGTCATTTGCAACGGATGGATCAAGATAGACAAGTTAAACAAATATGGGAAACGAGAAAAGTAGGCAAAAGGAAACAGGGAAGGCCAAAAGAAACATGGGACAATGTCATAGGAAAAATACTAACAAGGAAAGGAAAAACAATGGTGGCGACAAGTAACAGAAAAGAATGGTATAAATTTGTACATAACTAAATAAGTTAATTAAGTTAAGAAATTATGTATATAGGTATTATAACACATAATGTATTTATTTTATTTTGTTTTGGTTTATTTTATAAGCCAACACCAAGTTGGTAAATGGCTTTTGATTATTATAATAATAATAATAATAGAAGAAACAAAATATCTCTTTGCTTCCTACCTCAAAGTACCGGATGTGATCTTTGCAGTAGACGCGCTCGCCGTTAACCAAGAAAGTAAGTAATACTCCGACTTGGTCTTCTTTGCGTTAACTTTAAATTAGTTTAAAGTTTGGAAGTGTATTGCTCGAACTATCAGTGAGGTGTCGTCTGCGCACTTTACGATTCGACATCCTTGCGGCAATTAATTTTTAAAGATACTTTTCTACACCATTTCCTATTATACTGGTCTAGAGCCCTTCTAACGTTTGGTAACTTTACATAAAAAACAAACCAATCGGCCTTAATCTGCGCTACAATATCTGTTCTAGCGTTTGCATCCCGCACCAACACTAATATGCCCAACCTCCGTTCATCCCATGCAACTTAAATGTCGTGTAGCACTCCGAGAGTATTGTAAGAGCCGTTCACTATTCGCGCGCCCCCGAAAGTTTTTCTAACTCCTCCCGTGTTTGTGGTTATTTCCAGCCGCTCGTGATAAGCACCTTCTCCGTTCTAGCATTGACCTCTTCTGCCGCGTTGCAGGTCAGTAGAATGCGAGGACGTGCATGGCATCATCGACTTTCTCACATGCGCATTTTGTTTTGGTCCTCCGGCAGTTTCCTGATTCTTACTAGGTCCAGTGGTAAGTCAGCCGGTGTGCCGGTTAAAGCACCCTGCAGCTTGACGCACCGTTTCGATCGTGAGGGAAAATATCCGCGTGTGTCGCCCTGTTTTCGCTGCTCGGCATTTCTGCTCCCATATTGCTCTAGTTCTAGTTTGTAATCGTTTTTTACGATCCCCATTAGTATCGTCTCGAATATCGACGGTTCTGATTCTGCCGCTGCCTTTTTGGACAGATAAACAGTGTCTGGAATTCAGGCGTGCGCTTTGGCCCAATAGAATCGAATCTCGACCACTGTCAACAGCGTCTTTGCAAGGTTTCAAACCTCAACTTACTAATCTGTCAGCCCTCTTACACTCTTGAGAGTAAGTAGCGCTGACTTGCTATTTGATTTTACAGCGCGTCTTGGAATTACTGCACCGTGCCTGTGGATATAACTCAGGCATTGCCAGATGGCTACTATCTGGCTAGTAGAAGATGGTGCTCGAGTCCTCACATGACTACAAACGCAGCCCCCACTTTCTTGTCGTTCGCCCAGGATCCGCTCACATTTTTTAGACTTTAGACTTTTTCTTGTTATATTTGATGCCATCTCGTTCGGTCGGGTGTCCCGTCTCTTCCATGAATCGCTTCCGCTCGATAACGCCCTGATGCAGTCTCAGCTCCTCTCTGCGGTTCAGTCGTCAGCCTCCTTTCAAAATAAAATTCAAAAGCGATAATTGGTTCAACACTAACGCTATTTTGGTGACTGTAATACTGTAACCTCCTAACTTAACCGTGAGTATTCATTGTAGTCTTAGAACTTATACCCGCACATACAATTTATTAATTCGAATAAACACTGAACATTACAGGGAATGTTTATAATTAAAGCTGGTGCTCCGCCTTACGGCACTACACCAGTGCTACTGCAACCGCCTGAATAATTTTCCGCAAACCTGTCATTTATAATTCTCAAAATTCCTTTTGAACTGTTGTGGCCGCAAATTTACCTGCCCCGGCATTCGTCTTGGTGCAGGACCCGGAAAAACCACGAAAACCCGAGTCAAGGCAGATGACTCGAAACCGCTGATGGTTCCGAGTTCTCCTAGCATTTACAATACTACGCAAAGAAACAGACTAAATCTACCTTAACCTACACCGCACTTAGTGTCTGTTAATTACTGTCTAAAGAGTTCGCATCTCGAACTAGCACTTATTTTTCCCCCGCGGGTCCATTACAAATTCGCGTCAACACGTAATCTCGCGCACCGTTCCACAAAAACCGCAAGAGTCCCTAGTCTCCTACTCCGCTCTGCAGGTTAGCAGGACGTGAATGGCGTCGTCGACTTCCCCATACACGCATTTGTTTTGGTCCTTCGCCAGTTTCCGGATTTGGATGAAGTAGGACTGGAAGTTGCCATGTCCAGTGATAAGCTGGACGGTATGCCGGTTAAAGCAATCCGCAGTTTGTCGCGTTGTGTCGACCGTGGGGATGAATATCCGTGCATGCCGCCCGGTCCCCGCTGTTTGCCATCTCTGCTCCCATTTTGCTCTCGTCCTAGATCGTAATCGGTTCTTCACGAACCCTATGCAACCGTCTCGAATATAGGCGGTCCTTGTCCTGCCGCTGCCTCTTTAGCCAACTGGTCCGCAGGCCTAGAGTTCCAACGTGCGCCTTTGTTCTATGGAACCGAACATCAATTTTAGCCGACAGCGTCTTTGCAAGGCTCTAAACCTCGACAAATCCGTCAGCGCTCTCATAATTCTGAGAGTAAGTAGCGCTGACTTGCTGTTAAATATAACAGCACATCTAGGAATTACTGCTCTGTGCCTCTGAATGTACGCCAGGCAATTTACACCCGCACAGTGAATTGTTCAGCGGGAAAGGACAAAACTTAGATTTTCTAATAGGCGTCTATTATAGTTTAAGTTTTAAAGCAATAACTTCCTGGCGGCACAATAGGATATATTTAGGGTTATTTTAATTAGCATTGGGTATAATTTTAATTATAGATAGTTTTGATAGATTAAACCTTTATGTGAAGAAACAACATAGGCGCTTCGAATGCATAACAATCTTTTAATGCAAAAATCTAATATGGCCCTTTCTATGCTAACTAAACATTAAACATTTGTAGAAAAAATAAAAAGATTTAAACCTATGCAAATTACTGTTAGCAAAATGTAGCGGATTATTTGGATGGCGATGAGAAGCTACAGAAAAGGTCATTATTTTAGCTTATGAGACTGTACATTAAAGAAATAAGTTAAATATTGCACATGATGGGGCAATTCATAATCGTAACACAATATTCCGGGAGGTTGAATCGTTTCACACAATTGGATCGGTTATAAAGGGGAAATCAACTACTTTCCCGCACTCTAGAAATTGTTGAGAGAATGATAAAGCTGGTATTCCACTAGACGTCGTACTCAAACTTTGGGTCTGTGTCTTTGCTCGCTACATTTTCATCCGTATGAAAATCATAACTGTTTAAAGGCTGTTTTGAGGTGACTTTGCCCTGTTACCAGGTCGGGCCCGGGCGGTGATAAATCGGGCGTCGGGACGCTACGACCGGCAACGCGTGGGGCACGGAAGGCTAAAAAACGAAGCGTCGGCTCCAACTTACGATTAGAATTAAATTTACAATCTTACAAACTTAACCTACCTTACGCTAACTTAACCTACCTAGCTAATTTACAAGAACTACGCTGAAACGGGCCACGAGCTAGGTGCAGCAGCGGGGCCGGTGGCGGAACCAGGCAGTGAGCAGAAGGGGCTGTAGCGCAGCTGGGCAGCGTGCAGCAGGACCGATGGCGGGGCCGGACAGCGAGCAGCAGGGGCGGCAGCAGATCCGGGCGGCGGGGTCGGAAAGCGAGCAGCAGGCCCGGAAAGCGAGCAGCAGGTCCGGGCAGCGTACAGCAGATCCGGGCGGCGAGCAGCAAAAGAAGCCAAAAGGGTTAGTTCTGAAGGCGATGACGACTGAGAGCGAATTCTTTGGTTGCTCAGGTTTTAAGGGCTCAGCCATGCCCCACTCTGCTAGTGGGGTGCAGAGTTCAACACGCTGGGCTCGCTGGGGAATGCAGGGCTTGCCCAGGATTGGTGAACGCCGGGGGCGCCTTTGCTCTGATTGGAAAATGCCGTGGCGGCTATGATCGGTGGCGTTCGGGTCGACTCGGGTCAACTAACCCGGTGTTACACACGGCTCAAAAAATTCCATGTCAGGCAACATTAGCCCCGGCGAAATCGGGACCAGGTAGCATCCCAATGCAAACTGTTTTGTGAAAGAAAGCTTGAGATTATTGCTTCTGGTAATGTAATTGTGACGATAAGTGATGAACAACATGGTTATGACGTTAAGCAAAACTGAAAACCCACGGCAATTAAGTAGGGATCGTTGAACATGATTTTCTTGAAGAAAAAGAAGCTATGGTAATAATGACCTTAAATCTGTATGTCGACTTGCTACGTTTATAACTTTATCATTTATACGTCGACATGGAAAAAATGTGGTTTCAACAAGTTGAAGCCACTACTCACACGATAAGTTGACATTTGCAAGAAATGTTGTTTCAAAAGAATAGTTGGTAAGTGCGATGCAGAACTTTGAAGAGAAGCTTCGGATCTATATACAGCAAGAATCTTTCTGATATAATCTTTTGTAATTAAATAATAAATTTATATCTACCAAAACTCCACTTAATATAATATGCGTGAAGGTAGTGTAACTTTTTTATATTGAAAAAGCATGAAGGAGCACTTATTTGAAGAATATGCGTTACTCGCTACAATCCATGTTTAATATAAGTTAAAAATGTCGACCATTAAAGCATAGAAGAGCCATAAATAATATGATGAAAAGAAAACGAAAATGAAATACAGAAGCTAAGTAAAATTAAAAGAAAATATAGTAGCATAATTTGTCGTAACCTATTAAATTAAAAATATGGAGTACCAAATGACTGCTATGGTTTAATCGATATCGGTTTGAGAACAAAAGAATGATGTAAATTATCGGACACTTTAAAAATATTTTACGACACATTAAACATTTAAAAACACTTGAAGTTTATTTATTATCTCTTGTATGTTGAGATATTTTAAATACAAGTACACACATTAGAGCATAGTCTTTTTCGATATGGAGAAGCTAGCATTTGTTCTTGTTTTCGTGCTAGTGGGTGTTTTTGGTGAGGATGCAGGTAATGCTTATGTTTCTTACTTATTGTAATAATATTCAGCGTTATCTCGCAATGATGTGCAGAACGAGCGCATTATTGGGGGAGTGCAGGCACCAACCGGAGCGTATCCTTACCAGGTATCCTTGCGGAATCGCGCCAATAAGCATTTTTGTGGCGGTTCCATTATTGGCCCTAAGTGGATTTTGACTGCTGCGCATTGTCTTGTAGGGTAAAAACGTATTGCTCACAAAGAGAATGCAACTAATTTTAGTTTCTTGTATTAGAGAAGTTCCGTCCAATGTGGTGGTCTTTGTCGGGACAAACAAACTTAATGCCGGAGGAAAAGTGTACAGAGCCTCCAAGGTCATACCGCATAACGAGTACAACGCGACAAGTAACAGGAATGATATAGCTCTGCTCCAGCTGAGGACGAGCATCCAGTACAACGAGTTAATCCAACCTATCGCCCTGAACGAGAAGGCCGTGCCGCCACACTCGTTGTGCATTTTGTCAGGCTGGGGCTTGATGACGTACCCCTCTAATACGTTTCCAAACGATCTGCAGTACACCACCACGTATTCTATCACCTATGAGCAGTGCGCTGAGAAGTTAAGCAGCAGCGCTATTTTTGAAACGAATCTTTGCACCTTTTTCGGTTCTGAGTACGGTGCTTGCAGCGGCGATTCTGGAGGGCCACTCGTTTCAGGAGGTGTACAAGTCGGCGTCGTGTCGTGGGGTATTCCGTGTGGTGTAGGATATCCGGACGTATTCACTGATGTGGCGTCCTACCGCGACTGGATTCGCGAAAATTTGGGGATATGAACAGTGGCTTATATGTAATTTGTAATAAAAATTTGAAACTCTTGGTTTACATTATTTACTTTGTGTATGGAACGTTTTTCTTTAGATATGTTTTTTAAGGGATCTAGAAGATGGAGAATTTCAAAGAGTTGTTCCGATCGAAGACTATCATAGCTGCGTATAATCCAACATACCTCTTGTCGATGGTTACAGTTGATACAGTTTATCAATAACATGGTTTTGTCACTTATCTGCCAATCTGCAGAAGACTTGTTTTATTTTTGATGGTGAATATTTTGTAACTTCTCAATTTTTTTGTTTATTTATGTTTTTTGGCATTTATTTGCAATCTATTATAATAATAATAAGCAATAAGATTTAAGACATTACAGTTGCAGTGGTTAAGATAAATGTGGAGCAAACGTCCATTGTTATTCCCCCTTCTGAGTATTCTTACAATTATATGTACATATTAAGTACTAGTACAAATATTAAAAGCGGCGAGGAAGATTCTATGGCTTAAAACGTTTGAGTTTAGGCTCTTGGTTACTGTTCTCAAGTTAGAGAATTCGGATGCATTCCAATCCCTGAAGATATTTATCACTATACTTCACTACTTCTTCTTTAACTGTGTTTACATTTAGAACTTCTCGTATTTATTTATTTATTTGAGACGTAATAGGGAGCACTACTAATAGTGTAAAGAATCTTCGACTGAAAGTTCAAGTATTTGAATGTTGGAGTTTGATGCAGTCCCCCAAAGCTAAATTTCATAACTCCATATTAGTTTTAGCACAGTTTTGTGAACTAATAGTTTGTTGAAGAGTGATAACAGAGTTACGATCTAGTAACCAATAATTTTTTAATTTTAGATTGAGTTATCTTTGCAAATATACGGGTTCTCCGTGTTAAGATTCACGCAGTCTATTTGTGCTACAGCTTTATCATTCATGGTAACCTTTTGAAGCGCTACTTTTTGAGCCATCCGCAAACATGATTCCGGCTCTGTTGTAGAGTTCGGGCGGTTGTATTGGGATCGTGATGTGTAGCGAGTTTTTATAGTTATATTGGGGCTGGTGGGTATATTGGCTGTGTATAAACCGTATAAAACTCGGCCCTAAATGCTTTGGGGAACTCCGGATTTAGTAGTATATAAAGCGTTTTTCAATAGGTGCGCTCAATACTTTGACAGTGTATCGCGGCCATGTTGGTAAAGCTACATCTGTCAAATTTGGAGGTTATAGTAATTAATGTTGGAAAAATTATCGTGGAAAGTTACAGTGTTGAGTAACCCGTAGAAATCAATAAACTTTACTATTAAAATGAGTGCTCAGTTAAATCATGGGTCTATGTCTATTAATGTCTTAAAAGATAACATAACTCGGATACGCGCCGCCCAGCGAAGCCGCGGTGGCCATCATAATCCACACATAATGTAATCGAATACTTAAAAAAAATAATGATATCTCATACACAACTTGTTTTATTTAAATTAAGATTTGAGCGCCTTTAATGGAAAACTCTTTAGTTCTCAGACTGCTACTTCAAACTTCACTTGGAAGTATCTTTCTTCATGGTAAGATTTAATAATGCTGTAGTAAAAGTGTGGAATAGCCCGTTTTAACTTGAATAATAGACCTCTTTGGGCTAGACTTTATCGAAGACCTGGCTGGTGTAGAGAAAGACTGCAGAGAAGTTATTTCTTTTTTTTTGAAGGCGGTGTGCACTCATTTTTTACCAGGTTTCTGGACAAGGATCACTTGAGAATCTTTCAACTGGACTGGAAAAATTCCTGTCCGTAAAATGCTATTAAAGATTAGCAGAGTTAACCTGATTTCTTTGGGAGGCAGCTCCTTCAGTATTCATTCAAGGATTAGAAGATTTTTGCAATTTATTCTTGTAGTGGTTATATTTACAAAAGAAAAAGTTTCGATAGGGAGCGAGAGCTGAATAGGGGCTGATAGATAATTTTCAATATCACTGTCTTCATCTTCAAATGATAGAGGCTGAAAGACTTCCTAAAGATGACTAGCAAAAGCTTCAGCTTTGCTCGTATCAATGCGTGCTCATGATCCATCTTTGTTTTGAATTGGAGACACATGTTGTTTAGGGCTACGGAGGTAACTAGTGGCTTTCCAGAGAAAGTATTCAGTGCTCTGTAGCAGCAAGTCCTTTAAACTATTGGTCAATGTATGTGTTTTCTAAACTTTTGACCATTTTTTTAGTTTATGAGTTGCGGTGTTGAATCTTCGTTTGTCATTAGGTCGTATGATAATCTGTCATATTCTTTGGAGACGTCGTTTTTCAGCAATATCTACTGAGTAGCAAGGTTGAATTGTTTTTCTATCTTGAGTAGTTGAGCCATTAGTTTTGATTAGCGTTTACTAGCTGCCTGACCAGATATTTAAGATCTCGTATCTCTTCCATAAGTTTGTTAGTTATAGTTTGCTAAAAATCTATTATTTTTTTGCATAAAGGAGAGTATATTATTTAGGGTTTCTAGTTGATTTGATGTTAATATATTAGCGTATGTAAAAGGAGCTCGCTTACGTGTTATGTGTGGCATAGCTTTCTGTTTGTTACTAGGTTTGTGTATGATAACTGCATTTAGTGCTGGCTGTTAGACCTGGTTGGAAGTAGTACGCCTTTCTCTTAATTTATTTATATACCGTGCATCCTCTATAATTAGTAGCATGTTCTCTCATACAAGTATTTAGCTGTATTGCTTTTTTTCAAAGGGCATGTTCTGTAATCATGACTCTCCGCGTATTTTACACAACGATATGGGCAAGTGTAGTAGTTCTGTATATGACCATAGCACTGACATCTCTTGCACTGTGTTATTTTGTTTCTTTTGATAAAAAGGCTCTACTTTCATGAGGGCATTTAAAAGAGTTTTAATTTTATATACTTCTCCATTGCTATCTTGCTGTTTAAGGTTAATGGAGAATAAATTTTACAGGTGGATATCTATGTATCTTTTCTTTATTTCTTTTGCTTTGCGGTGATGGTGTCGCGAGATCTTCTGAATTTATTAGAGGTTCGAATCTGTTAATTCGGAGAACAGCGTGAGAGGTTGTTTGGGTATTGGGCTGTACATGAGAAATCCCAATTCTTTTTCTTTTATTTTCCGTGTTTTGAGTTCCTGAAATTCGTTTAGTTTAATCCTAGCTATTGATTCGTGACTTGCGAGAGATGTAGTTTCTAAATTGTAACCAGGGTACTTGGAGTTAGAGTACCCCTTCTTGAATTTGTTTGCATCTATTGCAGTCCATTATTGACAAGTATTGAGAGGATTGCTGATGACTTTGAGGGTACAGAAAAAATGCTTGTTGCGGTTGTTGTCAATGTATGTTTAATGACGATTGAGGTAGAATTTGCGGTTGTGATTGGGTTAACCACTTTATAGTATGGTGGGGTCATTTGCAACGGATGTAATACTGTAACCTCCCAACTTAACCGTGAGTATTCATTGTACTCTTAGAACTTATACCCGTACATACCATTTATTAATTCGAATAAACACGGAACATTACAGGGAATGTTTATAATTAAAGCTGGTGCTCCGCCTTACGGCACTACACCAGTGCTACTGCAATCGCATGAATAATTTTCCGCAAACCTGTCATTTATAATTCTCAAAATTCCTTAAAACTGTTGTAGCCGCAAATTAACCTGCCCCGGCATTCGTCTTGGTGCAGGACCCGGAAAAACCACGAAAACCCGAGTCAAGGCAGATGACTCGAAACCGCTGATGGTTCCGAGTTCTCCTAGCATTTACAATACTACGCAAAGAAACAGACTAAATCTACCTTAACCTACACCGCACTTAGTGTATGTTAATTACTGTCTAAAGAGTTCGCATCTCGAACTAGCGCTTATTTTTCCAACCCCCGCGGGTCCATTACAAATTCGCGTCAACACGTAATCTCGCGCACCGTTCCACAAAAACCGCAAGAGTCCCTAGTCTCCTACTCCGCTCTGCAGGTTAGCAGGACGTGAATGGCGTCGTCGACTTCCCCATACACGCATTTGTTTTGGTCCTTCGCCAGTTTCCGGATCTGGATGAAGTAGGACTGGAAGTTGCCATGTCCAGTGATAAGCTGGACGGTATGCCGGTTAAAGCACTCCGCAGTTTGTCGCGCCGTGTCGACCGTGGGGATGAATATCCGTGCATGTCGCCCGGTCCCCGCTGCTTGCCATCTCTGGTCCCATTTTGCTCTCTTCCTAGCTCGTAATCGGTTCTTCACGAACCCTATGGAACCGTCTCGAATATAGGCGGTCCTTATCCTGCCGCTGCCTCTTTGGCTAACTGGTCCGCACGCCTGGAGTTCCAACGTGCGCCTTTGTTTTATGGAACCGAACATTAATTTTAGCCGACAGCGTCTTTGCAAGGCTCTAAACCTCTAAACATCTATTGCAGTCCATTATTGACATGTATTGATAGGATTGCTGATGACTTTGAGGGTACGGAAAAAATGTTTGTTGCGGTTGTTGTCAATGTACGTTTAATGACGATTGAGGTAGAATTTGCGGTTGTGATTGGGTTAACCACTGTACTTGGAGTTATAGTTGTGTAAATGTGGAGTGTTATTATTCGACTACATATTGAAGGGCACGGTAAAGTTTTGCATATTTTGAGTAGTAAGACCATTTGCGTTTACTTGTAGTGTTATATTAATCTGCATTGCAGCGAGTTGTGGGAGTTTGTTTTAACTTAGTTTAAAAATAAGAGATACTTTAGAGTGTTTGTCAAAATAATGCACTTATGCGTTTACAAATTCACCAAGAGCAGTTTTCCTTTTACTCTGCGAAAGTCAGACGGGAATCATAATAAAGCTGTATTTAAGCAAATATTTATATATACCCATTTAGAACACTGTCTTTCTTTCTTCTTTAATGCCTTCTCTAATTAGAGGTTGGCGACCACCTGGTGAAATTGTTGACGATCCATGGCAGCTCGGAACAGTTGCTCAACGCTCATGTTAGTCCACGCTCTGATGTTTCTCATCCACGATAATCGTTTTCGACCGACACCTTTCTTTCCCTCAATTTTTCCATTGATTATAAGCTGCGGTATATTGTATTTATTATTTCTTAGAATATGCCCAAAATATGACGTTTTTCTCATTTTAATTGTAATCAGTAATTCTCTTTATCTACCAATTCTGCGTAATACTTCGATATTGCTTACTCTTTCTACCCACGGTATCTTCAGCATTCTTCTGAATATCCACATCTCAAATGCTTCGATTTTCTTCATTATAGCTTTCTTTAGGGTCCATACTTCAACGCCATACAATAAAATAGACCACACATAACACTTTACAAATTTTATACGGATTGATAGATTTAGGCCTTTATTACACAGCGTACTTCCGAATTTTATAAATGCGTTTCTTGCAATTTCGATTCTTAGTTTTATTTCATCATCCGGATCTAATTCTGTATTTATCCAACAGCCTAGATATTTGTATTTGAAGACTCTTTCAATTGACCTATTATTTACTGTAAGTCGAACTCGACCAACAGGCTCTTTGCTAATGACCATAAACTTGGTTTTCTTGATATTCATACTCAGTCCTGCTTCCTCACATTCCTCATTTATTCTTGTCAAGAGATTTTGTAGATCTTCCATATTTTCAGCCAACACCGCAGTATCATCAGCGTATATGTTGTTGATGATCTCATCATTTATTTTTATTCCTTCTGTTGGTTCCCAAACTGCATTTTGAAAAATTTGTTCTGAGTATACATTAAACAGGAGTGGCGATAGAACACACCCTTGTCTCACTCCGCGTTTAATTTTAATCTCATTCGTTTCGCCATCTTCTGTTCGTACTACCGCGGTCTGATTCCAGTATAAGTTTTTAATTAATCTTACGTCTTTGTCGTCAAGTCCTATTTTAGCCAACGATTGTATAAGTTTATTGTGCTGAACTCGGTCAAAGGCCTTCTCAAAATCTATAAAGCAGACGAAGGTTGTTTTTTTGGTATTCTCTGCACTTCTGCAGTAAGGTGTTCATACTGAATAGTGCTTCTCGAGTCCCTAGACCGCTTCTAAATCCAAACTGAGAATTGGCCACCATCATGTCACATTTTCTGTATATTCTATTTTGTATGATTCTTAGTAATAGCTTTAGTGCGTGACTCATTAGGCTAATTTAGTCTAAAATCGTTACATGATGTTGGGTTATTTTTCATCGGGATCGGAATAAATGTAGATTTGAGCCAATCTGCGGGTATATTTCCAGTGTGATATATTTGATTAAACATCTTCGTTAGCATACGTGAATTTTCTTCCTCAAATAACTTGAGGGTTTCTGACGGGATTTCATCTGGACCAGCAGGTTTATTAGTTTTAGCCATTCGCAAAACATAGTCGACCTCTGACTGTAATATTTCTGGCCCTTCCATATTTGCTTCTGTATCTTTTCCTATATTTATATCGGCCCTATTATCATCAAATAAGGTTTTAATATAGGTTTTCCACATTTTTACTCTGTCTGCCGTATCTAATACTAATTTATTATCTGCGGTTTTAAGTATGCAGGGTATCTTACGTTTTACATTACCAGTTACTTCCTTCAATCTTTTATGTAAATTAAATTCATCATGTTTGGTTTGTAATTCTTCTATTTCTTTACATCTGTCCTTCTGTTCCTTCGTAATTTTAGCTTTATCTCTTGGTATCTCATTTCGTCCGTATTTTTAAGCCGTCGCCGCTCTTCTAATAAATCTATTATTTTCTTTGTCATCCATTCTTTTTTCGCTTCTTTTCTATGTGGTACTAAGACTTCCTTAGAGATTTGATCTATAGTTTAGATCTTACTTTACCCCAGTTTTCCTCTGCCGTGTCTTCATTCATGTTTATTTTCTTTAGCTCCTTATTTAATTTACACTGTAGTTTTTCTTTCACTTCAGAGTTTTTGATGTCATTTATATTGATGTTGGTAGTATGGGTAGATTTTCGTAGCGCTCTTAGTTTTATTCTTATATTTGCTATTAAGAGATTATGGTCGGAGTCAGCATCAGCTCCAGGGTAGGTCTTTGCACTTTTAACGCTATTTCTAAAACGTTTATTAATTAGAATAAAATCTATTTGATTTCTCACTATCCTTTCGTTATTATCTTGAGGCGATCTCCATGTATAGAGCCTTCTTGGTGGTAACTGGAACCAGGTATTTGTGACGATCATGTTTTCCTCTTCACAAAATTGAATTAGCCTTTCACCTTGTTCGTTTCTCTGACCCAGTCCATATTCTCCTACTATATCGTTTATTCTACCTTTACCTATCTTGGCGTTATAATCGCCCATAATAACATTAACTTCGTGTTTCTTGAGACATCGTGTCAAGTCTTTTATCTGTGTATAAAATTCTTCAACTTCCTCATCATTTGCATCCGCTGTAGGCGCGTATACTTGTATAAGATTTATATTTATTGGTTCGCCTCTCATTTGTATCATTATCACACGATCAGAGTAAGGAACAAAATTTATGACTGCATCACTGATTTTTCTATCAATTAATATAGCTACTCCTTTTTGATGAACATTATCATTTCTCCCAGAGTAATATATAACGGTGTCGTTTGATTGCAACTTTCCGCTTCATGTCCATCTAGCTTCGCTAACGCCTAGTATATCAATTTTATTTCTCTTCATTTCGTTACTTATATTCCTTAATTTCCCTGCCTCGTACATAGTCCGGACATTCCATGTCCCTTTCTTTGAATTGTCACTTTTTGGGTCCGCCCGGGGATTCTTCGCACCCCTGTCCCATTCAAGGGACTCGGGGCCATTACTTCACGCTGATTCTCCATGGTGGGTTTTCTTGGGAATCCCTAGGGATCTATAATGCAATGGTTTCCCCTTGCCTTTTGCATCCTTATGCCATTGACCATATCTAGTTCATCTGCCTTCAAGGCCAATTTCTCGACCTCAGGACAAAAGGGTGTCCTACTCCCATGGTTCTTCCACCCGAAGCTGTTGACCAGTAAGGAGGGAACTACTTATACCGGCAGTCATTCGGTTGTTGCTGGTTTTGGTCCACCCCGGGTATTTTATTTCCCCGGTACCCGTCATATCTAACGGGCATCCCCCTATCCGCCACCTGGGGAGGCGCCCGATGGGGGACCAGCAACCCCACACGGGAGAACACTGTCACATAAGCATTTAAAAGGAAATTAATTTGAATTTTAATAGCACAAACTTTGTATGGAAAATGCTCACCAGATGAAGCGGGTATCGGTGAAATAAAATACCAGAGGTGATTCAGAACTAACAACATGGAAGGCATCGGGGCTTTGAAGATGATTTCCTTAAGGTCTGATGCCAGATAGTTGAGGGTGCAGTTAAGATAACTATAATCGTTCTATATGAATACCTTTTTTCACTTCATTAATCAACCATTATAACGAGTAAATTTAACAACTGCCTTAAGTATCGAAATCCTTTTAATCAGCAGGGATGCAAAAAATCTCCTGAATTAAAATAATAAAAAGTACACTAAAAAGTGCATTCTAAATGTTCAAAATCTATACAAAGCAAAAAGATGTATAACATGATAATTAAAATGAACAGATTAAAAATTACGATATTACAAGTTTATCATATAAGATGGTGTAATTCTGGAATGTGTCAAATAAAGGCAACGTTGATATGATACACGTTACAGAAATGTAGTCGGTATTATAATCGCCGAAGACATTTATAACTCAATGTCAGTTATAAATCGTATCCGTTTTCAGACGGGATTATTTTAATTAAATTAAAAGTAGGAAGTATAGACATTAGCTTTATTTAAATCTATACATCTACTGAAGATAAGAATGTACCATAGAATAAATCAAAAGATTTTATAATGATTTAAACGAGTTACTAAAACCAGCAAAGAAACACAAAGTTAATGTAATAACGGGTAACTTCAGGGCTAAAGTAAGAAGTGGAAGTAAAGAATACATTTGCAGTATTTAAGTACACTGGGAGAAAGAAATAAGAGGAAACGTCTCGCACAATACTTTTTGAACTTATAAGTACAGTAGTAGTTTATTTATAAAAAAAACGCCTTAAAAGTTTGTAAGACGACAGTTGTCTTCCAAAATATTAATACTATTATGGTAAACGGGTTAGGTGCGTTTAAAGCAGGTTATTAAATTAAACGTTGCATTTTTGTTTATCGCTATTAGCTACGGATGCTTGACTTAATTGTGAGTCAACTATAATAAATGTGAGTTACAAATATATACCAATGATTTCTAGTGTAAGGTTAAGTAAAGCTCTTTGTCTTGTTACGGCAATGTGAGCCTTACTAATGCTAGATAGACTAATTTAAAAAATCTTTTAGTAAGAGCCACCAATTAAATTTCAGAAACTTTTCTAGCAATGATAAAAATAAAAAAACAATAAAGAAGACGTATAAAAATAAAAGGTTTGCCTTCTGTATTCATCTGATACTAGTGTCGTAGCAAATTCTTGAAATTATGATATTCTTGCTTTTTCGCTATGTACGGTTTAAAAAATGTATGCCCTACATGTTGATCATGTTATCATTAGTTCTAAGTAATACGAGAGTAATCCCAAAAATAAAATCTCCAAAGCGAGGCTGTTGGCCATACTGCTGTGTTTGCTTCTTTCCCCACTTTCAAGCAAATCAAGGCCTGCGAGGACGCTCATTTTCCCCCCGGCAACCGTTCGTATTGGAGTTCGCATTTGCCAGTACCGCCAAGTGCAAAGTTTGCGCAGTTATTTGGTTTTTGAACGTAAAAGGTGTTAAACTAATCGAAATTCATCGCCGATTGACGGAAGTGCATGGAGAGTCATGCATGGATGTCAAAAACTCCCGCAAGTGGCGTAGGGAGTGTACAGGTAGTCGCATAGAAATTCACTACGAAGAAAAAAGCGGGAGACCGTCAACTCTCGATCATCTCTAAATTCCGGTTCCTGAGGTTTCTCAAAGCACCATTCATAAGACTGAAAAGTTGGAATATCCAAAGGTGTGCGCAAGATGGGCCCCGCAAATGCTTACAGAAGACCACCAACGCCAACGGCTGGACTCTTCTCATAAATTTCTTCGACGCTATGCAGACGAAAAAAACAAATTTTTGGGTTCAATTGTCACGGGGGACGAAATCTGGGCGTTTCATTTCACACCTGAGATCAAACAGCAATCACGCAAGTGGCGGCCTTTCTCTTCGCCCAAGCAAAATTCAAATGGGCACAGTCTGTCAGCAAAGTCATGGTAACTGTTTTAGGATCGAAAGTTCCCTAAGTTGAAAGAACATTTGGTCGAAATGTACTTCGACATTATGGCGACAAACTAGTATAATATAGGTATACAAAAGCTGCCAAAAGGCCTACAAAATGCACCGACCGAAGCATCGCTTATCTAGAAAAATAGAGGAATATTCAAGCTTTAAAATTATGTACACATTATTAAAACTTTCTATTTTCAAAAACTAGGAGACCTTATTTTTGGGTTACCCTCGTAGTTTTCAACGGCCCAGAAGTTATAAAACCCCAAGAAAAAATTCGTTGTATGTTTTCGTTTATTTCTCAGTAGATCGTAATGAGAGCTAAAGCTATTTAAAAATGATTTTTATTAAATTTGGAAAAACTGAAAGAGCTCCTTATGAATGAATACTTACTGTTGACCCAAAGTTCAATAAAGGGCAGTGGTAAAGGTAGAAGTAAAATACTGTTTTTGATTATTTTGGCTAGAGCGAAAGAGAAGCGAATGAGAAGCGTCAGTATTAATTGGGCCTTACTCTTTTGTACGTGCTACGTAATTGTCTACATGGAAAGTTATAGGTGTAAAATTAATCTCTGACAAAGGTAAAAGTCCAACAGTTTTTGTAATAAAATCTTTTGTAACTATTATACTTTTATACACTATATGGTTCAAACTATCCGGGCACCCCTTTGAAAAAGATTTGGTTTTTATGCGTACTTAAATGTCATGGAGTAAGATAAATATGTAAGTAGTGATATATCGGCCTTACTACTATCTAAATTAACTCTAAGTAATGTCATTATAAAATGAAAACGTCTGGAATATGAAATAACTTCAAAACGAAGTGGTAGGCCTCACTTAATCAATGTAACCGTGCGTAATGATGGAGAATCTAATGTCTTCTGTGGCAGAGATTACTCGTAACTTTCAAGTGTCCTTGACGTTGTCTCTAATGCTAGAACTGCTTGTTGAGTGCTCAAAAACGTGGGCATTTATGATCGTGCGGTCGGACAATGCCAAATGTCACTTGCAATGGTGCAAAGCTCACTGCCATTGCATTGTAGAACAATGAAAACAAGTTCCGTGAAGTGACAAATCTCAATACACAATTTGGAAATCTGATAAACGCGCCTGAGTTTGGGAGATGCTTTTTATCCGAGTGTTTTGTAACAGTCAAGTTTGGTGGAAGATGCATGATATGCTTCATGGGGGCTGTGTTTTATGATTTAGGTTGGATTTATTAGTTTTTTTTTAGTTAGAAAGATGTGTTTTGATAATATTTACAATTCTCTGCTTCCAACTTTTTAGCAACATTTTGGAAATGCCCTTTTTTGTATCAACAGAATAACTATGCTGTCCATACATTGAACTTTATTATGCCGTGGTTTGAAAAAATGAAATTGCCCATTATCCATCGTTGGATCTACTGCGGTCTTCAAGAAGGAATGGTCGGTAATTCCATATATAAAAAGGTAGTAGAAGTCTTCCCAGATGAGTGCAGGCTGTAACTGATACTAAAGGTAGACCGATATCTTTTTGACATATACCATATAAGTCTCTGATTTTGCAATAGTGGGTGTACAGATACTTTCGGCTGTATACAATGTAAGTTCGAAAAATAATTAGACGCTTTAGAAAATTTGTGTAATTGAAGATGTATTTAGACACACTGAAAATTCTTGAAAATAACATCTTTTAGTATCAACATAGCATTATCAAAGATTCTGCTACGCGTGGTGGCTCGCCTAGAAATTTTGAATTGAAATCTCCTGGAGAGTGTTTATCACCACAGCCTGTACATCTTTAGCAGACCCAAAATGATGTTCTTTTAAGCTAGATTTGAGCCGTAAAAATAAAAAGAAATCGGCCAGAGCCAGGATGAGACAGTAGAGAGGTTGGAGCAGCAATTCACTTCCACTAGCAGTGACTGGCACAAATTTTTCGCATTTGCAATTCCGCCGTGATGATTTTATGTACAATGGATTTTAAAAGTTTTACCTTATCTGATATCAATATAAAAATTAGACATCGCTCAGAGTCATAACCCTTTCCGCCTTGGTCATATTGTTTGTCTCTTAACACTTGTGTTTTCGTAGGCTTTTTGTATCATAGCAAGCGTCCCGGCCGTGGAGTTTTGAGCTTAACGCAACATTTTTATTTTATACTGTTTATCCACACTGTGCTGTATTGTTATCTGTAATGCGACCTTCAAATAGCTGTCCATTTTGAAAGCGATCGGCATTTTGCCAAAGCTGAAAGGCAAATGAGCTGGGTCGGATCGTTTAACTCCAACCGTCAGGCTGAAAAAATCCACCCTCTGCTCCCTCTGCTTGCACCAAGAAAATCAATTTATGACATGCCTAGCAGTAAGTGATATATGAGGACAAAATTGCAAGAAACATCATCTACCAAAAAATTATATAAAAAAAAACTATTTAGTTCCCTCTGCCATCTGCTGATTACTGAACATACTTATTACATATCTTATATAGAATACAAATATTATCAGTTCCGGCAAGTTCTTCGGATGTATGATGGTTTGTTTGATATCTATCTAAAACCGCAATTTTCCATTAGTAACCTGTTACTATTGGGTTAGAATATGCTTTTTGTATTTGTGTTCTAACAAAAAAAAAAAAAAATTGCTAGTTTTTTAAAAATCAACTGCGTCTATTCTTATGTATTACTCTTTTTAAATGCATTTATTTTCAATTACCTTATTTTTCTCTTTATCAATCAAAAAACCTTGAAACTCTTAGTCGACTATTTTTACTATTGGTATGCCTTGTCTGATCATTAGTAGGAAAGAGTCTAGCAGTATAGTCAATAAAAATTTGTTAATAGATTATTTGGTATAGTTTGTCAAATTCTGATTTAAAATTGTTGCACGCTTTATGCCAGTTTCTGATAGTAAATTTTAAAACTTATAAAGGGCGAAGATCACTGAACTTCCACTACAACTGGTATTTGTAGCTTTTAAATTTTAAATTACATTTTCAGTATTCAAGCCATTTTAATTAGCCAGTTCGGTTCGAGCGTTTAAAGAGTGCATGCGTTTGGATGTGCGCTGCGTTATCACGCTGTGAACGTTGGAACTGCGATTAAAAATTGGCCTTTTGTGCAGATAAGTACAAATACATACGCGGATCTACACAAAATTTTATTTGTAGGCTGTTTCTGTTCGTGGCTACTAAGTAAACTCAAATTGCTGGATGGCTGAGGATGGAATCAAGTGAGGCCACGCAGCCCGCCGGCACTCACGGTGGAGCTGTGGCAACAAATTTAAATTCAAACATAATAATAGGTGCATAAATAAGTTCTCAGCTTTAGATTTCACAGAACGCAAATCACCGTTTACATGTAACGTATTAGTCCGCCCTCTCGCGGTTTTAAAGCAACGACATTTGGTCTTTCGAAACATCATGCGATTTTCTATTCACTTCGCGTTTCATCTTAAGAAAAACGCTGCTGAAGCCACCGAAATGATTTGTGCTGCATATGGTGAGAATGCTGTAAGACATGCAACGTGCAAAAAGTGGTACCAAAGATTTCGCGGAGGAGAGTTTAGTCTTGAAGATCAACCACGCGCTGGACGCCCTCAAACATTTGACACAGATAGCCCAGACATAGCCCCTTCCGATTATCATTTACTCCGGTCGTTACAGCATCACTTGGATGATACGCATTTCAAAACAGAAGAAGAAGTCCGAAAATGCATCGATAACTTTATCGCCTCGAAGCCGGTGAGCTTCTATCACCAGGGAATTCGCAAGCTACCCGAAAGATGGCAAAAGGTCATTGACGCCAACGGAGAATACATTGATACTTCAGCTTTTTTGTTAAATAAAACTTTAATTTTGCAGAAGAAAGCTGATAACTTATTAATACACCTGTTATTAAATCCTAATCTCATACCAAATTATCTCCATTACGGAAATCAGTATCAACAGCAACAAGTATTGCAAGTACCCAATACATTTATTCAACCAAGTTATGTTTTAAATAATGGAAATTCGTTGTCAGGTTCCCTCGCATTTGTGCAAAATACAAATCCTCAGATGCTACATTTCTCAACTTCCGCCCACACCACTTCACCTTCCGTGTGTACTAAACTGTAATCAGATTCGGAATCTGAAACACCCGCAAATAAAATTTCTTGGGCAAGAAGTAAGAAAAAATAAGAAAAGAAAGAATCACAAAAGAAACCCAAAAAAACATATTGTAACAAAGGCTGACATTCAAGTTACAAACAAATATGCACCACTAGCTTCACAAGAAGATGATGTGGAATTGATACAAAATCAAGCAGACGGAAATAAAAGTCAAAAAGAGAATACTCCAAAACCACCTCCTGTCTTTACCCACAGCGTTAAAAATGTCCCGGATATGCTTAAAAATCTCAACGTTGTTATTTCGGAAACAGAATTTGACTGCAAAGCGATGGTAGATAATTCTATTAAAGGAAACGTTCGAACAACTGACTTATACCGCACGCTCATAAAACACCTGCAAACAAAAAATATAGTGTATCACACCTATCAGTTGAAAGAAAATCGAACGTAGAGTCGTCATACGTAATCTTCATCACTCGGTTCCCATTGAGAATATGAAGACAGAACTAACCGAAAAAGGTTTTAACGTTAGGAACATCTACAATATCAAGAGTAGGAGCACTAAAGATCCATTGCCCCTATTTTTTGTTGACTTAGAGCCGGCAGAAAATAATAAAGACATTTATAAACTCAAATACCTACACCATACAAGTATTAGCGTAGAACCTCCAAAGAGAAAAACAGAATTAATTCAGTGCTCACGTTGTCAGGCATACAATCACACGAAAACCTACTGTACGCATGCGTGAAATGCGGAGGTGCCCACAATACCGCCACTTGTACTAAAAGCAACACAACTCCAGCAAAGTGTGTCTTATGTGAAGGTCCGCATACGGCAAATTACAAAGGATGCACCGTCTACAGAGAACCACATATTGGAATCATCAGAAAAACTGTAGCTCCAACCTTAAATTAAAGTCAATTCCCATCACTCTCTAATCAAATTTCTTCATATAACTCTCTCATTATCAAGCAGTATAGTCAAGTCCTTAAATCCAACCCAAATCATACACAAACATCAAATGAATCAAATTTCCTAAATTTCCTAGATGAGTTCAAAAATCTATTCTACCAGTTAATTCAGCAAAATAGCACTATTCTAAATATGCTGACTACAGTTATAAACAAAATAGCTAAGAATAGCTGTATGGAACTCCAATGGGCTCCAACAACACAGGGACGAAATTCAAATTTTCCTCAAAATAAATTGTATTGATATAATGCTTATCTCAAAATCTCACTACACAACAAGGACACATGTCAAAATCCCAACATATTTAATATATCATACAGAGCATTCCGATGGAACAGCCCACGGTGGTACTGCAATCTTACTAAAGGAAAACATAATGCACCATGAACTACCACAATTCAAAACAGATCGTATTCAAACTACAACCATTCAAGTCAATAAGTTACCACGACCATTGGTTATATCAGCGGTATACTGTCTGCCAAAACACAAGTTCAATAGCATTCAGTTCTATCAGTTTCTGCATACACTTGGATCATCGTTTATAGCGGGTGGTGACTTCAATTCTAAGCATACCCATTGGGGTTCGCGATTGGTTACTCCCAAAGGACGGCAACTTTATGAATGCATAAGTAAAAACAACTTTGGGTTTCTCTCCTTAGGGGAACCCACTTATTGGCCTACCGACCCTAACAAAGTACCCAATTTGCTGGATTTCTGCGTCACGAACGGTATTTCACCAAATTATACCACTGTAGAATCAAATTATGATCTCTCTTCAGATCATTCACCCATTATTGTGACGATTAGTTCTTTGGTAATTATAAAACAACGTAGTAGTATAAATACACAAATTGGAAAACCTTTAGAAACTACCTTGAAATAGACGTTAACCTAAATATTAAAATAAAAGAACCAGATGAGATTGAGCTACAAATTATTTAACTGAAATCATACAAGAAGCGGTTAGGTATTCCACCCCACAAATAAAACAGCACCAAAATATAATTAACATTCCCATTGAAATCAAGAAATGAATAGCAGAAAAAAGGAGAGCAAGGTCTACTTGGCAAAGAACACGTAACGCAACGGATAGAAACAAATACAACAGATTAACAAACAACTTAAAAGCTAAGTTAAAGGAATTCCGGAATGATAAATTTAATGCATATATTTCTATGCTATCTGGTGTGGCGGGCGGCCTTTTCGCCCTTGAACCGCTTGTATATCGCGGCGGCATGCTGGGGGGCTTTGATATCTGCCGCTACGTTTTGCCATCGCACGCGGGACGGCATATGGGCTTTTGCTCAGCCGACAAGTCTGCATACGCCGTCGGCGGCACCCTTTGATATGAAAGGTGCTGTCGAAAGAAAATTACCCGCAAAAGACCTACCGCTAAGCCAGGAGCGAAGCCCCGCAAGAAACATACGCACACCGCAACGCGGCCAATTCGGTCGTGCTAAACAACCCGCTTATACTCACACCGCATCGCGTCCAGTACGGCCGCATTTAACATCCCGCAACATACACGAAGACAGCGCATCAAGGTTGCCACTGTGAAACCATCGCCGACGAAGCCGAAGCCGAAGCCGATTCAGGTGAGCGATTTGGCTTTACTTTCGGTTGATATCGGTAGCCGCCCCCATCCGCTTTCGCGCTGGCCGTTTAAGGGACGATTTGAGCCATATCGTTTTACGTTTCAAAACGGGCCGTACTTAGTTTCCCACACCGCACCACGAGGGCACGGCTATTTACACGCCTGCCTCTCCACTATCCAAAAATGACTATTCAATTTTGCGAGCAACTAAAGGATTTAAAAGACCGCAAACTACAATTCCTCCAATTCGAACTGAAACAAGGGAATGGGCGAGATCTGACGAAGAGAAAGCTAACACATTTGCACATCATTTTAAAAAAGTCTTCACTCCTCACTCTACAGACACAAATAAAGAAATTGAGGACTACCTCGACTCGGCACTGCAGCTTAGCCTTCCAATTTCACCTATTTCGACGCATGAAATCAAAAAAGAAATAAATATGCTAGCAAAAAATAACGCACCGGGAGCTGATAAAATAACAGCACAAATACTGAAAGAGCTTCCCAAAAAAGGGTTAATTCTAATTACTACAATATTTAATGCGGTATTCCGCCTGTCTTACTGTCCCAAAAAATTTAAAATGGCAGAAATTGTATTATTGCTGAAACCTGGAAAGCCACCGAATGAAGTCTCCATCCTACCGACCTATAAGTCTTCTGCCGATTTTATCCAAATTGCTAGAAAAACTTCTCCCCCAAAGAATACGTGCAGAACATAAAGAAGAAAATTGGATACCTAGCCATCAATTTGGATTTCGTCATGAACATTCGACCGTTCAACAGTGTCACCGCATAATAGACGAAATAAGCAAAACTTTGGAAGAAAAATAAAATATTGTTCAGCACCATTTCTTGATATTGTTCAAGCGTTCGACAAAGTGTGGCACAGAGGACTTTTATTTAAAAACAAAACAGTACTTTCCCACAAATACTTCCTGCTCCTGCAATCCTACCTGACAGAGCGTAGTTTCCATGTTCGTCATGATAATGCAACGTCAAATCCTTGCAGTATAAATTCAGGCGTTCCTCAGGGAAGCGTGCTAGATCCCATGATATATATACTGTACATTGCTGATATACCCAAGATGGAAGATACATTAATTGGAACCTTCGCAGATGATACGGCCATATTAGCAACTGACAACGACCCCGTGGTAGCCAGCCAATTGCTTCAGGGATATATCTACTTACTTGAAGATTTGCTAAAAGAAAATGGAAAATCAAAGTAAATGAGACAAAGACAGTAAACGTAATATTCACATTAAGACGTCAACAATGCCCCCAGATCACAATAAATAACTCATCGGTACCACAAGTCACAGAAACCAAATATCTAGGGATGCACTTAGATTCCAGACTAACTTGGAAGACACACATAATTAAAAAAAGGAAAGAAATGGATTTGAAAGTCAAGAAAATGTATTTGTTATTAGGCAGGAAATCACCATTATCTATTGAAAACAAAGTCCTCATTTACAAGGCAATTATAAAACCGGTGTGGACCTATGATATTGAGCTGTGGGGATGTTCATGCAAATCAAACATCAACATTATTCAACGCTTTCAATCAAAAACACTACGTGCTATCGGTAACGCCCCCTGGTTCGTATCCAACCAGACAATTCATACAGACCTAAACATACCCTTTGTAACAGAGGACATAGAGAAAATGGCAACTAAACATCAAAACAAACTGATATCACATCCAAATGTCAACGTCCAACCACTACTGGAAGCCAGGCAATCTAAACGACTAAAAAGAAACTGGCCGTGTGATTTAACAGCACCATCTCATTAATTATTGTAAATTAGCTTAATTATAACTTAACAGCTCAGATTAATGTACATATGTAATATATTATCTATAATTCTTTTGTCAAACAATATGTTGTAATACAAGGGTAAACGCCATTGGGTGCCACCCTTCACATGTCAATACAAGTCCTACAATTAGCTCACAGAACAAATTTAATGAAAACAGTTCTGATTGCTAATAAATTACCGTAATAAAAAATTCTAATTAGTGAATATATCTTACTAGTAAGGCACTTCTAAAATTGCCTTTTTTCTTTTCTAAGCCAACTTTTTTGTGTTTCTTCCGCTTTTGAATTTATCAACTTCTTATCTTTGAGTTGTCCATTTTAGTCAGCTGTTTTGTGTAGGTGAATTTTGGCTTTTCTGTTTAATTCCTGTTTTTCTATCATGTACATATTGTAACATATCCTATTTGTTTTTACTTCTTATTTCTTAGTCTATTTTACCATTGTTTGTGATAACAGTGCTTAATTATTAGTACTCGAGGTCCACTTCTAATATTTATATGTTTTTGTTCTGTTCTTTCTTTGTAATATGCATGGTTTTATTTTTATTTGCCCTCTCCGCTTTCCGATTTGAGTACGATGTCCTCGAAGCCGTGTGAGTATATTAAAATTAAAGGTGATTTTCGAGTGCAGGATTTTTGCAACTTTTTTGTAATCCTTTATTATTTGGTCCATACATATTACGAACACCAGTGGGATCAAGATACTTTCCTGTTTGACTCCCTTTTCCACCCTCAATTCTTTGGAGATCGCTTTATTTAATCCGTTAGTTTCCTATATAGTTGTATACAGGCCCTTTGTGACTTTTTGGATTTATATTCAGGTCATCCAATCGTTTCTTTGGTATGTTATCAAAAGCTGCTAGTGGGTCATGTATGTATTTTTACTTTCTCTAACAATTATTTGATTATAGTCATTATGGTAAAAATGTGAACGTTTTCTACTCTTCTTCCAATTGGAATTCGGTTTCTTCTTTTAGTCTAGTATTCTTGCATATATCTTCGTCGCGATTGATGATAAGTAGATGGTTCGTTAGTAATCGCATTGCTTGTGTTTTCCTTTTTACGAATAGGCATTATTGCGTGTTTCTAGCCTCTGGTATACTTTCTGTATCCGATACTTTTTGAAATATTTTCTATAGCTATTTGTATAGTCTAGTTCCTTCGTTTTTTTTTATAAGTTCTGGGGCTGTTTAATCTTTTCCATCTGCTTTACCGCATTTCACCTTCCTTATAGTTTTTCTCAATTTCTCTTTGCTTACTTTATCTTCTTCCTCAGTTAATTGGTGTCAATCCTTTTCTGGTTTTTGGGGTTTATTCTGCCTTCATTCTTTCTTAAATATTTCCTGATAATGTCTTTTTTGCATTTGTAGTATCTATTTTATGTTTGTTGTTAATTTACCTTCTTTGTTTTTTATAATTGTTGTTAGTTTTTCTTTTGTACTCCTAAGTCTTTTTCTCGATTTTCTATATACGCATTTTCTATTTTTTCTAGTTTTTGCTTAGTTTCTTTTCTATATGTATGTTGTATGTTTTTTACGTTTGTTCGACACTCTATTCTGGCTTTTTATTTCTTTTTATATTTTTGGTTCAAAATTCGTTCTTTTTTGCTTGGAACTTCTACTCACTAGTTTTGTGTCATACGTAACTTTTGCTGTTTCCAGTATCGTTTTCTTAACTTTGTTGTGTATTTCATTTAAATTCCATTCTTTGTTTGCCATTTGTTCTCGTTTTACTAATTTCGTTAGTTTTATCTGTAATTGCCTTTTATACAACCCCTTTATTTAATTATTTTCCAGTACTTTTATAATTATGTTCTCATACCTTTTATTTATTCTTCTTGTCGGCCTTTGTATTTGTTATCAGCAGTTTATGGTATGTATTTTGCTCCTTTTCTAACTTTGACATCTTGCATTGCATATGTTAGTGTTTTTATGTATGTTATTACACTCTTTTGTTCTTGTTTTCATTAGTAATTACTTAGAAATGCAGATATCATATTTTACAGACACGTGTCTTATTTTTTATTTGTTTCTTATGCATTCCAGTCCCTTATTACCATGGTGTGCTTTTTTTATCGTGCATTGCAGGTTTCCATAAAATTCCCCTTTCTCTTTCGCGCCTGTATCTTTCATAAGGACAGGTATGTAGATTATTGTTATTTTTAATTTAATTCCACAATATTTTTTGTATTTATAGCTTTCCAGTCGGTTAGTTTATAACTCTATTTCTGGGGTTGTTATTAGCTATATCCCTTTTTTTGCTTGGTTTCGTACTACATTTTCTAAATATTTTAATAAGTATCTTTTATCCAATGTTATGGCTTCTACTTCTTTCTTTTTGACTTCACTTATGTCAAGATTTTGTATTTTGTATGTTTCCTGTCCCATTTCCACTTTCTTTCTATTTAGTGTTTTGATATTCTATGTTGTAATCCTTGTCGGCTTTATCGCTTGCTCGTTTTGTTTAGTATGTCCATATTCGAGGTCCATATTATTTTTCTGAATTGCTTTACTTTGTGTGGAATTCTCCATCCGCCACCCGAGCGGGCCTTCTAGAAGTGTGGTCTCCGGAGGGAAAATCAGTAATAACAGTTTGCAGTACTAGCTCTAAAAATACGGAAGCGAAAGTCGAGTTTTATCAACTCTAATAAAAATCAAAAATATAGACTGCGAAAATCAAATATCTCGAAAGCGTCAAAAACCTTAAAAAAGAATAAAATTTATAAAGAAAGGTTAAATAAAACACTAAAAATAAAACCAATCTTAAAAGGAATCGAAAGACAACAATTAAAATGGTTTGGACACGTAGGAAAAATGACAAAGGAAAGACGCACACATACACACTCAACCTGGAACTTATCATTTCGTGTTGTTTGTTCAATTATTTTGCTTAATCGTAGATTTTTTTCTTCATAGTACACTCTTAATATGTTCTTCTGGATTATTTATTATTTGGCCTTGCCATTACTGCGACTGGTAACTTTTTATGGTCATTCTGAAATTTTAAAGATTTACCTTTCCCTATGTGCTTATTTTAATTCTTACAAAATGTTTGTCATTTAAATAAGCATCATGAGAGTATACATCTAATATACTATCACTAAACAACTTATTTGTAGTCTGGTATAACGCAAACTATTTATTCAATTTCTATGTAGGGTGTTTTAGAAGCGTATCAAGAAGACATTTTGGACGGACTCTTAAAGTCTTAATAATTAAGTTCGTGTATTTCAACTCTTAAGTAATTTTGATTTGATGAAACGACGATCAAAATTATTTAAATTAAAAATTATATTAAGAAATCATTTCATTAAATTCAGTTTTGAATTATTAGCTATTTTCAACAATATATAAATAGGTAAGAACGTCGAAATTTTTGCAATGAACAAATATTTTATACAGAAAATAGTCATTTTAAGGAAATTAAATCAGGTGCACAGTAATGTCTTCTTCTTCTTGATGTTCCGTCTCCTAACGGAGGTTGGAGATCATCATGGCTATCTTCACTTTGTTTACAGCAATTCTGAAAAGTTTTGCCGATGTTATCCCGAATCATTCTCTAAGATTTCGAAGCCAGGACATTTTCCGTCTCCCTATGTTTCTCTTCCTTTGTATTTTGTCCTCCATTATCAGTCTTAGCACCTCGTATCTCTCGCCCCTCATTATGTGACCCAAGTATTCTAGCTTCCTCCGTTTTATTGTTTTTATTACTTCTTCTTCTTTGCCCATTCTTTGTAGGACTATGGCATTTGTGATATGGTCCACCCATGAAATGCGAAGCATTCTTCTATAACACCATCTCTCGAAGGCTTCTATTTTCTTGACTTCGTTCTGTCTTACGGTCCAAGCCTCGGCTCCATATAATAGGGTTGAGAAGACGTAGCAGCGTAATATTCTTGTTCTAAGATTTAAGTTAAGGTCTCAATTACAAAGGAAACCTTTGAGCTTTACAAAAGTATTTCTGGCTATTTCTATCCTTGTCTTTATTTCTTTTGAGTGATTTGCATCGTTAGTTACCCATGTTCCTAAGTATTTATATGTATCTACCTTTTCTATTATTGTGTTATTTATGGTAATATTTGCATTAGCATTTGCTGTTCTAGTTACTACCATAAATTTAGTCTTGCTCAGATTGATATTTAACCCGTACTCCTTGCATGTGTTGTTCAATTTTTGTATTAGATCTTGTAAATCATCTATGTTGTTTGTTATTATAACGGTATCGTCTGCGAATCTTATATTATTGACGATTTCGCCATTGATTATTACCCCTTCCTTGCGTTCTTCTAGGGTTTCCTGAAAGATGGCCTCACTATATACGTTAAATAATAAAGGCGACATCACACAGCCTTGTCTTACTCCCCGGAGAATTTCAATCTCCTCTGATGTTTCATTGTCAATTCTAATCCTTGCTGTTTGGCCCCAGTATAGATTACATATGATCTTGATGTCATTTTCATCCACATCTTTTGATTTTAAAATCTCTATTAGTTTTTCATGTTGGACTTTGTTAAATGCCTTTTCGAAGTCCACGAAACAGACATAGATCTCATAGTTCATGTCCAAGCATCGCTGCATCAACACATTTATACCGAACAGCGCCTCTCTAGTTCCCATAGCGTTTCTGAAGCCAAACTGTGTGTTACTGATATCATAATCAAGTTTTCTGGATATTCTGTTGTGTATTACTCTCAGAAATATTTTTAAGGTGTGGCTCATTAATGCTATAGTCCTGTATTCTGAGCACTTGTTTGTGTTCTTCTTCTTGGGGAGTACTACAAAAGTTGAGGTTAGCCAGTCTTTTGGTATTATGCCTGTTTGGTAGATTAAGTTAAATAGCTCAAGTAGCACATCTATTGTCTCTTCTTCTATCAGTTTTATTAGTTCAATTGGTGTTTCATCAGGCCCGACCGCCTTACCACTCTTTACTTGTTTGGTCGCATGTAGTACCTCGCTTTTAAGTATTTCGGGGCCTATTTTATTATTAGTATCCCACTGCGGTGTATTAGTTCTTTCATCGTTAAACGTGTCTTTTATGTATTTTGTCCATGTCTTAAGTTTCTGTTCCACACTCGTTACGGTATTCCCATTTTCGTCTTTCAGAATATATGATTGGTTTATTCTTCTTATTCCCGCCATATCTTTTACTTTCTTATGTAAATTGAAATTGTCGTGTTTTCTTTGGCTTCTTTTATTTTCCTTTTTATATTCTTATTGATATTCTGATATCGTGTGGGATCTGTGGTCTTGTGTTTTTGCCTTTCTTCCATTAGTTTAAGTATCTCCTCATTCATCCATCTCTTTTTAGCTTTCTTTGTTGTCATCATGATATTTTTACCGGCATCCATAATTGCTGTTTGTATGTATTTCCATTTCTCGTTGACATTTTTTGTTTGCTTAATATTTGGTTTTGCATTAGTTAGGTTGCTGTTGACTTGTTCTTCTACTTTTTTACGTATCTCCATATTTTTTAGTTTTGCGGTGTCAATTCTATTGCTTAAATTTGTCTTTTTTACTTTTTTAAATTTTACTTCACATGTTGTTACTACTGGGTTGTGATCCGAGGAGACGTCTGCCCCTGGATATGTTTTTGTTGATCTTATAGAGTTTTTATATCTTTGGTTTATGAGTATGTAATCTATTTGGTTCCTTATAATACCCTTATCCATCTGCAGGAGCCTTCCAAGTGTATAGTCTCCTGTTTGGAAGTTTGAAAACGTGTTCATTATTGCAAAGTTGTTGGTTTGACATAACTCGACTAGTCTTTCCCCTCTTTCATTTTGTGTGCCTAGTCCATATTCTCCTACACAGGTATCGATGCTTCCTCGGCCGACTTTTGCATTGAAATCACCTTGGATTATTGTAACTTCATGTTGTTTTGTTAACTTTAGTGCAGAATTTAACTGTTCATAGAATGTCTCGATTTCGTTTTCGCTTTTTTCAGCTGTTGGAGCGTAGACCTGAATTATGTTTATTTTAGTTGGTTGTGCTTCTAGTTTTATTAGCATAACTCTTTCAGAGATAGGCGTAAAATTCGTCACTGTTTTATTGGTTGCCTTATCTACAATGATACCCACTCCGTATCGATATGATGGGTCGTCATTATTAGAGTAATACATCATGCCGTTTGTAGTTTGGTACTTTCCCGTCCCCGGCCATTGTACATCACTAATACCTAATATATTTATTTTTAAACGTCTCATTTCAAGGACAGTGTTGTCTATTTTGCCCGCTGTAAACAAGCTTTTCACATTCCACGTCGCTATTTTGGTTCTTCTTTTCCTTTCACTACTTTTCTCTCAGCATTATTCAAAACTGTCCCCCGAGATCCGATTGGGGACTATAAACTCGGAACATTTCGTCTTGAAATCAGCCATGATTTTATCTGTACTAGGGATATCTTATGATCTTTAATACGGTGGTTTCCCGTTGCCTTCCGTATCTTCATGCCGTTCACTAATATATTCGTCAATGTTAGTTCTTCCGCCTTTAGGGACGATTTCTCGCCCCCAGGGCAAGAGGGTGCCCTAACCCTTGCTAATTCCTCCACCCGAAGCTGTTGATTAGCAAGAGGGGACCACTTATACCGGCGGTTATTCGGTCGTTGATTGTTGTTGCTTGGTCGGGGACTGCTTATTCGTGAGACAAGTCTGCTTATTTCGCAGCTAACCTCAATATCTTGAGGCCGTTCACTATCCGCCACCTGTGACCCCGCTGGTAGCCTGCAACCACAGCCCCAGCACAGTAATGTCACAAAGTGATTTATAGTAGATCTAGACGGTGATTTTAAGACGTCAAAATTCTAAATCCAAGACGAGTGTACTATAAATAAAGCACTTCAAAAGTTGCTTTGTATTACAAGCATTCAACGTAAGCAACACTTTTAACTATAACAAGTGATTTATCAGATTTGATTTAGTGTTTTTACTTTAAAATGATTTTTAGACAATGGTGTGTAGACATATTGTAAAGTATTTTCATGGGGACTCTACCTGTTATATAGGTAGGAAAATATTTAGTATCTGCCTTGTTATATAATAAAAATGACACCTGGAAGTTACAGAAGTATATGCTGATAATAAACATGGTGAGCGTATAGTTGGAGGGGTGAAGGCGCCGGAGGGAGCGTACCCTTACCAAGTTTCCATAAGACATGAACACAACCAACACTTTTGTGGTGGTTCTGTCATTAGTCCTGAATGGATCTTAACTGCTGCGCATTGCCTTACCAAGTAAAAACATAGAAATTTGATTTTAAAATATTTTTAGTGCTAAATTTTGTTTAGCAAGCTCGAGTCCGATCTTTTGGTTGTCGTTGGGACTAACCATCTTTTAGTTGGGGGTAAAACGCATAGAGTCGCTAGAATAAAGTCGCACGAAGAGTATACCACCATAAGCTCGTAAAAAGTTTAAGTGATTTTGTACGTATGGAGATGCATTTGTTAGAATTTAGTGCCTCGCAAAGACAACTATGTCGTCAGCGAATGTCCTTAGAGTATTAGTTGTAGTGGGTAGCTAACCTACCTACGTATATGGTATGTAATGGACCTTTCGTTCGACCTTCGTTAACCTTTAAAATGCTTAATATATATTAAAAGTGCTGTTTAATTTTAGCAAGCATACATTTATGTTATATCTTATTAAATGCCATATTGATGCCTAAAAGTGCAGAAGTGCAGCATTTTTTTATTTTGGAAGGATGTGCGATGACATTATTGGACCGTTGAATGGTGGCGACAAAATCCTAGTGGTCCCAGAATGTATTCAGGATAGGTGCATTATTAATTGTTCTAGTTTAGACATGGCAGGAAAAGGGCCTACAGGAGTTCAAAAAGATAGATGGGTTGGGATTTTGCAAGGTTTGACTATCACTATTGCTTCCACTAACTTTAGCTGTTCCGCCACACTTGCACAAAATTTACTGTTGTGAAAAAGATCATTGAAAAACAACAATAATACTTCAAAATAATTCTATGTGACCTTTTGCCACCGATCTGCAAGCATCCAGATCTGGTTGAAATACTTCTCTGTTGGATTTGAATCAAAGTATTCCTGACACACCTTTTTAACTGGCCCTTGTTAGCCTGCACTTCTGTCAGCTTGTGTGGATCTTATCGGGGCTTCTTGTGAACAAAGTTAAGCTGCCGAAAACCACTCTGTAGTATCTTTTGGTCAACTCCAAGCTTTTAACCAAGTCTAGAGTGCTCAAAGCCGGTTCGGTATCCAAAGCAACTTGCAAGTCTCCGTCGCCTAGAACAGGTGGTCGGTGACTAATTTTTAAGACGGAGGTCACTGGAATCAAATTTTTATTTATAACTCACTGTTTTTTCGCCTTCAGCAACACAAATCTCTGTTTCAGCCTTGACGAAAGTTTCCGGTTTTAGTAACAACGTATCAGGATTCTAAGTCCAGCTTTGTCCATCTAGAATCAAAGAAGAAGCTAATTGAAATATTCTTGGTCTAGTACGGCGTCGCTTAAACCAAAAACTTCAGCAAAATGCGCGGTCAAAAAAGCCAGTCTTTTTTTTATTGATGCGTGAGCATAGGCCGGGTGTAGGAGTTTTCCTGCGGATTTGGGGATTAGTTTGCAATGGTTTTAACTTTGCATTGATCGGGCGCTAAATAATTGTGATGGATTTCTACAAATTTCTTTTAAGTTTGTTGAATAGTTGGTTGTAGGTAGTTTTGTCTGCTGGTGTATTACTTCAGTGTCATCGCGCCTTCTTTTTTCAATAAAAAGTTTTTTGATATAATTAATTCTTAAAAACATTTTATAAATTAAATATTTTATTCTTGCACTTATTTCTCCTCAAGCTATATACATTATTAGCCAGTATTATCTCATAGGTTATATTGTACCCATTATAAGCATTTTTTCAATATTTCTTTGCTAATACATTTCTCCATCAGATACTTAATGTTTTTTGTTAACCCAACATATTTAACATTCTGATTAGAACAGTTTACTTTAAGCTAGCCCGTAAGTATTTGTACTGACTGGTCTACATGTGCATAGAGTACTAGCTTTAAATTGCACACTCTTTTAAGTGATCGTATACGTTTATTGGCTTGAAAAGTGGCCAGAAATAATGAGAGATTGCCAGAAAACTATTAGACTAATTAAGTTGAACCTTATGAAAACATATACTAACAATAAAAAATATATAGCAGCTGTTTCCATTGACTAGGAACATCTTTTTTCGCGCAGGAACATAAGATGGACATTTCTCAGCTTGTAGGATAGATAAATTGATCTGAAACATTTTTTTTAATTCATATTATTTTTGAAATCGCTTTACGAGAGGAATTTTTCTAAGAAAGTACGGAAATGGTGAAAACCGTTACATTTCTTATTGTTAAAATATTGTTGAACTTATAAAGCGGTAAAACATGTTTAGGATTATTTATAAAAGAGATAAAGTTAATTGGACAAATATTGTGATAATTATTATGTCCACTATCTTAAAAGTGATACTTCGAAAAAAATACGTTTAAAAGTTTGTACCCTACTTTTAATCAGCGATGCTTGGACATTTCTGTGGAATAGCTTCTTGTGAAAGCAATTAACTTTGTCTACGGTCTTCTCTTGTCACTAAGTACTTTTAGTTGGTGTCTTACAACATGTTGAATGTTATTTACAGTAGTAATATGGGCACATTCGCAATAGAAATAGAAAAAATGGCATATTCATCTTTGACTAATAACAATAATAATAATAATAATATACGCCGCCCCAACTATTATATACAATTACAACTGTTAAAGTTTGTAGAATTGTTCACGACTGACATAAAAATGGTGTTTTGTCTAGAAAATGCAAAATACTAAACATAATACGAAAATATAGATCAAATCTTCTTTAAGTATACAAGGATAATATAGGACCTATGGATGATGACAAAAATTACAAATATCCGACTATACCGCAAGTTTGCTGAATAGAACACACTACAGTTAAGAAACAAATTAGAGATCAACTCACCAAACGACTAAGATTACAAACAATGCTTTTGGATTAATAAAATGGACCAACACAGAACTTCAACAGATTCAGCGAATAATAAGAACTGAAATAACCAAATTTTACAAGCATCACAAAAACTCTAACGTTAAAAGGATGATTTTAACAAATAGCAAAGGTGGACGTAGTATAATAGACCTGTCTAGTTTATACAACAAGCGTGTTGTCGTCTGTAACACCACTGAACCTAAAGATCAACATCCGTGACATATTTTTTTATATATAGATATATATTTATTAGCAATCAGAACTGCTACATTCTATGGGCTAACTGTATATGAGAATTTCAGCTTGAAATGACGTGACGAGAGCTCCTCCAGTGAAGGACTCTCTTAATCCACAAGAAGGTCTCTTGGCGTTTCGTCCACAACTGCGGCGGACATCTTCAGAAGAAAATCTTCAAAAATTTTATAACCCGAGAACCAACCACACGATGCACCATAACACCGGCCGTGAAAGTTTTCGCATCTACAAGCCTGTAGTACATTTAAGTGGGTTTGTACCAAGTTGAATGCTATTGGTGGGTCTTCATGAGCTGCTAGTACGGCAGTGTCATCAGCAAAAGTACAGATACTAGTTTCAGTGGTTGTTGGAATGTCGGATGTATATGGGTTGTAGAAGGTCGGTCCCAAATCGCTTCCCTGTGCTACATCTGCTTCTACGAATGGCAGTTTAATTTGGGATCTCCCACTTTGGTTCTAAATTTGCGGTCTGAAAGGTAGGATTTCAAGATGTCGAAATACTTTATCAAATACCTTATCAAAGGCCTGGCTGACATCCAGTAGAACTGAAGTACAATACTTTTTTTGTTCAAAAGCGTGGTTAATAACTTGGATTAATCGATGTGTTTGCTGAACTGTAGAATGTCCTGCTCGGAAACTAAATTGATGGGGAGGAAGCCAGGTATCTGGTAAAATATCGACATTTACTCTCTGTAGTAATAAGCGTTCTAATACCTTGGAAATTGTAGGGAGCAAACTAATTGGACAGTATGCGGTTACGCCATTTGGGTTCCTCCCTGGCTTATTTATTAAGATTATTTCTGCTGTTTTAAACATTGGGGGCCAGCGCTGCAGTCTTAAAATGGCATTAAAAATGTAGGTAATAAAGAGTGCCCCTTTTTTCGGCAATTCCTTGATCATTTTTGGCGTCACACCGTCTGTACCTGGTGCTTTTCGGATGTTAAGATGGTTAAGTTAGTTCTGAACTTCGTGTGGAGTGAAGGATTTAATTCGAGATGGGATTTGTAGAATGTTGGATAAACTTGTTACGATGTCATTATTTACATCTGGATTGTTGGGCTTAAAAACAGATGCGAGATGATTTTCAAAAAGATCAGCCTTTTCTTGGTCGCTTCTCGCCCATTTAGCGTTGTGATCAGCAAGATTTTTTAATGGAGCATTGTGTTATTTTGGTTTTTTCTTGGATTTAATTGGTCTCCAAATAGAGTTGTCGAATCTATTTAGTTTAGTAACATAGTCAGTGAAGGATTGTTCACGGAGTTCTCTAAGTTGTGCCTTTAATTGATTGCTAATACGATTGAGTACATTTTTATCCACGGGTGCCTGGGTTTTGTGCCACCTAGACCGTGCCTTCCGTTTTTTATCAACTAAATGTTTTATTTCAAGTGGTACTTTGTGGTAGCTATTGGCAGAGATGGAGTACTTTCCATGACTGAATGTTTAAGGGCACTTGTGAGGGCATCGTTATGGGTTTTAGGCTTGTTTTTAGATTAATCCGTTGTTCCACTTCATTTTTGTATTTATCCCAGTTGATTTTATTGTTATGCAGTTTAGGTGTAAAATTCTTAATAATTACGAAAGTACTAATTGTTGCAATTATCGGGGAATAGTCCGATGACAAATCGTAACTAGCAGATACTTCCATGTATGGTGAAGAGATTCCGCTGGTGATGAAGAAATCCAACAGATCATGAGTTTTATTTGGATCACTGGGCCAGCATGTTGGTTTACCGGTGGACAGAAATAAGTAGTTTTCTTCCTGGATTAGATTAGCTAGCTCACGACCTTTGGTAGTTGTTAGCCGAGAGCCCCAGAGAGTATGTTTACTGTTGAAATCACCTCCAGCAATAATTTGGAGCCGAGTGTGTTGAAGAAGTCCCTAAAGTGGGTGAGTTTCAAGTTGTGCCTAGGAGGGCAATATACTGCAGAAACTGTTATCTCGTAGGAGGACGTTTTGACTTCGAGTGAAGTGGCTTGCAAGTGATTTGTTTCATACTTTGGTAATACGTAGTGACTTATAGTATTTTTTATTAAAATTGCAGTACCTGCATGTGCAGTGCTGTCAGGGTGGTTTGTGTTATAGGTTAAATAGGATGGTATATGAAAGACGAATCTGTCGGTAAGGTACGTTTCGCTAACAAGTAGTATGTCGATTGAATTGTGATGTAAAAAAGTCTCTACTTCGTTCTTGTGTTGAAGGATGCCGAAGGCATTCCATTGGGCAATTCGTACGAATTTAGCGAATTTTATTGATGAGCGTTGTAAGCATGGTAAGAATTGAGATGTTTTGTTGCATTAGCTGTTGGAACATGTTTTTGAACTCATTTAGAAAAGTGCTGAGAGTAATTGAGTTTTCCTCTAGTGGTTTTTGGTGGTTTTGATTTCTTAGTTTATTCAAGTACGTATTGGCCTGTTGTGCCTGAGTTATTGGTTGTATTCTGTGCCGTGGGGTAGGGTGTGTCGGTGCTGGTAATTGTTGAATATTAAGTCTATTGTTTGCATTACCGGGTTGTTTCAGGAGGGTATGGTAGAATTCGCATCCTCTGTAGTTGGCAGGATGGGGACCACTGCCTAGTGTACATGTGGCAGGGGTGTCGTTTGGTTTTGTACAACTTGTGGAATTATGGGCTGCTCCACATTTCACACAGTAGTAAGGTCTGTTACAATGTGACCATATTGCTGACAACGTGTACACTGAGTAAGGCCCTTGGTTTTTCTGAGTGGCTCGACTTGTACTATTCTATTCTGAATACCTTGTAGGTTATATATTTCTTTATTGTTATCCGCTGGTTCGAGGTCTACAAAGAATAGGTTTAATGGTTCTTTAGACAATCTACTTCTTCCATTTAAAATATTCCTGACTTAGTGTCCCTGATTGGCTAGCTCTTGCTTAAGTTCGTTAATGTCGGTTGTAAAGTGTAGGTTTTTGATAACCACTCTGAAGGCACGGTCCTCTTTTGGCTAGTATGTATGGTGAACAATGTTGGCATCTTTCATGTGGTGAATTAGTTTCCTGTAGGTTTCCGGAGTATGACAGTTTATTTTTATGGTGTTATCTGTTAGAGTTTTTGTATTAAATTGTTCAATTTCCGCAACTGTATTTAAACTTTTGATCACGTCACTGTAGTGTGTAACTCCGTACACAAATATCGGAGAAGGTTTTATAGTTGTATGGTTTACTTGCTTGGTAAGTGTGCTTTCCTATTCTTCTTCATTTAGCTGGTTATATCTATTTGTTAAAGGTACTTGCGTAGTTTCTTTGATAGGTTGAGATATTTTTCTGCGTTTAAGACGTTTAACGGTTCGTCATTTGTTAGTGTTGGTTGAATTATCTTTTACGACTTCTTGAGTTTCGTCGTCACTAGTAGACGTCAATCGATTGAGAATTCTGTCGTTGTTAGTTAAAGATTGTAAGATAGTTGCCATCAAATTGTTGTTGAGATTGATGGGAGGATACTGATTTTGAGGTAAGTTAAAACTGTTACCTGTTGATAGCGGTTAGCTTACGAATTACAATATGGCAAAGTAAGACCTTACACGGGAGATACGCCCAAGATCTCGAATGTCAACAAGATTGCGTCGAATGTATGGCTTCAAAGCGGAGAGCTCTACCCGAAAACCATAAGCTTTATGTTAGCCATACAAGAGCAAGTGGCGACGACACATAATTACTTATAGTACATGCTACGCGAACAAGGAATGTTGAGTGACTCATGTAGAAAATGTAAGCAGAAACCTGAGACAATTCAGCATGCCCCTGTTTGGCACAAAACGATTATATATACCGACACAACCAGAATTTAGCAATAAAAACTGGACTATTACAGTATTACAAGTACAGTACTGAAGCTGTGATTGAAAATAATTAGTGCAGATTGTACTACGATAGGTCAGTACTAACTGACAAAGCATTCCTAAGAACTGACCTGATATTGTTTTCAAGATAAAATAAAAAAGAATGTGTTTCTTATAGACATAGCTGTAGCTAACACTCATAATATAGTAACCGCGTTTCGAGAAAAGAAACGAAAGTATACGGACCTGAAAAACGAAGTGTCGCGCATATGAAACATGAAGGCCGTCAAAGTCGTACCGATCATTGTATCTAGCACAAAAGTAGTTTCTAAACCAATTAAAGAACAGCTCGTAAGTATAGAACGTGACCTTAAGCTATAAGCAAAAATTCAAAAAGCGATGATATTGAGTATGTGCGACATAGTCAAAAAAATTTTAGACGAGTAACGATGTGAAATGGCACAGACCCGCACATTGTATCAACAAAACGTTAGCAAAGAGAGACAACAGAAATAATAATAATAATAATAATAATAATAATAATAATAATTCTCATAAACATTGTTACAAAATTAAACCACCTTTACTTTACACAATACCAAGATATCTATGATATTGACATAAGATTGCCGTTGTCAAGTTTTAAAGTTGTAACTTATATTGTGTTTCTTGTCAAGTTTGGTTATTATACCAATGGTGTGGGGAGATAAAGAAAACCGTATCGCTGTAATGGCATTACATAAGGATGAAACTGAAAAAAAAGTGTGGTTTCTAAGACCTTGCATCCTCTCAGCATTAGCCGCATGCTTGTGTAGTGGGCTA